>OU342740.1:24766052-25366052 GCA_910589775.1 Avena eriantha
ATGTATTCTGTCTGGTGTGATTTGCTGCTCTAGATTTTCTATCTGATCGGAGATAAAAAGAGGTCCAAAAGGGAACGAATTATTGAAGAGAGAATCTTCTCTAGATTTGCTACCAATTTGGGCAAAATGAAACATATTTGTTTAGCGAGAGAGAAAAATGTACTCTTTCAAACTACTAGTTAACGAGCTACCATCTTGACAAGCTACAAGACACATACATAAACATAACACAAAGAGGGTAAATTTTTTTTACTACTCTCACTTGAGGCGCTAGACATCTTGATAAGATAAATGAGTTCCACAAAATAGAAACATAACACTGAGAAGTAAAATTTAATTCACTTCTCATCAGCCCACTTGAGGCGCTTGCCATCATTCCTAGGCGACCAACTGCGATCATTCCAGGTGGATCTAACATTATTGGCACTCTACAGCTAACGAACTGCTTCGTCCAACCTGGGATCTGACTTGCCTTCCCTATCTTCAGCGTCCCGCGGCACAACTAGCGGTGCATCATAGACCTGATTGTTGCCGCTAGAAGATGCTGCCTCTCTGTTTGATGCTTCAGCTGCAGCCTCTCTATCAGCTACTTCTGCTTCAGCTGCTTCTGCAGCCTCTCTGTCAGCTGCTTCAGATGCAACCATTTCCTTTGCATATGCAGCTTCAAACTCAGCTATTCTGCATTTTCTACAAAGGGCTCCCCTAAGCTCGTCTTCCCTCTTGCAAATAGGGCAAAACACGAGGTAACGTAGAAAAAATGGATCTTCTTGTACAACTGGTAGGTCACGTAAGCATCTATGGATGCATACTTCAGGTTTATATCAGGCAACGGCCACTCATCCCAGAAATCGTGCCTATCTGTAGGGAAATCTTCCTTCATTCTATCGTACGACTCATCGAGGATTCTAGTTGCGAGTGATGCAATTCCATCCTTCCTCGAGCCCCCTAGGATCTTGACAAAACTCTGAATATCGATCCAGTTGTGCGCAGGAATTATAATTCCCTCTCGATAAAATTTCGAAAAATCAGTTGTATTGTCGACAGTGCAGAAAACAATTCCCTTTTCTACAAGGAACTGGTGCATTGCCGGACAATTCTTGTCAGTCCTGAAAGTATGTAGTTTGTCGTCACCAAAATTTGTAACTAAAAATATTTTGTCAATGCAAGATCATCATCTGAATATAATTTTAAAAAGTTTAGTAAACGCGAGATCAAGACTCTCAACATTGTCTTGTCATAATTTATTTGGTCCTCAATAAAATCCAGTAGTTGCAAGATGAGCAAATGGATAAAGAATAAGAGGAGAAAACCCTAAAAGCGGTTAGCAACAAAGAGCAGATCTACAAACCGGGAGAAGTGGTAGACGAGGACGTGTTTCCTCATGGCCAGTTGAACGACGGAGATTTCACTCCCTTCATATGGGTCCTCCGGGGTGTACTCGAGGTCCAATTCCACAAACTTGTCCTCGTCTTTCTCAACCCAACCCTCGTACATCCTCAGGACCCGCACCACTGTCTCCTCCTCATTGGTTTAGAAAACGTCTATCGTCTTATTGTTATGGGTAGTGAAGCTTGTCTTTAGAGTGCGACGACCTTCCATGGCGGCAAGGAGAAGACACAAAGAAGACAGATGACAGGAAGAAGAAGAGTGGTTTTTGCGAGGCAGGAGAACGGTGGAACCGTCAATGCGCTTTTAAGACGGGGACGGAAGTCCAAGGAGAGATGCGTGGCGGTGACCGTTCCAGCTTCTGAGTAAACAAAAAATAATTATAACACCGATACATGTGCCCTGTTTTGTCACGTCAATACACTGGGTCGGTGGTGTTGTCCTATCCACTGTGCCAACGCTGCAAGCCTACGTGACAGCCACCCCGCCTAAGCGACGGGAGCGACATAACAGCGAGAACTGATAGGGGGTCCAACTTGATGGCCGTTAGCCTGATATTTTGTATTGAAACGTAAAGTTGAATTCGTGTCGAAAAAGACCCTTTGAGTATTTGGCACGCAACTTTAGGCAATGCAGCTGATTGTAAGCAACTTGGGTATCGCGTTACCTGGACACCCCAAGTTTCGGGTCGCAAAATGATATTCTCACATGGCAGTACATTGACATAAAAGAGTCTCTAATATGTTTTCGCAATTCAAATGTCACAAAACTGCACAGTACAAAATTAAGTTATATATAGAAGGGGGAAGAAAGATAGCTCTCAAGATAAGTAACATAACACACGTGAGGCGGATTGTTAAACTAATTTACAAAACTGTTGCACAAATTAAAGTATCTGGCGATGGAAGAATGGCGGTTGTTTATATCCGATGAGCTCAAAACGTGTTGAATTTGACTCCCTTGTCTCCAAGATACCTCCAAAAATGAGGGTGTGGTATGCTCACAGCACATATGTGTTTTTTATTTTTCCTAAGAATCACATCTGTAGGTTGGGCAGGAAATAAACTATGGGTAAAAAAAGACACACTTGTGAGCCACAAATGCATACGAAAGTTGAATTGCATAAGAAAACATAATTAGCTGCACATCAGGAATCAGAATAAGCAATAGACACGGGTTAGTAAATGTTGTGGTAGAACTTGGCATACCTAGTTGCTTTTACAACCACATACCCAGCTGCTTTTTATGGCAATGATAGCAAGATCAGACAATTAGAAAACCGAGAAGAAATAACTTCAGTCCTCTAACATGAGTTTTTGACTGACCCTATTATGTCCAATATGCTCGTGCAAACCTTTGCTAACTCAATCGATTTGATACTCAGATTGGGATGCGCATGTGTTGATGGAAGTCAAACCGCAATCAAGAGATGGAAAAGGTACGTACCAGATTCGGATGGACCGTCTCCGGTAATGGCATAAAAAATACTGCACCGATCGTAACACGAAGTACCAACGTAGCTTGAACTAAGCCTATTAATTCATTCTGCTACGATTCTCAGTCTAGATGAATCTATACATTTGAAGAAGCATTTACTTCCATGATACTCAGTTATACAGGATCCGTCATTAGACTGAAGGCTAAAAATCGACCCAGTAATGGAGGCCTAATGTTAAAGAACGAAACAGAAAAATCGACATTTTGATGTTGCCGCGGTGTTCCTTGGTGTGAGGCGCCAACCGGCCATCAGATCCTGCACGACCACGACGTCCTGCGAAGACGTCAGCCGTCGAGGAGGAGGGGATCCGTCCGGCCGAAGAGGAGGTGGGGCACCGACCAGGTCAACAAGACGAAGGGGGCGAGGGAGGAGCACCAGAACAACGCGCCGGCCGGCGTTGGAGGCCTGGATTTCGGCGAGGGGAAGCAATGTGTGTGGTGCTCCATTGATCTAGATCGGGTCAGGCGCACAGGAGAAAACCTGTGAGGAGAGAGGGTAGGGTCCGTGGGTGGGTAAAAGGTTGCGGATGGGAGGAGGGGCGCCGGAGGCTTGGGGTGGCGGGCGAGCACTGGGGAAGCAGGAGACGGGGATGGATGGAGGCGGCGCTCAAGGGATGGTGAGAGAAGAGACGAGGGAATCAAGGGAGAGTGGGACTGTGTGAGCGTTTTTTCTTTGACAGAGGAGAGGACTGAGTGAGCGTTGGGATGTGGGGTGGTCTCCTCGCACATGATTTCGCGATTCGATCGAATTTTTCTGTCTCCACGCGCGCACACGATTCCTGATTTGCACGCTAGGTCATCGATCCGCGACCTCTTCCGTGGTCATCATCTTTGGCCGTCTAATTGG
This sequence comes from Avena eriantha, assembly GCA_910589775.1. NCBI lineage: Eukaryota > Viridiplantae > Streptophyta > Magnoliopsida > Poales > Poaceae > Avena > Avena eriantha. The sequence continues at coordinate 24,769,783 of OU342740.1, forward strand.
TCCACATCCCACAGCTGCGCTCAAAATTCACCGTATGTCTTTTGAATGACTACGGCAAATCCGTAGGTCAACAGAACGCTCACGGTAAATCGATTGCACCATGAGTTACGGGCATCTTGAATATGTGGCCGTCTATTTGTTGTGAATTTTTTATTTCCCATGAGTTTGTCTAGCGATTCGCCGTGAGTTTTTGTTTGTCGTGAGTTTATTTGTAATTTTCCGTGTGTTTTATATTTGCCATGCGTATTTGTGCTAGCGTGGGGTTGATTGTCGTGTGCCTCGATTAATTGCTCACAAACCTTCAAACCTTCGAGAAATTGCATAATTCCTGTAGTGACGACAGGAAATTGGTGGGCTCACAGAAATATATAGGTTTCTGGTAGTGTCCGACCTCAGATGGGGCAGAAACGCCATGGAGAAAAACCACTGTGTGGCTAGTTCTAGCCTTACATAAGTGGTTATTGTTGTTGATGCTCGTATGTAATTATTATGCCAAGTCTAAATTATTTTTACATACATAAATATTTATTTATTTTGGTCTTCATAGGTAAAATATATTATTTTATATATTAAAATACTAGTTAGTGAACCAGTGGTCCGACCAGTAAAAACCTGAACCGATAGCCTTACCAGTTCGATCACCGGTCCATTTTTTAAACTATGGGCCTAGGTGGTCCACGTCAATTGACTATATATAATATCGTTGCAATAGCTTGCTCTTTATTTCTATAGTAGTGGGTTGTTGTAATATCCTCTACATATTGCCACACATATACAACTTGTCGCAATAAATAATATTTATTGCGACACGAGGAAATTGAAGCAAATATACTCTTATATGACAAATGTATATTTTGTTGCAATAGAAGGACATTTTTTGCAACAAAATTGGTACATATCGCAATGTGATATAGATGTCGCGATATCTTTCTGAATATTACAACGGATAACTTTTTTGTTGCGAGACCTAGTCCCTATTACATCAAAATGACTAATTCTCGCAACAAAATTTGGTTGCAATATCGGAGCCATATTGCAACGGCCATGCAGATTGTTGCAATACGGAGCCTCTATTGCAACAAAAAGAGTATTTATTGCGGCAAAACTTATTCATGGCAGTATGATTGTCCTAATACCTCAAACAGGGAATTCGTGGCAATATTGCATTTTATTGCAACGAAATGTGGTTGTAGCAATAAATATTGTTGCAATAGACTGGATTTCCTGTAGTGAAAGTAAACTAAGTGAAAGCAAAAAAATTAAAATGGATAAAATAAAAGTAAGCAAGGATAATCATGGTGAAAACATTGTTTTGTTCATTAAAATCCCATTGTTAACAAGGTTGATCAGGTCTTGTTGCCAAAATAATTTTATATGAAACAAAACTTTGCATTTCACTAATTGATTATGTTATCTCAACCTTGATAGCAATGGTCGCAATCATAATAATTTTATAGTTTTCTCTTGGTATGGGACAATATATTTCTCCAACTTGGATGCCCTCAATATTTTCAATTGAATTTAGGCCATAAGTCTTATCACTCTTCTTGGGGAAATAGACAGTATGTTCCTTATCATTAACATTAAAAGTTACCTTTCCTTGATTACAATTAATGATAGCACCTGTAGTATTAAGAAAAGGTCTCCCAAGAATAATAGACATATTATCATCTTCAGGCATTTCAAGCACAACAAAGTCACTTAATATCAATCAATTATGGCCACTTGAATAGGAACATCCTCACATATACCAACATGAATAGTAGTAGATTTATCAGCCATTTGCAAAGATATATCAGTTGGTATTAATTTCTCCAATTTAGGTCTCTTGTAGAGAGAAAAAGGCATAACACTAACTCTTGCTCCCAAATCACACAAAGCAGTTCTAACATAACTATTTTTAATAGAACATGGAATAGTTGGAATCCCTAGGTCTCCAGTTTCTTTGGAACCTTACCATTAAAGGAATAATTGGCAAGCAAAGTAGAAATTTTCTTATTAGGGATCTTCCTTTTATTATAGACAATATCCTTCATATACTTTGAATAAGAAGGTAATTTAATAGCATCAGTTCAAGGAATTTGCAAAAGTAAAGGTTTCGTCCACTCACAAAACTTGTTATAGTGTTCTTCTTCCTTTGACTTGTGTTTCTTATCAGGAAAAAGCATTGGTTTTTGGACCCAAGGCTCTCTTTCACTACTATGTTTCTTAGAAACAAAATCTTCCTTAGTGTACTTAGTATTCTTAGTGTGCTTTTCAGGTTCTTCAAGTTATTCTTTATCAGGAGCATCATTTTTCTCATTATCACTCTCAGTTTTAGCATCAGAGACAAATATACTATTAGGATCTTTCGTAGGTTCAGAAGACTCTACAACTGTTTTATGTTTCTTTTTTTCTCTTAAAGGAAGTACCACTATTTTCAATTCGTTGAGAATCCTGCTCAATTCTTTTAGGATGCTCTTCAAGATATAGAGGATCCTGAGTGGCAACACCATTTCTAGTTCTAATTTCATAAGCATGTTTTTCTTTAGAAGCATTTACTAGCAGATCTTTTTGTACTTTAATAAGCTGATCAATTTGATTTTGAACCATCTTGAAATGTTTAACAAGCATTTTAACATCATTGGAGGTTCTTTCCACAATATCTCTCAACTCATTAATAGCTCTAGAGTTTTCCATTAAATGATTCTGCACCCTCTTATTAAAATTATCTTGCTTAACAACAAAGATGTCAAATTCTTCTAAGCATTGATTAGGAGGTTTAGAATAAGGAATATCACCTTCATCAAAATGTTGGAGAGTGTGTACCTCAATAGTGGATGTGTGGGAGATTGCCTTACATAATTATTCTATAGGAGGTAAATTCTTTACATCTCCAGATTTAATACCCTTCTCCTTAAGGCATTTCTTAGCTTCCTTCATCACTTCATCATTTAGTTCAATCACTCCCCTCTTCTTTGATGTTGGTGTTGGCTTAGGCACAGTTAACTCAGGTGTAGTTGACTCAAGTCTAGTTGATTCAGGTGAAGTCCAGTCATAATAATTCGTGCTTATCTTAGCCATTAATTCCTTAGCTTCTTTGGGAGTTCTCTTCCTGAAAACACAATCAACACAACTATCTAGGTATGTCCTAGATTCTTCAGTTAGTCCATTATAATATATATCAAGAAGCTCATTTTTAGGTATTAGACATACAGGTTGTGCGTGAATTAAAGCACAAAACCTTACCCATGATTCAGGCAATCTCCTTTTCTCCCTGTTTAAAATTGAAAAGTTCCTGCAAAATGGCATGTCGAGCACTAGGAGGGAAATATTTCTAAAAGAAAGTATCAATCAAGCAATGAGGGCTATTAATAGATCCAGGAGGTAAATTATTAAACCAAGCTTTAGCCTCTCCTTTCAGTAAAAAGGGAAAATTTTAGCAACAAAGTAGGTGCGCATCTTAATATCATCAGAAAATAGGCCACTCATGGTAGAAAGCTCAGTCATACGTGCTACAACACTTTCATTTTTAGTCCCACAGAAAGGTTCTTTCTCAATAATGGTTATGTAAGATAAATCAAGAGAGAAGTCATAATCCTTATCTTTAATATTTATGGGAGATGTAGCAAACTTAGCATTAGGAGATAATTTAGGTTTAACAGTACGTCTCTCAAGAAGACTCTTAATAGCACTTGTACCATGAGTGTTTTGACATTCTTCAATAAATTCATCAGTCAGTTCTATATAATCGTCATCAATATCATAGCTCTCTCTAGACTCAGGTGAACTGACAGGTGTAGTAGTATCTTCATTAGGAGTTTCAGTATTTCCAGCTATAGTTCTAGCAATCGCAGCATCTAGGAAAGGACCTAATGAACCACTCTTATCAAGCACAGTAGAAGCAGCATCATAAGTATCAGAAGTTTCAGATTCAACAAAAGTAGCAGTATGTGTAGCATGTGTATGTGGTGGTGGTGGTGTAAGGAGCTTACTCATCATAGATGGTGAATCAAGAGCAACAGAGGTGTTCAGAACTGTACCTCTCCTTGTAGTGGATGGTAATATAGGAACTTTTCCATGACAAGTTTTACCCATGATGAATGGATAGCAGGGAACAATAATGATTCCAAGTGAACTTGATAAATAGAGCTATGCTCCTCAGCAACGGTGCCAGAAAATAGTCTTAATGACCCACAAGTATAGAGGATCACAACAGTCTTCGAGGGAAGTAAAACCCAATTTATTGATTCAACACAAGGGGAGCCAAAGAATATTTTATAAGCCTTAACAACTGAGTTATCAATTCAGCTGGACCTGAAAATAGTCTTGCTCACAGTAGTTTATCAGTAGCAACAGTTTTATGATAGTAATAGCAAAGCGATAACAGTAGTACAAGTAAATACAATAGTAACAATTGCAGTAAATAGTAGGATTATAGCGCGGTATGCATAGGGATGGATAGACGGGCGTTGCATGGACAAGACAACTCATGTAACAATCAAGACATAGGGCATTTGAAGATAAATAAGATAAAGCATCCAAGTACTAAATAATCATAGGCATGTGTTCCATATATAGTCATACGTGCTCGCAATGAGAACTTGCACAACATCTTTTGTCTTGCCATCCCGTTTCAGCGGGGCCTCTAGGGAATCTACTGGCAATTAAGGTGCTCCTTTTCGTAGAGCACCAGAGCAAAGCATTAACACTCCGTGAACACATGTGATCCTCATAGCATAGCCACCCCCTCCGGTTATTCCGATTCTTATCACTTCGGGGCCTCGGTTCCGGACAACAATATGTGTATACAACTTGCAGGTAAGATCATAAACAATACTATCATCGTGAATCAATAACATGTTCAGATCTGAAATCATGGCACTCGGGCCCTAGTGACAATCAATAAGCATAACAAGTTGCAACAATGTCAAAAAGCACTAACAATTGATATTAGGCACCATACCCTAACAATCTGATGCAATTACATGAACGATCTCATCCAATCGCTATTATCCCCATAGCCTACTGAGGGGGATTACTCACTCATGGATGGGGGAGTCGTGGATGGTTGATGGAGAAGCGATGGTGATGATGATGGCGATGATCTCATCCAATTCCCCGTCCCGGCAGGGTGCCAGAACGGAGTTTCTGGATCCGAATCGCGGTTTTTGGTGGTGGCGGCGCAGCAGAACTGTATCTGAAAACATCAAACCCCTCTCGGTTTTTAGGTCAGAGGGCCTATATAGGCAGAAGGAGAGGTCGAGGCGGAGTCTGAGGCGGCCACACCATGTCCTGGCGCGGCCTGGCCTGGCCCGGCCCGCGTGGCTAGGTGGTGTGGGCCCCTCGTGGCCCTTCTTCGTCTTGTCTTCTTGCTCCGTGAGTCTTCTAGTAAAATAGGAGTTCTGCGATATTTTCTGGGATTTTTCCTGAAAGTTGATTTCCTGCACAAAAACGAGACACGGAAGCAATTCTGCTGAAAACAGTGTTAGTCCACATTAGTTGTTTACAAATCACACAAATTAGAGAAGAAACAATAGAAAAAGTGTCCGGTAAAGTAGATACGTTTTGGATGTATCAGAATGATATTGTTAATAGGGCGTTATTGCAAATCCTAGTATTGTCATCTGACACCAAAAAGGGGAGATTGCAAGAACATTTCATGATCTTTGGTGTTTTGTGTGTTAGTAACAATACCAAGGAATATTCAATGTGTGTTTAGTGCTACAGATAATTGCCAATACAAAAAGCAACCAAAACAGAGTTTTGGGAGGGGAGGGCGGATTATCCGCCCTGCCAAGGGCCAGATTATCCGCCCCTGGCTCAATTGACAAAGTGGATAAGGCGCGTCATGCGGTGTGGGGGTGGACTTTCCCTCGGATTGTTCGGCCAGGGCCGGAGTTTTTGCCCGGGCCAGATAATCCGCCCCTCAAGGGGGATGGATAATCTTCCCCCCAAGGAATTTTTTGCAAAGGGAGCCAAGGCACGTCACACAGTATGGGGGCAGATTTCCCCCTGGAAAATCTGATCCCGGGCCGGAGTTTTGCCCCGGCCGAATAATCCGGCCCCCACTTGAGCCAGATAATCTAGCCTCAAATTCTCCAACGGCTGTGTTTCAACTGGGGTATAAATACCCCAATTGCTCCTTTTGTCAGTACTCTTAATTCATACGAAAAAGTGTAGTACTGTTCTTCAAGTTCAAAACCAAGATCTCCATCTTCATCCACCTGAAAGCTCTGATCTTTAGGGAATCGAAGGAGGACACTTCGATCTTCATCAACACAAATCAAGCGCTTCACTTCGCCTCCATTCACTTGGAGGATTCTTGATCTAGTATGTCTTGCAAATATCTAGATCTCATTTTCGGTTATTGATAATACTTGTTCTTGTGGAAGGCTGTTGTCATCACAGGAGCCTCCAATTTGGTTGTGGATGTGTGCCCCGCTAGTCTTGTAAAGGCACCATTTCCCGCCTCAAAGGGTACCAATAGTGGAAAGGTGGATCAGGCCTTTGGTGGCGAGATCTATCGGAGAACAGGGTGAGGCCTATTGTGGTGTGGTGGTCTTAGTACCGCCCACCCCTCCAACACAGACGTACTTCCCTTAATAAGGAAGGAATTGCGGTGAAACAAATCATGTGTCTTAGTGTGCTCCACTACGTTTACCTCGTTCCTCGCTTTTTCTCGCTTAGTAGTTAGGTTTGCATATAGGGAGGTTCTCCGTAGTTGCATATCTAGAGAATTTACCATTGTGTCAAGCCTAAAATTGAAAAGGGATTAAAATTTGGAGTAGCACCTATTCACCCCCCTCTAGGTGCCCATACGATCCATTTCAGTCTATGTATGTCGTTGTCTCACAGCTTCCATGACATGTACATAGTGTCGTCCTGCTATGGCCGCGACGTTAACCCATTGTTGCCATGGAAGCCCTAGCTTGGTGAATAACGTTGTGCCGAGCAAAAGAAGCATCGACTATGCACTTTACTCGATGCAGTCATCCCTGACGGCTTTTTTCTCGTGCTAACGCAAGCGCGGATTAAGTGTGTGCTTCATCGTCTATAGGCGGTAGGGCGCGATGTCCGTGTTGTGGTGCTTCCTCAGTGACGCCCAGCTAGATGGCGGCAACTACGACGATGAGGGCGAGTGGGAGACACTATCGGAGGACAACGTCAATGACGGTGACGAGTAGTGTGAGCACTCTCCTCCCCATGGCGGAGACAACATCCCTGGTGAGGAGACCCGTGGTGACAGTTGCTATAGCATCCCATATGTCTAACATTTGTAATGCTACTTGGTCTATTAATAAAATTCTACTTCCCTTATATTGTTATTGCATCATCATTATATCATGCTCATGTCACCATGCCACCTTGCATTTGAGTATCATATAAAAACCCCTCTATTTGGTTCTTATCCCATATGCATCATATATTGTAGTTGCCTCTTGATATATTGTATTTGCTTCTTGATAAATTGGTTCATGCCCAAGTTGAGTTGGGGGCATATCTTTTCTTGACTCCACCACCCTTCTTTGCCACCACCTTATAATTCCACCATCCAAACTATATGAGCATTTTCATTTCCTTTGATACTCATTCTAGCTCATATATGTTAAGATGGATCCACTTCTAAATCTACATGCTCCCATATATGATCTCTATTGTTTCACAATATAAAGTATGTGGTCTCATGGCCACCTTTGCATGCCATGTGGGTAAAATTATCTTTTGTAAGCTCCCATATTGTTTTATTCAATATATGCTCATGCATGTTGCTAATTTGGCTACAAAATGATCTTGTGGGAAATACACATTATTTGGCCATTTGGATCCGTACATGTGCATATGTTGGCTAATCTCATATGATAGCAAGCTACGTTCTTTGTTGGGTCATAATGCAATCCTTGGTTGCATGCATGGTTATGTGCCCATTTGAAACTCTATTTTTTTTCACCAAATATAGAGGTGCCATTCATACCACATGCATGGCCCATGCAACATCACCATTCCTTCTCCCTTATCTCATTCATGAGAGTTTGTTTGAGGTTTATTTGAATTGTGGTGAACTTAAATCACATGAGCATCTCCATGCTAACAAGTGACCCATCCCCTCCCTCTTATTCTTTAGTTCTTCCTTGTTCGAAAGCTTGTAAAACCAAGTGATGCTTGGTATGAATCAACTTTGCAAATGCTTCATTCTTAAATCAACTAAAGCCTAGCTAATCTTCTAACCTCAACCCTCTACTAGCTAACCCAAACCCTTCTCTAGCCGAGTCCCCTCTCCCTGACCTAGTGGTGCCACACCACATCGCCACACACCCTGGGTCCATCGTGGAGTCGGCCGACTTCGTAGCGGGTAACTTATTGGGTGTGGCCCCTTGAAATAATTTATGAATCCTATGAATGCATTATCGTGAGGCCTTGATGTCTACGCACTTCTATTCTTGTAGACAATTGTTGGGCCTCAAAGTGCAGAGGTTTGTAGAACAGCAGCCAGTTTTCCCTTAAGTGGATCACCCAAGGTTTATCGAACTCAGGGAGGAAGTGGTCAAAGGTATTCCCTCCCATGCAACCCTGCAATCAAGATACAAGAAGTCTCTTGTGTCCCCAACACACCCAATACACTTTTCAGGGTATAGGTGCACTAGTTCAGCGAAGAGATAGTAAAATACAAGTGGTATGGATAATTATAAGTGGTAACGATGCTAGAAAATAGCTTGGTGGCATGTGGTTGACGTGGGAAAAGACTAAAGGAAAACTGAAATAAAGATGGAATCAAGCAAACACGTAACATATCTAGTAGCAAACGGTGTTTCAATGCTAAGAAACAAGGCCTAGGGATCATACTTTCGCTAGTGAACACTCTCATATAAATATCTTCTCTTAATGATACTACTCTGAACTACTCTCTGGTTGGACACTCTAATCGTTGGTAGGGTTATAACAGCACACCTCAAAGTAAGCCTTTCCCATCTAGATAACCCCACACTGTCACCTTGAGTACTAGATGGTTCCAACAAACACCACAATTTCATAGAAACATCCAACTCCAAATATAACTCATAACAAGTATTTGTAATCTCTAGCCTAAGTGCCACCATTGTGAGCACGCTGTCACTTTCACACACATGGGGAGAGCAGAGATCTATTAAAGTACTCGAGTAGCAAGGTAGGTCTATAGATTACAAGCTCATGATCACAATATGATCATGCATAGAGAGAGAGATGAACAGATAGCTACCGGTAGAACCCTTAGCCTCGAGAGAGAAATACTCCCTCCTCATCATGGGAATCAGCAATGGTGATGGAGATGGTGGTGGAGATCGATGGAGATGGCTCCGGGGGCACCTCCCCGTCCCGGCAGGGTGCCGGAACAGAGACTTTCTGTCCTCCGAATCTCCCCTTCGGTGGCGGCGGCGCTGCGGAACTTTTCGTGGCTGGAGGCTTATGATTTAGGGTTTATGCATCGGGAGGCTTCTTATAGGCGAAGAGGTAAGGTCGGTGGAGGCCAAAGGGGCCCACACCACCTGGTGGCACGGCCAGGGCTAGTCCTCCTCCATCTCGCATTCTGGCTCCGTGAGTCTTCCGGTAAAATATCAACTTTGGCTTTTGTCCCGTCCAATTCCGAGAATATTCATTTTCTGACTTTCTGGAACCAAAAACAGCAGAAAACAAGCAACTGGCACTGTGGCTCTTGTTAATAGGTTAGTCCAAGAAATCATATGAAAAGTACTCCAAAGTGTGGACAAAACATCAGAAAGTAGATAAAACCAAGCATGGAACATCAAAAATTATGGATACGTTAGCAACGTATCAGGCCTCGTTGCTTTTTATTTGGTTCTTCCCGAGGTTGATCGTGTGTGTGTTGCTATTTGTGCACCTCTACTAGTAAATATTTTTTAAAGTTGTGTCCGCGGTTATGGACGACTTGGAGCATAATTTCTCGATCATAGACAAGCATAACTAAAGTACCACCTTTAATTTGACTAAGACATTACTAGTAAATAGTGCAATACTCATGGAATGGTTAATAAAATTGCCAACGGACGAGATGTTCTTCCGTCTTCTTGTCCTTAAGCGAGAAGAAGGGAGAGCGATGTTTAATTATGTTACTTATATCACTGTTGTTACTAATTAACGAGCATCCGTCCATCTCTGGTTGGACGGATGTGTAGCGTGTCTCTATAGAACTGTTTAGCTATTATCTTTCGCTGCAATTGCGTCACCCCAGGTTGTTCCCTTTAGATGCATTAAGAATTGCCGAGTACCCCTAGGGTCTCTAAAACGATAAATATTTGGTTCAGATGGACAGGTATACTCTCAGGAAGGTTACTAGGTCGAAGAGACTGATGTTGGTGGCAACGACTATCAGGTGTAGAGATTTCGGGGATGGAGATCCGTGAGATCTATAGGCAGGATGTGCTTATTTTTAGGGCATCTTATGAAAATTTGCTTCTTCTCTGTACTCGGATCTTGTTTTCTGCTTCCACTTGATACTCTGATGTGTGATGTATGACGATGTATCCTAAACTATTATCTCTATCAAGGATATTTGGATCTTGTCGTATGGCGTTGAATATTTCTGTCTATTAATTTTAGATGGTGTGGAGATGATGTCTATTGTATGTCGCTGACATACATACTCATTTGTGTATGTTTTGATTGCTTTACCTGTCGACTACACCACTCGCTCTTGTCCCGACGTTCTTGAAAGTGGGTGGGATGGTTGGCCGGTACCGTGCTCTGCTCCACGAGGTGGGACTACTGTGTGTGGCTGTGTGGCCCCACGGTAGTATGTCCTGTCCACTTTTGAGTTCATCCAGGCTTGAGCTTAGAGCGTAGGGTCTGAGGTATTACAGTTGCAGACTACATATACATGCTCTCCCACATGGCGGTCATCAAGCAGGAGGAGGATCCCCTACAACCGGCAGATCTGGATGATGAGGAGGCCTTTCAAATTGTCGTGGAGTAGTCCCAACTTGAGGAGATGTCAAAATGATATAGGCTCTCCCCTGCGCAGCATGAGTCCGCTATGGTGGCTCAAGCGCCTCCCCGCCTCCGCACTCGGAGGCGATGCGGCCACCGAAGCCTATGTGACCAGGGTATGTGTGGCCTATGGTGTCCTACGGAGGCTCCCAGCAGCAGCATTTGTCATTGATGTACTGGCCACCAGCGATTGTCCCGAACTCGCTGTGCACATCGCCACCGTTCATCGCATGTCCGTGGATGAGGATGAGTATGCAATTAAGTTTATTTTGTTGAAATATATGAAAAAAAGAGTATGTGACGGGCTGCTACGAGCATCTCTGAACCAATGAACACGGCCAAAAAATCTGTCCAGTGGCGACCCATACAGACCAAAACAGACACATTTCATGTCCGAAATGGTTCAGCCCTCTCGAGATGGCCAAAGTATTTTAGAAGAAAAGAGTATGGCATTTTTTTTAAAGGGGGGCAAGACCCCATCTTGGCATCAAAAAGATGCGTATGGCTATCTTTATACTAATCAACAAAGGATCGACAAAAACTATATATACAAAAAATCTAAACTCACAACACTTATGAACTCGATAATGGGGGAAATCATGTAATCGGGTCCTTTTGCCCTAGACACGTAAAAACAACCCAATTGCTAGGCACGGGGCATCACTGACATGCCCTATGGTGCTCCAGGAGCACACATACATTCCCTGACCCTCAGCATGCATCTCGTGCACATGCTCAAGAAGAAGCCACCACCATCGTATTGCCGGCCCATGTTTGAGATCTACATGTGGCAACCTTGCGCTCCATGATGGCTCAACACCTATCGATCTCGTTGGGGAACCCCAAGAGGAAGGTATGATGAGCACAACAGCAAGTTTCCCTCGGTTATGAAACCAAGGTTATCGAACCACTAGGAGCAAGGAAACACCTCCAAGGTGTTGTTTCCAACTTGGAATCCTCCACAACACAACCACATAACTTTGCCCCCAACATACAGTGAGGTTGTCAATCTCACCGGTTTTGCTGAAAACAAAGGATTATACGTATTGTGTGGAAGATAGTAGTTGCTTGCAGAAAGTAAAGAGAAAACAGTAAATAACTTGTAGATTGACGGTAAAAGAATGGACCGGGGTCCATAGTTCACTAGTGGTGATTCTCCTTAAGATAGATGACATGATGGGTGAAAAAATTACAACGGGGCAATTGACAAACATCAAGAAAGCATACATGCATATACTAATCATCATGACTCCTACGAAATTTGATTGGGCATTTCAACATTATACATAGACCGTAATCCAACTGCATCTATGACTAATAATCCACCTTCAGATTATCATCTGAACCCCCTCCAGTATTAAATTGCAAGCAATGGATAATTGCATTAAGCAAAGTGTGTAAAGTAAACAATACGATTGTTCACAATTGTTCTATGAACAAAGGATTGCGGTTTTCTCCCTAGTAGCAACAACACATCTAGTACCTTAGAGATTTCTGTCACTTCCCCAGATTACTAGAGGCATGAACCCACTATCGAGCATAAATACTCCCTCTTGGAGTTGCTAGCATCTACTCGGCCAAGATAGCTACTAACAATGGAAAGCATGCAAGATCACAAATAACATAGACATGATAGAATCAATAATCAATTTGAAATAGCATCTGAATATCCATCAGATCCCCGTAAACACAACATGTAGGATTACAAATAGATGATCTTGATCATGAACAGAGCTCACAAGATCTAAACATGGTAGCACAAAGGAGAAGAACCAACCATCTAGCTACTACATGGACCCGTAGTCCAGGGATGAACTACTCACGCATCACACCCGAGGCACTCATCGTGATGAAGAAGGCCTCTAGGGTGATCTCTCCCCGCCGGTAGGGTGCCTGGAAGAGCTTCGGATCGCTCCAGATCTAGGGATGGACATGGTGTCGGCTAGAGACTCTTTCGTGGAATTTTGATTGGGTACTTAGGGTTGTCGTCACGAGGGCAATATATAGGCGAAGGGGCAAGGTCGGTGGAGAGCCAAGGGCCCACACCCCCTGGTGGCGCGGCTAGGGCTGGCTGCGCCACCACCAGGTGTGGCTGCCCTCCTTCCCCTCTTCGTCTCCCCTCCAGACTTTGTGTTCCTTCTGGTGAAATATTGACTTGGGATTTTGTCCGGTCCAATTCCGAGAATATTTCCTTACTCTCTTTTCTGAAACCAAACACAGCAGAAAATAGGCAACTAGCACTGTGACATCTTGTTAGTAGGTTAGTTCCAAATTTTTTGTAAAAATACTCCAAAGTGTGGACAAAACATAAGAAAGTAGATATAAAACAAGCATGGAGGATCAAAAATTATAGATACGTTTGCAACGTATCAACATCCCCAAGCTTAACTCATGCTCGTCCTCGAGTAGGTAAGTGATAAAAAAGAATAATTTTTGAGGTGACATGCACCATCATAATCTAGATCAAGGTATTTATAAAACATTGATAGCTAGGATCAAAGTAATTTTAACATAGCATGAAAGATATAGTTCTAACAATAAGACATAGCAACTATGTTGTAACATGAAAAAGTACAAACAAAAGATTCATGAATAACAATGCTTTGAAAGACGTTTGTTTGTTTCACATAAATAAAACATAATGATAATGGTATTCAGCTTGTCCCTCATAGTGTAGCAAAACATAAATGCATAGGACACCTTCAAAGTTCATAAGGGTGACTAGATACAAATAGTTTAAGCACAAGCAATATCAAAGTTATGCATCAATCAACAAGTCTTGGGAAAATGCACATTAAACTAAGAATGACCACTATGCTCTCTTAATGGGTGCATAAAGATAGAAGATGGAGACTCAACATAAAATTAAAAGAAAGGCCTTCATAGAAGGAAGTAGGGATTCAAGTCTCATAAAGAGCTTCCAAAAATTATGGTACTTATTAGCTTTCAGCTCTCATTGCCCCTATCATAAGCATCTTTAGGTGATTAAGGTTAAAGTGAACAAATATGAGGATATGCTTGACAAGTTATAAGCTGAAAATCCCATCCCCCTTATGAAGACCGTTCCTCATGCTACTCAAGTTTAGTCACAAGTAAGTTCTTGCCATTGTAAGTACATCTGTATCATAGAGAACCGCCAATGGGGTACCCCTTGCCCGATGATACGGAAGAATCCCCATATCAAAATGACAAGGCAAGCAGACAATAAGCATCTCAGCATCCTTTTATTTCCTATTTGTATAGGTATCTTTTTTTGCTTCTCTTTTTTCTTTCCTATTTGCATAGGCTTATTTTTTATAAAGAGGATGCTTCATAGATTGCTCATTATGGTTACACTGCAGGTTTCCACCATGATTAGGCATGGATTAGACCAGCGGCCCAGGTGTTTCTCTAACACATATACGAACTCCATGAGCCTTACAAGCTCCCCTTTCATTTCACACCACCGGGATCCATAAGCAAAAGAACATGATATCAACTAAATAAAGTGCAATGTTGAAAGTGTTCCCCATGACAGCATGGTTCTGCTAATTCCTAACTTATAAAAAACAAGCATATACGCAACATAGATGGGCATAATGGTTCAAGTTTACTAAGTGCAAGAAAAGTAAAGTGTGCCATCAAGTTCGTGAGAGCTTTAATCACTAATTTTGACATAACAAGTTTAATTCGGAAGGTAGATAAAAACATGAATATACTTGGAATAGCAAATGCTAATAGGTAGGTATGGTGAACTCTTTCGAATAACTTGGTTTTATTTGGAGTTGGATGCATGAGTGGAACTCATACTTGGTATGGAGGCTAGCAAAAGACTGAGAGCGACCAATTAAGAGAGCAATAATGGCCATAATCATGCAAAGCGACAAAACATTATTAATTAAAGCATAAAGTGATATTACAAGTCGAAAAATAAATGATAATAGAGGCTATGGTGACTTGGTATAGTTTTAACATGGTGTGAGCATGCGCCAGGTCAACCCAAATAAAGCATTAAAGGAGAATACCACAATATTATGCTTTAATATGCTAAAACAACGCATGATTCTTTCAAGGCACATTAAGCAATCTCAATTATTTATAACATGTCATGCTACAACAAAAATCACTAAACATAAAGCCAAAACAATATCAAGCATGACATGACAAAGCCTAGGCCACATTCAAAAAACAAGCTCCTTTTATACCACTTAAGCATGAACTTTCCTACTCTTTTCCAATCCAAACCAACTTATTTGAAAACTAATGTATGAATGAAGGGGTCCAACCAATTTATTCAAGCAAACTAAGCAAACAAAAACTAAGAACGAAAACAAAGACGCTCCAAGAACAATGCAATTGTGCATGAAACAATATAAATCAAGTGTTTGGAAGAAACCTGAGATTTTTATTGATGAAGAAGGGGGTGCCTTGGGCATCCCCAAGCGTTCACGTTTGTACTTCTTGGATATTTCTTGGGGTGACACGGGTGGCATCCGCAAGCTTGAGCTTTTGTCCATACTTCATCTTATCACATTACTCTTCCCTACACTTGAAAATTTCCTACATACAAAACTTCACACAATCTTCATTAGCAACATTAGTGTACTCATGATAATAAGTCTTTTCGTTCAGTTTCGACACAAGTAAAACTTCCATTAAAACACAAGGTACCGTAGCACTTCCTTTAAAAAGTTCGAAAGATCAAAGAGAACTCAAAGAGAAAGAGATTAAGAGGCAAATGCAAAATGGCAGAAATCTGTCAAAACAGACCAGCAGGTAAAAACCAATTTTTTCGAAGACCTTATGTTTCTCAAATCGCAAAGTGTTGAACTAACGAAAGTTGGATAACAACCTGGGGCAGAAGCACAAAAGATTACAGCTCAAATCGACGTACAAATATTTTTCACGAATTTTTACAGCGAGGCACAAAATCTGTTTCGGGACAGCAACTTTCCCAAGTCTTACTTCTCTCTCATTAGAGGTTACTCTTGGCACAAAAACACACAGAAAAGATAAGGAGAGGTTATTACTGAAGCAATAACTTCCAAGACTCAACAAAAAGGTTCCTAACGAAATTTGGGTTATCTCCCAATAAGTGCTTTTCTTTAACGCCTTTGAGCTAAGCACAAGAAGCAAGAAAAGAACCAAGTATTCTCAAATGAAAAAGCATTAAGAGCAAATTTTGTTTTAATAGGAGAGGCAAAAGGAATCTTTTATCTCTTCTTAGGGAAGTGTTCTATACCTTTTTTGAGTGGGAGTTGATATTTAATGGTGCCTTCTTTCATATCAATAATGGCACCGACAGTTCTAAGAAAAGGTCTTCCCAAAATAATAGGACAAGAAGCACTGCATTGAACATACAAATCATAGAAATCAACGGTGACATAGGTATTGTTAACCATAATAAGAACATCATTAATACTCCCCACGAGTTTTTTAGCATTATAATCAAGTTGCACATTTAAATAACAATCTTCCAATGGTGGCAAATCAAGCATTTCATAAATCTTTCTAGACATAATAGAAACACTACTATCAAGATCACATAAAGCTTTGAGATCAAAATCATTTACTTTCATATGAATGATGGGTTCCCAACCATCTTCTAATTTCATAGGAATAGAAGCATTATGTTTCATCTTTTCTTCTTTAATTTTTATGAGAGCATCAGTAATGTGTTTTGTAAATGCCATATTCATAGCACTACTATTAGGACTTTTAGCAAGCTTTTGTAGGAACGTAATTACTTCAGAGATATTGCAACCATCAAGATCAAAATCATAATTATCATCTAAAGCAGTAGAGCTATTGTTTCCCATATTTCGAAGAATTTCAACATTTTTATTAGAAAAGGTTCCATTGGGTTTACTAGCTTCGACATTAGTGGTAGTGATAGTAGAAATACTAATATTTCTAGCAATTTCATCTTCCCTCTCGCACTTAGCATGCAATTCAGCTAACAGTCTAACATTTTCATCAATTCTAACTTGTATGGCATTAGTAGAACCAAAGGGATTTTCAATAGTTTTAGGTTTAGCAGCCATTTTATTCAAATTAGATTGTGCTTCAGACAATGATGTTATACTTCTTTCAGCATTAGAGAGTTTTTCCTCAATAGTTTTATTGAAACAGTTTGTTTACTAATAAAATCTTTAAGCATAAGTTCAAGTTCAGAGGGTGCACTTCTATTATTGTTGTAGGAATTTCCATAAGCATTTCCATTATTGGGAGGATATGGCCTATAATTATTATTACCAAAATTATTCATGTAGGCGTTGTTGCTAAAATTATTATTTCTAATAAAGTTCACATCAACTTGCTCTTCTTGAGCAACCAAAGAAGCTAAGGGAACATGATTTGGATCAATATGATCTTTCCCATTAACAAGCATAAACATAATAACATCAGTTTTATCACTCAAGGAGGAGGTTTCTTCAACGAAATTTACCTTCTTACCTTGTGGATCTCTCTTAGTGTGCCATTCAGAATAGTTAACCATCATATTATCCAGAAGATTTGATGCAGCACCCAAAGTAATGGTCATAAAGGTACCTCCAGCAGCAGAATCCAGCAGATTTCTTGAAGAATAATTCAGTCCTGCATAAAAGATTTGGATAATCATCCAAGCAGTCAGTCCATGAGTGGGACAATTCTTTACCAAAGATTTCATTATTTCCCGAGCTTGAGCAACATGTTCATTATCAGATTGTTTAAATTTCATTATTTCACTTCTCATAGATATAATCTAAGCAGGAGGATAGTATTTTCTAATGAAAGTATCTTTGCATTTAGTCCTAGAATCAATACTATTTCTAGTTAGGGATAGCAACCATTCTTTAGCTTTTCCTCTGAAATAGAAAGGGAACAATTTAAGCTTAATAATATCTCCATCTATATCTCTATGTTTTTGCATCTCACAAAGTTCAACAAAGTTATTAAGATGAGCAGTAGCATCTTCAGTACGGATACCAGAAAATTGTTCTTTCATAACAAGATTGAGCAAAGCAGGTTTAATTTCAAAGAAAGTAGGTTCTGGAACAGGTGGAGCAATAGGTGTGCACATGAAATCATTGTTGTTGGTGCTAGTGAAGCCACGCAACTTAGTGTTTTCAAGAGTAGTCATTTTTTGTGTGTTTTTAATAAAGAAAGCAAACTAGTGCAACTATGTTTTTTGTGTTTTGATAAAAGAAACAAGCAAACAAAACAAAAATAAACTACGCACAACAAATAAAACAAAGTAAAGAGAATGGTTATGAGGGACTCCCCTTGTGAATATGTCCTTTACCCCCGACAATGGCGCCAGAAAAGA
The DNA here is from genome assembly GCA_910589775.1 of Avena eriantha. Taxonomy (NCBI): domain Eukaryota; kingdom Viridiplantae; phylum Streptophyta; class Magnoliopsida; order Poales; family Poaceae; genus Avena; species Avena eriantha. The sequence continues at coordinate 24,788,033 of OU342740.1, forward strand.
GCTTGATGGCTGAACACGCATCGAGCTCGTTGGGGAACCCCAAGAGGAAGGTATGATGAGCACATCAACAAGTTTCCCTCAGTTATGAAGCCAAGGTTATCAAACTAGTAGGAGCAAGGAAACACCTCCAAGGTGTTGTTTCCAACTTGGAATCCTCCACAACACAACCACAGAACTTTTCCCCCAACTTACAGTGAGGTTGTCAATCTCACCGGTTTTGCTAAAAACAAAGGATTAAACGTATTGTGTGGAAGATAGTAGTTGCTTGCAGAAAGTAAACAGAAAACAGTAAATAACTTGTAGATTGATGGTAAAAGAATGGACCGGGGTCCATAGTTCACTAGTGGTGGTTCTCCTTAAGATAGATGACATGTTGGGTGAACAAATTACAGCGGCGCACTTGACAAACATCGAGAAAGCATACATGCATATACTAATCATCTTGACTCCTATGAGATTTGATTGGGCATCACAACATTATACATAGACCATAATCCAACTGCGTCTATGACTAATAATCCACCTTCAGGTTATCATCCGAACCCCCTCCAGTATTAAGTTGCAAGCAACAGATAATTGCATTAAGCAAAGTGTGTAAAGTAAACAATACGATTGTTATATGAACAAGGGATTGTTGTTTTCTCCCTAGTAGCAACAACACATCTAGTACCTTAGAGATTTCTATCACTGATGGCTCTGTAATGGCGCTAGGAAAATGCTGGAGCGATGATGATGTAGATCTCGTTGGGAACCCCAAGAGGAAGGTATGATGAGCACAGCAGCAAGTTTCCCTCAGTATGAAACCAAGGTTTAATCGAACCAGTACGAGCAAGGAAACACCCCAAAGGTGTTGCTAGCTGAGCCTTGGCAGGGCGCACTACCGGTGCTAGTAGCAACGTGGAGACCTGCACAACACAACCACATAACTTTGTCCCCAACTTGCGAAGAGGTTGTCAATCTCACCGTGTTTTATGGAAAACAAAGGATTAAACATATCGAATGGAAAGAAGTAAAAGTTTGCAGAAAGTAAACACAAAGCAGTAAAAGTTTATAGATTGTAAAGAAAAGGACCGAGATCCATAGTTCACTAGAGGTGGATCTCCTTAAGATAGATAACATGTTGGGTGGACAAATTACTGTGGGGCAATTGACAAACATCGAGAAAGCAATACATGCATATACTAATCATCTTGACTCCTTTGAGATTCGATTGGGCATTACAACATTATACATAGACCGCCATCCAACTGCATCTATAACTAATAATCCACCTTCAGGTTATCATCCGAACCCCCTCCAGTATTAAGTTGCAAGCAACAGATTATTGCTTTACGAACTACGTGTAAAGTAAAAAATACGATTGTTCTATGAACAAAGGATTGTTGTTTTCTCCCTAGTAGCAACAACACATCTAGTACCTTAGAGATTTCTGTCACTTCCCCAGATTACCAAAGGCATGAACCCACTGTCGAGCATAAATACTAACTCTTGGAGTTGCTAGCATCTACTTGGCCAAGATAGCTACTAACAACGGAAAGCATGCAAGATCACAAATAACAAAGACATGATAGAATCAATAATCAATCTGAAATAGCATCTCAATATCCATCGGATCCCCGCAATAACAACATACAGAATTACAAATAGATGATCTTGATCATGAATGGAGCTCACAATATCTAAACATGAAAGCACAAAGGAGGAGAACCAGCCATCTAGATACAACATGGATCCGTAGTCCAAGGATGAACTACTCACGCATCACACCGGAGGCTTGCATGGTGATGAAGAAGCCCTCCAGGGTGAATTCCCCTCTCCGGCAGGGTGCCGGGAAGAGCTTCAGATCCCTCCTGGTCTAGGGATGGAGATGACAGGGGCTACAGACTCTTTCGTGGATTTTTGATCGGGTACTTAGGGTTTTCGTCCCGAGGGCATCTTATAGGAGAAAGAAGAGGCCAAGGGGGTGCTGGGGTCGGCCAGACCACCCCCTGGCGCCAGCCAGGCCTGGCCACGTGGCCAGGTGGTGTGGCTGGCCCCCAGCCCTTCTCCGTCTCGTATTCTGGCATCTGATGACTTTCGGAAAAATAGGCACTTTGGCTTTTGTCCCGTCCAATTCCAAGAATATTCATTTTCTGACTTTCCTGGAACCAAAAACAGCAGAAAACAGGCAGCTGGCACTGTGGCTCTTGTTAATAGGTTAGTCCAAGAAATCATATGAAAAGTACTCCAAAGTGTGGACAAAACACAAGAAAGTGGATAAAACCAAGCATGGAACATCAAAAATTATAGATACATTTGCGATGTATCAGTCACTTCCCCAGATTACTAGAGGCATGAACCTACTATCGAGCATAAATACTCCCTCTTGGAGTTGCGAGCATCTACTCGGCCAATATAGCTACTAACAACGGAAAGCATGCACGATCACAAATAATATAGACATGATAGAATCAATAATAAATCTGAAATAGAATCTCAATATCCATCGGATCCCCGCAAACACAACATGTAGGATTACAAATAGATGATCTTGATCATGAACGGAGCTCACAAGATCTAAACATGGTAGCACAAAGGAGAAGAACCAACCATCTAGCTACTACATGGACCCGTAGTCTAGGGATGAACTACTCACGCATCACACCGGAGGTAGTCATGGTGATGAAGAAGGCCTTTAGGGTGATCTCTCCCCTTCGGCAGGGTGCCGGGAAGATTTTCAGATCCCTCCCGGTCTAGGGATGGAGATGGCGGCGGCTACAGACTCTTTCGTGGAATTTTGATCACATACTTAGGTTTTTGTCCCGAGGGCAATATATAGGCGAAGGGGCAAGGTCGGTGGAGAGCCAGGGGGCCCACCCCCCTTGGTGGCGCGGCTAGGGCTGGCCGCGCCACCACCAGGTCTGGCCGCCCTGGTTCCCCTCTTTGTCTCCCCTTCGGACTCTGTGTTCCTTGTGGTGAAATATTGACTTGGGCTTTTGTACGGTCCAATTCTGAGAATATTTCCTTACTAGCTTTTCTGAAACCAAAAACAGTAGAAAATAGGCAACTTGCACTGTGGCATCTTGTTAATAGGTTAGTTCCAGAAAATGTGTAAAAATAGTCCAAAGTGTGGACATAAGAAAGTAGATATAAAACAAGCATGGAACATCAAAAATTATAGATACGTGTGCAACGTATCACTCCACTTCGTGTCGTAGAGCACAGTTCGTTGGCATAACACTCACGAGACACTGTTCCGCGAATATTACACCTACCAGAGTAGTATAACAGAAACATCATAGGTCCAACGAAGGGTAGTAATAGGAATATGTGCATGTGCATGCATTCATCTATAAAGCTAGGGTAATTTTTTGTGAACTAAAAGACTAGAGTGATTAAGGTTTCTTTTACTTTGGTGAGTTAGTGTTTAGCTCATCCAGGTGATTTCTATAAATTCTGACATGAACTCTAAGTATTAGAACTGTTTTGGGATAAATAATTTCAATTGACATTTGAATTCACTTGACTTTTGAATTAATCCAAATCATAAATATTAAGTATTTGAGTTTATTAAAAGAATGTTTGAATAGTTAAGTTTGTTGTATTATTCCATTAGTTAAGTAAAGAGAATTAAAGTAATTAAAATAATTCAAATAAGAATATAATTGCAAAAGGAATAATAATAAATAAAGTAAAGTAAATGTTTATTCAATAAAAATCTGTATTACATTGTTTCCTTTACAAAATGAAAGAAATTACAAGACGATAGAAGGAAAAACTTATGCTAATTTCGTAATCTAATTTATCTTCTTATACTTCCTTGTATTATCCTGTACCTGCAAACAAACAAAGAAAACAAAATAAAGGAAATAGTTTATGTTAGTAGTGAAGGGAATATGCCTTGAGAGGCAATAATAAAGTTTTTCTTATATGTATTCCAAGTATATGCTATAATTGTATTAATACGGAAACCTTAATACATGTGTATTTAATAAACACATAGAAGGTTCCTAGTTATGTATCTCTATAAACTAGCTTGTTGATTAACAGGACGATCAAGGTTTCCTGATCATGGACATTGGATGTTGTTAATAACAAGGTCACATCATTGGTGAATGATGTGATGAAGATTCATCCAAAGTATAGCATTACGATCAAAGTCATTATGTTTATATTTCTATAACATCATACGAAGTAATCTTTATCCTTAGACCATGAGATCATGTTAATTGCTAACACCAGAAGAACACTTTGATAACATCAAACGTCACACCGTAACATGGTGACTATAAAGATGGGTTTGGGTGTTCCGAAGGTGTTATGTTGAGGCTCATGGATCAAGAGTGGAATTTTTCAATCCCGATGAAGGATAGATATACTCTGGGCCCTCTCGGTGATATCACATTAAGATAGCTTGCAAGCAAGTGATGTGATCACTAGAATGTTATATCATGGGAATGGGAAAAGAGTGCACGTAGGTAACGAGATCAAACTAGGTATTGAGATACTGATGATCGAATCTTGGACATGTAATATATCGTATGACAAAGGGATTTAGTTACTATCATTAATGGTTCTCTCGATCACAGAAGTCATTGTTGAATGTGTGGGAGTCAGTATGGATCTCCATGTCCTGCTTCTAATTATTGATCTGAGAGGGGTATCGATCATGTCTGCATTATTCACGAACCATAGGGTGACACCCTTAAGGGTTACCAACACCATTTGGAGCAAATATGTTCTAGACAAAAGAATTGCAAAGCGCTGGAATTATTTCAATGGACACCGGAATTGTTTCGGGTGAAATTGCTGAAATTGGTTATGCATGTGATATTGAAATGTTGCAGGGGGTTTTATGTGAATGTTTGTTAATTAAAGTAATTAACAAAATTCTGAATAAAATAAATAAAAGAGTTTTATTAAATGAGAGTTTCATTAAATTTGGTGGAAATTTAATGCATGTGAGTGGTATTTTGAGTGGAGGCAAAATTGATATGAGTGGAGCTTCCACCACATGAATGAGGAAGAGGTGGGGCACCCCCCATGGGCACCGACCATGGGAGGGGGGAGAACCCCTCTCCTCCCTCTCAAAGTACACCTCCTCGTGAAGCATCTCTCTCCCCCTCTAGAATTATTTCCCCATGGTCTCGGATTAGCGAGATACATGTTCCCGGTGGCATTTCATATAGAAGGAGTTGCTGCTTCCACTACATCGCTAGAGCGAGGAGGTGGAGGTTGTTCGGTGGCCTAAACGTGTGTGTGAGGACGGATGCGCTGCTAATTTGCGGCGCTAGGACTTCCACATGATCTTGAGATCGACAAGCGTTCGACTACATCATCCACAAGTTCCATCTCGTTACACTTTTTCGGTCTTAGAGGGTATGTACTCTATGGATGTATGTCCACCTGTTGCCTGTATATAGTAGATAGATCCTGGTGTATAATACTTCCCATCATATGAAAATTTTTGTTTTCTATGTTGCGAACCCAATAGTGGTATCAGAGCCTGATCTATGTGTAGGTGCTTTGCACTGGTAGTACACATATGAGTATGTGGGGGATGATGATCATTTCATTGTATCTTATATGTATTTTGGATATTGGTGGCATAGTAGGATGAAGTGGCCTAGACTAACTTTACATGTCCTCGCACATGGGACATGTTCACTAGTTTTGCATAAGTGGCTAGCGTGTGTCTGTCTCTCCTACTATAGTCAGTATATGATTTACAACGAGTTGCTAATAATTTGGTTACCATCGTTGTGGCTCCATGTTCATAGGTAAGACCGGTTCTATCTTCGAAAGCCCTAAGCCACATAAAACTTGCAATTGATAAATTAGAGGTGTCTAGTTTAGATCGTTGATGGGCTAGTGTCATGATATGGTAATGTTGTAAGTTGATGTATAGTTGATACTCTTACAACACACCTAACATGTAAGTTCCATAAACCTTGGCCTTACACACAAAGGAATGAGAAAGATCATACAACGATGCACATGATAGTGATCAACTGCAAGAACCATATCATTTCACTTTATACATTTGATGTTTGCATCCTATATTGCTTGTTTGGCATTTTAGTAGCATTATAAGATGATCCCTCATTTATATATCAAGATAAAAATGTGTTCTCCCTTAAGTACGCACAATTTTAGGTTTCGCCACTTCAAGACATCACGTGATGATCGGGTGTACTTGAATCAACGATCATAAACTGGTGTAAGACAGTTTTACACACATGAGTACTAAGGTCCTTACTTGGCAAGCCTAGCATGTATATACATAGCCTTGGAACATGGACCGAAAGGTTAAGCATGAGTCCTATAGTTGATATGATGCCCATATGGACGCTCGCCTTTGCAGCTATACCAACCCACGTGATGATTGGACTTGGTGTAGTGGATTTGGTTCATGTAATCATCAAAAAGACACGGGGGATGTTGTTTTTGAGTGGGAATTCATTCGTAATTTGATTAGTTGAACTCGATCTATCATAAACTTAGTCTAAACTTTACAAATTTTGTTGTAGATGGCACCACCTACTTTTAATTTCAATGTGTTCCTGGAGAAAGACAAACTTGTGGAAAATGGTAGCAACTTTACCAACTGGACCATGAATTTGAGGATTCTCCTCACTACTGCACAAAAGCAATATGTGCTAGAAGTGCCGCTAGGCCCCCCACCAGCTCCTAATGCCCCTGACAAGGAAAAGAACGTCTATTTGACTCGTTAGGAGGACCACAACTTAGTTCATTGCAGCATATTGTATTGGCTAGAGTCGGAACTTCGAAAGCATTTCGAAAACGGCAATGCCTTTGATACCATGGGCGAATTGAAAATGATTTTCGATACCCATGCTGCCATAGAGAGTTATAATGCTTCTGAAAAGTTCTTTAGCTTCATGATGGAAGAGAACAACTCCGTTAGTGAGCACATACTCAAAATGTTTGGGTACACCGATAAGCTTGTGTCCTTGGGAATAACGATTCCAATTGACTTAGGCATACATCGTCTTCTCCAATCTCTGCCACCTAGCTACAAGAGCTTCATGATGAACTATAATATACAAGGCATGAAGAAGTCTCTCCTCGAGCTTCTGTCAATGCTTAAAACTGCAGAAGTGGAGATTAGGAAAGAGCATCAAGTATTGATGATCAATAAGACCACCAGTTTCAAGAAAGACAAGAAGGGTAAACAAAAGGGAAAGAAGGGTGGCAAATCTGTTGCCGTGCCTGAAAAGAAATCTCGAGCTGGCCCTAAGTCTGATACCGAGTGCTATTATTGTAAGGGGACTGGCCATTGGAAGCGCAACTTCCCCAAGTATTTGGCAGACAACAAGGCCGGCAAGGCAAACAAAGGTATATGTGATATACATGTTATTGATGTGTACTTGACTAGTACTCGCAGTAGCACCTGGGTATTTGATACTGGATTGGTTCCTAATATATGTAACTAGAATCAGGGGCTATGGAACAAGCGACCGCTAGCAAGGGGTAAGGTCAAGATGCGTGTCGATAATGGATCAAGAGTTGATGTGATCGCCGTCGAAATGCTACCTCTCCACCTACCATCAGGATTAGTTATAAATCTAAATAATTTTATATTTGGTGCCTGCACTGAGCATGAACATTGTATCTGGATTGTGTTTGATGCAAAGTGGTTATTTCTTTAAATCATAAAACAATGGTTGTTCGATTTATATGAATGATATCTTTCATGGTCATGCACCTGTGATGAATGGTTTATTTATGTTGGATCTCGATAATAGTGTTACGCATATTCATAATGTTGATGCTAAAAGGATTAAACTTGATGATGATATATCTGCATATATGTGGCACTGCCATCTAGGTCACATTGGCGTTACACGCATGAAGAAACTCCATTCTAATGGACTTTTGGAATCACTTGATTTTGAATCATTTGATACATGTGAGCCATGCCTTATGGGCAAGATGACTAGAACGCCATTTTCCGGATCAATGGAACGGGCGACAGATTTATTGGAAGTCATACATACTGATGTATGTTGTCCAATGAGTGTGTCGGCGCAAGGTGGATATCTTTATTTTTTTTCTTTCACGGATGATTTTAGTAGATACGGATATATCTATTTGATGAAACACAAGTCTGAAACCTTTGAAAAGTTCAAGGAATTTCAGAGTGAAGTGGAAAATCATCGTAATATAATTATTAAATTTCTACGGTCTGACCGTGGAGGTGAGTATCTTAGTTACGAGTTTAGCGCACACATGAGAGATTGTGGAATAGTTTCACAACTCACACCTGCCGGAACACCACAATGTAACGGTGTGTTGGAACATCGTAATCGTACTTTATTGGATATGATTCGATCTATGATGTCTCTGACTGACTTGCCACTGTCATTTTTTGGGTTATGCACTGGAAACTATTGCATTCACTTTAAATAGGGCACCATCTAAATCTTTTGAAACGACACCGTATGAATTGTGGTTTGGAAACAAACCTAAGCTGTCATTTCTTAAAGTTTGGGGTTGCAATTTTTATGTGAAGAAACTTCAACCTGATAAACTCGAACCCAAAGCGGAAAAATGCGTATTCATAGGATACCCTAAAGAAAAAATTGGGTGTTCCTTCTATCACAGATCCAAGGGCAAGGTTTTCCTTGCCAAGAATGGATCATTTCTAGAGAAAGAGTTTCTCGCGAAAGGTGTGTGTAGTCAGAAGGTAGAACTCGAAGAGGTTATTGAACCTTCTCTTCATGAAACGGCGAGTGGCGCAGCGTCGGAAATTGTTCTGGAGTTGACTTCACCGAATCAAGAGGGAACTAATGATAATGATCATGAAACTCCGAAAGAGGACACTGCCGAACCTTGCGGGTCAAGCAGGACATGTGCAACTCCTGAACTATACTGAAATCCTGTTATGAATTTCATGGTTGATGAAATATATGACCCAACAACGTATGAAGAAGCGATGTTGAGCACGGATTCCAAAAAATGGCTAGAATCCATGAACTCCGAGATGGAATCCATGTACGAAAACCAGGTTTGGACCTTGGTGGACTTACCTCACGACTGAAAGGCTGTTGGGAATAAATGGATTGTCAATAGAAAAACTGATGTTGATGGTAATGTGACCATCTATAAAGCTCGACTTGTCGCAAAGGGGTTTCGAAAAATTCAAGGAGTTGACTACGATGAGACATTCTCTCACGTAGTGATGCTAAAGTCGGTTAGGATTATGTTACCAATTGTCGCATATTTCGATTATGAACTATGGCAGATGGATGTAAAAAATGCGTTCCTCAATGGTAATATTTTAGAAGAGTTTTATATGATACAACCTAAGGGTTTGGTCGATCCTAAGGATGCTGATAAGGTATGCAAGCTTCAGCGATCCACCTATGGACTGAAGCAAGCATCCTGGAGTTGGAATCTCCGCTTTCATGAGGTGATCAAAGAGTTTGGATTTGTCCAAACTTATGGAGAGGCTTGTATTTACAAGAATGTGAGTGGGAGCAATGTGGCATTTCTAATATTATATGTAGATGACATATTATTGATTGGAAATGGTATAGATCTTTTAAACAACGTTAAAAGTTATCTAAACAGCAAATTTTCGATGAAGGACCTTGGTGAAGCATCATATATATTAGGCATTTAGATCTATAGAGATAGATCAAGGCTCCTGATAGCGATGTCGCAAAGTACATAACTTAATAAGACATTAAAAGTTTAGTATGGCCGGAAGTAAGAACGGGTTCTTACCTATGTTGCTAGGTGATACATGTGGCTCATGATAAAAATGTTTTATGTGATAGTTATATTGTTAATTTTATTCATGTTGCTACTGAAAGTTATTATGAGAGAGGGAAACATGGTCTTATGTATCTCAACAATATTAAGTTTCCCCTCTTTTATGTTGAAAGTCTTGAAGTTGCACTTGTTTTGCTTTACTATGCTTGTTGCTTTGTGCTTTCATGACTTGTTTATTTACACGATTCCTATGCATAGGAAGTGGGTTAGACTTAAATGTGATTTGAATTTTCTTCTTGATGCAATCTTTTACTTCAATTCATATTTCTTATGTGAGCATCTTCTCAAACTATCATGCCTAACTTAAAGGCGTTAAAGAAAAGTACTTATTGGGAGATAACCCAAAAGTTTTAGATGAGTCTTGGAAGTTATTACTTCAGTAATAACCGCTCCTTATCCTTTTTATTTGCTTTTTGCGCCAAGAGTAACCTCTAATGAGAGAGAAGTAGTGATTGGAAAAGTTGCTATCCCGAAACAGATTTCTGTGCTTCACCGTAACAATTCGTCTAAAATCTTTGAACGTCTTTTTGAGGCGTGAATTTTTCTGCTTCTGCCCCAGGTTGTTATATAACTTTCATTATTTCAACACTTTTTGATTTGAGCAACAGAAGGTCTTCGAAAAAATTCTTCTTTACCTGTTGGTCTGTTTTGACAGATTTCTGCCATTTTCTGCATTTGCTTCTTGTTGGTTCCTTTTTGAGTTCTTTTGGGGAATTGAGATTTTTGAGGGAAGTGCTACAGTAGCTAGTGTTCTAAAGGAAGTTTATTTAGTGTTGGAACTGGACCTTAAGACCTATTATCTTGAGTGCACTAATGTTGCTAATAAAGACTGTGTGAAGTTTTGTATGAAGAAAAATTTCAGGTGTATGGAAGGAATGAGTAATGAGATGAAGGATGGACTAAAGCTCAAGCTTGGGGATGCCACGCGTGTCACCCCAAGAAATATCCAAGAAGCACAAGCGTCAAAGCTTGGGGATGCCCAAGGCATCCCCTTCTTCATCGATAAAAATCCCAGGTTTCTTCCAAACGCTTCATTTTTAATGTTTCATGCACGGTTGTGCCGTTCTTGGAGCGTCTTCTTTTTCGTTTTCGTTTTGGTTTTTCGTTTGCTTTGTTTTCTTAGTTTATTGAATAAATTGGTTGGACTCCCTCTTTCATACATTGGTTTTCAAATAGTTTGGTTTGGATTGAGAAAAGAGTAGGAAAAGTTCATGCTTAAGTGGTAAAGAGAGCTTGTTTTTGACTGTGGCCTATGCTTTGTCATTCCATGCTTGATATTGTTTTGGCTTTATTCTTAGTATTCTTTGTTGTAGCATGACTTGTTATAAACAATTGAGATTGCTTAATGTGCCTTGGATGAATCATGCGTTGTTTTATCATATTAAAGCATAGAATTGTGGTATTCTCCTTTGATGCTTTATTTGGGTTGACTTGGCGCATTCTCACACCATGTTATGACTATCTCAAGTCACCATAGCCTTTATGATCCTTTAGTTTTCAACTTGTAGTATCACTTTATGCTTTTATCAATGATGTTTTGTTGCTCTGCATGATTATGGCCATTATTGATCTCTTAGTTTGTCGCTCCTAGTCTTTTGCTAGCCTCCACAACAAAGTATGAGTTCCACTCATGCATCCAACTCCTTAAACCAAGTTATTCCAAAGAGTCCACCATACCTACCTATTAGCTTATGCTATTCCAACTAAATTCATGCTTTTGTTTATCTTCCAAATTAAACTTGTTATGAGAAAATTAGTGATTAAAGATCTCACGAACTTGATGGCACACTTTAATTTTTTGCATTTAATAAACTTGAACCATTGGGTCCTTCTTTGTTGCGTATATGCTTGTGCTTTATAAGTTGAAATTAGTAGAACCATGTATCATGGGGAACGCTTTAAACATTGCACCTGTACTTTGTACCCCGTTGATATCATGTTCTTTTGCTTATGGATCCCGGAGGTGTGAAATAAATGTGGAACTTGTAAGATCATGGAGTTTGTATGTGTGTTAGAGAAACGCCTGGGCCGCTAGCCTAAGCCATGCCTAATCATGGTGGAAACTTGCAGCATCACCATAATGAGCACTCTATGAAGCATCCTCAATAAAAACCTATGCAAATAGCAAATAAAAAGATTGCTGAGATGCTCATTGTCTGCTTGCCTTGTCATTTTGATTATGGGATAGCTCCTCTATCATGTGCAAGGGGTACCTCGTTGGCGGTTCTTTATGATACACATGTACTTATAATGACAAGAGCTTACTTGTGACTAAAGTTGAGTAGCATGAGGTTCGGTCTTCATAGGTAAGGGGCATGAGATTTCGGTTTATAACTTGTCAAGCATATCCTCTTAGTTGTATCACTTTAACCGTAATCACCTTCAAGATGCTTATGATAGGGGCAATGAGAGCTGAAAGCTATAAGTACCATAATTTTCGTAAGCTCTTTATGAAACTTGAATCTCTACTTCCTTCTATGAAGGCCTTTCTTCCACTTATACATTGAGTCTCCACCTTCTATCTTTATGCACTTACTTTGAGAGCATAGTGTCCATTCTTAGTTCTATGTGCATTGTCCCAAGACTATTTGATTGATGCATAACTTGATATTGCTTGTTTTAAACTATTTATATCTAGTCACTCTTATGAACTTTGAAGGTGTCCTATGCATTTATATTTGCTACTCTATGAGGGACAAGCTGAATGCCACTATGCTATGTTTTCTTTATGTGAAACAAACAAATGTATTGCAAAGCATTGTTATTCATGAATCTTTTGTTTGTACCTTTTCATGTTACAACATAGTTTCTATGTCTTATTGCTAGAACTTTGTCTTTCATGTTATGACTGAAGTACTATGATCCTAGCTTTGAATGTTTTACAAATACTTTGATCAAGTTTTTGATGGAGCATGTCACCTCAAAAAATATTCTTTCTTTTTATCACTTACCTACTCGAGGACGAGCAGGAGTTAAGCTTGGGGATGTTGATAGATTGCAAATGTATATATAATTTTTGATGTTCCATGCTTGGTTTTATCTACTTTCTTATGTTTTGTTCCAACTTTGGAGTACTTTTCATAGAATTTCTTGGACTAACCTATTAACAAGATGCCACAGTGCCAGCTGCCTGTTTTTTGCTGTTTTTGGTTCCAGGAAGTCAGAAAATGAATATTCTCGGAATTGGACGGGACAAAAGCCAAAGTTGATATTTTACCGGAAGACTCACGGAGCCAGAAGACGAGACGGAGAGGGGCCACAGGGTGGCCACACCACCCCTAGGCACGGGTCCACCTAGGCCGCGCCAGGGCATGGTGTGGCCCCCCTGGCCAGCCACCGACCTTGCCTCTTCGCCTATAAGAAGCCTCCCGATGCATAAACCCTAGATCGGCAAGCCTCCAGCCACGAAAAGTTCCGCAGCGCCGCCGTCACCGAAAGGGAGATTCGGGGGACATAAAGTCTCTGTTCCGGCAACCTGCCGGGACGGGGAAGTGCCCCTAGAGCCATCTCCATCGATCTCCACCACCATCTCCATCACCGTTGTTGATTCCCATGATGAGGAGGGAGTAGTTCTCCCTCGAGGCTAAGGGTTCTACCGGTAGCTATGTGTTCATCTATCTCTCCATGCATGATCATATTGTGATCATGGGCTTTGTAATCAAGTAGATCTACCTTGCTACTCAAGTGCTTTAATAGATCTCTGCTCTCCCCATGTGTGTGAAAGTGACAGCGTGCACACCATGGTGGCACTTAGGCTAGAGATTACAAATACTTATTATGAGTTATATTTGGAGTTGGATGTCTTTATGAAATTGTGGTGTTTGTTGGAATCATCTAGTTCTCAAGGTGATGGTGTGGGGTTTTCTAGATGGGAAAGGCTTACTTTGAGGTGTGCTGTTATAGCCCTACCATGGATTAGAGTGTCCAACCGGAGAGTAGTTAAGAGTAGTATCATAAAGAGAAGATATTTATATGAGAGTGTTCACTAGTGAAAGTATGATCCCTAGGCCTTATTTCTAAGCACTGAAACACCGTTTGCTATTAGATCTATTACATGTTTGCTTGCTTCCATCTTTATTTCAGTTTTACTTTTAGCTTTTCCACGCCATCAAGCTATCTTCTATTACCGTTACCACTTATAATTATCGTTACCACTTGTATTTCACTATCTCTTCGCCGAACTAGTGCACCTATACACCTGACAAGTGTATTGGGTGTGTTGGGGACACAAGAGACTTCTTGTATCTTGAATGTAGGGTTGCTTGAGAGGGGATACCTTTGACCACTTCCTCCCTGAGTTCGATAAACCTTGGGTGATCCACTTAAGGGAAAACTTGCTGTTGTTCTACAAACCTCTGCACTTGGAGGCCCAACAGCTGTCTACAAGAATAGAAGTACGTAGACATCACTAGGCAAGACATTTAGTACGACTCAAAGACCGGCTACAGCGGAAGAAAGAGAGATAATGGATAAGATCCCCTATGCTTCAGCCATAGGCTCTATAATGTATGTCATGCTATGTACAAGACCGGATGTGGCACATGCTATTAGTTTGACTAGTAGATACCAATCTGATCCAGGTTCAGAACACTGGATAGCGGTCAAGAATATCCTTAAGTACTTAAGAATAACTAAGGATATGTTTCTTGTATAAGGAGGTGAAGAAGAATTGGTCGCTAAGTGTTAAGTCGATGCTAGACTTGACACTGATTTGGATGACTCTAAGTCTCAATCCGGATACATATTTCTCTTGAACGGAGCAACAGTTAGTTGGAGGAGTGCCAAACAACCTGTCATGGCTGGATAAACAACAGAGGCAGAATATGTTGCTGCTTTAGAAGCGGCACATGAAGCGGTTTGGATGAAGGATTTCATAACGGAACTAGGTGTGGTTCCTAGTGCGTTGGACCCAATGGTGATCTATTGTGACAACAATGGAGCCATAGCCAACGCCAAGGAACCAAGGTCTCACAAGAATTCCAAGCATATTAAGCGCCAGTTTCATTCCATCCGCCAACATGTCAAGGATGGAGATATAAAGATTTGTAAAGTACACACATACCTAAATGTAGTAGATCCATTGACTAAAGTTCTCCCTAGGGAAAAATATGATCAACATCAGAACTCTAAGGCTGTTAGATTTATCACTATGTAAGCTAGATTATTGTCTCTAGTGCAAGTGGGAGACTGAAGGGAATATGCCCTGAGAGGCAATAATAAAGTTTTTTGTAAGATCTCACCATGATAAGGTAAGATCCCTGTGATTGCAGTGCTAGTCCCTCGATCGAAATGCTAGCACCCACAGTTTAAGATGAAGTACACAGAAACAAAGCTCAATATTACACCGCACATCCAGGAGTATAATGGTTCTTGCAACTCACTTAGCCCAAGGCTAAGACACAAGTTCACTTAACATAGCATAATAATAATTAAGTCTTCATGTGCCACAGGCAAGCATGTCGAGTGTAGACCTGCAACCCTACTCATCATCAGAGTATCCTGCAACATAATAAGTTACAGCCACAAGGGTCAATACATTTGGAATTGTATTGGAAAGTGATACCATAGATACTTAATATAATCCAACAACTACATGAATATATGGCTAAGTGGGGTTATGGATAGCTTTGCTAAAATTAGTTTAACTTATAGTTTTCGAAGAAGTTTTTCATTCAAGCTATAAGGTATCAATGATAGACATCACTGAACTTTTACACCTGTTCACCCACAAGTTTTATCTTAGAGAAATTTGAATGAGGAGATTATTGAACTGCTTCACTGTCTTGAGGCTCAGTAGTTGTCCGTAACCGGGGACTCGGCTAAGTACTTAATTTTACCCACTCGAGAGGTGGTGCACTCTCCCCACAAGACTCGACATGCATCAAGACAAGACCTTTCAGAAGCAATCCCTCAGACCACCACGGACGCGTTCCATCCTATCATATCTACCACCTTCTGTCCGTCTGGCTGAGTTCTTGCAACTTAGTTGGTCAAGGCAGAGCCCATATGCCATGTGGTTGCACTGGAAGCTTTATGACAAGAATGTCTCCAATCTCTTTGTTCCTGGGTGGCCATCCACAAGTGTGATACACCAGCTGACCATAGACATGGCCCCTGAGTAACCACTCAACATAATCCAAGCAAGTCCCAATCCACCCAGGTGTTTCATTAATAATAGTTGTTTTCTTAGTCAAGCAAAAATAATATCTTTCCAAACTATCTTGATATGTATTTTCCACCCACGAATTCTACTCGCATAGCTAAGCATTCTAGCATACAAAGTCTTTTAACTAGGAGATACTACCAAGATATAGTCTATAGGATAGCATAGCATAGTATAGTAACATATGAATAATTCTATCATGCTAAGATCTACCAAAATATCACTAGTGCAATAGTGAAAATAATATGACATGGGATGAAATATCACTTGCCTTGGTAGCTAGGGGAATAGGTACAATCCTCACAGCAACAAACTTCACAATCCACACAATCTACACAAGATCAATACAACAACAATAATTCAATCAATAAAACATTACAAAAACATGAATGTATGCAAAATGCAATGATATGATCACAACTCTAAAATTTATAGAGTCTACAGTACTGAGGATAGAATACCTCATCTAAATGCATAAGAAATACTCAAAAATAATTTATAGAACAATTTTTTGTGAGCAAAATACTCCTAAAAAGATTCTGCCTATAATTCAAATTTTTCAGAGGCAAAAGGGTGAAACAAGGCCTCCATAATAAAGGTCTCATTTTTCTGAATCCATAGACACCAAATTTGTATTTTTCTAATTTGTGGCTCAAAAGTTATTGAATTTCTAAGTTAAATACTAAATCTGTCTATTTTTCTATTTAAACGAAATAGCCTGGCGACGTGGCGCTTTTCTATTGGCTGGTACCGGTTCGGTCGGATCGATCGCTGTGGGCCGTCAGATCTTAAGTGACTACGGACGGATCTGATTAGCCCGTACCCCTTTCGTTTAGTGATCTAATCCTATCCGCTAGGATTTGATCGAACGGCTACTAATCATCTCGCCGGAGACTGACGACACTAGCGACGGCGCGCGGCGGCGGCACGTCAGGTGAGTGACGTTCCGGTGACTCTAGAGGGGTAGGGGAAAAGGCAGTCTTACCGAGGGTCTGCAGTGGTCTCGGCGATCTGGTTGGTGGTCGCGATGGAGAAAGGGGAGCTCTGCTGCGCTCAGTATTCCTCGCTGGAGTTGCGTCGACGGCGGAGGTATCGGCTCAGTGTCAGAGACAACGGTCTGGGGCTCAAACAAAAGAATTAAGGGGTCAGTGTGATGTGCCTTGACGAGCACAAGCAGCCTGTGGCCAAAAAGGAGAGGCGGGAGCCTTGCCCTTACCGGAAAGCCGTCGGACGGTGGCAGCAGAAGGAGTTCGCCGGACTTGGTCTGTGTCGTCGACCTGGAGCAAGAGGGAGCATGTGGCTCGGTCAGTAGGTGCGCTAGGATATGGTGAAATAGATGGGACAGAGGGGAGGGCGCCGGGTGGCCTGGGTTCACCGGAATTGTCGCCAGAATACCGTCAGTGAGCGGCGTCCGAGCTCGAAATTTGGGAAGCCTGAGGGCTCTCAGGGGGTGGCGACTGGGGGAAATGACGAGGAGGCTTAAGGGGATTAAGTAGAGGTAATCACCGGGGGATTTACTACGAGAAACGGTTGAAATCGAATCGATTCAAAACGGCAGAGAAGGGGGGTTGTTCGTCGCCGGGGGTTGAAGACGACGGGGTGGTGGGGTGACGTGGCGTGGGGTCGGTATGTCAGCAGGAGGGGGTAGTCAGGGGCGCGGTAAGAAAAACAGGGGAGAGGGGAAAAGCCGGGTGGGCTGGTTTTGGGCCGAAAGGCCAGAAGCTGTCTGCTGCTCATTTTTTTTTCCTTTACTCTTTTCCTTTTTCTAATTCTGTTTTCTCCAAAACTTTTGATTTAAGGATTCAAATTGATGCAAACCAATTTGTGAAAGTTTGTAAAAACTTAAACTAGGTTTTTAGGGTATTATAAAACATATTTATCTTCTATTTTAATCCAAAGTATTTACTTGGGCTTAATAGGTAATATAGCATTTTCTTTGATTCTATTTTCAAAATAATTCATATCTTTTTATTCATGGCTCAAAATTGCACCAAATTTTTGGAGGACATTCTAAATGCAATGCAAATACATGCTATGATGATATGAGTGCAATGATGATGATTTCAGATGAAATTTTGGGATGTTACAAATCTAACCCCCTTAAGATGAATCTCGCCCTTGAGATTCGGGTTGGCTAGCAAATAGGTGAGGGTGATCTCTCCGAAGTTCATCCTCTCGCTCCCAGGTTGCTTCTGATTCAGTGTGATGGTTCCACTACACTTTGCAGAATCTAATGGTCTTGGTACGGGTAATTCTTTCTGCAGTCTCTAGAATCTTAATAGGTTTCTCTTCATAAGTGAGATCATTATCTAGCTGAACTTCCTCCAATGGTATAGTGTCTTTCAACGAGGTTTCTTCCATCTCTGGGTGACACTTTTTCAGCTGACTAACATGGAATACATTATGAACTGCTGACAAAGATTCTGGTAATTCTATCTCATATGCCACTTCTCCTTTGCGACTCAAAATCTTGAAAGGCCCTACATAGCGTGGTGCTAGTTTTCTTTGATTCCAAATCTCTTCACACCACGAAGTGGTGATACCCTGAGATAAGCTCTATCACCAACCTCGTAGGTAACCTCTCTACGTTTTGGATCAGCATAGCTCTTTTGCCGAGATTGAGCTACCTTTAGCCTATCTCTCACCATCTTGACTTTCTCCTCGGCCTCTTTGATTAGGTCTGCCCCGAACAAGTTTCTTTCTCCTACTCCATTCCATAGCAATGGTGTAGTACACTTCCTTCCATAAAGGAATTCAAATGGAGCCATTTCTATGCTTGACTGATAACTGTTATTGTAAGAAAACTCTGCGTATGGTAGACTTTCATCCCAACTGGATCCATAATCTAACGCACATGCTCTCAGCATATCCTCTAATATTTTATTGGTCCTTTCTGTCTGCCCATCTGTTTGCGGATGAAATGCAGTGCTGAATTCTAACCGAGTTCCCAGTGACTCGTGAAGTTGTCGCCAAAAGTGCGAAGTGAATTGAGTCCCTCTGTCAGACACGATACTTTTAGGTACCCCATGCAAACATACAATTCTGTTCATGTAAATCTTGGCTAACTTTGCACTTGTATAAGTGGTCTTTACTGGTATGAAATGGGCCACTTTTGTCAAACGATCAACGATAACCCATATGGAATCGTATCTAGATTTGGTCCTGGGCAGTCCAGTGATAAAATCCATACCGATTTTATCCCATTTCCAATCAGGTATTGGTAGTGGTTGTAATAATCCTGCCGGTTTTTGATGTTCTGCCTTTACACGACTGCACACGTCGCATAGAGCAATGTGTTCTGCTATGTCTTTCTTTAGATTATTCCACCAAAATCTTCCCTTAACATCCATATACACCTTGGTGTTGCCAGGGTGAATTGAATATGGTGAATTGTGAGCTTCTTGTAAGATCAACTTCTTAAGTTCCAGATCCTGTGGAACACAGATACGTTTTTCGTACCATAAGATTCATTGTTCATCTACATGGAATCCTTTTGCCTTTCCTTTACTAACTTTACTTTTGATTTCATCTATTTCTTTGTCCAACTTTTGGGATTCTTGAATTCTATCCAGTAGTGTGGGCTGCACTTCCAAGGATGCAAGGTACCCTTCAGGCACAATTTCGAGCCTCAGCTCTCTAAATTGGGCACACAACTCCTCCGGCAACTCTCCTTTGTTGAGGCCATTCACATAAACGTTGCGGCTTAATGCATCGGCTACAACATTTGCCTTTCCAGGATGGTATTGCAAACTTAAGTCATAGTCCTTGATGAGTTCTAGCCATCTTCTTTGCCTCATGTTGAGCTCTTTCTATGTAAAAATATATTTCAAACTCTTGTGATCGGTAAACATTTCACAACGTTTTCCCATAAGATAATGCCTCCATGTTTTTAGTGCATGCACAACTGATGCCAACTCTAGATCATGAGTAGGATAATTTACTTCATGATTTTTGAGTTGCCTTGATGCATAGGCTACAACTTTACTTTGTTGCATTAGTACACCTCCCAGTCCTTGGTGAGATGCATCACAATAGACCTGAAAATCTTTCTCAAGATCTGGCAAACATAACACTGGTGCTGACACAAGTCTCTTTTTCAATTCCTGAAAGCTGTTTTCACAAGCTTCTGTCCAATTAAACTTCTTCTCCTTCTTTAGCAGATTAGTCATGGGCTTTGCTATCTTAGAGAAGTTTTCAATGAACCTCCGATAGTACCCTGCTAGACCAAGGAAACTACGGATTTCCTTAATAGATTTAGGAGGTTCCCATTCTGTCACAGCTGCCACTTTTGCTGGATCAATAGCTATACCATTTCCAGATACTATGTGCCCAAGAAAACCCACATCATTCAGCCAGAATTCACATTTACTGAACTTGGCATAAAGTTTATGTTCCCTGAGTTTCTCTAGAATCAGGCGTAGATGTTCCTCATGTTCTTTGTTGCTCTTGGAATATACCAATATATCATCGATGAATACCACTACGAACTTGTCAAGGAATTCCATGAATACTTTATTCATCATGTTCATGAAATAGGCTAGTGCATTAGTCAACCCAAACGGCATCACTTCTATTCATACAACCCATATCTAGTGGTGAATGCAGTCTTGGGTATGTCATGTTCTCTAATCTTTAGTTGAAAGTATCCTGATCGGAGATTAATTTTTGAGAACACACAGGCTCCCTCTAGCTGATCGAAGAGATCATTTATTCTAGGCAGGGGATACTTATTCTTTATGGTCCTTTCATTAAGTGAACGATAATCTATGCATAGCCTTTGACTTCGGTCCTTCTTTTCAACAAACAAGACTGGTGCTCCCCAAGACGATGAACTTGGTTGGATAAATCCCTTTTCCAGTTGTTCTCCTAATTGTTTCTTGAGTTCTTTTAACTTGTCAACTGACATCTTATAAGGTCCCTTTGCTATAGGCCCCGTTCCTGGCAGTAGGTCTATCAGAAACTCCACATCCTATCTGGTGGCATGCCAGGTAATTCTTCGGGGAACACATCTGGGTATTCCTTCACTATTGGCACACTGTCTAGGCTAACCCCCTTAAGAGAATTAACCTTGCTCCCCTTGGGTTCAAAGTTAGACTTGAACCTGATCCTCTTCTTTTCTGGGGTGGTAAGCATAATAGTCCGCTTGGCACAATCAATCACCCCTTCATAATGGGTCAACCAGTCCATTCCTAATATGACATCTAATCCTTGGGACTCTAGGATTATTAAACTAATCGGGAACTTGTGCTTTCCAATTTCTAGGATGATATGCCGGCACCCTGAATTTACTATCATTTCTCCACCCGGAGAACTTACCTTAATAGGACATCCAATAGTTTCAGTGGTGAGTCTATTTTTGATTACAAATGCTCTTGAAATGAATGAATGCGATGCGCCAGTATCGAAAAGGATAAGTGCAGGAAAGGAATTAATCTTGAACTTACCGATCACGGCATCAGATCCTTCTTGGATTTCCTCCACATTAATGTGATGCACATGACCCTTTTGGAATGGGTTTGGCTTAGTCCCATCAGTCTTCTTCTCTAGGCATTCATTGGCATAGTGCCTTGTTTTCTTGCATTTGAAACATTCCACCTAACTGATTTCTTTCTTTGCTGGCTGATTTTGACGATTCTGTCCATTTTGGTTTCCATGGCCATGACGATTGTGGTTGTTCCTGAATCCATCTTTGTTGTGCCCACGATGATTGTTTCCATCATGGTTGTGGTTGTTGTTACGATGGTTATTATGATTCCCATTTTTGTGAAATCCTGAACTCCCACTTCCTTCACCATGAGAGCGCTTGTGAGGAGATCCTGATCCATACTTATCAAAATGGTGCTTCCTCTTTCTACCCTCCACTTGTTTCATCTTGTTTTCCAGGATGGTAGCTTTATCACACAAGGATTGATAAGTTGGAACATATGCAACAGATAGTTGCATAGAAATTTCATCATTCAGCCCATCTAGGAACTTCTCCTTTCTCTTTGCATCAGTGTCAACATCGTCGGGTGCATAACGTGACAAATTATTGAACTCTTCGATGTATTCAGAGATACTATGGTGGCGTTGCTTGAGGTTATGAAACTCCTTTTTCTTCAACCCCATTATTCCAGCAGAGATGTGAGTGGTGCGAAACCCATCTTCAAACATTGCCCATGTCACTTCCTCAGTAGGGTGGGTAATTTGGAAATTGTCCCACCAAGCAGCTGCATGACCTTCCAACAAGTGTGCTGCAAATCTGACCTTTTCTGCATCCGTGCATCCAACTGTGACTAGGTCCTTATTCACAGAGCGTAGCCAATCATTTGCTACCATGGGGTCAGTGGTACCCGAAAATTTAGCAGGTCTCAGCCTTAGAAATCTGGTCAGCATATCCAGGGGCGGTGGATTATTCTGGTTGTTATTGTTATTATTGTTGTTGTTCTGATTCTGGGTTGCCATGAATTGAGTCATCATTTGCATCAACCGGGTCTGCGCAGCCATCATCTACTGCATTCCATTGCCATTGTCATCCTCGTTGTTGCGTCGGGGAGGCATCTGTGGGTTTAATAAAGGTAAGTAGTGATAGACGACCCCAAATAAAACAACAATCAATCAAACGAACAAGCACATGCAAGTTCAACATCACAGCAATGACCGAGTTTTTCGAAAATAAACATACTAGCATAGTCACCCACAAGTCGGTATGACTTATGCAACTCAATAATAATAGACGAAAGGTAGATGGAATAGCATCACTACTCCTCCATGTCGACTTCCTGCTCCACTAGTGCAAGTCCTGCTGCTGCGAATCCTGCCTTGTATTCCTCCAAGCTTGTAGTCAAGGCATTGATCTTTGTCTGTAACTCTCTCTTCTGAGTGCGCAGCCTCTCTATCACCTCGTGATCCGCTTCCAGCTCAATGTCCTCAAGCTCTAACTCAGTCTCCAAGTCTGTAATCTTCTTGTTCTTCTCCTGAACTCTCTTCTCTTGGCTCTTGAATTTCTTCTCTTGGTCTTCAAACTTCTTCTCCATTTCCTTGATTCGGTTTTCCTGCTCCAGGAAGGCCTTGTCCTTCTCTTTAAGTTGGACTCGTAGTTCATCGTTGCTAAGCATCACATTAGTCCTATCAGTATCAAGGTGTCTGATGAGGCTCTCTAAGTCCTGTAGGTAGTGACGCACGGGCTTGATAGACTCCTTAGTGGCCTCGTCCAACACAATAGGCTCTCCATCCTCGTCGCGCCTCCCAAAGAAATGGAAGTAGTGGCTCTTGATCTCAGAAGAGTGACGTCCACATAGGCGTCCCAACAGCTCCTGCATGGCGACGTCGAGGCCCCTCTCCATGTCATCATGGAGTATCTTGAAGGCAATCTCCCCAGTTTGGGGCTCTGTCTCTCGTCCTGGCTGGTTAACTCTGAATCCCCATAAGTCCTTCCTCTGAAACTTCCTCAGCTGAAGTCCCTGAATGGTAGGGATTGGAAGAGCGAGCACTTGGACTAGCTCCAATAGGCGAGTCCCAAAGCGAGTCCCCTTGAAATCCTTAGCCGTGCTGTAGACAAAATTCGGCATCTTTTGCATAGTATGGAGAAAATTAGTAACACAATGGAGAAAGTAAACACAAGTCACAAAATGAGAAAATCAACCAACAGAACAATCCAAGTAGCAATACATTATTCAACTCAAGCACTTCAGGGTTCCAGACATAACTTATTTTTGCCATACCACATAAGTTGGTATGATCAAAATGTTAACGTGATAAAACGCCAAGGGTGGTGGTCCAACTAATATCTCACTCCTTAACCAAGGTGGCAATCTGGGCATCCTTGGCAGCAATGTGCTTGTCTTGGTCACATAGCTCTAAAGCTAGGCCTATGATATCCTTACTTAGGCGTTTCACAGTGGCCTTTGAGTCTTGGACAAGACGCTTCTCCTCCTTGAGATCTTCCTGGGTATTGAGCATTCTATACTTGAGTCTCTCCCAAAGTTCCTTAATAGCTCTCCAGGCAGCATTCCTTGCAGAGTCAAAGAATGACGAGTGCATTTCAGAGTTGGTGAACATGCAGAATCCCGTACTCTTGGAATCGTCCTCCTTGTCCTTGTACAAATGGAGTTGCACCCACCAATACTCTTGTCCTTCGTCTATCACAGGAAATCCCTTGTACACGGCTTCACCATTCATTCCCAAGCCAAGCATGAGGTTCTTGAGTACATTGGGAAATTCGGTCTCACACTCCAGGGTCATAGTCATCAGTGGTCCCTTCTTGACAGATTCATTGATGGTGGACATCTACAAAAATAGATGAGAAGGATGATTAGGGAAGTTTTACGAGATGAAAGGACAAGTGTAAGGTTGGAATATAGAGTTATTTTTCCTAAGGGTTTTCCTTAGTCTAATCCATTCTAGGGTGACGATCCTACAGGCAACACAGTGCTCTGATACCATCTGTAAGATCTCACCATGATAAGGTAAGATCCCTGTGATTGTAGTGCTAGTCCCTGGATCGAAATGCTAGCACCCACAGTTTAAGATGAAGTACACAGAAACAAAGGTCATTATTACATCGCACATCCAGGAGTATAATGGTTCTTACAACTCACTTAGCCCAAGGCTAAGACACAAGTTCACTTAACATAGCATAATAATAATTAAGTCTTCATGTGCCACAGGCAAGCATGTCGAGTGTAGACCCGCAACCCTACTCATCATCAGAGTATCCTGCAACATAATAAGTTACAGCCACAAGGGTCAATACATTTGGAATTGTATTGGCAACTGATACCATAGATACTTAATATAATCCAACAACTACATGAATATATGGCTAAGTGGGGTTATGGCTGGCTTTGCTAAAATTAGTTCAACTTATAGTTTTTGAAGAAGTTTTTCATTCAAGCTATAAGGTATCAATGATAGACATCACTGAACTTTTACCCCTGTTCACCCACAAGTTTTATCTTAGAGAAATTTGAATGAGGAGATTATTGAACTGCTTCACTATCTTGAGGCTCAGTAGTTGTCCGTAACCGGGGACTCGGCTATGTACTTAGTTTTACCCTCTCGAGAGGTGGTGCACTTTCCCCACAAGACTCGACATGCATCGAGACAAGACCTTTCAGAAGCAATCCCTCAGACCACCACGGACGCGTTCCATCCTATCATATCTACCACCTTCTGTCCGTCTGGCTGAGTTCTTGCAACTTAGTTGGTCAAGGCAGAGCCCATATGCCATGTGGTTGCACTGGAAGCTTTATGACAAGAATGTCTCCAATCTCTTTGTTCCTGGGTGGCCATCCACAAGTGTGATACACCAGATGACCATAGACATGGCCCCTGAGTAACCACTCAACATAATCCAAGCAAGTCCCAATCCACCCAGGTGTTTCATTAATAATAGTTGTTTTCTTAGTCAAGCAAAAATAATATCTTTCCAAACTATCTTGATATGTATTTTCCACCCACGAATTCTACTCGCATAGCTAAGCATTCTAGCATACAAAGTATTTTAACTAGGAGATACTACCAAGATATAGTCTATAGGATAGCATAGCATAGTATAGTAACATATGAATAATTCTATCATGCTAAGATCTACCAAAATATCACTAGTGCAATAGTGAAAATAATAGGACATGGGATGAAATATCACTTCCCTTGGTAGCTAGGGGAATAGGTACAATCCTCACAGCAACAAACTTCACAATCCACACAATCTACATAAGATCAATACAACAACAATAATTCAATCAATAAAACATTACAAAAACATGAATGTATGCAAAATGCAATGATATGATCACAACTCTAAAATTTACAGAGTCTACAGTACTGAGGATAGAATACCTCATCTAAATGCATAAGAAATACTCAAAAATAATTTATAGAACAATTTTTTGTGAGCAAAATACTCCTAAAAAGATTCTGCCTATAATTCAAATTTTTCAGAGGCAAAAGGGTGAAACAAGGCCTCCATAATAAAGGTCTCATTTTTCTGAATGCATAGACACCAAATTTGTATTTTTCTAATTTGTGGCTCAAAAGTTATTGAATTTCTAAGTTAAATACTAAATCTGTCTATTTTTCTATTTAAACGAAATAGCCTGGCGACGTGGCGTTTTTCTATTGGCTGGTACCGGTTCGGTCGGATCGATCGCTGTGGGCCGTCAGATCTTAAGTGACTACGGACGGATCTGATTAGCCCGTACCCCTTTCGTTTAGTGATCTAATCCTATCCGCTAGGATTTGATCGAACGGCTACTAATCATCTCGCCGGAGACTGACGACGCTAGCAACGGCGCGCGGCGGCGGCACGTCAGGTGAGTGACGTTCCGGTGACTCTAGAGGGGTAGGGGAAATGGCAGTCTTACCGAGGGTCTGCGGTGGTCTCACCGATCTGGTTGGTGGTCGCGATGGAGAAAGGGGAGCTCTGCTGCGCTCAATATTCCTCACCAGAGTTGCGTCGATGGCGGAGGTGTCGGCTCAGTGTCGGAGACAACGGTCTGGGGCTCAAACAAAAGAATTAAGGGGTCAGTGTGATGCGCCTTGACGAGCACAAGCAGCCTGTGGCCAAAAAGGAGCAGCGGGAGCCTTGCCCTTACCGGAAAGCCGTCGGACGGTGGCGGCAGAAGGAGTTCGCCGGACTTGGTCCGTGTCGTCGACCTGGAGCAAGAGGGAGCCTTTGGCTCGGTCAGTAGGTGCGCGAGGACATGGTGAAATAGATGGGACAGAGGGGAGGGCGCCGGGCGGCCTGGGTTCACCGGAATTGTCGCCGGAATACCGTTAGTGAGCGGCGTCCGAGCTCGAAATTTGGGGAGCCGGGGGGCTCTCCGGGGGTGGCGACTGGGGGAAATGACGAGGAGGGTTAAGGGGATTAAGTAGAGGTAATCACCAGGGGATTTACTACGAGAAACGGCTGAAATCGAATCGATTCGAAATGGCAGAGAAGGGGGCTATTCGTCGCCGGGGGTTGAAGACGACGGGGTGGTAGGGTGACGTGGTGTGGTGTCGGTCTGTCAGCAGGAGGGGGTAGTCAGGGGCGCGGTAAGAAAAACAGGGGAGAGGGGAAAATCCGGGTGAGCTGGTTTTGGGCTGAAAGGCCAGAAGCTGTCTGCTGCTCATTTTTTTCCTTTACTCTTTTTC
Source organism: Avena eriantha (assembly GCA_910589775.1). NCBI lineage: Eukaryota > Viridiplantae > Streptophyta > Magnoliopsida > Poales > Poaceae > Avena > Avena eriantha. The sequence continues at coordinate 24,815,094 of OU342740.1, forward strand.
TTTTTCTAATTCTGTTTTCTCCAAAACTTTTGATTTAAGGATTCAAATTGATTCAAACCAATTTGTGAAAGTTTGTAAAAACTCAAACTAGATTTTTAGGGTATTCTAAAACATATTTATCTTCTATTTTAATCCAAAGTATTTACTTGGGCTTAATAGGTAATATAGCATTTTCTTTGATTCTATTTTCAAAATAATTCATATCTTTTTATTCATGGCTCAAAATTGCACCAAATTTTTGGAGGACATTCTAAATGCAATGCAAATACATGCTATGATGATATGAGTGCAATGATGATGATTTCAGATGAAATTTTGGGATGTTACATTGTTATTATATGTATTCCAAGTATAGCATTAGGATCAAAGTCATTATGTTTATATTTCTATAACATCATACGAAGTAATCTTTATCCTTAGACCATGAGATCATGTTAACTGCTAACACCGGAAGAACACTTTGATAGCATCAAACGTCACACTGTAACATGGTGACTATAAAGATGGGTTTGGGTATTCCGAAGGTGTTATGTTGAGGCTCATGGATAAAGAGTGGAATTTTTCAATCCCGATGACGGATAGATATACTCTGGGCCCTCTCAGTGATATCACATTAAGATAGCTTGCAAGCAAGTGATGTGATCAATAGAATGTTATATCACGAGAATGAGAAAAGAGTGCATGTCGGTAATGATATCAAACTAGGTATTGATATACTGATGATCGAATCTCGGACATGTGATATACCGCAAGTCAAAGGGATTTAGTTACTATCGTGAAAGGTTCTCTCGATCACAAAAGTCATCGTTGAATGTGTGAGAGTCAGTATGGATCTCCAGGTCCCGCTTCTGATTATTGATCTGAGAGGGGTCTTGATCATGTCCGCATTATTCATGAACCGTAGGGTGACACACTTAAGGGTTACCAACACCATTTTGAGCAAATATGATCTAGACAAAAGAATTGCAAAGAGCCGGAATTATTTCAATGGACACCGGAATTGTTCTTGGTGAAATTGCTGAAATTGGTTCTGCATGTGATATTGAAATGTTGCAGGGGTTTTATGTGAATGTTTGTTAATTAAAGTAATTAACAAAATTCTGAATAAAATAAATAAAAGAGTTTTATTAAATGAGAGTTGCATTAAATTTGGTGGAAATTTAATGCATGTGAGGGGGATTTTGAGTGGAGGCAAAATTGATGTGAGTGGAGCTACCACCACATGAATGAGGAAGAGGTGGGGCACACCCCATGGGTGCCGGCCATGGGAGGGGGATCCCCCCTCTCCTCCCTCTTAAAGTACACCTCCTCGTGAAGGATCTCTCTCCCCCTCTAGAATTATTTCCCCATGGTCTCGGATTAGCGAGATACATGTTACCGGTGGAATTTCGTCTAGAAGGAGTTGCTGCTTCCGCTGCATCGCTGGAGCGAGGAGGTGGAGGTTGTTTGGTGGCCTGAACATGTGTGCGAGGACGGATGCGCTGCTGATTTGCGGCGCTAGGACTTCCACACAATCTTGAGATCGGCAAGTGTTCGACTACATCATCCATGAGTTCCATCTCGTTACACTTTGTCGATCTTCGAGGTTATGTTCTCTATGGATGTATATCCACCCGTTGCTTGTATCTAGTAGGTAGATATTGGCGTATAATAGTTCCCATCGTAGGATTTTTTTTGTTTTATATGCTACGAACCCAACAAGTAGTATTGCTCTTAGTTATTAAAAGGGAGTGCACTATTTAATTGCATCATCGAGCTAATATGAAAGAAAGGGGCAAGCTTCACCAAAGGGCAACATCTGTTCTTTTACTTAAAAGGCTTCAGTACAACATCCTTAGCCAAAAGGGGGCAAGTTTCACCAGAGAGAAAGAGAGAGGTAGAAAGTTAAGGTAATTGCAGTAACAATCGGAACTGTTCGGGCTCATCCTGAATAGGGAAGTGATACGTCCATTTTGCATCACTATTCTATATCATAATTTACTGTGACTCATTGCTATATTTCATACCAAGAGATGATACTTATGTTATTTCATCTATTTTTTGCATGGTTGATGACTTTTGGAGCATGGACCGCAGTCAGGATTCTGATGGAAAAGGTGTTGTTTGGAGGCGAAATTCGCGAAGATCAGAAAATCCGGGAAAATACATGGAAAATCCTATTTTTCTAGAAGATGAAGGTTGCCAGAAGGGGGAGTGGAGATGGGCCATAGGGCGCCCACACCACCCCCTGGCACGGGCCACCCCTGGCCACGCCACCAGGTGGTGTGGCCACCCTGGCCGACTCCTGGCTCTCCCCTTTGGTGTATATTATCCCCACGAAACCCTAAGACTCGGGGGGCGACCACAGAAAGATTCCTCCGCCTCTGCGGGGCAGAAACTACAGAGAGAGAAAGAGCTCTCTGGCAGGCAGAAATCTGCCAGGGGAATTCCTTCCCGGAGAGGGGAGATCGTTGCCATCAACACCACCATCAAGCTAGACTTCATCGGGATCATCATCATCGTCACCACCATCATCTCCACCACCACCATCATCACCACTTCATACTCCTGTAACAATTGGGTTGAATCTTGCATAGTTCTTAGGGGAAACTTTCTCGGTGTTGATTACTCCTTGTAGTTGATGCTATTGAGTGAACCATTGAATTATCGTTCATGTTCAGTTTGTTACTTATCATTATTTCATCTCTGATCTTGATTCGTATGATGCCTCGTGAGTAGTTTGTTTAGTTCTTGAGAACATGGGAGAAGTCATGTTGTTAGTAGTGAAGTTGTGTTGAGAAGGATTCAATGGTTTGATATTTAAGTTGTGGTGTTATTCTTGTAGTGGTGTCATGTGAACGTCAACTACATGACACTTCACCTTTATGGGCCTAGGGGAATGCATTGTGTATTTATCTACTAATCGTAGGGGTTGCCGGAGTGACAGAAACCTGAACCCCCGTTAGGAAACCTTTGCACAAGGGATGTCAGGGTCTTAGAGTTTAAAGCTGTGGTTAGGATTCTACCTTAATTACTTTCTTGTACTTGCGGATGCTTGCAAAGAGTTTAATTACAAGTATGTATTAGTCCTAGGAAGGTCGGTACATTAGCACGGGTTCACCCACACAACACTTAGCAAACTAAAGAAGATTAATCAACTATATGAAGTGAAAGCATTTGACGATATTCCCATGTGTGCTCGAGAACGTTTGGTCATCTTAAGTAATACAACCAGCTTGTCCTTTGCTGAAGAAAGGATTGGGCCACTTGCTGCATTTATTCTTACTATCTTATTTACTCGTAATTTATTTATCTGCATTATCAAAAAACCCTAAAAATCCGCTAAGTATTTACAGAGAATTCCTACTCCAAGCCACTCACCAACACCTTCTGCTCCTCGTTGGGTTCGACACTCTTACTTATCGAAAATACTGCGATACACCCCCTATACTTGTGGGTCATCAAGACTATTTTCTAGCGCCGTTGCCAGGGAGTGAAGCACTATTGGAAAGTGGAACTCGTAAAGGAAACTTCTAGTGTGAGTATTGTTTACTTTTGTTAGTTACTTTATTTCAATATGAATAATTTGCTGAGTTTCTTATTTCGTAATGCTACTACCACTGCTAAGGTAGTAGATGAACCACCACCTGCTGAGAATGATACTTTTAAAATACCTACAAGAATTGTTGATCGTGTTATGGATAACTACTATTTTTGAGATGGAACTATCCATCCCGGTGATCATTTTCTCTTTATACACGAATTATGCGGGTTGTTTAAGTGTGCAGGTATTATAACAGATCAGGTCAAGAAGAAGTTATTCTCATTATCACTGAAAGGAAGAGCTGAGGAATGGTATAAGCTGCTGAAGAATGGTTAATATCTTGAATGGGAGGAAATAGTGCCTCTCTTTTATTCAAAATTTTACCCTCCTAGAGAGATTCATAAAGATCGGAATCAAATATACAACTTTTGGCCTCTTGATGGAGTACAACTCAAGCTTGGGGGGATTGAAGTTATTAATGCTCAAATGTCCTATTCATGAGCTCTCCAACAACATTATTATCAATAACTTTTATGCAAGACTCTCTCTTCATGATAAGGATCTATTAGATGCCTCTTGTGCTGGATCATTTACACGCATGGAAGAAGAAGCTAAATGGGATCTTCTAGACCATATTCAAGACAATGCTGAAGCATGGGAGAATGATAAAGGAAGAAAGTCAAGTATAAATTATGATTATGAATGCATTGAATCTTTTATGGGAACTGATGACTTTCAAAATATTAAAAATGCTTTTGGTCTTGATTCTCAAGCTATTGCAAGTTATTTTAAAGCTTTTGCTTCTTATATTGAAATTCCTAAAAAGAAGTGCAATAAGTATCACGCACGTTATAAAGATATTGTTAATTTTGTTCCTGCAAGAAATACTGAAGTTTATACTACTAATCATGTTTTACCCGAACCTTACATTGAGAAAATGCCTTTCCCAGTTAAGATAAAGGAACATTCTATGATAGCTAGTATGGTTAATGAAAGTACAAATAAAATTGTTGATGAACAAGTGTTTTATTGAACCTATAAATGTGAATGTGAAAGACTTTGTCACTAAATATGTAGAAGATGGACACACTATCCTTTGTAACGATACTTCAAAAACTATTTCACAAACTAGTGTTATAAGAACTAGTATTCCTGTGTTTTCTGTTAGAACAAGTGATCATTGCTACAATGGTTCTTGTGATAGTTATATTGTTAAATTTTTGCATGATACTGAAAGTTATTATGAGAGAGGGAAAAGTGTTCTTATGCATCTCAATAATATTAAGTGTCCTCGCTTTATGCTGAAAATATTTATGTTGCACTTGTTTTGCCTTTCTATGCTAGCAGTCCATGGTTTCAACAATTTGTTTGCTTACAAGATTCCCTTCCATAGGAAGTGGGTTAGACTTAAATATGTGTATTTTTGCTTCTTGATGCTTGATGGCCGAAAATATATCAAGCTCGTTGGGGAACCCCAAGAGGAAGGTATGATGAGCACAACAGCAAGTTTTCCCTCAGTTATGAAACCAAGGTTATCGAACCAGTAGGAGCAAGGAAACACCTCCAAGGTGTTGTTTCCAACTTGGAATCCTGCACAACACAACCACAGAACATTGCCCCCAACTTACAGTGAGGTTGTCAATCTCACCGGTTTTGCTGAAAACAAAGGATTAAATGTATTGTGTGGAAGAAAGAAATAACTTGCAGAAAGTAAACACTTGTAGATTGATGGTAAAAGAAAGGACCAGGGTCCATAGTTCACTAGTGGCGATTCTCCTTAAGATAGATGACATGTTGGGTGAACAAATTACAGCCGGGCAATTGACAAACATCGAGAAAGCATACATGCATATACTAATCATCTTGACTCTTATGAGATTTGATTGGGCATTACAACATTATACATAGACCTTAATCCAACTACATCTATGACTAATAATCCACCTTCAGGTTATCATCCGAGCCCCTCCAGTATTAAGTTGCAAGCACCAGACAATTGCATTACGCATTGCGTGTAAAGTAAACAATATGATTGTTCTATGAACAAAGGATTGTTGTTTTCTCCCTAGTAGCAATAGCACATCCAGTACCTTAGAGATTTCTGTCACTTCCCTAGATTACTAGAGGCATGAACCCACTATCGAGCATAAATACTCCCTCTTGGAGTTGCTAGCATCTACTTGGCCAAGATATCTACTAAAAACGGAGAGCATGCAAGATCACAAATAACAAAGACAGGATAGAATCAATAATCAATCTGAAATAGCATCTCAATATCCATCAGATCCCCGCAAACACAACATGTAGGATTACAAATAGATGATCTTGATCATGAACGGAGCTCACAAGATCTAAACATGATAGCACAAAGGAGGAGAACCAACCATCTAGCTACTACATGGGCCCATAGTCGAAGGATGAACTACTCACGCATCACACCGGAGGCTTGCATGGTGATGAAGAAGGCCTCTATAGTGAATTCTCCCATCCGGCAGGGAGCCGGGAAGAGCTTCAGATCCCTCCCGATCTAGGGATGGAGATGACGGCGGCTACAGACTTTTTCGTGGAATTTTGATCAGGTACTAAGGGTTTCTATGTCGGAGGCAATATATAGGTGAAAGGGGAGGCCGAGGGGGTGCCCTAGGCGGCCGCACCACCCCCTAGCACGACCAAACCTGGCCCGCGTGGCCAGGTGGTGTGGGCGGCCCGTGGCCCCTCTCCGTCTTGTCTTCTGGCTCCGTGTCCCCCTCGGTGAAATATTCACTTTGGCTTTTGTCCCGTCCAATTCCGAGAATATTCATTTTCTGACTTTCCTGGAACCAAAAATAGCAGAAAACAAGGAGCTAGCACTGTGGCATCTTGTTAATAGGTTAGTCCAAGAAAGTGTATAAAAAGTACTCCAAAGTGTGGACAAAACATAAAAAAGTTATAAAAACGAAGCATGGAACATAAAAAATTATAGATACGTTAGCAACGTATCAACATGCCCAAACTTAACTCGAGCAGGTAAGTGATAAAAAGAAAGAATAATTTTTGAGGTGACATGCACCATCATAAACTTGATCAAAGTATTTGTAAAACATTGATAGCTGGAATCAAAGTACTTTAACATAGCATGAAAGATAAAGTTCTAACAATAAGAAAAATCAACTATGTTGTAACATGAAAAGGCATAAACAAAAGATTCATGAATAACAGTGCTTTGTAAGACGTTTGTTTGTTTCACATAAAGAAAGCATAATAAGAATGGTATTCAGCTTGTCCCTCATAGCGTATCAAAACATAATTGCATAGGACACCTTCAAAGTTCATAAGGCTGACTAGATACAAATAGTTTAAGAACAAGCAATATCAAAGTTATGCATCAATCAACAAGTCTTGGGACAATGCACATTAAACTAAGAATGTCCACTATGCTCTCTCAATAGGTGCATAAAGATAGAAGATGGAGACTCACCATAAAAGTAAAAGAAAGGCCTTCATAGAAGGAAGCAGGGATTCAAGTCTCATAAAGAGCTTCCAAAAATTTGGTACTTATTAGCTTTCAGCTCTCATTTCCCCTATCATAAGCATCTTCAAGTGATTAAGGTTAAAGTGAACAAACTATGGAGTATATGCTTGACAAAGTATAAGTTGGAAATCTCTTGCCCCTTGAATACGAGGGCCGCTCCTGATGCTACTCAAGTTTAGTTATCGGTAAGTTCTTGTCATAGTAAGTACATGTGTATCATAGAGAAGAATCCCCAACGGGATACCCCTTGCCCGATGATACAGAAGAATCCCCATATCAAAATGACAAGGCAAGAAGACAACGAGCATCTCAGCAACCTTCTTATTTACCATGGGAAAATGGTGCTATTTTCTCTCTTTCCTCTTTTCTCATCACTTTTTTTCTCAATCTCTATCTCTTTTTTTATAAGAAGAATGCTTCATAGATTGCTCATTATGGTTATGCTGCAGGTTTCCACCATGATTAGACATGGATTAGACCAGCGGCCCATGCGTTTCTCTAACACACATACACAACTCCGTGGACTTACAAGCTCCCCTTTCATTTCACACCGATGACATCCATACACAAAAGAGCATGATATCAACTAGGTACAAAGACAACTGCAATGTTGAAAGCGTTCCCCATGACAGCATGGTTCTGCTAATCCCCAACATATAAGTGCAAGCATATACAACATAGATGACACAATGGTTCAAGTTTATTAAGGGCAATAAAAGTAAAGTGTGCCATCAAGTTCATTAGAGCTTTAATAACTAGTTTTCTCATAACAAGTTTAATTCGGAAGGTAGATAAAAACATGAATATACTTGGAATAGAAAATGCTAATAGGTAGGTATGGTGGACTCTTTGGAATAACTTGGTTTTATTTGGAGTTGGATGCATGAGTGGAACTCATACTTGGTTATGGAGGCTAGAAAAAGACTGGGAGTGACCAACTAAGAGAGCAATAATGGCCATAATCATGCAAAGCGACAAAACATCATTAATTAAAGCATAAAGTGATATTAAAATTCGAAAACTAAAGGATCATAAAGTCTATGGTGACTTGGGATAGTCATAACATGGTGTGAGCATGCGCCAAGTCAACCCAAATAAAGCATCAAAGGAGAATACCACAATACTATGCTTTAATATGCTAAAACAATGCATGATTCTTTCAAGGCACATTAAGCAATCTCAATTGTTTATAACATGTCATGATACAACAAAAATCACTAAGCATAAATCCAAAACAATATCAACAATGACATGACAAAGCATAGGCCACAGTCAAAAACAAGCTCCTTTTATCACTTAAGCATGAACTTTTCCTACTCTTTTCCAATCCGAACCAAACTTATTTGAAAACTAATGTATGAAAGAGGGGGTCCAACCAATTTATTCAAGCAAACTAAGAAAACCAAGCAAACGAAAACCAAAAACGAAAACGAAGATGCTCCAAGAACAACACAACTGTGCATAAAACAATAAAAATGAAGTGTTTGGAAGAAACCTGAGATTTTTATTGATGAAGAAGGGGATGCCTTGGGCATCCCCAAGATTTGACGCTTCTACTTCTTGGATATTTCTTGGTGTGACACGGGCGGCATCCCTAAGTTTGAGTTTTAGTCCATTCTTCATCTCATTACATCATTCTTTCCTTACACCTGATTTTTTCCTTCATACAAAACTTCACACAATCTTTATTAGCAACATTAATGTACTCAAGACAATAAGTCTTTGGGTTCAGTTTCAACACCAATAAAACTTCCATTAAAACACAAGCTATTGTAGCACTTCCCTCAAAAAGCTCAATTCCCCAAAAAGAACCCAAAAAAGGAATCAACAACAAGCAAATACAAATAATGGCAGAAATCTGTCAAAACTGACCAGCAGGTAAAAACCAATTTTTTCAAAGACATTCTGTTGCTCAAATCAAAAAGTTTTGAACTAACTAAATTTGGATAACAACCAGGGGCAGAAGCACAAAAAATCACAGCTCAAACCGACGTACATAGATTGTACACAATTTTTTACAGTAAAGCACAAAAATCTGTTTCGGGACAGCAACTTTCCCAAGCATTACTTCTCTCTCATTAGATACTCTTGGAACAAAAAGAAAATAAAAAGGATAAGGAACGGTTATTAAAGAAGTAATAACTTCCAATACTCATCTAAAACTTTTGGGTTATCTCGCAATAAGTACTTTTCTTTAACGCCTTTAAGTTAGGCATAAGAAGCAAGAAAAGAATCAAGTGTTCTCAAATGAAGAAGCATTAATATCAAATTTTGCTTTCATAGGAGAGTCAAAATGAATCTTCTCTCTCTTCTTAGGGAAGTGTTCTATACGTTTCTTGAGTGGGAGTTGATATTTAATGGTGCCTTATTTCATATCAATAATGGCACCAACAGTTCTAAGAAAAGGTCTTAACAAAGTAATAGGACAAGAAGAATTGCATTCGACATCCAAAACATAGAAATCAACGGGGACATAGGCATTGTTAAAAATAATAAGAACATCATTAATACTCCCCATGAGTTTCTTTTTAGCATTATCATCAAGTGGGACATTATGAAGGGAATATGCCCGAGAGGCAATAATAAAGTGGTTATTATCTTATTCCATGTTTATGATAAATGTTTATTTTGCATGCTATAATTGTATTAATTGGAAACATTAATACATGTGTGTTTAATAAACAAAATACAAAGTTCCTTGTAATGCCTCTCATATAAACTAGCTCGTTGATTACCAAGATGATCAAGGTTTCCTGATCATGGACATTGGATGTTGTTAATAACGAGGTCACAACATTGGTGGAATGATGTGATGAACATTCATCCGAAGCATAGCATTACGATCAAAGTCATTATGTTTATATTGCTATAACATCATACGAAGTAATCTTAGTCCTTAGACCATGAGATCATGTTAATTGCTGACACCGGAAGAGTATCTTGATAACATCAAATGTCACACCGTAGCAGGGTGACTATAAAGGTGGGTTCAGTACTACAAAGGTGTTACGTTGAGGATCATGGATCAAGAGTGGGATTTTTCCATCCCAATGATGGATAGATATACTCTAGGCCCTCTCGGTGATATCACATTAAGATAGCTTGCAAGCAAGTGATGAGATCACTAGAATGTTATATCACGGGAACAAGAAAAGAGTGCATGTCGGTAACGAGATCAAACTAGGTATTTGGATACCGATGATCGAATCTCGGACATGTAGTATATCATGAGACAAAGGGATTTAGTTACTAGCGTTAAAGGTTCTCACGATCACAGAAGTCATCCTTGAATGTGTAGGAGTTAGTATGGATCTCCAGGTCCCGATTCTGATTATTGATCCGAGAGGGGTCTCGATCATGTCTGCATTATTCGTGAACTGTAGGGTGACACACTTAAGGGATACCGACACCATTTGGAGCAAATATGTTTCATATAAAGATTTAAGAAAGCGCTGGAATTATTTCAATAGACACCGAAACTGTTTCAGGTGAAATTGCTGAAATTGGTTCTGCATGTAATATTGAAATGTTGCAGGGGGTTTTATGTGAATTTTTGTTAATTAAAGTAATTAAAAAATTCTGAATAAAATTAATAAAAGAGTTTTATTAAATGAGAGAGCATTAAATTTTGGAGAAATTTAATGCATTTCAAGTGGAGACTTTAAAGAGAATGTGAAGGGGCATTTTAATGTGGACGGGTTACCACCACATGAATGGGGAGGTGAGGAGTCACCCTCCCATGGGGCGCCGGCCATGGGGGAGGGGTACCCCCTCCTCCTATAAAAGGCCCCCCTCACACCCCTTCTTCCTCATACCTCCTCGTGAAGGATCTCTCTCCCCCTCTAGTTATTCCCCATGGTCTCGGATTAGCGAGATACATGTTCCCAGTGGCTTTATCTGGAAAGGAGTTGCTGCTTCCGCTGCTTTGCTGGAGCGAGGGATGGAGGTTGTCGGGGTACCGGACGTGTGTGCGATCACGGATGCACCGCTGCTTTCCGGTGCTGGACTTGGTGGTGCTGGACTTGTTGGAGCTGGATCTGATGGACGTGCTGGAGCCGGACCTGCTGGACTTCATCACGATCTTGAGATCGGCAAGTGTACAACTACATCATCCACGAGTTCCAACTCGTTAACAAAGCTTTGTTTTTTTCGAGGGTAAGTTCTCTATGGATATATATCCACCTATTGCTTGTATCTAGTAGATAGATCTTGGCGTATAGTTCCCATCGTAGGATTTTTTTTGTTTTCTATGCTGCGAACCCAACAGTGGTATCAGAGCCTCATCTATGCGTAGGTGCTTTGCACGGGTAGTACACATATGTTTATATGTGGGCGCTGATGATCATGTTATTGCTTCTTTCATGTATTTTGGATATTGGTGGCATAGTGAGATGAAGCGGCCCGGACCAACCTTACATGTCATCACACATGAGACCGGTTCCACGAGTGACATGCAACTATTTTTGCATAAGTGGCTAGCGGGTGTTTGTCTCTCCTACTATAGTCAATATCTGATTTACAACGAGTTGCTAATAACTTGGTTATCCTTGTTGTGGTTCATGTTCGTAGGTAAGACCGGTTCTATCTCCGAAAGCCCTAAGCCACGTAAAACTTGCAAGTGATAAATTAAAGGCGTCTAGTTTAGATCATTGCTGGGCTAGTGTATTGATATGGTATTGTTGTAAGTAGATGTATGATAGATACTCTTACAATACACTCAACCTTTAAGTTCCATAGACCTTGGCCTTACACACAAAGGAATGATAGAGATCATACCACGATGCAAATGATAGAGATCAAATGCATGGACCATACCATCTCACTTTACACATTAGATGTTTGCATCTTATACTGCTAGTTTGGCACTTATTGTAGCATTGTAAGATGATCCCTCATTTAGATATCAAGATAAAATGTGTTCTTCCTTAAGTATGCACCATTCTGTGGATCGTGTTTCGAGACATCACGTGATGATCGGGTGTACTCGACTCTACGCTTTCATATAACAGGTGTAAGACAGTTTTACACACGCGAATACTAAGGTTCTTACTTGGAGAGCCTAGCATGTATAGACATGGCCTCGGAACATGGACCGAAAGGTTAAGCATGAGTCATATAGTTGATATGATGCCCATATTGATGCTCGCCTTTGAAGCTACACCGACTCACGTGATGATCGGACTTGGTGTAGTGGATTTGGTTCATGTAATCACCAAAAAGGCACGAGGGATGTCGTTTTTGAGTGGGAGTTCATTTCTAATTTGGATTAGTCGAACTCAATTTGTCATAAACTAAATTGAAGTGAATTTGCGTAATTTGTTGTAGTCATTGGCGTCTGTTCACTACCTTATGCTTAGTTTTAATTGAGATAGAACTATAGAATTCTGGATATTTACTTTATGAACTGGTATCGTATTGTTTTGAATGTCAATTTAAAGTTTATAAGTCCTATTTCAAACTTTCATCAAACCCTATTTACTCCATGAAGTTTAATAAGTAGTATTAAATCAAGAGTAAGAATTCCAATGTTAGTATCTAAAGTATCATGTTTTCCTCCATGATTATTGATATTCAAAAGTTTTTTTAATATCAAGATTATCTAGGAGCTGAAAAATTGTTTCAGAAACCATCATGTGTGGAAGATATTGTGATATCCGAAACAATGTTTTGGTTGCATTATGATAGAGTATAATTTAGCAAAATACATGTTCTCATATTATGAGAATTTGTGAAGGATGGAGATGCTAGGAATCCGGATCTCCCAAAAAGGTTTCAGGAACTAAAATTATACTCGTCACTCTTCCTTATAGGCTATAGTAGCTTGATCATGAAAGTTGTCATGATAAGGATGAATAGAAGATGTAAGTAACATGTTTACTACACTAAAAGATTACTAAAGAATGGATTTTTGAAAGATTACCAAACATTTGATGATGGTGATCCACTTCAAAGTGCAAGTCCAAAGGTATTAGTATTTGACTATATACAAGCTTTGTACTATGTGTCATGTGAATGACACCACTATTGATGTTGATAGATTCATTTAAAAGAAAAGGAATGGCTGAAAGAGAATCTGTAAAATATTTGGCAGAAAAGAAAAGGTTGGAGATGTCCAACTTAGGTATATAGAAGATATACATGTTATGGTTGTATTCCTTGCTTGTTAAACAATGTGGTTCTTAGGTATTGGATACCAAATTGGTTAGTATGAAGTGTCATACATGACAACACAATTCATGGACTGCAATGGCCTAAGTAACTAGCAAGAGAATAAGTGATGATGTTCATCGGAAACAAATAAAGTGTTATTGTGTTTTTCGTTGTCGTCAAACCTAGCCTTCAAGATTTGTTTTAATAATTGTTATTTTGTTCCCGTATTATGAGAACAATGGTTGTTCAAATAATTACCGTATTCCATAAAAGATGGATGGACTTTTACAAATCTAATTGGAGAAATCACATCCGTAAACATTATTGCTAAAAGGTCGTAAGACAAATGATTAGAAGATAACTTATGAAATGACATCGCTGTTTGAGTTGGAAAGAAATCATGAAGAAACTCCATGTTGATGGATTTTTGGAGTCTTTGATTTTGATCAATTAACGCTTGTGAAACTTTCCTCGAGATAATTGAAACTCCGTCCATAGGCCAAAGAGGAACGGGTGACTAACTTATTGGATATTATGCATGTGGATGTATATAGTCCATTATGTGTAACCATATGCGATGGATCTTTTTGCTTCATATGCTTTCTCCAGAGATTTGAGTGAATATATATCTATATATTTACTTAATAAGGAAGAAGTATGAAACATTTTGAAAATTGTTCAAAAACTTTCAAGATGAAGTGGAAAATCATTGTAACAAGAAAATAAAAGAGTTTATGATTTGATCATAAAGGAAGATATTTGAGTTACATGTTTAGCAAAACACCTAAGATTTGAGGAATTGTTCCATGATTTGTGTTTCCCGATAAACCATAGGAGTATGGCATATTCGAGAGATGAAATCAAACCTTGTTTGACATGGTAAGATTAAAGGTGTCATTTATAAAACTGCCATTATGTTTTAAGGATTGAAGCTTTAGAGACTACCGCTTTTAAACTGAAAAGAGCACCATCGTGATCCGTTGAAATGTAACCATATAAGTTATGGTTTGGGATAAAACCCGAATTATCTTTTCTTAAATTTTTGTGTGCCATGCATAAGTAAAATGTTTACAACCAAAGTCGGATAAGCACGTCTTTGTAGGTTATCCCAAAGAATTTGTTGGGAATTTCTCCATAACACCGAGGACAAAAGAGTTTGTTACTTGGAACGTCAAGTTTCTTCAGAAGGAATTTTTCGCGAAAAGTTAAGTGGGAGGACAACATAACTTTGATAAGGTTGTTGAACCTTGGCTATATGTGCTAAGTAGCGCAGCACCGGAAAGTGTCCCGATGGCAGCCACAATGCTCATGGCTCCTATGATTACAAAGGTTGTGATCTCGGAGATTAGAGTTCCTATTGAACCGTGTGGGTCGGTAAGAATCAAATAGTGTGATTTGATAAGCAAGTCATTATTGTTTTGACAATGATGAACCGACTACATGCAGAGAAGCGATGATGGGCCCTGACTCCATAAAATGACTAGAAGTCATAGAATCCGTGATAGTATACATATACGAGAAATCAAGTTTCTGAACTTGGAAGACCCTCTGGAAAGGCGTAAAGCCTATCGGTTGTGTTTGGTTCTATAAAGAAATAGACATGGATGTTTAACATCTATGAAATAGTCGACATGTCAGAAAGAAGTTTACGACAATGTTCAAGGAGTTGACTATGACAAGATTTGATCTATCATAGCGATATTTAGTCTTGACAGATTAATGTAGCAACCACTACATATAATTTGATGTATGGTAGTTGAACAAACAAAACAATGTTCTTCTAATAGAATGGTTACCTAGGACATGTACAAGACACGGTCTGAAGGGTTTTGTTAATTCAAAGGGTGCTAAAAGGGCATGCAAACTTCAATAGTTGAAGTAAGCATAGCGGAGTCGGAATCTTCACCATGATGAAACTGTTAAAAGAGTTTAAATTCATCGGAGATGATGAAGATGCTTGCATTTGCAAGAAATTAAGTGGGAGTGCTGAGACATATTTCTAATACATTATGTAGAGGACATATTGTTGATTAGAAATGATGTATGTTGTATTAACACAAGTTAAGAATTTCATTAAAATAAGATTTCGATGAAAGACTTGGGCAAAACCGGAATATTTGGCATCAATATCTATATGGATAGATTGAGGCGCTAATATGGTTGTGCCAGACATACATATATGAGATATTGAAAGGGTTCAATATGGAAACAACAAGAATGGTTCTTGCTGCATGGAAAGGATTGTATCAAGATTCAAGTGTTTCAACACTTGGTGGGTAAAATCACACGAAGATTTTGATCGATTATACCATGATATGTATATATCCAGAATGTCCTATGCTCTAAATGTTATGAGCACATACCCGAATGATTCATAAGATGATCATTGGACAATAGTAAAGATATTGTTATGAGCTTTGGAAGAACTAAGAATATATCATGTATAAGTGACAAATAGTTAAAGGTAGTTCATTGTAAAGTGTTACATTGATACTAGTTTTGTCACAAGATACAAATTAAATTTATCTCAATTTAGACTATGGGTGGCTAAATGTAATGGAAAGGATGTTCCATGATGGACTTGGATGAGTTCCAAAGTTGAGACATTGTGATGGATACTATGACAAAAGGCTAAGTATATGACTGCTATAGTAGTAGCAAAGGAGCGCATTTGTGTTATGTAGTTTGTTATCAAACTAGGTGTGGTTCAAAGTGGGCTAATACTATGAAGATATATTGTATGACAATAATATCAACATATTTTAACCCGAACGAACTAAAGATCTCACCAAAGGACCAAATTTATACAATGCCATCTCATTTGAGAATGAGTGATGCGTAGAGACGCAAAGACATGCAAATACACATGGACCTGAAACTGTCAGATCCGGAGATTATTTTAACCACTAGCAATCGTGTATATGCAACACCAGAGAGCCATAGGTGTTCAATACGCAAAAAATTTCAAACTAGAATATTGACTCTAGTGCAAGTGGGAGACTGAAGGGGATATGCCCGAGAGGCAATAATAAAGTGGTTATTATCTTATTCCATGTTTATGATAAATGTTTATTTTGCATGCTTGATGTCTACGCACGTCTATTCTTGTAGACAGTTGTTGGACCTCCAAGTGCAGAGGTTTGTAGAACAACAGCAAGTTTTCCCTCAAGTGGATCACCCAAGGTTTATTGAACTCAGGGAGGAAGTGGTCAAAGGTATCCCCTCTCAAGCAACCCTGCAATTAAGATACAAGAAGTCTCTTGTGTCCCCAACACACCCAATACACTTGTCAGGTGTATAGGTGCCCTAGTTCGGCGAAGAGATAGTGAAATACAAGTCGTATGGATAATTATAAGTGGTAACGGTGCTAGAAAATAACTTGATGGCGTGGAAAAGACTAAAGGCAAACTGAAATAAAGATGGAAGCAAGCAAACATGTAAGAGATCTGATTGCAAACGGTGTATCAATGCTTAGAAACAAGGCCTAGGGATCATACTTTCACTAGTAAACACTCTCATATAAATATCTTCTCTTTATGATACTACTCTTAACTACTCTCCGGTTGGACACTCTAATCCATGGTAGGGCTATAACAGCACACCTCAAAGTAAGCCTTTCCCATCTAGATAACCCCACACTGTCACCTTGAGCACTAGATGATTCCAACAAACACCACAATTTCATAGAAACATCCAACTCCAAATATAACTCATAACAAGTATTTGTAATCTCTAGCCTAAGTGCCACCATGGTGAGCACACTGTCACTTTCACACACATGGGAAGAGCAGAGATTCATTAAAGCACTTGAGTAGCAGAATAGATCTTTAGATTACAAGCTCATGATCTCAATAAGATAATGCATAGAGAGAGATGAACACATAGCTATCGGTAGAACCCTTAGCCTCGAGAGAGAACTACTCCCTCCTCATCATGGGAGTCAGCAACGGTGATGGAGATGGTGGTGGAGATCAATGGAGATGGCTCCGGGGGCACTTCCCCGTCCCGACAGGGTGCCGGAACAGAGACTTTCCTTCCCCCGAATCTCCCCTTCGATGGCGGCGGCGCGGCGGAACTTTTCATGGATGGAGGCTTGACGATTGATGGTTTTCGCATCGGGAGGCATCTTATAGGCAAAGAGGCAAGGTCGGTGGGCGGCCAGGGGGCCCACACCACCTGGTGGCGCGGCCAGGGCTAGCCCGCGCCACCACATGGTGTGGCGGCCCTGTGGCCCCTCTCCGTCTCGTCTTATGGCTCTGTGATTCTTCCGGTAAAAGATCAACTTTGGCTTTTGTCCCGTCCAATTCCGAGAATATTCATTTTCTGACTTTCTGGAACCAAAAACAGCAGAAAGCAGGCAACTGGCACTGTGGCATCTTGTTAATATGTTAGTCCAAGAAATCATATGAAAAGTACTCCAATGTGTGGACAAAACATAAGAAAGTAGATAAAAACCAAGCATGGAACATCAAAAATTATAGATACATTTGCAATGTATCAATTTCCCCAAGCTTAACTCCTGCTCGTCCTCGAGTAGGTAAGTGATAAAAAGAAAGAATATTTTTTGAGGTGACATGCACCATCATAAACTTGATCAAAGTATTTGTAAAACATTGATAGCTGGGATCATAGTACTTCAATCATAACATGAAAGACAAAGTTCTAGCAATAAGACAAAGAAACTATGTTGCAACATGAAAACGGCACAAACAAAAGATTCATGAATAACAATGCTTTGCAAGACATTTGTTTGTATCACATAAAGAAAACATAGCATGGTGGCATTCATCTTGTCCCTCGTAGAGTAGCAAATATAAATGCATAGGACACCTTCAAAGTTCATAAGAGTGACTATATACAAATAGTTTAAAACAAGCAATATCAAGTTATGCATCAATCAACTAGTCTTGGGACAATGCACATAGAACTAAGAATGGCCACTATGCTCACAAAGTAGGTGCATAAAGGTAGAAGGTGGAGACTCAATATAATGGTGGAAGAAAGGCCTTCATAGAAGGAAGCAGAGATTCAAGTTGCATAAAGAGCTTCCAAAAATTATGGTACTTATAGCTTTCAGCTCGCATTGCCCCAATCATAAGCATCTTGAAGGTGATTAAGGTTAAAGTGAACAAACTATGGTGTACATGCGTGACGAAGTATAAGTTAGAAATTTCATGTCCCTTGTATATGAGGGCCGCTCCTCATGCTACTCAAGTTTAGTCACAGGTAAGTTCTTGTCATCGTAAGTACATGTGTATCATAGAGAACCGCCAACGGGGTACCCCTTGCCCGATGATACGGAAGAATCCGCATATCAAAATGACAAGGCAAGCAGACAACGAGCATCTCAGCAATCTTCTTATTTACCATGGGAATATGGTGCTTTTTTCTCTCTTTCCTCTTTTCATAATCTCTTTTTTTTCTCTTTTTTCTCAATATAGGACTCTTTTTTTATACGAAGAATGCTTCATAGACAGCTCATTATGGTTACGCTGCAGGTTTCCACCATGTCAGCATGGATTAGACCAGCGGCCCAGACGTTTCTCTAACACATATACATAACTCCATGGACTTACAAGCTCCCCTTTCATTTCACACCGACGACATCCATATACAAAAGAGCATGATATCAACTAGGTACAAGTACCAAGTGCAATGCTAAAAGCGTTCCCCATGAAAGCATGGTTCTGCTAATTCCCAACAAATAAGTGCAAGCATATACAACATAGACGACACAATGGTTCAAGTTTATTAAGGGCAAGAAAAGTAAAGTGTGCCATCAAGTTTGTGAGAGCTTTAATCACTAGTTTTCTCATAATAAGTTTAATTCGGAAGGTAGATAAAAACATGAATATACTTGGAATAGCATAAGCTAGTAGGTAGGTATGGTGGAATCTTTGGACTAACTTGGTTTAAGGAGTTGGATGCATGATTGGAACTCATACTTGGTTGTGGAGGCTAGCAAAAGACTGGGAGCGACAAACTAAGAGAGCAATAATGGCCATAATCATGTAGAGCGACAAAACATCATTCATCAAAGCATAAAGTGATACTACAAGTTAAAAACTAAAGGATCTTAAAGCCTTATGGTGACTTGAGATAGTCATAACATGGTGTGAGCATGTGCCAAGTCAACCCAAATAAAGCATCAAAGGAGAATACCACTATACTATGCTTTAATATGCTAAAACAACGCATGATTCATCCAAGGCACATTAAGAAATCTCAATTGTTTATAACAAGTCATGCTACAGCAAAGAATACTAAGCATAAAGCCAAATATATATCAAGCATGGCATGACAAAGCATAAGCCACATTCAAAAACAAGCTCTCTTTACCACTTAAGCATGAGCTTTCCTACTCTTTTCCAAACCAAACCAAACTATTTGAAAACCAATGCATGAAAGAGGGGGGTCCAACCAATTTATTCAGCAAACTAAGCAAACGAAAAACCAAAACGAAACAAAAAAGAACACGCTCCAAGAACAACACAACTGTGCATGAAACAATAAAAATGAAGCGTTTGGAAGAAACCTGGGATTTTTATTGATGAAGAAGGGAATGCCTTGGGCATCCCCAATCTTTGACGCTTGTACTTCTTGGATATTTCTTGGGGTGACACGCGTGGCATCCCCAAGCTTGTGCTTTAGTCCATCTTTCATCTCATTACTCATTCCTTCCATACACCTAAAAAATTTCCTTTATACAAAACTTCACACAATCTTTATTACCAACATTAGTGCACTCAAGATAATAAGTCTTTAGGTTCAGTTCTAACACCAATAAAACTTCCATTAAAATACAAGGTACTGTAGCACTTCCCTCAAAAATCTCAATTCCCCAAAAGAACTCAAAAAGGAACCAACAAGAAGTAAATGTAGAAAATGGCAGAAATCTATCAAAACAGACCAGCAGGTAAAGACGAATTTATTAGAAGACCTTCTGTTGCTCAAATTGAAAAGTGTTAAAGTTATATAACAACCTGGGTCAGAAGCACAAAAATTCACACCTCAAAAGAACGTACAGAGATTTTACACGAATTGTTACGTTGAAGCACAGAAATCTGTTTCGGGACAGCAACTTTCCCAAGCATTACTTCTCTCTCATTAGAGGTTACTCTTGGCACAAAAAGCAAATAAAAAGGATAAGGAGCGGTTATTACTGAAGTAATAACTTCCAAGACTCATCTAAAACTTTTGGGTTATCTCCCAATAAGTACTTTTCTTTAACGCCTTTAAGTTAGGCATGATAGTTTGAGAAGATGCTCACATAAGAAATATGAATTGAAGTAAAAGAGAGCATCAAGAAGCAAATTCAAAGCACATTTAAGTCTAACCAACTTCCTATGCATAGGAATCTTGTAAAGAAACAAGTAATGAAAGCACCAAGCAACAAGCAAAGGAAAGCAAAACAAGTGCAACTTCAAGACTTTCAACATGAAGAGGGGAAACTTAATATTATTGACATGCATAAAACCATGTTTACCTCTCTCATAATAACTTTCAGTAGCATCATGCATAAAATTAACAATATAACTATCACATAAAACATTCTTATCATGAGCCACATGCATAAAATAATTAATACTCCCCCTATAAGCATAGTCATTCTTATTAATCATAGTGGGAGCAAATTCAACAAAATAGCTATCATTATTATTATCATCACCATAATCATCAAATATAGGAGGCACATTGTAATCATAATCAATTTTCTCCTCAATATTAGGTGGACTGAAAATATCATATTCATCATTGTAATCATCATATATTGGAGGCATAGTATCATCAAAGTAAATTTTGTCCTCCATGCTTGGGGGACTAAAAAGATCATTTTCATCAAAACTAGCTTCCCCAAGCTTAGAATTTTCCATAGCATTAGCAATAATGGTGTTCAAAGAATTCATACTAATAACATTGTTATTAGCATGCAAATAAAGTGCCATAGGTTTTTAAATTTTCTCTTCAAACACATCATGTCCTAACTCAAGATAAATACTATAAAGCTCTCTATTTTTGTTGTTGTTTTCCATTATGCCTAACTAGTGAAAACAAGAAACAAAAAGACAAAATTGCAGAATCTAAAGGAAATAACTTCGAGCACTCACACCAGAGGATGTGAGTACCTTTTACCTTACCTCCCCGGCAACGGCGCCAGAAAATAGGCGTTTGCCGTGGGAGGTTCTTCTTCTTTAATCCTCCGGTGTGAATACCTTTTACCTTACCTCCTCAGCAACGGCGCCAGAAAATAGCTTGATGTCTACGCACGTCTATTCTTGTAGACAGTTGTTGGACCTCCAAGTGCAGAGGCTTGTAGAACAGTAGCAAGTTTTCCCTTAAGTGGATCACCCAAGGTTTATCGAACTCATGGAGGAAGTGGTCAAAGGTATCCCCTCTGAAGCAACCCTGCAATCAAGATACAAGAAGTCTCTTGTGTCCCCAACACACCCAATACACTTGTCAGGTGTATAGGTGCACTAGTTCGGCGAAGAGATAGTGAAATACAAGTCGTATGGATAATTATAAGTGGTAACGGTGCTAGAAAATAAGTTGATGGCGTGGAAAAGACTAAAGGAAAATTGAAATAAAGATGGAAGCAAGCAAACATGTAACAGATCTAATTGCAAATGGTGTATCAATGCTTAGAAACAAGGCCTAGGGATCATACTTTCACTAGTGAACACTCTCATATAAATATCTTCTCTTTATGATACTACTCTTAACTACTCTCCGGTTGGACACTCTAATCCATGGTAGGGCTATAACAGCACACCTCAAAGTAAGCCCTTCCCATCTAGATAACCCCACACTGTCACCTTGAGCACTAGATGATTCCAACAAACACCACAATTTCATAGAAACATCCAACTCCAAATATAACTCATAACAAGTATTTGTAATCTCTAGCCTAAGTGCCACCATGGTGAGCACACTGTCACTTTCACACACATGGGGAGAGCAGAGATTCATTAAAGCGCTTGAGTAGCAGAATAGATCTTTAGATTACAAGCTCATGATCTCAATAAGATAATGCATAGAGAGAGATGAACACATAGCTATCGGTAGAACCCTTAGCCTCGAGAGAGAACTACTCCCTCCTCATCATGGGAGTCAGCAACGGTGATGGAGATGGTGGTGGAGATCAATGGAGATGGCTCCGGGGGCACTTCCCCGTCCCGACAGGGTGCCGGAACAGAGACTTTCCTTCCCCCGAATCTCCCCTTCGATGGTGGCGGCGCGGCGGAACTTTTCGTGGATGGAGGCTGGACGATTTAGGGTTTTCGCATCGGGAGGCATCTTATAGGCAAAGAGGCAAGGTCGGTGGGCGGCCAGGGGGCCCACACCACCTGGTGGCGCGGCCAGGGCTAGCCCGCGCCACCACATGGTGTGGCGGACCTGTGGCCCCTCTCCGTCTCGTCTTATGGCTCTGTGATTCTTCCGGTAAAATATCAACTTTGGCTTTTGTCCCGTCCAATTCCGAGAATATTCATTTTCTGACTTTCTGGAACCAAAAACAGCACAAAGCAGGCAACTGGCACTGTGGCATCTTGTTAATATGTTAGTCCAAGAAATCATATGAAAAGTACTCCAATGTGTGGACAAAACATAAGAAAGTAGATAAAAACCAAGCATGGAACATCAAAAATTATAGATACATTTGCAATGTATCAATGCTCTAATTGTATTAATTGGAAACGTTAATACATGTGTGTTTAATAAAAAAATACAAAGTTCCTAGTAATGCCTCTCATATAAACTAGCTCGTTGATTAACAAGATGATCAAGGTTTCCTGATCATGGACATTGGATGTTGTTAATAACGAGGTCACAACATTGGTGGAATGATGTGATGAACATTCATCCGAAGCATAGCATTACGATCAAAGTCATTATGTTTATATTGCTATAACATCATACGAAGTAATCTTAGTCCTTAGACCATGAGATCATGTCAATTGCTGACACCGGAAGAGTATCTTGATAACATCAAACGTCACACCGTAGCAGGGTGACTATAAAGGTGGGTTCGGTGATACAAAGGTGTTATGTTGAGGCTCATGGATCAAGAGTGGGATTTGTCCATCCCGATGACGGATAGATATACTTTGGCCCTCTCGGTGATATCACATTAAGATAGCTTGCAAGCAAGTGATGAGATCACTAGAATGTTATATCACGGGAACAAGAAAAGAGTGCATGTCGGTAACGAGATCAAACTAGGTATTTGGATACCGATGATCGAATCTCGGAAATGTAGTATATCATGAGACAAAGGGATTTAGTTACTAGCGTTAAAGGTTCTCACGATCACAGAAGTCATCATTGAATGTGGAGGAGTCAGTATGGATCTCCAGGTCCCGGTTCTGATTATTGATACGAGAGGTGTCTCGATCATGTCTGAATTATTTGCGAACCGTAGAGTGACACACTGCAGGGATACCGACACCATTTGGAGCAAATATGTTTCAGATAAAGATTTAAGAAAGCACTGGAATTATTTCAATAGACACTGAAACTGTTTCGGGTGAAATTGTTGAAATTGGTTCTGCATGTAATATTGAAATGTTGCAGGGGGTTTTATGTGAATGTTTGTTAATTAAAGTAATTAAAAAAATTCTGAATAAAATTAATAAAAGAGTTTAATTAAATGAGAGAGCATTAAATTTGGAGAAATTTAATGCATTTAAAGTGGGGACTTTAAAAGAGAATGTGAAGGGGGCATTTTAATGTGGAGGGGTTACCACCACATGAATGGGGAGGTTAGGAGTCACCCTCCCATGGGGCGCCGGCCATGGGGGAGGGGTACCCCCTCCTCCTATAAAAATCCCCCCTCACACCCCTTCTTCCTCACACCTCCTCGTGAAGGATCTCTCTCCCCCTCTAGTTATTCCCCATGGTCTCGGATTAGCAAGATACATGTTCCTGGTGGCTTTATCTGGAAAGGAGTTGTTGCTTCCGCTGCTTTGCTGGAGCGAGGGACGGAGGTTGTCGGGGTACCGGATGCACCGCTGCTTTGCGGTGCTGGACTTGGTGGTGCTGGACTTGCTGGAGCTAGATCTGATGGACGTGCTGCAGCCGGACCTGATGGACTTCATCACGAAATTGAGATCGGTAACTGTACGGCTACATCATCCACGACTTCCAACTCATTAACAAAGCTTTGTTGTCTTCGAGGGTAAGTTCTCTATGGATGTATATCCACCCATTGCGTGTATCTAGTAGATAGATCTTGGCGTATAGTTCCAATTGTAGGAATTTTTTTGTTTTCTATGCTGCGAACCCAACACATTTAAATAACAATCTTCCAATGGTGGAAAATCAAGAATATCATAAATCCTTCTAGGCATCATATAAACACTACTATCAAGATCACATAAAGCTTTGAAATAAAAATCATTCACTTTCATATTAATGATGGGTTCCCAACCATCTTCTAGTTTAATAGGAATAGAAGCTTTATGTTTCATCTTTTCTTCTTTAATTTTTATGAGAGCATCAGTAATGTGTTTTGTAAAGGCCATATTCATAGCACTAGCATTAGGACTTTTATCAAGCTTTTGTAGGAACATAATAACTTCAGAGATGTTGCAACCATCAAGATCAAAATCATAATTATCATCTAAAGTAGTAGAGCTATTGTTTCCCATACTTCGAAGAATTTCAGCATTTTTATTAGAAAAGGTTCCATTGGGCTTACTAGCTTCAACATTAGAGGTAGTGATAGTATAAACACTAATATTTCTAGCAATTTCATCTTCTCTCTCCCACTTAGCATGCAATTCAGCTAATAGTCTAACATTTTCATCAATTATAACTTGTATGCCATTAGTAGCAGCAAAGGGATTCTACATAGTTTCAGGTTTAGCAGCCATTTTATTAAAAGAAGATTGTGCTTTAGCCAATGATGCTATATTTCTTTCAGCATTAGAGAGTTTTTCCTCCATAGTTTTATTGAAAGCAGTTTGTTTACTAATAAAGTCTTTAAGCGTAACTTCAAGTTTAGAGGGTGCACTCCTATTTTATTGTAGGAATTCCCATAAGCATTACCATTTTTAGGAGGATCATGGCCTATAACTATTATTACCAAAATTATTCCTTTAGGAATTGTTGCTAAAATTATTCTTTCTTATAAAGTTCACATCAACTTGCTCTTCTTGAGCAACCAAAGAAGCTAAGGGAACATGATTTGGATCAATATGAGCTTTCCCATTAACAAGCATTACCATTCTTATAAAGTAAATAGGTTGTAGATTGATGGTAAAAGAAAGGACCAGGGTCCATAGTTCACTAGTGGTGATTCTCCGTAAGATAGATGACATGTTGGGTGAACAAATTACAACGGGGAAATTGACAAACATCGAGAAAGCATACATGAATATACTAATCATCTTAGCTCCTATGATATTTGATCGGGCATTACAACATTAGACATAGACCGTAATCCAACTACATCTATGAGTAATAATCTACCTTCAGGTTATCACCCAAACCCCCTCTAGTATTAAGTTGCAAGCAACAGATAATTGCATTACGCATTGCGTCTAAAGTAAACAATACGATTGTTCTATGAACAAAGGATTGTTGTTTTCTTCCTAGTAGCAACAACACATCTAGTACCTTAGAGATTTCTATCACTTCCCCGGATTACTAAAGGCATGAACCCACTATAGAGCATAAATGCTCCCTCTTGGAGGTTCTAGCATCTACTCGGCCAAGATATCTACTAACAACGGAGAGCATGCAAGATCACAAATAACAAAGACATGATAGAATCAATAATCAATCTGAAATAGCATCTCAATATCCATCGGATCCCCGAAAACACAACATGTAGGATTACAAATAGATGATCTTGATCATGAACGGAGCTCACAAGATCTAAGCATGATAGCACAAAGGAGGAGAACCAACCATCTAGCTACTACATGGACCTGTAGTCCAAGGATGAACTACTCACACATCACACCGGAGGCTTGCATGGTGATGAAGAAGGCCTCCAGGGTGAATCTCCCCTCCAGCAGGGTGCTGGGAAGAGCTTCAGATCCCCCCGATCTAGGGATGGAGATGACGGCGACTACAGACTCTTTTGTGGAATTTTGATCAGGTAGTTAGGGTTTCTGTATCGGAGGCAATATATAGGCGAAAGGGATGGTCGAGGGGGTGCCCTAGGCGGCCAAACCACCCCCTAGCGTGGCTAGGCCTGGCCCGCATGGCTAGCTCGTGTGGGTGGCCCCTGTGTAACATCCCAAAACTTTAATCCAAGTGATCAAGATCAAATCTACCCAATTTAGGGTTAACAAAAACTTTTCCAATTTAAAAATCTTTAAGCATTGATATATATGTGCATTTAAATAGGAGTTGTTTTGAATTTCCACCATTGAGTGATCTATTGGTTGTAAAATGGTTCTAAGGTGAATTACACATCATCTAGATCATCCCCAAGCAAATCCCAAAGAAAAAGAAATAAAAAAGAATAAATAATGGGAATGGTCACTTTTGCCATTTTAATCAACTAGGACACTTTGGGTGTTCCTAGCACTCAATTTCAAACAAAGAAAATTGTGGATCTTTTCACCCCTTGCTAGTACAAGTAGTGATGTTCCAAGGCCCACTTTGTGATCTCCCAAAAACATTCAAACCCTAATTTTAAATGACCTTTGAAAATTGAATCTAGTGTATGTATCAAGATCACACTATTTCAAAAACTATCCAAATGAACTCCATTTCAAAATCCCAAGCAACCACAAATGCTTAAGCATGTGACAAACCACTCCACCAAAAATCTTTCAATAATTCAAAAGTTTCTCTCATGCGGCCATTTGATCGAACACCTTGTGAGCAGAATCAAACTGGCCTAACTAATACTGTTTTTGATCAAATCTTGTCGAGCCATTAAGCCATATTTAATCATCTTGGTCTCCCCAGACCAAACTAGACCAAAACCAGCCCATCCCCTAGCCCCTGGCGCTAGTGCAACGCTGCCCCGAGGCCATGATCGACGGTCGAGCATGCGTAGCTCGCAGCAGACCGCCAACCCTTCTCCGCTGCTCCAGGAAGCAAGGCGCCACCTCACCGCCGCCCACGGTCCACCCCACGGCCCCTTCTAGCCCCTGGACCACCGAGGAAACGCCACGCACTAAGTCTCTGCGTGCAGCCAGAGCACGCTAGAGCGCCCTCGCCGCCAGCATGCCACAGACCACGCCTCGACCGCAGACCGCGCACGCCGCTCCGCCTTGACCACCTCACCCTGCCAAACACGGTTGTGCACCGCCGCGCAACCCACAGTCGCCAGGAACCCCGTCGAGCACCGCCTCTGTCCCTCAGAGCGCGGGAAGCTCCCGACCGCTAGCCACCACCCCTAGCATCGCCATTAAGCTCTAGATGATCGCCAGGGAACCGCCCACCGTCCGCCTACCTCGCCCACGACGGTAGCCCCCTGTGTCATCGTCACCGACGATCTCCGCCCACACCCTTCGGTCCCCTCATCGAGCCTATATAAGGAGGCCTCCCCCAGCTTCAATCGCCACACCATTCCACTCCCCTCTCTCCACTGATTGTTTCCCCTCTCTCGCCATAGCCACTCGAGCAGACCATCATTGGAATTGCGCCGGAGATAGCCGCAACAGAGGAGGAGAAGCTCCCGTCGATTTCGTCCACCTCAGCCCCTGCCGCGACCTCGCCTGAGTCCGCCGTTGCCGTCTCGTTCGATCGCCCCCATCACCGCACTAGCTGGAGCCCTGGTATGCCCCCATCGTAGCCCCACCAACCGCGCTAGGGTTCAGTCTCGCCAGCGACATGTCCATCATCGACGACGACCGTGAGCCATTGATCCAGGATCTAATCGTGTGGTCCTTATCGCCCTGTACCGCTTCGCGTTTAATGAGTCACTGACAGGCGGGACCCCCGTGTCAGCAGCCCTCAGCGCCGTGGAGTGTACACGGGTCGGCCTATTTAGTTTCCCGCGCTGACCTAGTAATTTAAATATATGTTTTCATGTTTTAATTAAAACTTAGTTCTGTCCTTTAGTTTAAAAATCAATTCAGAGAGTTATACAAATCCAAATTGAGTGATTCCAATTTGGTTGGAAAGGTAATGAAAATATCTATCCGAGCCCTTTGGATTTAAATCATTTAGAATTAGAGATCTCTCCTAGT
Organism: Avena eriantha; assembly: GCA_910589775.1. NCBI lineage: Eukaryota > Viridiplantae > Streptophyta > Magnoliopsida > Poales > Poaceae > Avena > Avena eriantha. The sequence goes on from OU342740.1 coordinate 24,843,433, forward strand.
AAAAATAACAAGACAGAAGCTTTTACACCTTCAAACATTTTTATAAAATCAACCATAACAGATTTTGAGTTGATTCCAACTCTCAAAAATCACATTTAACTATACTTATCTGAATATGTAATAATATTAAGGTTTACATGCTGTGACTTTGGACTAGTACAAAATAATGATATATAGGCATTTCTAGTCACTTTAAATCATTACGTATTAATCTTAAACTTATTAAAATATGATCCAACCTTTAAATCACATTCTCATATATTAGAATATGTGGTGATGACATGTGTCCACATGATCCCATATTTTAATTTGAGAATATTAAATCTTAGTTAATTTCAATGAGTAGAAATTACTTTTCTCAAATAAAAAGAATGAAGCTAGTTCATTAAACCTTGTGATATTTGTGATGATAATAGATCATCAAATGGTGCCTTAGTGTGCTAAGTAGACTAGTTAAGAATTGTTTGGTGATTGTGTATCCCGTATGTATTTATAGACGATAGTACCGACCAAGCTTTCGAGGAGGAGGAAGAAAACTTCAACCACTGCACTACACAAGGCAAGCCATCATTAACAATGCAAGCTAACCCTTGCAAGCTACATAACCTAAGAAAAGGCATTAGGAATGCTTTGGTTATACCATGTTGACTTATACCTACTCCAAGTTTTATTTACAAGCTTTACCTTCTTTAGTCTACCAAAGTCTATTACCCTGTTTATAGGTAGCATAAAGAGTATAAAACTTGACCTATCTAGTTAGACTTAGATGTCATTCTATGGCATGAGATTGAGATTAGTATCCCACATTAGTGAACACTCTTAACTTAGTAGTTTAGAGCAAAACCCAAAACTTGATTCACTTTAGATGGGAATACTTGGTGAAAATGATTTGTGAAAACGTTGGAATGATGAGTCATTCTATTGAGATGGTTTGACATGTGTTGAGAAACACAAATGGTTTATGATGATGATGAAAATGTTAAGGCATGAGCCTTGACCCGTTTACAAAAACTGATGGTTGGGTTCGGATGCAATACCATTCCAATTTTATCGTACAACCACAATACCTTATTGGGTAAGGCTTAGCCGGAAGTTTATATGCATTAGTACTAGTTCCCTCGCGGGAGAGGTTTGAGCTGAGGCTACCTCTCAATGTTGTCCACCTATGTAGTGCCCAGGATGACAGATGGTCATGGCTGGGAGGCCATACTCATAGGAGAGGTTCTTATACTAGAGTGTGTAAAGGAAAGGTTATGTTTGATTATCTGCATACTAAGTATGATGATTCAGCGTTATCCCTGACAGATGTATCGAATCTTGTGGTGAAATTGTACCACCTCCGCAGAGTGTCAAACTATTCGAATAGCCGCGTCCACGGTTACGGACAGTTGGAGTGGCCATACTGTTCCGTTGTTAGATGTTTCCAAACAACTTATGAAATGAATTGTGACATGACTTGACCACAATAGAATTGTGACTATGATAATTAAGTTCCCACTTAGGTGTTTTCAAAGTTTATTTTATGTTTCTTTGTTTCTGAACTCAGCTTAGGTTTCAAACTTAACTTTACAAATGAACATAGAGTTAGCAATCCTACTAGAACTGCCTTACTTGTTAGTCATAGTTTGCGAATACTTAAAGAGTACTCATGGCTTTTGTCCCTGGCTATTCCCGTGGCCAGACTATGAGGAGGACTACCCTGAAGGAGGACATCAGGATGGCTACGACAACTAGGATCATCTCCCATCGTCAGCATTGCATGTGACTCTAAAGATGGACCCCACCGCTATGCTATTTATTCCGCTACTTGATTGTACTAAGACAGGATCATGATATCCTTTATATTGTGTAAGACCTTATTATGGTTTGTAATGGATGATGTACTGTGATATCCAATCTGTTATGTATCGCAAAAATGGTAATCCTGGGATTGCGAGGTATGGCATAACAGGCATTTGGGATTAAAAATCCGGGTGTTCACACCCTGGCCCCTCTCCGTCTCGTCTTCTGGCTCCGTGTCCCCCTCGGTGAAATATTGGCTTTGGCTTTTGTCCCGTCCAATTCCGAGAATATTCATTTTCTGACTTTCCTGGAACCAAAAACAGCAGAAAACAGGCAGCTGGCACTATGGCATCTTGTTAATAGGTTAGTCCAAGGAAGTGTATAATAAGTACTCCAAAGTGTGGACAAAACATAAGAAAGTAGATAAAAAACAAGCTTGGAACATAAAAAATTATAGATACGTTAGCAACGTATCAATGCTCTCTTTTACTTCAATTCATATTCTTATGTGAGCATCATTGAAATTATCATGCCCATCTTAATGGCTATAAAGAAAAAGCTTTTGGGGAGACAACCCAATATTTTTGCTTTCAGTTTCTTTTTGCTTATTTGAGTCTTGGAAGTTAATCCTTCAGTAATAACCTATCCTTATCCTTTTTGTTTGGTTTGTGTGTCAAGATTAATCCCTAATGAGAGAGAAGTAATATTTGGGGAAGTTTCTGTCCCAAAACAGATTTTTGTGCTTCACTGTAAAAATTCGTAAAAAATCTCTGTACGTCAGATTAAGTTTTGATTTTTGTGTTTCTGCCCCAGGTTGGTATTTAACTTTCATTAGTTTTACACTTTTTTATTTGAGCAACAGAAGATTTTCGAAAAAAATGATCTTCACCCGCTTGTCTGTTTTGACAGATTTTTGCCACTCTTGCATTTGCCTCTTAAATTGATTTCCTTATTTAATTCCTTTTAGGCTTTCGGAAGGAGTTGTTTCAGTATATTATGTTATGATGGATTTCAGTTGAAATTGAGCTTAAAAAGGTTTATTACCACGCCTATACTAATGTTGCTAATGAGAATTGTGTGAAGTTTTGTGTGAAAGAAATTTCCAGGTTAATGGAGAAAATGGTACAATAAGAAAGTGAAAGGTTTCATGACTCAAGCAATATGTGTATAAAGATGAAGATATTGATGTTATTCAAGCGGTAACTCCGGAAAATTTTATCAAAGACCTGCAGAGTCCATTTTCGAATAGGTAACAGTTCTGGTAAGAAAAGTTCCGCGAAAAATCTGTCAAGTTATATTTTTGCAGTTTTTATCCAACAAGGAATACAACAAAGAGAAAGAGGGACGGAAATGGAGCCAGGGTGGCTCACACCACCCTATGGCGTGGGCCCTCCTGGCCGTGCCACCAGGTGGTGTGGCCACCCCGGAGTCCGTCTCTGACCCGTTTTCTCCTAGTACGTTCCTTTTATTGTAAAACTCTGTAATATATAATCCCTAGGATCCCCCGAGGTTCGTCTATCATTTTCTCATTGTGATTTCGTTTCGATATGTTTCTGACAGGTAGAGTCTCTGTTTTGGAGCCATGATGTCTTCCTCGGGATCAGCCAAGGAAGATTCCTCCGTAGATATCATCAACCCGTACATGCGTGAGTTGAAGATTCATCCCAAGGAGTTGTTGATCGAAGATGGGGAGGTACAGATAAAAGAGGTTCAAGGCCCTAAAGGTGAAGGAAGTCTGGAGGACAGGATGGAAACACTGGACCAAGAAGTCTTTAGGTACAAGAAGATGGCGGAATGCGAAGTGGACATCATCCATAAGATTTGTTCCGAACTCATCGCCGAGCGCCAAAAGGAGACTGTTGAGCTTAAGGATGAAATTCTCTCACTCCACCGAACGAACAACCAACTGCAAGCACAGGTCTACGACGTGCAAAATCAAAACTATGAGTATGAGGTTAGGTTTAAACGCATAAGTGTTGCTGCTAGTTTCAGGATGATGGAGAACAGGATGTCTTTTGTTGATGGGGAGCCCTTGCCTTGGAAGTCGGACGATGATGAGAGAATACCACCACCGAAGGAATAACTCGTCATCAGGTTTTGGCATCCCCTTGGTTTGTTCTAAGCTTGGGGAGTGCCATGGAATCACATCACTATCTTCTATCTTTTTACCTTTTTAGTAGAGTCATATCATGAATAGAGAAGTTATCATGTAGGATGGTTTGCATTATGGAAGTGCCCCCCTCTCGTTAGATATCTATGTATCCCTTGGTGAGAGTTGTCGTTATGGAATATTAATGTGAATTTCTTTCATTTACTCTTTTGCATATCTTATATTAGTTTTCAATTTCTATTATATGATTGATCTTGTTACTAGTATTGGTATCACTTAGGGATCATTGAGTAAATTTAGTTGGTTTTGGTAAACTGGCTCGGTCGGTAGCAACACTATTTTGAGAATTGAATGAAAAGATAAAAGTACTCTAAAGAAATATAACTTCATCACCATCTTTATTTCTTGATTTGCTGATAAGATTAGTATTCTCTAGTTATGATCTTTGGTGCTTCCAAGGAAGATTGCATGTTTGTTTTTATCACCTGTATGTTTGTTTGTTTCCTTCAATTCTTATACTTGCTACCCAGCCTTGCTAGCCAAAAACCCGTACAGAGAGGGAATGCTTCTCGTGCATCCAATCCTTAAACCAAAACCTATGCCATTTGTGTCCACCATACCTACCTATTAGCACTATTGCTATTCCAAGTAAATTCATGTTTTTATCTACCTTCCAAATTAAACTTGTTATGTGAAAATTAGTGATTAAATCTCTCACGAACTTGATGGCACACTTTACTTTCTTGCACTTAATAAACCTGAACCATTGTGCCCATCTTTGTTGCGTATATGCTTGCGCTTTATAAGTTGAAGTTAGCAGAACCATGTTTCATGGGGAACGCTTTCAACATTGCACTTATATTCCGTTGATATCATGATTCTTTTGCTTATGGATCCCGGTGATGTCTACACACTTCTATTCTTGTAGACAGTTGTTGGGCCTCCAAGTGCAGAGGTTTGTAGAACAGCAGCAAGTTTTCCCTTAAGTGGATTACCCAAGGTTTATCGAACTCAGGGAGGAAGTGGTCAAAGGTATTCCCTCTCAAGCAATCCTGCAATCAATATACAAGAAGTCTCTTGTGTCCCTAACACACCCAATACACTTGTCAGGTGTATAGGTGCACTAGTTCGGCGAAGAGATAGTGAAATACAAGTGGTATAGATAATTATAAGTGGTAACGGTGATAGAAGATAGCTTGATGGCGTGGAAAATACTAAAGTAAAACTGAAATAAAGATGGCAACAAGCAAACGTGTAACAGATCTAATTGCAAACAGTGTATCAATGCTTAGAAACAAGGCCTAGGGATCATACTTTCACTAGTGAACACTCTCATATAAATATATTCCTCTTTATGATACTACGCTGAACTACTCTCCGGTTGGACACTCTAATCAACGGTAGGGCTATAACAGCACACCTCAAAGTTCATCTTTCCCATCTAGAAAACCCCACACTATCACCTTGAGTACTAGATGAGTCCAACAAACACCACAATTTCATAAAAACATCCAACTCCAAATATAACTCATAACAAGTATTTGCAATCTCTAGCCTAAGTGCCACCATGGTGAGCATGTTGTCACTTTCACACACATGGGGAGAGCAGAGATTCATTAAAGCACTTGAGTAGCAAGGTAGATCTACTTGATTACAAAGCTCATGATCACAACATGATCATGCATAGAGAGAGAGATGAACACATAGCTACGGTAGAACCCTTAGCCTCGAGAGAGAACTACTCGCTCCTCATCATGGGAATCAGCAATGGTGATAGAGATCGATGGAGATGGCTCCGGGGGCACTTCCCCGTCCCAGCAGGGTGCCGGAACAGAGACTTTCTGTAACCCGAATCTCCTTTTCGGTGGCGGCGGCACTGCGGAACTTTTCATGGCTGGAGGCTTGACGATTTAGGGTTTATGCCTCGGGAGGCTTCTTATAGGCCAGAGGGCAAGGTAGGTGGGCGGCCAGGGGGCCCACACCATGCCCCGGCGCGGCCTGGGCGGACCCGCGCCATGGGGTGGTGTGGCCACCCTATGGCCCCTCTCCGACTCTCCTTATGGCTCCGTGAGTCTTCCGGGAAAATATCAACTTTGGCTTTTGTCCAGTCCAATTCCGAGAATATTCATTTTCTGAATTTCTGGAACCAAAAACAGCAGAAAATAGGCAACTGGCATTGTGGCATCTTGTTAATAGGTTAGTCCAAGAAGTCATATGAAAAGTACTCCAAAGTGTGGACGAAACATAAGAAAGTAGATAAAACCAAGCATGGAACATCAAAAATTATAGATACATTTGCAATGTATCACCCGGCGGTGTGAAATAAAAGAGGAACTTGTAAGATCATGGAGTTTGTATGTGTTTTAGAGAAACGCCTGGGCCGCTAGCCTAAGCCATGCCTAATCATGGTGTAAACTTGTAGCATAACCATAATGAGCACTCTATGAAGCATCCTCAATAAAAACCTATGCAAATAGCAAATAAAAAGATCGGTGAGATGCTCATTATCTGCTTGCCTTATCATTTTGATTATGGTATAGCTCCTGTATCATGTGCATGGGGTACCCCATTGGCGGTTCTCTATAATACATATGTACTTACAGTGGCTAGAGCTTACTGGTGACTGAAGTTGAGTAGCATGAGGTTCGGTACTCGTAAGTAAGGGGCATGAGATTTCAATTTATAACTTGTCAAGCATATCCTCTTAGTTGTGTCACTTTAAGCTTATTCACCTAAAGATGCCTATGATAGGGGCAATGAGAGCTAAAAGCTAATAAGTACCATAATTTTTGGAAGCTCTTTATGAAACTTGAAATCCCTGCTTCCCTCTGCGAAGGGCCTTTCTTTTACTTTTTTAGTTGAGTCAGTAAACCTATTCCCTTCTATCTTAGCAAGTATTTTGAGTTGTTGTGTTTCATTCATTCATATGATGATTTATTCAATCATGTTTCTTATGTTCTTTGTTTTGTACATTGCTCTTATCTTAGTGAGTATTACTTTGAAAGCTATCAATTGAAAACTCGTTATGTTTGAACTCCTGCAAATTGTCAACTATTCTTCGACCAAGACCTAAGTTTGCCATTACCAATTATGATTTACTTTATGTATATCTATTTGTGTTTCCTTTACTTAATGCAAGTTAAGTTATATAATGGTGAGTTGTCTTCTATTATGATTTGTATATTGATGAATGTGATGCTTCTTGTCTGTATTCTTTTATCGACTCTTCACTCCATAAACCTGAGGTCATGTTTATTGAGCTCAGTTTTTGCTTGGGGACAAGCAAAGTCTAACCTTGGGGGAGTTGATACGTCCATTTTGCATCACTATTCTATATCATAATTTACTATTATTCATTGATATATTTCATATTAAGAGATGATACTTATGTTATTTCATCTATTTTTGCATGGTTGATGACTTTTGGAGCATGGACCGCTGCAGTCAGCATTCTGATGGAAAAGGTGTTGTTTGGAGGCGAAATTCACGAAGCTCAGAAAATCCAGGAAAATACATGGAAAATCCTATTTTCCAGAAGATGAAGGTTGCCAGAAGGGGGAATGGAGATGGGCCACAGGGGGCCCACACCACCCCTGGAGCGGGTCACCCCTGGCCGCGCCACCAGGTGGTGTGGCCAGCCTGGCCCACTCCTGGCTCTCCCCTTTGGCGTATATTATCCCCACGAAACCCTAAGACTCGGGGAGCGATGACAGAAAGGTTCCACCGCCTCTAAGGGGTGGAAAACTACAGAGAGAAAAAGATCTCTCCAGCAGACAAAATTTTGCCGGAGGAATTCCTTCCCGGTGAGGGGAGATCGTCGCCATCAACACCACCATCAAGCTAGACTTCATCGGGATCATCATCATCATTATCATCATCTCCATCACCACCAGCATCTCCACTCCATACCACTGTAACAATTGGGTTGAATCTTGCATAGTTCTTATGGGAAACTTTCCCGGTGTTGATTACTCCTTGTAGTTGATGCTATTGAGTGAACCACTGAATTATCGTTTATGTTCTGATTGTTACTTATCATTATTTCATCTCTGATCTAGATTCATATGATGTCTTGTGAGTAGTTCGTTTAGTTCTTGAGCACATGGGAGAAGTCATGTTGTTAGTAGTGGAATTGTGTTGAGAAAGATTCAATGGTTTGATATTTAAGTTGTGGTGTTATTCTTCTAGTGGTGTCATGTGAACATTGACTACATGACACTTCACCTATATGGGCCTAGGGGAATGCATTATGTATTTGGATACTAATCGTAGGGTTTGCCGGGGTGATAGAAACCTGAACCCCCGTTAGGAAACCTTTGCATAAGGGATGTCAGGGTCTTAGAGCTTAAAGTTATGGTTAGGTTTCTACCTTAATTACTTTCTTGTAATTGCGGATGCTTGCAAGGGGTATAATCCCAAGTATGTATTAGTCCTAGGAAGGTCGGTACATTAACATAGGTTCACCCACACAACACTAACTAAAGAAGATTAATCAACTATATGAAGCAAAAGCACTTGACGATATTCCTGTGTGTCCTCGAGAATGTTTGGTCATCTTAAGTAATATAGCCGGCTTGTCCTTTGCTAAAGAATGGATTGGGCCACTTGCTGCATTTATTCTTATTGTCTTTTATTTACTCGTACTTTATTTATCTGCATTATCAAAAAAACACTAAAAATCCGTTTGCTAGGTATTTACAGAGAATTCCTGCTCCAAGCCACTCGCCAACACCTTCTGCTCCTCGTTGGGTTCGACTTATCGAAAATACTGTGATACACCCCCTATACTTGTGGGTCATCAGGAAGCATCTCACACACACACATGCAGGGTTGTGTGATGTAGGCACATGTGCCTAGGGAAGGGGATAAGTTCCCAGCCGTAGAAAAGAGAGAGCTCTCTCTCTCTCAACATTTACCACACCAGCAAGAACAACAAGCACATACATCTCTTCTCAATCGGATTTTCATCAGTTTAGCCAATAAAACATCATAGAAATCCACTAGTGAATAATCCAAGATGGTTACTTAAGGAGGGGTGGATTAGGTGTTGGGCAAGGTTAGGCCAGGAGGAGATCAAGGAGTAGAAGGGTCAGGCTTATCATAGCAAGAAGCTTGAAAAACTCATAATCAACAACAAAGGCAACACAGGCATCATAGTAACTTCACCACCAACATCAGGTTAGATATTTTCCCCAAAAATAGTTAGAGATACACCTAGATGGAGTGTAAGCTCATCACAGGATGATATTAGACACTAGTAGAATATGTTCTTATTCCATGGACTGGCCTAGATCTTAGTCTGTGCATCATTGATTTAAATCCAATAAAATAGCAAGGCAAGAACATGATTTAGTGGGGGTTACCACTGTGTACCATCCAATAGGAGGCATCACGGTGGCATCCAACCGAAGTTAAGCCATGTTCAAATATAGGCAACTTAAGAAATCATCTTCCTAAGATGCTAGGAATCATAAATACTTACTAGTCTATCATAAGATAGCAACATAAAGAACCATCACTGATACATCTAGGAAATCATTCCCAGATCATGCCATCTATTTATGTATAGCGATCATTTATTCTCAAAGTAAGAAATACTAATCATATTCCTAACTGTTAATCCATGAATCATAATAATATTACCCATTTGTAATCCAGACAGTCCAATAAACATTAGGATCGATAATCTATACCAAATATCATACATGTATTGTCCTTGGGACAAATATCACATTTCTTATCATTGCCAGAGCATATACGAGAAGATAAAGTATGTACAATTCCACATATTGTCCCAGAGTCTAAATTGATGAATGCATCATCCATACCACATCAGTAGCAACAATTGAATAACAACATCACCACTAAGTAATCACAGTAAAGAATCAATAATCCAAAATTATATAGATCACCACAGTTGACAGTACTGAGTAAGTGAGGCTACAGATCAAACTACAGGGCAACACAGAAATTAACCAAAAGCAATTCTTAAGGCCAAGTTCATCTAAGCATCATAAGCATACAATATAGGCAGTGAGATGAACCCTAGAACATGGGACAAACAAGAGGCGATGCGACTCGCACCAAGCCGCAACCCTGGCAACCATCAAAGTAGACGGCGGTGATGGTCACCACCACACCACAAGGTCACCAGTGCGGCACCACAGGGTGGCCGGAGCATTACACCATCAACGGGGCGAAATGCTAGCCACCAGTGAGGGGACGACACGACCAGGCAAGAACTCATGTGGAAAGTTAAAGAAGACCAGTCGACGTAGCATCATCGACTAGGCCAGCAAGTGTGGTGGCAGTAGCCGAGGTGGCTGGAGCCAGCAGGAATCGTAGGGTGATGGTGGCAGCATCATAGAATCGCCAGAGAGGAAGAGTGTGTGCTCGAGGGAGAGATGGGAGTACTTTATCCCTATAAAAATAAATAAAAATCATAAAAATACATCTAATGTCTCTAAATGTTCACAAAAATATAACTTACCTAAGAAAAATACTAAGTTGTATTTTAATTTGATAAATTTAAAATTTATATTTTAGAACATTTATTAGTTCACGGAATTTTATAAAAATTAGGATTATATTTAAAAATAAATAAAAATCATTTTTAAGATCTTGAATAAGTATAGGTTACTAGAAAAATATTAAGTATAATTTTTCGAAAGATTTTAAGATTTTTAAGATTAAATTCCTTTTTATTTATTTGATGAACAAAAAGACTTCGAACTTTAATGATGTGGGTAAAACACACAAAGAAGGGTTATAATCAAATCAAATAGTGCATGACATTACTATGTATATTCATCATTGCTTCTTTAAACATTGTTATTACCGAACAATGATGGTGCTTTGTAGAAGCAAGAGCTCAGGGTCAAGTTCAAGCATCCGACTTCACTACCTTGCAGTCACAAGGCAATTTCATCACTTGCTCATGTCTTTTGATGTGTTTTCCAAAGTATTTGAAACTTGTGTGTGATCACTTATGTTCAAAAAGGAGACAGAAAAGGATATTTTCACAGCATATAAAGTGTTGGTTATCATATGATGTGGTGGTAATTTACTATATCTAGCAATGGAGTCTAGGATTCCATGTGCAATGAAGTCATCATATATGGCTTAACAACCCCTGACGTCAGTGATTCTAGCATCGTATAATACAAGTTAACCAGGAGATATAGAATGGGATGGTGAATTCATCTGGATCTTCTTCCTTTTGCTTGTCGACGGATACGTAGGTTGTGGCTGAAATCCTTGTAGCGTGGCTTAATTCACAGAGGATATGCAGCAAATGGGTGGGATCCCACAATGTCCCACAGTAGTTCTGGCATCTATAATGGTCTATACATTCATTGTTTTAATTCTTGAGGTAAGCATGATGTACACCAAGGAGGCATGTGGGGTCGTGAAGGAGGGCAGTGATTGACTTGGGTTCTTATATTGGACCGCACACCAAAGTCTATGTGGATGGTAAAGTATGCTCGGTGGTGCAACATGGATAACGATCTCTCATAGGTACAGCAACGCACCTATGTAGAGTGTAAGAATTGTGACATCTTACTCCCTGTTCCGGGAAGGCACTACGGACGCAACAGAAAAGGAACTCCATGAAGTTCTGGTCAACCTATGAAGACTGATGGACATATTTTTTATAATAAAAGCAATATTTGAAGAAAGATTTACAAAAACTTCATAGCACCTATGACTTATAATCTGAGGTGGTAGCTAGTGCATCAAACTTCCCACCTTGCATATAATGAACTTGCTAAGTAACGCTGTTACTCACTCTTTCCTCCGATCTCCTACTTAGACTCTGACGACCAAGAGGATATACCCCAGTGTATGCTACGGAGTTCCAAGATGATGTCTTCTATGAAGAACTAGGTCTCTCCGGTGGAGTTGAAGGGGTGGACTATGAGATACTCTACAGAGCAGAAGGCCATGAGTCAGCGTAGTTCCTATAGTATTACTTAGTTCCTAGGTTAATTCAAGCAACATAAACTCTATAGAGTAAGCTATTGACCTCCATTCATGTTAATTAAGCTGGATCTTTTGTTATTTTGTCGAACTTTGGGTTCGCTGGTTGTAACTTTGAGAACCTATGAATATCGTTCAATTGGTATTGTAATACTAAGTTTGTATGTAATATGGACCCGCAATGTTTCTGTTGTACCACTCTGAGGGATGTAATATTTTTGAAATGGTGTTTCATGAGTGTTATGTCAATGACTTGCATACTACAACATGCAGTGGTATGCTAGGTCACCGCACCCACCCACTGATCTCCTCTCTAGCAACAAAGCATACAAGGACAAATGAAAGGGAGAAGATATAGCTGACTTGCCCATCCTATTCTAGGATTTGTGGTTACCACGATATTGTATGACGCAAGAATCACTAACTATATTGGTTGTTAAGTCCTAACTTTCCAGGTACAATGGAATCTCCACCATATGGCTTCCCAACCATGTCTCTTAAGCATGATTCCATTGCCCACCTTTTTTGGATTATCCGACTACCCTGAGCCGTTAATCCATATTTCATATATATATATATATATTGATTATAAAGTTTTTTTTTTATTTTGATGTAGGTGATAAGGTTTTGAAAAGGGTTCTGTAAAATAATTTCAAAGGACATGTAAGACTGCACTTTGAAATGGTATGCAGGCCTGGTATCACAAGGTTGTGCAAGGATGAACTTGCCTTCTGATAGTAGGTCATGCAATTAGCGTCTTCTACCATCAAAGATCCAGATGGAAGAATAGCATCATTAGTCTGGTAAGGACTAATGTTTAAAAAAGTCAATATGCATGAGATGTTTGTTGAATAAACTATCATTTCCATCCCCATTATGTTACTTCTAATAATAATACGGTGATTAACGAAGTGCCGTATTAAAAGTATAAACTACTCAAATAACACACTTGGAACATCAAAGGATAGATATTGATTGATATCACTTAGTGATAAAGGATTTGGTATGATGGTGTTAAAGGAATATTTAGGGTTTAAGAGGAATCACACAAGAGTAGTGGTACACTTGGATATCAAGTAGGGAGTGAATTATTTCGATGGTGTAGAGTCACATACATACCTAAGGTATGGATTTATGTGTCAAATGGATGGTGTTTATCCTTTAAGAGGATATTATTATCAAGTGATGGTAACTTGATCAATGTAGAAGTAAGTGTGGTTGATCATGATGTTTGGGATCAAGTTCATAATGGTACATCTTTGAGATATACCATGGTCAAGGTGTGATCAATGATGACAATGGCTAATTATAGAATTTGGGTGCAAGAAATAATTATTCAATACAAGTGGAATTCACATAATCAAACAATGATAGATATTTTAGTCAAAACAATCAATTTGACGTTTCACTGGTAAGCATTCTTATTGTTTTGAGAAGTTTTCTTAGGTTCAAACAATTTCTTATTTTATTTCATTTAGGAAATGAATTTTAGGGTTTCTAGGAATTTTCTTATTATTAAATTTTATAGACTTGATTTTATTTATTAAGTCCTTTCAAATCAATTGGAAAATTCATTAAAATTCTAAATATTGGTTGGAGAATATTTTAGAATGGTTTTATAATTTTTATAGGATTTTATAAGAATTTTATATGATTTAAAAGTAATTTTCTAAATCATTTCATATTTTATTTATAGTTTTTGTTATATAGTTTCCATTATTTTTGGTTATTATTTTTGTTTGAGTTTAGGGTTTTATTTAGAATTTATATTCAATTCAATGAAATTGTAAAAGGAAAAACTAGAAAAGGAAAAAAATATGGTTAAAGGCCTAGTGGGCTTGGCCCATTGGTCCTTAGTGGACCGGCCCGCCTGGTCCAGCCGGACCAGGCATCACTCCCCGAGTCTGACCCCAACATGACTCGACCCCTCTCCACCCCGACGCACACACAACATGCACGCACATGATCCCCTCGTCTCACTCTCGTTCTCCTCTCTGCCCCTCTCGCGCGTGTGCCTCCTGTCCGCTGTCGCCGCTGTTGCTAGCTACCCCAGCCGTCGCTAGCTAATTCCAGTGCATCCGTATGTCGCCTCTGCTCTTCCTCACTCCCTACTCCTTCTCGCCCGTCGGCATGGCCTGCGCCCCCAGCGGCTAACCCTACCCGACCTAGGGTTAGGTCGTCGGCTAAAGTTTGGCGCCATGCCGCCGCCTTCAACCATATATGCCGCCTTCGGCTTTCCCCACATCGGCCTTGAGCCCTAGCTCGGCCTTCCTCTACTATTGTTATAGCCATGGGTGGTTGTGGCCTCCCCTCCAAGACGAGGTGGTAGCTTGCAGCTTCCCACTTCTGCTTCGACCACGACACTTCTACTATGACTTCATCGATTACTACATCGACATTAGGTATGACTCTAAGTGACCAGTCTTCTGACTAATGATCTTGTTCTTGGTTAGGTTTAGGTATGGATTAGGGTTCAAGTTTAGGCGTGATGCTTCCTGGTGACTAATTCACCAACATGTATGTGTTTGTGAGCTCCTGATTGTGAACTAGGATTCCTAGGGGTGTTAATTTGGTACTGGTTATGAGGGATGCTAGCTAGGTAATTCATAATCTGGTTCATCTAAGTAACTTCTAGTTTCTTATGTCCTGGTTACTTCTAGCTATTGTTGTGTGGTGGATTAATATTCAGATGTATAGATCAAGTATTACTAGCTAGTTAGACATTTTTTTATTTCAGTAAATGGAAGGTTTGTGAATTCTGAAGCATTGCTTCACACTAGTTAGAGGTTTATATTAGCTTATCAACTTGGTTAATCAATTCCTAGATGGTATTTATTCCTAGGGGTGTTAATTTGGTACTGGTTATGAGGGATGCTAGCTAGGTAATTCATAATCTGGTTCATCTAAGTAACTTCTAGTTTCTTATGTCCTGGTTACTTCTAGCTATTGTTGTGTGGTGGATTAATATTCAGATGTATAGATCAAGTATTACTAGCTAGTTAGACATTTTTTTATTTCAGTAAATGGAAGGTTTGTGAATTCTGAAGCATTGCTTCACACTAGTTAGAGGTTTATATTAGCTTATCAACTTGGTTAATCAATTCCTAGATGGTATTTATCAGGCATTGTCTCTCTAGTTAATTGTGCCATATGCACACACTCAAATATGTTAAAATCAGTGTATGTGGGGTGTTGATTTGTTTGCACACAATTAATTAAATTTTTCTTTGCTTTCTCCACCTAGTTTAACAATTCCTAGATGTTCTTGTTATTTTTATAATAGTAAAGTGAATTTTCTTGCTGTGATTTAGTTTCTTAATGTGTTCTTGCAGTTTTTAATTGTTCTTAGGTGTAATTAAAGTGTGCTTGCAGTTTTAAAATGTTCTTGATTGTTATGGAAGTGTTTTCTGATCAGTTCGTAGAGTTCTTGGAGTGTTCTTGATGTTCCTAGGGTGTTCTTGATGATCTTGATGATCACAAGATCATCAGATAGTATAGAAGATTTCCTAGATCAAATATATCATCTAGGGATTACTTTTAGATAGATTTGGAGTGTGTAGATGTGTTTTAAAGTGTGTTTTTGGATAGCATATGTGGCTGGCCAAAATTTATCTATTAGATTACTAATTCCCCCACTCTCCACTCTTTCTAATCCTAATTATCTAGCTACTACTATTGCTGCTATTCTACTTCTATTCCTAAAGATCTAGACTAAAACCTTTATAGAGTAGTGATTCTGCCTCCCCTAGTTGTAGCAGTTCTTCCTCTTGTTCTTGATCTTGTTCCTCCTTGCTCCTCTCCTTTCGTGCTTGATCTCTCTCTCTCTAACTCTCAAGTGTGTGTTTTTGGCCTGAACTAGAGTGGTGAGTTGTGATCTATGGGGTGGGATGTGCCCCTCTATTTATCATGCTCTAGGATGCATGTGGTGTTCGAAACCACATCCATGCATTTAGGTGAGTAAGCTGCTTGGAAATGTGCAACCATATTTGTATCTTGTCCTATGTGGAGGTGGCATGGCCACTTTAGGTGGTTGATGAGTGCATATTTGCACCATGTTTTATATTATTGATACGTTGTTAACATATCTATAATTTTTGATGTTCCATGCTTATTTTTTATCTACTTTCTTCTGTTTTGTCCACACTTTGGAGTACTTATTATACACTTTCTTGGACTAACCTATTAACAAGATGCCACAGTGCCAGCTGCCTGTTTTCTGCTGTTTTTGGTTCTAGGAAAGTCAGAAAATGAATATTCTCGGCATTGGACGAGACAAAAGCCAAAGTCAATATTTCACCGAGGGGACAGGGAGCCAGAAGACGAGACGGAGAGGGGCCAGGGGCCGCCCGCACCACCTAGCCACGCGACCAGGCCTGGCCCTTGCCAGGGGGTGGTGTGGCCGCCTAGGGCACTCCCTCGGCCTCCCCTTTCGCCTATAAGATGCCTCCGATACAGAAAACCTAAGTATCTAATCAAAATTCCACGAAAGAGTCTGTAGTCGCCGTCATCTCCATCCCTAGATCGGGATGGATCTAAAGCTCTTCCCGGCACCCTGCCGGAGGGGAGAATTCACCCTGGAGGCCTTCTTCATCACCATGCAAGCCTCCGGTGTGATGCGTGAGTAGTTAATCCTTGGACTATGGGTCCATGTAGTAGCTAGATGGTTGGTTCTTCTCCTTTGTGCTATCATGTTTATATCTTGTGAGTTCCGTTCATGATCAAGATCATATATTTGTAATCCTACATGTTGTGTTTGCGGGGATCCGATGGATATTGAGATGTTATTTTAGATTGATTATTGATTCTATCATGTCTTTGTTATTTTTGATCTTGCATGCTCTCCGTTGTTAGTAGATATCTTGGCCGAGTAGATGCTAGCAACTCCAAGAGGGAGTATTTATGCTCGGTAGTGGGTTCATGCCTCTAGTAATCTGGGAAAGTGACATAAATCTCTAAGGTACTAGATGTGATGTTGCTACTAGGGAGAAAACAGCTTAAGTGATAAAAGGAGCTTGTTTTTGACTGTGGCCTATGCTTTGTCATGTCATGTTTGATATTGTTTTATCTTTATGCTTAGTGATTTTTGCTGTAGCATGACTTGTTATAAACATTTGAGATTGCTTAATGTGCCTTGAAAGAACTATGCGTTGTTTTAGCATATTAAAGTATAGTATTGTGGTATTCTCCTTTGATGCTTTATTTGGGTTGACTTGGCACATGCTCACACCATGTTAAGACTATCCCAAGTCACCATAGCCTCGATGATCCTTTAGTTTTCGACTTGTAATATCACTTTATACTTTAATTAATTATGTTTTGTCGCTTTGCATGATTATGGCCATTATTGCTCTCTTAGTTGGTCGCTCCCGGTCTTTTGCTAGCCTCCATAACCAAGTATGAGTTCCACACACGCATCCAACTCCAAATAGAACCAAGTTATTCCAAAGAGTCCACCATACCTACCTATTAGCATTTGCTATTCCAAGTATATTCATGTTTTTATCTACCTTCCGAATTAAACTTGTTATGAGAAAACTAGTGATTAAAGCTCTCACGAACTTGATGGCACACTTTACTTTTCCTACCCTTAATAAACTTGAACCATTGTGTCATCTATGTTGTATATGCTTGCACTTATATGTTTGGGATTAGCAGAACCATGTTGTCATGGGGAACGCTTTCAACATTACACTAGTACATTGTACCTAGTTGATATCATGCTCTTTTGTCTATGGATGTCGTCGGTGTGAAATGAAAGGGGAGCTTGTAAGTCCATGGATTTATGTATGTGTGTTAGAGAAATGCCTAGGCCGCTGGTCTAATCCATGCCTAATCATGGTGGAAACCTGCAGCGTAACCATAATGAGAAATCTATGAAGCATTCTTCTTATAAAAAAAGAGATAGAGATTGAGAAAAAAAGAGATTATGAAAAGAGGAAAGAGAGAAAAAGCACCATATTCCCATGGTAAATAAGAAGATTACTGAGATGCTCGTTGTCTGCTTGCCTTGTCATTTTGATATGGGGATTCTTCCGTATCATCGGGCAAGGGGTACCCGTTGGCGGTTCTCTATGATACACATGTACTTACGATGACAAGAACTTACCGGTGACTAAACTTGAGTAGCATGAGGAGCGGACCTCGTATACAAGGGACATGAGATTTCTAATTTATACTTCGTCAAGCATGTACACCATAGTTTGTTCACTTTAACCTTAATCACTTCACCTTATGATAGGGGCAATGAGAGCTGAAAGCTATAAGTACCATAATTTTTGGAAGCTCTTTATGAGACTTGAATCCCTACTTCCTTCTGTGAAGGCCTTTCTTCCACCATTATATTGAGTCTCCACCTTCTACCTTTATGCACCTACTTTGAGAGCATAGTGGCCATTCTTAGTTCTATGTGCATTGTCCCAAGGCTAGTTGATTGATGCATACATTGATATTGCTTGTTTTAAACTATTTGTATCTAGTCACTCTTATGAACTTTGAAGGTGTCCTATGCATTTATATTTGTTACTATATGAGGGACAAGATGAATGCTATTATGCTATGTTTTCTTTATGTGAAACAAACAAACATCTTGCAAAGCATTGTTATTCATGAATCTTCTGTTTGTGACTTTTCATGTTGCAACATAGTTTCTTTGTCTTATTGCTAGAACTTTGTCTTTCATGTTATGATTGAAGTACTATGATCCCAGCTTTGAATGTTTTTACAAATACTTTGATCAAGTCTTTGATGGTGCATGTCACCTCAAAAATTATTTTTTCTTTTTATCACTTATATACTCGAGGACGAGCAGGAGTTAAGCTTGGGGATGTTGATACATTGCAAATGTATCTATAATTTTTGATGTTCCATGCTTGGTTTTATCCACTTTCTTGTGTTTTGTCCACACTTTGGAGTACTTTTCATATGATTTCTAGGACTAACCTATTAACAAGAGCCACAGTGCCAGCTGCCTGTTTTCTGCTGTTTTTGGTTCCAGGAAAGTCAGAAAATGAATATTCTCGGAATTGGACGGGACAAAAGCCAAAGTGCCTATTTTTCGGAAGTCATCAGATGCCAGAATACGAGACGGAGAAAGGCTGGGGCCGGCCACACCACCTGGCTGCGCGGCCAGGCCTGGCCCGCGCCAGGGGGTGGTCTGGCCGACCCCAGCACCCCCTCGGCCTCTCCTTCCGCCTATAAGATGCCCTCAGGACGAAAACCCTAAGTACCCGATCAGAAATCGACGAAAGAGTCTGTAGCCGCCGTCATCTCCATCCCTAGATCGGGAGGGATCTGAAGTTCTTCCCCGCACCCTTCCGGAGAGGGAAATTCACCCTGGAGGCCTTCTTCATCACCATGCAAGCCTCCGTTGTGATGCGTGAGTAGTTCATCCTTGGACTACGGATCCATGTAGTAGCTAGATGGCTGGTTCTCCTCCTTTGTGCTTTCAAGTCTAGATCTTTTGAGCTCCGTTCATGATCAAGATCATCTATTTGTAATTCTACATGTTGTGTCTGCGGGGATCCGATGGATATTTAGATACTATTTCAGATTGATTATTGATTCTATCATGTCTTTGTTATTTTTGATCTTGCATGCTTTCTGTTGTTAGTAGCTATCTTGGCCAAGTAGATGCTAGCAACTCCAAGAGTTAGTATTTATGCTCGATAGTGGGTTCATGCCTCTGGTAATCTGGGGAAGTGACAGAAATCTCTAAGGTACTAGATGTGTTATTGCTACTAGGGAGAAAACAACAATCGTATTGTTTACTTTACACGCAATTCGTAAAGCAATAATCTGTTGCTTGCAACTTAATACTGGAGGGGGCTTGGATGATAACCTGAAGGTGGATTATTAGTCATAGATGCAGTTGGATGGCGGTCTATGTATAATGTTGTAATTCCCAATAAAGTCTCAAAGGAGTCAAGATGATTAGTATATGCATGTATTGCTTTTTCGGTGTTTGTCAATTTCCCCGTTGTAATTTGTTCACCCAACGTGTTATCTATCTTAAGGAGAGCCACCTCTAGTGAACTATGGATCCCGGTCCTTTTCTTTTACATACAATCTATAAACTGTTTACTGCTTTGAGTCTACTTTCTGCAAACTATTACTTCCTTCCATTCGATACGTTTAATCATTTGTTTTCAGCAAAACTGGTGAGATTGACAACCTCATCGCAAGTTGGGGATAGAGTTCTGTGGTTGTGTTGTGCAGGTCTCCACGTTGCTGCTGGCACCGGTAGTGCGCCCTGCCATCGTTCAGCTGCTACACCTTTGGGGTGTTTCCTTGCTCCAACTGGATTGATAACCTTGGTTTCGTACTGAGGGAAAACTTGCTACTGTGCTCATCATACTTTCCTCTTAGGGTTCCCTAATGAGCTCGATATATTTGTGGCCATCAAGCATATTTTCTGGCGCCTTTGCCGAGGAGTCAAGGACATCTTCACAAGGGGAGTCCCTCATAACCAATCTCTTTACTTTGTTATTTTTGTTTTGCTTTGTTTCTTTTTTCTTTGTTTGCTTGTTTCTTATTTGAAAACACAAAAAAATGACTACCCTTGAAAACATTAAGTTGTGTGACTTCACTAGAACCAACAACAATGATTTTATGAGCACACATATTGCTCCACCTGTGCCTGAAGATACTTTCTTTGAGATAAAACCTGCTTTACTCAATCTTGTTATGCGAGAACAATTTTCTGGTATTGGTAATGAAGATGTTGCTTCCCATCTAAATAACTTTGTTGAACTTTGTGAGATGCAAAAGCATAGGGATATAGATTGTGATATTATTAAGCTAAAATTGTTTCCTTTCTCTTTGAGAGGAAAAGCTAAAGAATGGTTGAATTCCTTAACTAGGAATAGTATTGATTCTTGGACTAAGTGCAAAGATGCTTTCATTGGAAATACTATCCCCCCTGCTAAGATTATATCTATGAGAAGTGAAATAATAAAGTTTAAACAATCTGATAATGAGCATGTTGCTCAAACTTGGGAAAGAATGAAATCTTTGGTTAAGAATTGTCCCACTCATGGACTGACTGCTTGGATGATCATCCAAACTTTTTATGCAGGATTGAACTATTCTTCAAGGAACCTATTGGACTCTGCTACTGGAGGTACCTTTATGACCATTACTTTGGGTGCTGCAACGAAACTTCTGGACAATATGATGGTTAATTATTCTGAATGGCATACTGAGAGAGCTCCACAAGGTAGGAAGGTAAATTCTGTTGAGGAAACTTCCTCCTTGAGTGATAAAATTGATATTATTATGTCTATGCTTGTGAATGGGAAAGCCCATATTGATCCAAATAATGTTCCTTTAGCTTCTTTGGTTGCTCAAGAAGAGCAAGTTGATGTGAACTTCATAAGAAATAACAACTTTGGCAATAATGCTTATAGAAACAATTTTGGTAAAAACAATTATAAGCCATGTCCTCCCAACAATGGTAATGCTTATGGAAATTCTTACAACAATAATAGGAGTGCACCCTCTGAACTTGAAGTTATGCTTAAAGACTTTATAAGTAAGCAAACTTCTTTCAATAAAACTATTGAGGAAAAACTCTAATGCTGAAAGAAATATAGCATCCTTGGCTGAAGCTCAATCTTCTTTGAATAAAATGGCTGCTAAACCCGAAACTAATGATAATCCCTTTGCATCTACTAATGCTATACAAGTGAGAATTGATGAAAATGTTAGACTATTAGCTGAATTACATGCTAAGTGGGAAAGAGAAGATGAAATTGCTAGAAACATTAGTGTTTCTACTATCACCACCACTAGTGTTGAGGCTAGTAATAGTTCTACTACTCTAGATGATAAATTTGATTTTGATCTTGATGGTTGCAATATCTCTGAAGTTATTAAGTTCCTACAAAAGCTTGCTAAAAGTCCTAATGCTAGTGCTATGAACATGGCCTTTACAAAACACATTACTGATGCTCTCATAAAGATTAAAGAAGAAAAGATGAAACATAAAGCTTCTATTCCTATAAAACAAGAAGATGGTTGGGAACCCATCATTAATATGAAAGTTAATGACTTTGATTTCAAAGCTGGAAGGCCATTTATGCCCTTACTATTATTTTGATGTTTGGTGACAACACTTGGATTAGTTTAATCATCTGTTAAATGTTCCAGGATATTCCAACTGTCCCATGTATGGTGCAACAAGGGAAAAGAGCTTCCCTGGGTCAGGTTTTTGCAAGTGACTTGTCCCAGCCGGATTGTCCGGCTGATCCCAGCAGGAGTGTCCGGTGTGATTCGGTCGGACTGTCCGCCCATGAGAAGTGGGCAACCTCTCCAAACATTCTGAACAGGTTTTCGGACACTCTCCGGACACTTTCCGGATTCTGGCCGGAAACTTGGCCAGGCCGGAGTGTCCGGCTGGTCTCGCCCGGAGTGTTCGGCTGGGCCGGACTGTCCGGTTAACATTGGCCGGACTGTCCGGGTCAAGTAGCTCCCAACGGCTCCATTTCCAGGGGGCCTATATAAAGGCCCCTTCTTCTACCTTGGAAGCGGCTCGTCCAACTCAAGAACTCCAGCACCATTAGAGCCACCAAATCCGCAAGATCTCCTCACTCAACCATCCAAAGTCATTGATCTTTGGAGAATCGAAGGAGGAGGCCTTGATCTACATCTTCACCAAGAGAGATCTTCATTTCCCCCTCATTCACTTGAGGGCCCTTGGCTCTAGTGTTTCATTGGAAACCCTAGCTTGTGATTTGGTTCTTACTAGCTTGTCTTTGATTGTTTGACAGCTAGCTTGTACTTGGGAGCCTCCAATTAAGTTGTGGATGTGTGCCCCGAACTCGTTGTAAAGGTGTCGGCATCCACCTCGAAGGTTGCCGTATAGTGGAAGAGGTGAATCGAACCCATTGGGGTGAGTCATTGGAGAACAAGGGAGGCCTCTCGTGGTGTTGGTGGTTTGAAACCACCCCCTCTCCAAACGTAGACGTACTTCCTCTCAAAAGGAAGGAACTACGGGAAACAAATCATTGTGTCTCCGCGTGCTTCACTTTGGTTACTTCTATCCTTTACCGCACTTTACTTATCTAGTTATTGCTTAGCTTGTGCGTGTTTGTCATATAGGTAAATCCACCATAGTTGCATAATCTAGAGAATTTACCTTTCATGTCAAACCCTAAATTGAAAAAGAGTAAAATTTGAAGTAGCACCTATTCACCCCCCCCCCCCCTCTAGGTGCCCATACGATCCTTTCAATTGGTATCAGAGCCTCGGCTCTTTATTCAGGCTTAACCGCCTAAGAGATTATGGGCAACCCAGAGGAGGGAGAAAGTGAGGCTAGCCATTCGGTGACCATGGTAGATCTCAAGAATTTGGAAACAAGCTCAGCTCTACCTTGGGCAACGAAATCCTACAGTTGCGTCAACTCGTTGAGCAACTTGTTAAGGATAAGCAAACCTCACCTCCTCCCTCTCCAGTGGAAACACCACCAAACCCAAAGGCTAATACTCCGGCAAAGCCTTTGGAGGAAGTGGTAGGGGATGAACATAATTCCACTAACTCCGCCACCAAAAAGGGTGATGGGAAGGAAGAGTTCCATACGGTCCCGGATGGTACTCTCCCGACCCTCCTATCCCTCATCCACATATAAACAATAGAGGAGACCCACCTAAGTTAGTTGCACATACTTTTGCTCAATGGCAAGTGTTAATGAAATCTCATGTGCGTAGCTCATGCATTGACTTGTGGAATATTATTGAAGAAGGACTCAAAATTGAGGATCCAACCAACTTGACGAGAAGAGAAGTGGTCAATAGCCAACTCAATGCGACTGCCTTGCACATGATCCAACTTGGGGTGGGGCCAAAGGATTTTCCCCACATTGAGCATTACAACACCGCCAAGGAAGCTTGGGATGCTCTCATTGACTTGTTTGTTGGCAATGAGAGTATGAGGAGAAATAGATATGATGCCTTAAGCAATGAGGCCGAAGGTTTCTTCATGAAGGATGGTGAGGATCATGAGGACATGTATCGAAGACTCAAATCCACAGCCACCGCTTTCAAGAATGTTGGGGCCTCTCACATTGATGACGCTTGGATCAAAAGGAAGTATGTGAGTGCTCTCATGCCGTTCGAGCCTACTAACTTGAAGAGTCTCCAAGGAAGACACAACTACCATCTCATGACCTCCAATGAAGTGATGCAAGAGATGGCAGCCTTCAAGGTTGCTGCCAAGAATGCCAAAGACGCCCGTGCTCGTGCCATTGGAATGAGTAGTGGTGCCAATCTTGCCTTGAAGGCCAAGGTTGTGGAGTATGATGAAGACGAAGGAAGTGATGAGGGACCTTTAATAAGTCACCCTGACAATGTCAAGACTTCTCATGGTGAATACATGGCCTTCTATGCAAGAAACTTTTGGAAAGACCCCGCCAAGGCCAAGATGGAAATGCAATGAAGAAGCAACCCCAATGGGAGAAGAGAAAATGGGTCCAAGTTGAGAACTTGTTTCAATTGTGGTGACCACTATCACTTCGTTGTAGCTTGTCCCTATGAGAAAAGAGAAGATCATGGGGGTAAACTTGTGTTGAAGAAGACCTCCAAAGCTCCCTACAAGAAACCCTTCATCAAAACAAACCCAACCAACAAGAAGCCGGGAGAAATTGTCTTGATCACACATGAAGAGTACTCCTCTGATGATGATGATGATGAAGAGGAAGAAGAGGATACACCAAGTGGTGTGGCAGCTCTTGCCACTACCTCTACCCCGTCATTATCACTCTTTGACTCTCCAAATGAGAATATCTCCAACAAGAACGTCACTTGCCTTATGGCAAGAGGAACGGAGGTATTATCATCATCACACTCCACTTCCTTAATCAATGATGATTTTGATGATGAGTTATCTCTTGAGGTCAAAAAGGAACTAGTTGCTTTTGATGTGTTTATGAATAACTTGCAAGGAGAACACAAGAAACATGTTGTGGACCTGCTAAATCAACTTTCACACACACAAGAACTTCTAGATGAGAGATGCCAATTAGGAAGAGAGCACATGATTGAGGTAGAAGCTCTTACTAATGCTCTAGAAGAAGAACAAGAAACTAGAATATCTCTTGAAACTAAACTAGAGGGCCTTGATGAAGCTAATGACCTCATTATTAATAAACTCATCAAGGAATGTGATCATGCTATTGCTAAATACAAAAAGGCTAAAAAGGATAAGATTAAGTTTGACGTTGTTCATGAAAAACTTGCCGAGGACTTTAGGACACTTGACAAGGCTCACAAGGCCTTGGAAAGTGAACTCTTGTCCCTCACAAAGTCTCGTGAAAAGCTTCAAACTCAATTGATCAATACTCCCTCACCTAGTACATTCATTCCTTCTAGTTGTACAAATACTCTTGAAGAACATGCTAGGTTAAAGGGGGGCTAGCCAAGACTTCCTTTCCAAAAGGTAACAAGTCTATTGATGACCTCTTAAACAAGCAAAGGTCAAATGGTGAAAAAAGGGGCTTAGGCTTTGTCTCTAAAGCTAAGAAGAAAAGGAATAACAAGAAGAAGAAGGCCAAGCCCGATCAAGAAAAGAACAAGGTCATTATGGGAAGTAAGACCACAAGTGGCAAAACTATGTCTCATAATGATTTTGCGGGTAGTGCTAACCCTCACTATGTCTTAATGCGTGATTACTATGGTGATGTGTATGCACAATATGTTGGCCCATTTGATGGTTATATTGCATGGTCGATTTGGGTTCCCAAGACCCTTGTTGCTAACAAAAGAGGACCCATTGATAAATGGGTACCTAAAAACTAGTTTGATCTTTTGTAGACCTATGCTTCCAGAGGGTCAAAATGGGTGCTCAATAGTGGACGCACAAGTCATATGAAAGGAAGCGCTTATAGTGTCAAGGAGTTGAGACCAAATGTTGATCAAATATCTATGACATATGCCGACAAATCAAAGTCTAAGGTAATGGGTTTCGGTAAAGTTGTGGTGGCACACGATATCACTCTCGTGGACTTCATGCTTGTTGAAACCCTTGGCTATAATTTGCTTTCAGTCCATGCTCTAGCAAAGATGGGTTTTGTTGTCTTCATTGATGTTGATATTGTGATCCTCTTGTGGAGCAAGACTCTAAAGGTTGTTTTCGTTGGGTACGTCGAGGATGACTTGTATGTGGTGGACTTCTCGGGGAAAACCACTACAAGTCCGATGTGCCTATTCGGAAAGGCCGATGTGGGTTGGCTATGGCACCGCCGTCTAGCCCATGTCAACATGAGAACTTTGCAAAGCCTCCACAAGGATGGTAATATTGTTGTACTAAAAGAAAATGTTTGCTTTGCCAAAGATCATGTTTACAGGGCATGTGTTGAAGGAAAGATGCATGATTCTCCCCACAAGCCAAAGAACTACATCAAGTCCAAGAGGATCTTGGAGCTTCTTCATGTGGATCTCTTTGGTCCTCCGTCTCATGCAAGTCTTGGTGGGAAGAAATATTGTTTGGGCATTGTTGATGACTACTCAAGATACACTTGGGTATATTTCTTCAAGTTAAAAATTGAGACCCAAGAGAACTTCATTGACTTCAGCAACATGGCTCAACGTCAACACAATGTCCCAGTATTAACAATAAGAAGTGACAATGGCACCGAGTTCAAGAACTACACATTAAATGGATTTCTTAGTGATGAGGGAATAAAACATCAATATTCCGCTTCATATACCCCTCAACAAAATGGTGTAGCTAAGAGGAAGAACCGGACTCTCATTGACATGGCTAGGACTGTGTTGGCGGAATTCAAATATCCATATAATTTTTGGGCTGAAGCTATCTCCATTGCATGACATGCATCAAACCGCCTCTATCTCCGCAAAGAATTGATCAAGACTCTATATGAGATCCTTACCGGTAACAAGCCCAATGTTTCTTACTTCCGAGTATTCGGTTGTAAGTGCTTCTATCGCATTAAGGGCATTCGTTTATCCAAGTTAGATTCCAAAGCATTAGAGGGTATTTTTGTTGGTTATGATCTCGAATCCCACACTTATAGAATCTATGACAAGCTCTCAGGAATTGTCATAGAATCTTGTAGTGTGGTGTTTGAAGAATATGATGGTCCCCAAGCAGGGTGTGTTGATGTTTGTGATGTAGATGATGAAATGCCTCAGGATGCCATAGGAAGAATGGGTGCAGGTTTCATCCGCCCTGTTGAGGAACCCCTTATGGTGGATCGAGAAGAACTATGCTCTACTCACGTGGAGCCCTCATCTTCACAACTTCAACAAGCTACCGTCGAGGTGGACAACAACCCATGCCAAAGACAAGTTGTGGACCCTCAACCTACTGATCAAGAAGGTGCCTCCAACCAAGAGGTGTTTGAGTCTCTGTTTGCCAAGATGTCCAGTGGTACTAAGGCCATTACACAAGCAAGATCTATACAAACTGCCATAAGTACAGCTGAATACCTGGCCAGTTGTGGGACTGATCATGACCAAGGTCAATCCTCTCCTCCTATAGAAAATATTTCCAATAATGATCGAGGTCGAGTTAATGGTCAAGACGAGGACCAAAATGTTGAAGTGATCCCACGAAGAAACAACAAGGAGATCGAAACTCATTGCCAAGCTAGAATGGATTGAATATTGGAATTAAGAGACCACACTCTTGAGAATGTGGTTGGAGATCTAAGGAGAGGGATATCTACTCGAGCTCAATTGAAGAACTTTGGTGAGCACCAAGCACACATTTCCATGGTGGAACCAAAGAAAGTATGGGAAGCTCTTTAAGATTCGGATTGGTTGGATGTGATGCACAAAGAGCTCAACAACTTTGAGAGAAACGAAGTATGGAAGTTAGTGGAAAAGCCAAAAGATTGCCGCAATGTTATAGGCACCAAGTGGATTTTCAAGAACAAGCAAGATGAGCATGGGATTGTGATAAGGAACAAGGCAAGATTGGTTGCACAAGGGTTCTCTCAAATTGAAGGAATTGATTTTGGAGAGACTTATGCTCCCGTGGCCCGCCTTGAGTCCATCCGTATCCTTCTTGCTTATGTGGCACATCATAAATTTAAGTTACAACAAATGGATGTAGAAAGTGCATTTCTCAATGGTCCATTGCATGAGTTGGTATATGTGAAACAAACCCCGGGATTTGAGGACCCCACCTTTCCAAACCATGTCTACAAACTTGATAAGGCACTCTATGGGCTCAAGCAAGCCCCACGCACGTGGTATGAGCACCTTAGAGAGTTGTTGTTAGATCGTGGGTTTGAGGTTGGGAAAATCGATCCCACTCTTTTTACCAAGAGGGTCAATGGGGAACTTTTTGTGTGCCAAATTTATGTAGATGACATTATCTTTGGCTCTTCCAACAAAGCTTTTAATGATGAATTCTCTAAGCTAATGACTAACAGGTTCAGGATGTCTATGATGGGATAATTGAGAGTATTTCTTGGTTTTGAGATCAAGAAAGTGAGAGGTGGTACATTCTTCAACCAAGCCAAGTATACTCAAGATATGCTCAAAAGGTTTAACATGAAAGATCTCAATGGAGCTCCCACTCCCATGGCAACAAAGACTCATCTTGAACTAAACCCAAATGGTAAAGATGTGGACCAAAAGCTATACCGGTCCATGATTGGCTCTTTGCTTTACCTTTGTGCATCTAGACCCGATATTGTGTTGAGTGTAGGAGTGTGTGCAAGATATCAAGCAGCTCCTAAAGAAATCCATTTGATGGCAGTCAAGAGAATCTTTTGATATTTGGTTCATACCCCAAACTATGGTATTTGGTATCCTAGGGGCTCAACTTTCTCTCTTTGTGGGTACACGGATTCGGATTGGGCTGGTGACAAGGATGATAGAAAATCAACCTCCGAGGCTTGCCAATTCCTCGGGAGGTCCTTGGTGTGTTGGTCTTCTAAGAAGCAAAATTGTATATCTCTTTCCACCGCCGAAGCCGAGTACGTGGCAGCTGCTAGTGCTTGTACACAATTGCTATGGATGAGGCAAACTTTAAAGGAATATGGTGTCCATTGTGACAAAGTGCCTCTTCTATGTGACAACGAAAGTGCCATCAAGATTGCATATAACCCAGTAGATCATACAAGGACAAAGCATATTGAGATTCGTCATCACTTCATTAGAGATGATGTTGCTCGAGGTGATATTGAGTTATCCTATGTATCAACCAAAGACCAACTTGCCGACATCTTCACAAAGCCACTTGATGAAGCAAATTTTGTTATTTGAGGAATGAACTAAATATCGTAGATTCTAGGAGCTTGACTTGATCACCTTGCATACTCACCTATATCTTGACTCTTATTTGGTTTAGGTGTAGGCATGGAGATAGGGAGAGTGCGATTCTAATACATTGGACTATCCTCCCCCCATAATGCCAACATTAAGAAATTCAATCCTCTTTATATCATTTAGTGATATGTGAGCTTCATTGATGAGTAGTGGTAATGAACCCAAGGATATTTCTTCGTGGTGTCATACCACAATCTCTTACATGGTGGCCTTGGCCACCGCCCTTTTCATATGTGAAGAGGTGGTTTTTGACTTGTGTGTGGTTTGGATCTTAATTTGCCATCTTTTGACTATCTATGGTTGTTTGGTTTTTCACAGTACATCTTCTGAATCCCAGGCCTATACTCATCCTTAAACATGCTCCTCTTGCCACACATTTTTCCAAATATTGTACTTGGAGTTTCTTGGTCATGGGGACTAGAATGTCCGCCCTGTACCGATCGGAGAGTCCGGCATGATACAGGACGGACACTCCGGCTATTTTCGCCCGGACAGTCCGGCCCCAGCAGTTTCAGTCCTATAAAAGGGGTCAAGGGGAAGTGGACGGTTCAGTCCTCCTTCCCCCGACTCTCTTCTCTCCAGTCCCTGCTGCTATCTCTCTACTCTGAATTCACAGGTAGCTCCCGTCCTCGTCGCTCTAGGGCCGCTCAGAAAGCCCGTCCTCGCCGGTACCATGACGAAGCAAATGAGGTTCATGTGGATCCTTACATGGTCAGGCAGGCTGCTCGTGACCGTGTTGCAGCAAAGCAGGAGAAAGTCAGAAAACTAAAGAGGGATGAAGCCAAGCGCATGAAATTTGAGTCTTTCACAACTTTGGCAGATTTGGGCACCGAAGAGTTTGTGGAGATGTGTGTCCATCCATTCTATTCTTTGCAGTGCACTTCTGAGGATCCTCGCTTCTGGAGGAATGAGCAGGCCTTGCTCTTCTCGGAGGTATTTTCTGCTTTCAGGACTCCGGTGTGCCCTATGCAGTGGTTGGATATTCCAAAGCTCCATGCACACAGGTACTTTGAGGACGCCCTCTGGGTAATGGTGAAGATGGGACTGCACACCATCTTTCAAACAAGAGAAGATTACAACATTGAGTTGATCTAGCAGTTTTATGCCACACTGGTTTTTGGGGACACTCCTGATGTTCCCCTTGAGTGGATTTCTGGCACTACAAGATGTCGCTCCAGCATGGCTCATTTTGTCCATTTACTTGGTGTGCCTTTCAACCCCAATGCTCATAGTGGTCACCGGATGCATGTGCACGGTCAGGCGTATGACAAACAACTTTTGGCTCCTATCTACTCTCATAATGGTGTGGTTGGCCAAACCATCAATATCAAGCTCATTTACAACATCCTGCTCCGCATGTTCCGCCACACTCTCACTCCCAAGGCGGGCAACAAGGATGAGATGCGGGGTGCTGAGATCAATCTTATGGCCCATGCCCACTCCGTGTATGTTCGCGGTCCAGCTCACCTAGGTGGCACCATAGATGTCATGGACTTCATCTATCAGGATATGTACAAGTGCATCACTGACAAGAAGTGCCCTCTGTTTGCTCCATATGTGATGAAGCTCATTGTTGCTCA
This sequence comes from Avena eriantha, assembly GCA_910589775.1. Lineage (NCBI taxonomy): Eukaryota > Viridiplantae > Streptophyta > Magnoliopsida > Poales > Poaceae > Avena > Avena eriantha. The sequence goes on from OU342740.1 coordinate 24,874,176, forward strand.
GGCTCCAGACACCCCACTGCTGTACACTGATCTTGTTGCTCATCTCCTTGCCAAGTTAAAGAGGAAGGGTGCTCCTACCTCCAAGGCACCTCGTGGCTATACCCCTGCTCAGGATATTTTTGAGGATGATGAGATAGATGCCTCTGACAGTGATGATGCTTCTGAGGAGGTTTCGGGGGCTGTGACCCATGGTCCTCACATGAAGCATGCTAGAAATGCATACCGCTTCACCACCTCCAAGGAGGAAGTGCACAAGAAGGTGAAGAATGCCTCCTGGTGGAAGAAGCTTTTTCTACGCCAGAACATTGACATTCTCCATGGTCAGTACGATGCATACAAGGCGACAGGAACGTGATGAAGGAGCTCAAGAGGATCAACCAACCTATGGATATTGTTCCTTCTCAGCAGCAGTCGTCTGATGGCACACCCTCATATGGTCACTGGAGTCAGGGTCATGTAGATTGGTCCATGTTTGAGTATCTATCTTCTTCTTCTCGCCCTCACGGCCAGAGCTCTACTCAGGAGGATCAGGATGATGAGGACGAGGACGAGGATGACGATGACGACTACAGTGGCTAGAGTTGGCTTTGGGGCGCTTTAGTTGTGCTCTTTTCCCTTTTTGGCGTCTCGATGCCAAAGGGGGAGAAGTAGCCCTTTATTAGGTTGCTACCGGGGATTTGCATGGGTACACGAGCTTCAGGTTATTTCGATTTGCCTCTTTGAAGCTTCGTGCCTTCTTTATCCTACTGTTTGAGTACTTTGTTGTGTTGAACTCTGTGTTGGGTGTTGACACATGCCTACCCGGTTGTGTTAAGTAACTATGTTATATCTATGTCTAGCTTATTGATCTAGTTGTGTTTATATATCATGTCACTTATTACTAGCTACAAAATCTTGTGAGGATGTAATCCTATGGTGTGTAATCATGCTTTCAAATGCAAAGCAAGAAGTGGTCACACATCTAGGGGAGCCTCGCTATATGTTGTATTTCTCCACTTGTGAACATTTATAGCTATCCCTTTTGCAAATCCTTGGGTTGTCATCAAACACCACAAATGGGGAGATTAAAAGGGCATTTATGCCCTTACTATTATTTTGATGTTTGGTGACAACACTTGGATTAGTTTAATCATCTGTTAAATGTTTCAGGAGATTCCAGTTGTCCCATGTATGGTGCAACAAGGGAAAAAGAGCTTCCCTGGGTCAGGTTTTTGCAAGTGACTTGTCCCAGCCGGACTGTCCGGCTGATCCCGGCCGGAGAGTCCGGCCTAGCTGGACTGTCCGGTGTGATTCGGCCGGATTGTCCGCCCTTGAGAAGTGGGCAACTTCTCTGGACATTCTGAACAGGTTTTCGGACACTCTCCAGACACTTTCCAGAATCTGGCCGGAAACTTGGCCAGGCCGGAGTGTCCGGCTGGTCTCGTCCGGAATGTCCAGCTGGGTCGGACTGTCCGGTTGACATTGGCCAGACTGTCCGGGTCAAGTAGCTCCCAATGGCTCCATTTCCAGGGGGGTTATATAAAGTCCCCTTCTTCTACCTTGGAAGCGGCTCGTCCAACTCAAGAACTCCAGCACCATTAGAGCCACCAAATCCGCAAGATCTCCTCACTCAACCATCCAAAGTCATTTTGGAGAATCGAACGAGGAGGCCTTGATCTACATCTTCACCGAGAGAGATCTTCATTTCCCCCTCATTCACTTGAGGGCCCCTGGCTCTAGTGTTTCATTGGAAACCCTAGCTTGTGATTTGGTTCTTACTAGCTTGTCTTTGATTGTTTGACAGCTAGCTTGTACTTGGGAGCCTCCAATTAAGTTGTGGATGTGTGCCCCGAACTCGTTGTAAAGGTGTCGGCATCCACCTCGAAGGTTGCCGTATAGTGGAAGAGGTGAATCGAACCCATTGGGGTGAGGTTCATTGGAGAACAAGGGAGGCCTCTCGTGGCGTTGGTGGTTTGAAACCACCCCCTCTCCAAACATAGACGTACTTCCCCTCAAAAGGAAGGAACTACGGGAAACAAATCCTTGTGTCTCCACGTGCTTCACTTTGGTTACTTCTATCCTTTTCCGCACTTTACTTATCTAGTTATTGCTTAGCTTGTGCTTGTTTGTCATATAGGTAAATCCACCATAGTTGCATAATATAGAGAATTTACCTTTCATGTCAAACCCTAAATTGAAAAAGAGTAAAATTTGAAGTAGCACCTATTCACCCCCCCCTCTAGGTGCCGATACGATCCTTTCAAAAGCTTTATGTGATCTTGATAGTAGTGTTTCTATTATGCCTAGAAGGATTTATGATATGCTTGATTTGCCTCCTCTTGAAGATTATTATTTGAATGTCCCACTTGATGATAATGCTAAAAAGAAACTTATGGGGAGTCTTAATGATGTTCTTATTATGGTTAACAATGCCTATGTCCCCGTTGATTTCTATGTTTTGGATGTTGAATGCAATGCTTCTTGTCCTATTACTTTGGGAAGACCTTTTCTTAGAACTGTTGGTGCCATTATTGATAAGAAAGAAGGCACCATTAAATATCAACTCCCACTCAAGAAAGGTATAGAACACTTCCCTAAGAAGAGAGATAAGATTTCTTTTGCCTCTCCTATGAAAACAAAATTTGGTCTTAATGTTTCTTCATTTGAGAACACTTGATTCTTTCTTGCTTCTTATGCCTAACTTAAAGGCGTTAAAGAAAAGTACTTATTGGGAGATAACTCAAAAGTTTTAGATGAGTCTTCGAAGTTATTACTTCAGTAATAACCGCTCCTTATCCTTTTTATTTGCTTTTTGTGCCAAGAATAACATCTAATGAGAGAGAAGTAGTGATTGGGAAAGTTGCTGTCCCGAAACAGATTTCTGTGTTTCACCGTAAAAATTCGTGTAAAATCTCTGAACGTCGTTTTGAGGCGTGAATATTTGTACTTCTGCCCCAGGTTGTTATCTAACTTTCGTTAGTTCAGCACTTTTTGATTTGAGCAACAGAAGGTCTTCACAAAAATTCGTCTTTACCTGCTGGTCTGTTTTGACAGATTTCTGCCATTTTCTGCAATTGCTTCTTGTTGGTTCCTTTTTATGTTCTTTTGGGGAATTGAGATTTTTGAGGGAAGTGCTACAGTATCTAGTGTTCTAATGGAAGTTTATTTGGTGTTGGAACTGAACCTTAAGCCCTATTATCTTGAGTGCACTAATGTTGCGAATAAAGATTGTGTGAAGTTTTGTATGAAGGAAAATTTTCAGGTGTATAGAAGGAATGAGTAATGAGATGAAGGATGGACTAAAGCTCAAGCTTGGGGATGCCACACGTTTCACCCCAAGAAATATCCAAGAATTACAAGCTTCAAAGCTTGGGGATGCCCAAGGCATCCCCTTCTTCATCGATAAAAATCACAGGTTTCTTCCAAACGCTTCGTTTTTATTGTTTCATGCATAGTTGTGTTGTTCTTGGAGCGTCTTCTTTTTGTTTTTTTTTTGGTTTTTCGTTTGCTTGGTTTGCTTAGTTTTCTGAATAAATTGGTTGGACCCCCTCTTTCATACATTGGTTTGCAAATAGTTTGGTTTGGATTGGAAAAGAGTAGGAAAGTTCATGCTCATGTGGTAAAAAGAGCTTGTTTTTGACTGTGGCCTATGCTTTGTCATGCCATGCTTGATATTGTTTTGGCTTTATGCTTAGTATTCTTTGATGTAGCATGACTTGTTATAAACAATTGAGATTGCTTAATGTGTCTTGGATGAATTATGCGTTGTTTTAGCATATTAAAGCATAGTATAGTGGTATTCTCCTTTGATGTTTTATTTGGGTTGACTTGGCGCATGCTCACACCATGTTATGACTATCTCAAGTCACCATAGCCTTTATGATCCTTTAGTTTTCAACTTGTAGTATCACTTTATGCTTTGATCAATGATGTTTTGTCGCTCTGCATGATTATGGCCATTATTGCTCTCTTAGTTTGTCGCTCCCAGTCTTTTGCTAGCCTCCACAACCAAGTATGAGTTCCACTCATGCATCCAACTCCCTAAACCAAGTTATTCCAAAGATTCCACCATACCTACCTACTAGCTTATGTTATTCCAAGTATATTCATGCTTTTGTTTACCTTCCAAATTAAACTTGTTATGACAAAACTAGTGATTAAAGCTCTCACGAACTTGATGGCACACTTTACTTTCTTGCCCTTAATAAACTTGAACCATTGTGTCGTGTTGTATATGCTTGCACTTATTTGTTGGGAATTAGCAGAACCATGTTGTCATGGGGAACGCTTCAACATTGCACTTGGTACTTGTACCTAGTTGATATCATGCCCTTTTGTATATGGATGTCGTCGGTGTGAATTGAAAGGGGTGCTTGTAAGTCCATGGAGTTATGTATATGTGTTAGAGAAACGCCTGGGCTGCTAGTCTAATCCATGTTGACATGGTGGAAACCTGTAGCGTAACCATAATGAGCTGTCTATGAAGCATTCTTCTTATTAAAAAAGAGTCCTATTGAGAAAAAACGAAAAAGAAAAAAAGAGATTATGAAAAGAGGAAAGAGAGAAAAAGCACCATATTCCCATGGTAAATAAGAAGATTGCTGAGATGCTCGTTGTCTGCTTGCCTTGTCATTTTGATATGGGGATTCTTCCGTATCATCGGGCAAGGGGTACCCGTTGGCGGTTCTCTATGATACACATGTACTTACGATGACAAGAACTTACCGGTGACTAAACTTGAGTAGCATGAGGAGCGTCCCTCGTATACAAGGGACATGAGATTTCTAATGTATACTTCGTCTAGCATGTACACCATAGTTTGTTCACTTTAACCTTAATCACGTCAAGATGCTTATGATAGGGGCAATGAGAGCTGAAAGCTATAAGTACCATAATTTTTGGAAGCTCTTTATGAGACTTGAATCCCTACTTCCTTCTATGAAGGCCTTTCTTCCACCATTATATTGAGTCTCCACCTTCTACCTTTATGCACCTACTTTCAGAGCATAGTGGCCATTCTTAGTTCTATGTGCATTGTCCCAAGACTAGTTGATTGATGCATACCTTGATATTGCATGTTTTAAACTATTTTTATCTAGTCACTCTTATGAACTTTTACGGTGTCCTATGCATTTATATTTGTTACTCTATGAAGGACAAGCTGAATGCTATTATGCTATGTTTTGTTTATGTGAAACAAACAAACATCTTGCAAAGCATTGTTATTCATGAATCTTTTGTTTGTGACTTTTCATGTTGGAACATAGTTTTGTTGTCTTATTGCTAGAACTTTGTCTTTCATGTTATGATTGAAGTACTATGATCCCAGCTTTCAATGTTTTTACAAATACTTTGATCAAGTCTTTGATGGTGCATGTCACCTCAAAAATTATTTTTTCTTTTTATCACTTACCTACTCGAGGACGAGCAGGAGTTAAGCTTGGGGATGTTGATACATTGCAAATGTATCTATAATTTTTGATGTTCCATGCTTGGTTTTATCCACTTTCTTGTGTTTTGTCCACACTTTGGAGTACTTTTCATATGAGTTCTTGCACTAACCTATTAAGAAGAGCCACAGTGCCAGCTGCCTGTTTTCTGCTATTTTTGGTTCCAAGAAAGTCGGAAAATGAATATTCTCGGAATTGGACGAGACAAAAGCCAAAGTTCCTATTTTTTCGAAAGTCATCAGATGCCAGAATACGAGACGGAGAAGGGCTGGGGGCCAGCCACACCACCTGGCCGCGCGGCCAGGCCTGTACCGCGCCAGGGGATGGTCTGGCCGACCCCAACACCCCCTCAGCCTCTCCTTCCGCCTATAAGATGCCCTCGGGACAAAACCCTAAGTACCCGATCAAAAATCCACGAAAGAGTCTATAGACGCCATCATCTCCATCCCTAGATCGGGAGGGATCTGAAGCTCTTCCCCGCACCCTGCCAGAGAGGGGAATTCACCCTGGAGGCCTTCTTCATCACCATGCAAGCCTCCGTTGTGATGCATGAGTAGTTCATCCTTGGACTACGGATCCATGTAGTATCTAGATGGCTGGTTCTCCTCCTTTGTACTTTCATGTCTTGATCTTGTGAGCTCCGTTCATGATCAAGATCATCTATTTGTAATTCTGTATGTTGTGTTTGCGGGGATCTGATGGATATTGAGATGCTATTTCAGATTGATTATTGATTTTATCATGTCTTTGTTATTTGTGATCTTGCATGCTTTCCGTTGTTAGTAGCTATCTTGGCCAAGTAGATGCTAGCAACTCCAAGAGTTAGTATTTATGCTCAACAGTGGCTTCATGCCTCTGGTAATCTGGGGAAGTGAGAGAAATCTCTAAGGTACTAGATGTGCTGTTGCTACTAGGGAGAAAACAACAATCGTATTGTTTACTTTACACGCAATTCGTAAAGCAATAATCTGTTGCTTGCAACTTAATACTGGAGGGGGTTCGGATGATAACCTGAAGGTGGATTATTAGTCATAGATGCAGTTCGATGGCGGTCTATGTATAATGTTGTAATGCCCAATCAAGTCTCAAAGGAGTCAAGATGATTAGTATATGCATGTATTGTTTTCTCAGTGTTTATCAATTGCCCCGCTGTAATTTGTTCACCCAACATGTTATCTATCTTAAGGAGAGCCACCTCTAGTGAACTATGGATACCGGTCCTTTTCTTTTACATACAATCTATAAATTGTTTACTACTTTGTGTTTACTTTCTGCAAACTATTACTTCCTTCCATTCGATACGTTTAATCCTTTGTTTTCAGCAAAACCGGTGAGATTGACAACCTCATCGCAAGTTGGGGACAGAGTTCTGTGGTTGTGTTGTGCAGGTCTCCACGTTGCTGCTGGCACTGGTAGTGCGCCCGGCCATCGTTCAGCTAGCTACACCTTTGGGGTGTTTCCTTGCTCTTACTAGATTGATAACCTTGGTTTCGTACTGAGGGAAAACTTGCTGCTGTGCTCATCATACCTTCCTCTTGGGGCTCCCCAACAAGCTCGATATATTTCAGGCCATCAGGGGCCAGGGGCCGCCCACACCACCTGGCCGCGCGGCCATGCCTGTCCTGCTCCAGGGGATGGTGTGGCCGCCTAGGGAACCCCCTCAGCCTCCCCTTTCGCCTATAATATGCCTCCCATACAGTAACCCTAAGTACCCAATCAAAATTCCACGAAAGAGTCTGTAGCTGCCGTCATCTCCATCCCTAGATCAGGAGGGATCTGAAGCTCTTCCCGGCACCCTGCTGGAGGGGAGAATTTACCCTGGAGGCCTTCTTCATCACCATGCAAGCCTCCGGTGTGATGTGTGAGTAGTTCATCCTTGGACTACGGGTCCATGTAGTAGCTAGATGGTTGTTTCTTCTCCTTTGTGCTATCATGTTTAGATCTTGTGAGCTCCATTCATGATCAAGATCATCTATTTGCAATCCTACATGTTGTGTTTGCGGGGATCCGATGGATATTGAGATGTTATTTCGGATTGATTATTGATTCTATCTTGTCTTTGTTATTTGTGATCTTGCATGCTCTCTGTTGTTAGTAGATATCTTGGCCAAGTAGATGCTAGCAACTCCAAGAGGGAGTATTTATGCTCGATAGTGGGTTCATCCCTCTAGTAATCTGGGAAGTGACAGAAATCTCTAAGGTACTAGATGTGTTGTTGCTACTAGGGAGAAAACAGCAATCCTTTGTTCATAGAACAATCGTATTGTTTACTTTACACGCAATGTGTAATGAAAATATTTATTGCTTGCAACTTAATACTAGAGGGGGTTCGGATGATAACTTAAAGGTGGATTATTAGTCATAGATGCAGTTGGATTACGCATGTATGCTTTCTTGATTTTTAGTATACGCATGTTGGATTAGCCAATCAAATCTCATAGGAGTCAAGATGATTAGTATATGCATGTATGCTTTCTCGATGTTTGTCCATTGCCCCGCTGTAATTTGTTCACCCAACATGTTATCTATCTTAAGGAGAACCACCACTAGTGAACTATGGACCCTGGTCCTTCTTTTACCATCAATCTACAACTGTTTACTGTTTTCTGTTTACTTTCTGCAAGCTTTTACTTTCTTCCACACAATACGTTTAAACCTTTGTTTTCAGCAAAACCGGTGAGATTGACAACCTCACTGTAAGTTGGGGGCAAAGTTCTATAGTTGTGTTGTGCATGATTCCAAGTGGGAAACAACACCTTGGAGGTGTTTCCTTGCTCCTACTAGTTCGATAACCTTGGTTTCATAACTGAGGGAAAACTTGCTGATGTGCTCATCATACCTTCCTCTTGGGTTCCCCAACGAGCTCGATATATTTTGGGCCATCAATTATTGTTTTGCATTATAGTGGTAGGATGTTGATATTTTACGGCTTCGCGTGCACATTTTATGTCTATTTTCACCAGGATCGGGACAGATGATGGATACAATGACACATTTCTTGGAGCAGTTGTATTAGGGAGAAAAGGAGTCAAAATAATGTAAATCGCGTATTCGGGAAACTTTAATAACACCAGACGAAAACCCGAAGCGATCGAGGCATCCAAAAGCTTTAACGACCAACTATACGGTGGGAATTAATTTTCCGGCTGTGTAGTTCCCACCGTATAGTTGGCACCGCCACCGCCTCCTCAAATAGTTTCACCCCGTGCAACTGGATCAGGGATACGACATACAGAACACCCAGAAATCACCGAAAACCTCACCTCCGGAAGGAATCTGGAGGGGAGACTTGCCCAAGGGATCCATCTTCGCTCTATGTAGATCTGGGAGGGCAAGGCATCGATCTTCATCTTCATCAACCGTTGCACCACCATCATCTCCATCCATCCCATCTTCACCCCATCTAGATCTTGTTGTAACTTCCGTACTCATTGTGGATTTATACAAGAACTATTCATTTACAATTGTTTCCATTACCATTGCCATGATGTTGATTGCCTCCATGTCTGAGTAGATCATTAGTTCTTGGGGAGAGGGAGAAACCCTAGCATATGATTGAGATAAGATAGAGATTATTATGTTATACATCATTATGTGTATGTGTTAATTGTCTTCATCTTGATGTTGGGAGTTGTGCACCTCCTTAATATTTTCCTCTTATGGGGACACGATGAAGGTGGTTACTTGTTGGTAGACGGAGGGATGATAACACTTACTGGACTATAAAGATGTTGTCATTCTTTACGTACTAACTTGGGGAAACAAGGAGAACTCATACAGCCATGTCCATGCCACGGGAGAAATCCCTTAATAGCGGGATAATATGATTGATGTCGTTTATCTGTCAGCTGTGGTTATGAAGGATGATGTGAGCATTGGTTGGTACCTATTTGTCCATATATGGAGCTCCTCCCACATACATACATATCATGAGAATTTTTGTTATAATAATCTTGATTGCCTAGTCTAAATTGCTAGCGGTATATCCACCACTCCCTGAGAATGCATTTTCCCTATATCAGTTCCAAGCTCTTTTAGACACGTGATTCTTACTTTATGGATTAATTTTTACTTTAATTTAATTGCTTCATTCAATCAAAAACCCAAAAATAATTCTACTTTTCTTGCATCTCAAAATTATTCCTTAAGTACTTCGTTTAGTTTTAGTTAAAAGAACTTTAGTCTTTCGCCTACTGTTCCCTGTGGGATCGATATCTTTATTTCGAAACTAGCTACAAATGATATGTGCACTTGCAGTCATCAAGCTATTATCTAGCACCGTTGTCTGGGATCTTAGCGCTATAAGTCACTTTACTTTTAGTTATTTACTTTCGTTGTACTAATTTTTAATTTAAGTTGTAGGACCGAAACAATGGACAACACTCAACATTTAATCCATCTTGAGGTAGTAAGGAAAATGGGTTCGCCCATGGACGCTTTTATAACTGTTAGTAAAAGCATAAATCCGGATGGAATTGGTATCCACCCTTTATTAGTTGAACTACTACACTCTAAGAAATTTGCAGGAACCAATGAAGAGAGTCCATATGGACACTTACAATTTTTTGAAGATGTTCTTGGTTCCTTTATATTCGACAACTGTAATCTTGATATGGTTAAAACCCAGTTGTTTAGACAAACTCTCTCTAATAATGTTTGTGGCTGGTATAGATCTTTTTGTGCAGAAGCACCAAGGACTTGGACGGAATTGACAACCAATTTCCTATCAAAATATTACTCAGAAAGCAAAGCTCACAGGTTGAGAGGTATTATTATCAGTTTCAAAAATAGTCCTGATGAGAGTTTGTATGAAGGGTATCTAAGGTACAAAAATTATCTAGATAATTGCCCCCATCATCGTTTGCCTAATTGCTTAATCACTCACACTTTTTATGGAGGGCTTAATAATAAAAATAGAACGAACCTAGACACCACTTTTAATGGTAGTTTTCTATCTTATACCTATGATGGAGCCTAGAAATTAATAATGAAAATGAGGGAGACAACGAAAAATCTTAAAATGAGGAGAACATTACGAATAGTTCTTCTGAATATGCTTGTGTTAACAATTTCCTTGTAGATGAAAGGACTTGTGCAATGATTAAAACCCTTGGTATTGACTCTTACTCAGTAAAGAAAATTATTGAGAATTATGCAGGGAATTTACAGGTACCTACAGAATGGGAACCCCATAAACCCATTGAATAAAAGAAGCGTGCAAGAGAAAGTGCGCTAATGGAAGAGTTCTCCTCTACACCTATTCAAGAGAATATCAAGAAAAAACAAAAAGAGGAAGAACAAATAAAGAGAAGATTAAAGAAACCAGAAAAGAACCCTGAAGCTACCAATATAAATAATGTTATATTGAAGGATCTTATGGAAGCATGAACAGTGGATAATGAAGTGGTTATGCTAGACATTGAAACCTCAGAATTCATCGAAGGTAAGGTACCAGGTAATGAAACTTCTAAACCTATGACTCCTATATATTATGGAGAGACTTTCTTATACAGAATTTGTGAGCCGATTTCCACTATAAACATTATGCCTTCATCACTTTATGAGGAACTTCGCTACAATTTAAATAATCTAGATGTGGAACCAGTAGACACTACTATTAAATTTTCTAATAGAACTAATATAAAACCAGAAGGTGTTATCAGAAATATCTATGTCTTTATTGGATCACTCATGTACCCCCTTGATTTCATACTGTTGACATGCCTCGAGATTCATTTTGTCCTATTCTTTTAGGCAGGACTTTTGTTTCCATAACCAAAGCTCGAATTGATAATAAGAAGGAGACTATTTCAATCATGTTTGGAGAAGAGGAAATGACATTCCACTTTGCCAAACTAAAGAAGAGGCCATATGAAGTGGAAGATATCAAGGAAGAGAAAACGATTTCCGAGCTGGCCGCAATTCATTTCAGTACTCCACAAGATGAATTGGAGAGGAGCCTAATTAATTGGGAGGAAGCACCAGACGGTGAGGAGAGAGAAGACATGGATGATTACCTTGATTCAGTTCCGGAAGCACAAAATCCACATGACTATGAAGAACTAGTAAGAAAAGGAGATGAAGAACCTCCGCCAATTGAATTGAAACAACTTCCAGACGATATGAGGTATGAGTTTTTAGATAATGAAAATAAATGTCTTGTTATTATTAGTAAAAAATCTATCAGAAAATGAAACAAATAAACTCATTTCGGTCTTGATTAAGCATCGTGAAGCCTATGGATATACTCAAAGTGATATTAAAGGAATAGATCCATCTATTGTAACACATAAGATTACCATACTTGATGATGCTAAACCTATAGTTGATACACAAAGAAGGCTTAATCCGAAAATGAAGGAAGTAGTAAGAAAAGAGGTTATACGCTTATTAGATGTTGGCATGATATATCCTATTTTTAACAGTAAGTGGGTTATCCCAGCTCATTGCATACCAAGACAAGGGGGTCTTGATGCTGCTATGAATGCGGATGGTGAGCTAATAGTTCCTGTAAAACCTATTGTTGGATATCGCATGTGCATTGATTTTAGAAAACTAAACTGTGGGACACGGAAAAATCATAAACCTATACCATTTATGGATAAATTTTTAGAAAGACTTAGTAGTAATTCTTATTTCTATTTTCTTGATGGTTATTCTAGATATTCTCAAATTTCTATACAACCCGAAGATCAAGAGAAAAGAACTTTCACTTGTCCTTATGGCACATATGCTTATAGATTAATTATGTTTGGCTTATGTGATGCAGCTGTGACTTTTCAAGAATGTGTTTAAAAAATCTTTGATGAGCTTATTGAGAAGACTATGGAAGTTCTAACAAATAATTTCGTTGTTTGTGGAACAACATTTGATAACTGCCTCTACAATTTAACCAAAGTTTTGCAGAGATGTAGGCAATCAAATTTGGTTTTGAATTGGGAACAATGTCGTTTCATGGAAAGAGAAGGTAAAGTTTTGGGGCATAAGGTTTTGGAGAAGGGTATAGAAATAGGTAAAAGTAATATAGATTCTATAGAAAATCTTCCAATACCTCAGAACATAAAAAACTTAAAAAAAATTCTGGGACATGCAGGTTTTTATAAGCATTTTATAAAAGATTTTGGTAAAATAGCTATGCCTCTCACCAACCTTCTTGAGAGAGAAACTCCATTCTACTTAGATCATGACTGCATTGCAGCTTTTGAGAACCTTAAAAACAAATTAGTTTCAGCACCCATCATGCAATCTCTAAAATGGGATGAACCTTTCGAAATCATGTGTGATGCTAGTAACTATGCTTAGGGGCTGTGTTAGGACAACGAGACGGAAAGAATTTAAATGTTATTAATTACGCTAGTAGAACTCTTAATAAGATTAAGAAAAATATTCTATTACAGAAAAAGAGTTCCTAGCTATAATTTTTGCTTGTGACAAATTTAGATCTTACATCATTAATTCTAAGGTAATAGTTCATACGGATCACCAAGCTTTGCGTCACCTCCTTGTGAAAAAGCATGTGAAGCCTAGGTTGATTAGGTGGGTTTTATTACTGCAAGAATATGATTTGCAAATAGTAGATAGGATGGGTAAGGATAATCTGGTAGCAGATCATCTCTCTAGAATGGAGGGAATAATTACTAACCCCATACCTATAAATGAGTCATTTCCAGGAGAATATTTAGCAAATGTTGAAATTGCTAATTCTTGGTTTGCAGATTATGCTAACTATCTCGCAGTAAAATTTATACCTCCTGGTAAGACAAGAAATCAAAGAATGAAATCCTTTAATGATCTTAAATATTACTTTTGGGATGATCCGTATATATATCATCATGGACCTGATGGAATGATTCGGAAGTGTGTTCCTAACCATGAAATGAATGCAATTTTGCAATCTTGTCATGATAGCCCGTATGGAGGACATCATGCAGGCAAGCGAACTACAGCAAAGGTACTTCAATCTGGATTCTATTGGCACACCTTGCTCAAGGATGGACACAGGTATGTAGAACACTGTGATGCTTGCCAAAGAAGGGGTAATATAGGTAGGAGACAAGAGATGGCAATGAATTATAGTCTTATAATCGAACCCTGTGATGTATGGGGAATGGATTACATGGGACCTTTTATAGAATCAAATGGTTACACTCATATTCTTGTTGTTGTTGATTATGTTACTAAATGGGTTGAAGTTATTCCAACAAGCCATACAGATGCAGCTGCCTCATTGAAGATGATCAATATTTCCCAAGTTTGGCGTTCCTAGATTTTTAATCACTGACGGTGGTTCTCATTTTATGAAAGGAATTTTCAGGAACATCCTTTGCAAATATGGAGTAACTCACCGTGTTTATTCACCATATCATCCTCAAACGAGTGGTCAAGTGGAACTCTCCAATTGAGAATTAAAGACCATACTCGAGAAGACGGTGGACAAATCAAGAAAAGATTGGTCATACAAGTTAAATGACACTCTATGGGCATACTATACTGCGTTTAAAAATCCAATGGGTATGATACCTTATAAGATGGTATACGGTAAGGCATTCCATTTACCTTCAGAATTGGAACACAAAGCTTTTGGGGCGATCAAGAACCTAAACTATGATCTTAAAGCAGCGGGAGAAAAACGTTTATTAGATATTCATGCTTTAGATGAGTTTAAAAGTGAGGCTTATGAGAATGCTAGATTGTTTAAAGAAAAAGTGAAAAGATGGCATGATAGAAAAATAAAAAATAAGACCTTTAAAAGTGGAGACAAGGTGTTTCTCTATAATTCTCGTCTTAAGTTGTTTCCAGGAAAGCTCAGATCGAAGTGGGAATGCCCCTATATAGTTGAAGAAGCTTATTCATCAGGAGCAGTGAAGCTCCAGCTAAAAACACCCTCTCTTTCATGGGTGGTAAATGGACAACGCTTGAAGCATTATCGAGCAAAATAAGATTTAAGTGCAGTCACCATACATGTGATCACCCCAGAAGAGGTGACTAAGCAAAGATATACAAGGAATGGCAACTGCAAGAAGGATAGAATCGAGACGAAATGAGCAACACTATGGTTAATCTATTGACCATAAAAGAGCGCTTCATGGGAGGCAACCCATGCGAAATAAAGTTTTGAGTAAGTTTTTAAATTTTCAATTAAGTTTTAGTTGAGCTTGTGTTAAATAAGGAACATTTAAAGCTCTAGCGAAGAAAAAGAAGATTGATAATGCTAAAAAATCCCGTTTAAGGGATGATAATATTGGTCAAAAATTTAAGCTGTCATTTTTCTGTCAAAACTTGATATTTCATTAAGTTTCAGATTAATAAAGAATTCTCGGAGAAGCAGGTAATTTTTTGGTGGATCCAGAAGGTCTAACGACCAAGTATACGGCGGGAATAAAATTCCGGTCAAATAATTGCAGTTGTATAGTTGTTTTGACATTACCCCTTTCGTTTACTAAAGGTACTGAAAGTTTAACGACCAACTATACAGCGGGAATAAAAATTATGGCCGTATAGTTGCCGTCGTATAGATATCAATGCCTTCGTCAAAATTATTTTCTAGGGTACTGAAAGTTTAACGACCAACTATACGGTGGGAATAAAAATTCCAGCCGTATAGTTGCCATCGTATAGTTATCGACCCGTCTCCTAAAATTTTATTCGGAGTACAGAAGGTTTAACAACCAACTATATGGCGGAAATAAAAAAACCCCGCCCGTATAGTTCCGGCCGTATAGTTGGTTCCACCATAGAAGGAAAATCTATAGTCGGTTCATAACTATATGGGGGGACCTATACGGGTCGCGCCCGTATAGTTGCTCGTTAGGAACCGCGGCTAGGTTTTTCGACCTCTCCTTTTAAAGTTGATCGCATCTAACCTTTTTCATTAAGTTTTCATAGAGCTATAGCCTCTAGCCTCGAAAAAATCCTCGTTGTCCCTATACAAGCCCCTTCTAACAATATTCGTGCAGCAAAGCCATTCAGCCCTTCCATGTCGACAAGATTTGGAGGAAGAAAGAAGAGAATCCCGTGAAGAGGATCGAAGAAGTAGAACCTAAAGGATCATCATCGTCTAGCCCGGAGATCAAGCCTCACCCAAACTGGGAGGAATGTTCCCACAAAGGATGGAGATGATGAGGCAAGCAGAGCTGGGGAAGAGCAAGGATGAGTATCTCCCTAATCCCTATCGTCACAACATAGGATCCTATATTAAATCTCCTCTCGATTCGTCGCCTCTTAAGACTAAGAAGGTGCGACATGATAAGATCTATCAGTTGGAAAAATCTTTGAAAGCATGTATTGAAACAATTGGAGTAGGGATTGACTCGTACTGGATGATGAGAAAAGACCTTGAGAAAAAGCTCAATGACATCGATGGTAGAGTTGGTTTCTTGATTAAAACTATTTTTGAGTTGACCCCATCATCTCCATCCATCCCATCTTCACCCCATCTAGATCTTATTGTAATTTATGTACTCGTTGTGGATTTATACAAGAACTATTTATTTACAATTGTTTCTATTACCATTGCCATGATGTTGATTGCCCCCATGTCTTAGTAGATCATTAATTCTTAGGGAGAGGAAGAAACCCTAGCATATGATTGAGATAAGATAGAGATTATTATGTTATACATTATTATGTGTATATGTTAATTGTCTTCATCTTGATGTTGGGAGTTGTGCACCTCCTTAATATTTGCCTCTTATGGGGACACGATGGAGGAGATTATTTGTTGGTAGACAGAGGGATGATAGCACTTACTGTGACTATAAAGCTATTGTCATTCTTTACGTACTAACTTGGGGAAACAAGGAGAACTCATCAAGTCATGTCCATGACAAGAGAGAAATCCCTTAATAGCGGGATAATACGATTGATGTCGTTTATCTGTCAGATGTGGATATGAAGGATGATGTGAGCAGTGGTTACTGCCTATTTGTCCATATATGGAGCTTCTCCCACATACATACATATCATGCGAATATTTGTTATAATAATATTGATTGCTTAGTCTAAATTTCTAGAGGTATATCCACCACTCCCTGAGAATGTCTTTTCCCCTATTGCAGTTCCAAGCTATTTTACACACGCGATTCTTACTTTCTGTATTAAGTATTACTTTACTTTAATTGCTTCATTCAATCAAAAACCCAAAAATAATTCTACTTTTCTTGCATCTTAAAATTATTCCTTAAGTACTTCATTCAGTTTTAGTTAAAAGCATTTTAGTCTTTCGCCTACTGCTCCCTGTGGGATCGATATCTTTATTTCTAAACTAGCTACAAACGATATGTGCAGTTGCAGTCATTAGTGGGCAAGCCCATACTTATTTAACTTTAGTGTAAATTGTAATATGACAAGTAGCGGATTTTGTTTATAGCTTATTTTAGATTGTGACAATAGGATTTGTGTTGTTGTCTTTCTTGTCCTAGCCAATTTGGACAATGACAATAAAAATAAATTTATTTTCTACTAAAGTTTTGCTTCCTCCCCTTAGGATTCTAATTGGATGAAGCTTACTAGTAGTTGTTATGCAAGAGTTTGATTGGATTAGAATTTGATTTAATGATCTTTCAATTTTTTAGAGATCTTGAGTTTCTCAAGAACAAAGCTTGAGCTGATTTCCTTTGGTGGGTTAGTTAGTAGTAGATCCTAGAGTAGTTCTATATGTTTAGATTTCCACTTGAACAAGATGGAATTTTGGGTTGTTTGCTACAATTTGATAATTTAGAATTTCCTTTGGTCATTGGTTTATATGAAGGTTTGTGCATCAACGATTGGTTTGGTTTTGGGACTTGAACAAGTTGGAATTTGGGGTTGTTTAGTATAGATTTTGAAGGTGAGAAGAATGAAAGAAGATAAGAAGATAGATGTGTATGGGAAGATGATGATCAAGAGAAGATCAAGATGGTTGGAGGATTCAGTTTAGGATTTTATTTCTTATTCTTGTAAGATTTATTTATTTGATTTGTAGTATGGACTTTGGATTTGTAATATTCTTTCTTATGTGTTATGGAAGCTTGTAAGATTTATTCATAAGTGATTTGGAAGATTCTAAATCTATATTGTATTGTTGCTTTGGAAGCTAAAGTTGATATTTTGGTTAATTATTGTCATGTGGTGATGCTTATGCATCCTTTCATATATGCATCCTTTCAAAGGTTTGGTTTTGATTATATTGATCATGTACTGATGCATTTGTATCCATGTGTAACTTGTATTATTAAATTATGTTTGGGATGTTGGAAAAAGAGGAATGATCATGCCCAATTTTCTATTGCCCCTTTAAAATTTAACACTCAATCTTGCAATCAATTTTGATGTCACTCAAGCAAAGAATGCTTTATTTAGAAACCATTTATCAACCTTTTAACTTGTCACATGCCAGCAGTGCATCATACAACTACGCACACAAGTTTTCTCGAAACTTCGAGATAGATCTCACATCTTAATCTAACGGTCAAAATCCCCCCGGTTTTCTATATGCTTAATATGCTCTAATGCACAATCAATCACTCTAAGTTGGCTTAATTTTGGTTAATAAATCTCGGGACATTACAACATGATACTCACCAGGCCTGTTATCGACACCTTCACGGCACGAAATAACGCCACCACCCTATGCTTGTCCATCAAGACCCAAATCCGTCGTTGAGACTCGACGACATCATGTTAGTTAGACCCGACGTCGTCAACGCAGTCGATGACACACCACTCCACCTTGTCGAACACCACAAGCTGCCACTTGTCCAACAAGCCCGGTCCAACTCCCACATGTTGTCCCCTAGGGGGAGAACAATGGTTGGCGCCGCCGATGACCAACCCGGAAACCTCGTTTTTGTCATGGTTTTTGTATAGGTTTAAATATTTCCTTTTTATGTTTTAGCACTTCCAAAAATTTACATACTTCATATTCCTTTGTTGGTTGTTCATGTATTCCAGAAAGGCTCAAAGAAAGTTTTAGTATGTATATTTATGGACCAAAAGAATTACAAATAAATATAAAGTATATAATTCTTTCAAAGTACTAAGACATGCCCCTATATAAGGCCGTCGTGGAACAAAGAAACTTAGAAGAGTGTTAGAGTTGAAATCCTAAGAATTTTGTTCATCTACGGTCTGTGATCATAGAGTTGGATCAATGAAATTTAACGGAAATGCAGGTTTGCCCTCAGTCGTACGTTTTTTAAGTTTCATCAATTACAGTACATAGAAAAGTGGATCAACGTATGCGTCATTGAATTAGTTTCATTTGATTTATCATAAAACATATTTCCGTACTAAATATAAATTTAACGTTGCCAACATTTTAACTAAAATATATAGCATACATTACATCCATTGTTATGCATTTTGAGTTCCTGCAATTCAGATCCGAGAGGCCTTAAAATTTCTAGTTTACCATTACTCCATTAGGATACAAAATGAAGCAGGTTCCTCGCTTACTCTAATGGACAAAATGATAGAGTAAACAATGGTTTTGTGAAACAGAAAGTTGTTTTGGCTTCCGAGTTCCAGTGCTCCTCGCATGTTAGAATATAAAAAATCACAAGTTTCAAAAATTGTGAAATAAAATCGTAAAAGTAGTTAATGATGCATTTCACGGACATGTAGAATCTCAATTCATAATGTTTTGTATCCTGAGCTACACAAAAATGATAATGTTTGATTTTTTTTAAAGATTTAAAATAACTATACTCAGATCTGTACTTTTGTCATTTTTGTGTAGCTGAAAATACACATTATTTTTAATTTATATTTTGCAATATTTTGTATACATCACCGGCTACGTCTCGATTTGTTTTATAAAAAATGGAAGTTAGAAATACGATTTCATTTTTTTAGAGAGATCACTGATATCGCGTGCATCAAACCTCCACTTAAACCTTGTGAACCCAACAATATACTCTCTCCACTTAGTTTTGTTTATCTACACACTAAACCATGTCTAGATTCATTTAAATTTAAACAAATTCACGGTACTTTTTTTTTTGGAGGCAGAGGAGTACCAAAAGAATCAACTTAGACAGTGTTGTAAAAATCGATAGCACACGTTTACGCTATCAAACAAACAAGACAACTAAAAGATTGTCTAAAGTAACTCAATGCCTCAACGGTACTTGTAGAAACGCATTGAATGTGGAACCTTGTTCTACACCATGGTCAACAGGCGGTGGTAGTAGTCGGTGCTTTACAGCCCTGGAAAAGGGAGCACGGCCGGGGATCATTATTACTGACTGCCCTGCAACAAAGATTTGGTCCTGGTCAAGTTTAGACTTTGTAAAAATACTAGTAGTACTAACTGACAACGCAGCCTCAGGCAGACAGGCTGGCTGTACTACACTCCTGGGACTACCTACGTTGTACGATCCGGAGAATACAATCATTACCGGCGAGACTTTTTTCTCTGTCCTTGCGAGAGAGAACAGAAGAGGGACATATTCCCTTCCAAAATATTCTGCCTCTCTGCAAAAGGATATACCGGTACAGTAGCATATTTTTCTCTCTCCCTCGTTTCATTTTTCAACAGTATTTAGGCCATCTCCAACGGCCATCCATACTTTGGACACAGAAAATGTGAGATTAGGTCTGTTTGCAAGATAGAGAAGACATGCGAGAGACCCATGTCCCGGTCTGTCCCCTAGGGGCGAGCAGTGCACCCAACGCCACCTCACATAGAGAAATTGCACAAAATAAAAACAGCAAAACGTAACAGAAATCAAATTTAATAATACATAGGTATTAAAACTTAACACGGTTCAACTAAAATAAATAAAAGACATAATAATAATACACTAGTAGGGTGCTGACGGTGGCGCTGCTAGTGGTGGTCCTGGTGGCCTAGCCGTCGTCCTCTATGTTGATGAAGATCGGAGTCGATGGCCAAGCGGTGGAGCAGGAGCGGTCGCTTGAGTTGCCGCCAACCGAGCTGACTCGTGGAGAGCCTCACACAACATGTTCCACTTCGCTAGCTCCTCTAGTTGGAAGGTCTCGATGGCAGCATGGAGTTCCTCCTTCTCGGTCATCGGCTTGGCCTTCACGGCGACCGGATCGATGTTCACAGCGTCCAGCGCACCGACCCGGTGGCTGGGATGGCCGACACTAGGACGCGTGTCTGATTGAGGGGGCATCCGTTCAGCAAGTGACATTTGTCCACTAGCATGGTATGCCTGCCTTCGCGAGCGAGTGCGTCCTCGATACTCACGTTCACTGCCGCTCGGAGTGGGATTGATGCCACGAGTGGTGGGATGCGGGAGGGTGTGGTGGGGTGCGCTGGTCGGCGACGACTGCCGGAAGACGGCTCGGCATCATGGTCGTTGTGGCTGGGTCTGATCCACCTGGACTTTATCGTCATTGACGGTAAGGGAGTGGGTTGGCTAGGGTTTGGAAGAAGGGTTTGACTACAAGTGGACTGGATGGGATGGGGACCTAGTGGTCCCCATTAAAAAGGACCTAGAAGGTAGGTGGACAGGGACGATTCCCCTCTTTCGATCTCTGGCGGGCTATTCCAGTGAGGACACACGCGGAAGCTTATGTGGCCCGCGATTGTCACATTTTACATCCCAATTTAGGGCTGGAAATGGGGCCAAATTGACTAGTCTAGAGCATCGACTCGTTTGCGGATCACCGTAGGATCTTGCCCTTTGTCCACTCGGACAGAATCGAACGCGCCCGATGCGTTGCGGGTCATTGCTAGAGATGACCTTATTCCTTCCAAATAATATTGCCTTATTCATTGGAACATAGGGAGTATCACACGCTGAATCAAGCCCGATGACATTTAATCCATGGCTTTAAAAAAAAAATCAATGCACTTAGACTTAGCTGACTGAAAGTGGGGAACTGAAGAGGAGAGATGGTGGGTGGTACATTTTCAATGCACTTTCTACCTCCGCCCATAATCTGTCTTAAAATTCTTATACTACTTTCACTTGTACGTGAACGTGGAGAGTAGGTTGAAAACCAGTCCTTGTGCAGAGACAGACTAGAAAACGACTCGTTCCGACAAATTTTATGAACAAAGGAAAATATTACTACTCCCACCTTTTTCTGAAAATAAATGATTTGGCTTTGGCTAGATTCGTGTGGATTTGTACACTAAAACATGTCTAAGTGCATGTGAATCTAGATAAATTCAAGTCACTTATTTTTAGACAAAATGAGTAGGTTAAAAGCAATTTCTTACTTTCATGTCTATCTTTTTTTAGCCATGCCGTTTTTCTTTTTGTATTTACTGTGAAGCGCCCAAAACGTCTCTTTCAGATTCTCGCCATCTTCTTTTTATGCATGCACTAGATTTCTACTTTCATGGAGGTAAACAATTGCTAGCACTCAAAAAGTTCCTTTTGGGTAAAAGGTCCGGAACATCTTCCCTAGCACTCCACGGTCTCCACTGTACTTGTACATGTCTCTGTCAAACTTTTCTGTTCGTTCCCGTGGCAGCAGCCGCAGCCCCGACGCAGCCACCACACTCACCAAATAATTAATTTTACAGTGAACTCAATATCTCCCGGGTATTTGCCATCAAGTGAAGGATAACTTTCGATGTGCACTTCCACGTCAGAGATTATCACACGTGACAAATCCTGGAAGATGCTCTCCCATCATGTCTTGGTTCGATGTTCTTCCGTCGACACTTGCCACTATAATCACTCGTGAGCAAAGCTAGCCAACCACTGGCATTAGCATCATAGATTTTGCTTCACATCACGATGCATCTTCCATCTCATTTTATTATAGTAGTCTCGAGATCTCCTCTTGTCCCTATTTTTTGGGGTCATGTTTTCCCTGTGGTTAAGGAAGAGATTAAACAAATGCTAACCAGCTAAAGCCGATGTGTGCCGAATGCTGAGCTTTTCTTATCCGCATATGCATTCCCCCCTTAACAAATTACACACATGCTCCACCTCTCCCAAGTCTCGTCACCCTCCCTGCATCTACATCGTGCGTTTTAAATGGTTGCCTCTCATAATTAAGAATTGCATGGCCTTTAATAGTACTCACTCAGTCCGAAAAAGATTCTGAAAAAGATGTCATAGATTTGTGTAGATTCACATGCACCTATACATGAATTCGTCTAGACAAGTACGGATCTAGAAAAATCACTAGCATTTATTGTACAAACAGAGGGATGGCATAGTTTCTTAGGTCTTTAGAGCAAGTATAATAAATCCTAGTCAGCTGGCTATAAGAACTAAAATAATATTTTTTTACCTAGTTGGAAGAGAGAGAAGAGGAAAGAGAAGAAGAGTGGGCTCTCATGCAATAGCCAGCTCTAGCACGTGCTCCTAGGCACTTTGAGAGAGTAAAATGTGGACCATGTTGTGCAATATTTTTGTAGCTCACTATTGTACATGCTAACTCTAAGTTGACTATAGATGACATGGCACTTGGCTTATAGCCAGCAGCTGACTATACTATTGTCCTTGCTCTTAATGGTAGTATCTTAGCGCGGTATCAGAGGCGTTTTACCTATGTGGCACTATAGTTAATGAAGAGCCAGATTGGTATTGTATCTTAGCTAAAATATAACCTTTCACGAAATCATAAGCAAAAATAATAGCTAGCCAAATCCCATGCGTACATGTCACCAAATTCATTAAACGTAGAAACAACTCTAAGAGACATTTATTATAGAGGTTGTCTCTTAATTATTTGTTACACTTACGATAACGTGCTAAGATACGTGAAAGGCCTTAACCTTTTCTTATAGAAAAAGTTAAGATGTAATACAACTATCCAATGCATTTTTTCATGCACATGTGTGATTGGACTAGCCAATTCTTTTACCTATGACCACGTGTAGGCGGTTAGGCTTTTCATAATGGGTATCTTAACGTGTTATCCTAGACAAAATAATGATGTCGCATGTCAATTAAGGTCTTTGGCACGGTATCATATACAGATCGCTTACGTGGCATCATATTTAATAAGGAGAGATAGTGTTGTTATATATTTAGAGCAAGTACAATAGGGTACAATCAACTAACTATAAGATATAAACTATGGTAGTTTTGGTGATTGGAGGAGAGAGAATAGGAGAGAGATTGTAAGGCCTTTGACAATGGGCGGTTCTTAGTGGTATATCCTAGGCAATTTGTCTATGTGGCACTATAGTTAATGAAGAAAGAGATTGAGATTGTATCTTAGGCCTTTTATAATGGGTGTTTTTTAGCGCAGTATCCTAGGTGCTTTGCCTATGTGACATGTCATTTAATAAAGAAAGAGAGTGTTGTTGTATCTTAGCTAAGTTACACCCCTTGCACGGTATCATAGGAAAAAAAATTGGCTAGACCAATCACACACATGCATGAGACTAGAATCATTAAATGCAACCCTTCTAAGAAACACCAACTAAAAACACTCCATTGTCATAGTTGTTTCTTAAGCTTTAAGTGCTCCTATGAAAATGTGCTAAGAGACCTTCCATTGTGAAAGGCCTTAGCTAAGAAACACCTCTTGCACGAAACCACAGGCAAAAAGCATAGTTAGACCAATCAAATGCATGCATGTCATCTAAATTATTAAATGTAGAGACACCACATAAGAAACAATGCATTGAAGAAGTTATCTCTCTGAACAATTTATTTCTCCTAGGATAATGTGCTAAGATACACCCCATTGTGAAAGGCCTAAGCAGGCTATAAGTTAGGAGCTAGCTCTACCACGTGCTCCTAGGCAGGTTATGAGAGTGAAATATGGGCCATATATTGATTAAATAGTAAACTTTTGTAGCTAACTATTGTATAAGTGGACTATAGAGTTGACTATAGATGACATGATACTTTTTTATAGCCAACAACTGGCTATATTATTGAACTTGCTCGCTAAGATAGAAGCTTGTATGGAACCATAGGCAAAAAAAGCTAGCCAAATGACATGCCTACAAATCAAATGACATGCCTACAAATCACCAAAATCAGAGACAACACCTAAGATACAATCTATTGAAGAGGTGGTCTCTTAAGTATTTATTTTGCCTATGATAACGTGCTAAGAAAACGTCCATTGTGAAAGACCTAAGAAAGAGAGATGGTTGTTGTGTCTTAGCTAAAATACACACCTTGCACTAATCATAGGCAAACAAAATTAATAGCCCAATCAAATATATGCATGGGAGCAAAAACATTGAATTAAGATACTACATCTAAGATACAATGCATTGCAGGATTGTCTCTTAACTATTTATAACTCCTATGAATACGTGCTAAGATACACTCCATTGTGAAAGACCTTATATGTTAGTGAAGATATAACACATTCTTTTACCAAAGTATATATAATACAGCACTAAGAAATCTTTATTGTGAAAAGTCCAAAACTGGTCACGAAGGTATCATCTACTATGTATCATGCCTATGATACTGCTTTATAATACTATGTAATGCATGGTGTAACATAGTTTCATGATATTTATTGATTTCTAAAATCTCAATGCAAAATGGTGTACAAGTTCCGTTTCAAAGCTTAAGTTTTTTTAACAAGTCAATATGTAGAAAGATTGACCAAACTTTTTGAAAAAACTATTAAGAACTATAATATTATAAAGATAACATGTGAAAATATGTTTCATGAAGTATCAATGGATATATATTTCATATTGTAAATAATAATATTTTTTAAAAAACTTGGTCAAACTTTACGTAGTTTAACTTTGAAAAAAATAACCCTCAAGCTGTGAAACGGAGGTAATATAAGATATGTTTAATATTAATTTTATAATTACATGTGCTATGATATGATAACTAAATATGATAGCACTATCATCTCTCTCGTTATTAATTAAAATGACAAGTTAGCTTTTTGCATGCATGGAATGCATGCTACATCTATGATACTCCACCGATGAGTAGCCTAAGGTCTATTTTAAAATGTTATTAATTAGGCTACCATAGTGGGAGTATCATAATTAGTATTATATATGTCATGTTGACAAAAGTCTGATGTGACACAACAATTAATGAAGAAAGAGTTGGTTAGAGTATCATAGGTAGATACAGTATCATAGAACGTAAAACTAGAAATCCTAATGCAAATAAATCTTGTACACAAGTTACATTGAGATTCTACAAATTATTAAATATAGTACTACTATGATACTACTATATGATATCATACATTATATGAAATCATTAAATGTGTGGAGTGATGTCTCTAGAGGACAAGCTTGAGTTAGATGGGTCTAACTTTATAGACTGGTATCTATGCCTAAGGGAGGTCCTCATCACTTATGACCTACTCTTCACCATTTCGGAACCACTTGGAGAGATTCTAGATGATGATGCAACTCAGGATGCTGAAGACGAGTTTCGCAATCGTCGTGACTTGTTCATCTACGTCACAAAGACCATATGATGTACACTGGTGCCTGAGCTGCAAGAGCACTTCCCGCACACCGAGCCATATGATATGATCAATGGACTAAGGGATATGTTTATAGAACAAGTCAAACTTTTGAAGTTCGATCTGCTGGATAAGTTTCTTTCCCAAAATATGGAAGAAAACATGTGCTTGGTTAGCCACTTGGGGATCATGCATAGACTCTATGCACATATTGCATACGAGATTGATTACTGGATGGAAGACCAATTTACGATAGATGGGGTGTTGCGCTCGCTTCCCCAGTTACAAAGAGGTCGTCCATGACTATGTGATGATAGGTGACTCGCTCAACTTTCATCAGTTCCTACAACAGTTGAGAACTATGAAGGTGGAGCCAATTGCTGGTGAGATCATCGACCGAGCAGGTATATATGATATACAATTTATAAATGTGTTTCTCATAAAACACTTATGAAAGTTTCACCAAGTATGCTGACACTTGTTCTTGTTTTATGAAAATAGGACCGTCTGCATGAGCGTTGAGTAGAAGAGACAAGGAGACATGGCGCATTAGAAGCATATAGGATGCTGATGGGCGGCGATACTTCACCTTCTACATTTATCTACTAGATTTACTAGAATTAGAACTATTTGTAATCGATTTGACTTTGAGGGCCTTTTAGTGTGTCTTGTATTTTGTGGGACGATTATTCATATATATATGTAACAAATTAGTTGTTCTATTAATATGAATGATTTCTATTGAGGTCACATTTCGATTATAAGTGTGTTGTTCTTATGAGGGTCTTAATGATAATATCAATACATTTATGAAACGCAAAAACCAAAAGAATATCCAACTTAGATGATAATGCATCAGTTTGTATGGCACTAATTGTTTAAGTCATAAATACATCGTATGCATGCAAAGTATTCATACTGCTGGATAATTGGAAGCCATTAGATACTTGATCTATCGGCACATGCTTGACCATGCCTCGTTTGGCAATTATGACCAAAACAGAATACATTCTGGTGAAACATAATATGTATACTACATTGTTGAAATACCATACATGTATATATGATGTATTACAATTCAATAATGTGGTGGAAACCGTTATCATATAAGTTTAGTTGTGGACTTAAAGTAAAATCGAGTATTTACTAAAAGACACATGACTCCGAGACTATTTGAAACGTTCAAATGACAGTCGGAACAAAATGGATATAGAATTAACAAAAGTAACAAAGTTTCTTGATTGGATCAAAACCATTTGGAACTAAGTTAATGGTTTATCCCTCACAAAAGGGGGTTATCGGAAGTTGGAAAGAGTCATAGGGTCATAGCAATAAAACCACTTATACAAATAGGGAATCATCATGATTCATGGTAACAACACCATAAAAGTTATGGCACATTCGAGTTTCTAGAGACTTTGATAAAGTTGTTATGAATGCAAAAGTCTTTGTAAATATTCATAGGAAATTATGAATATATTCTTTCATAACCAAAGGACAAACTAGTAGTTTTCAAGGGGTATACTTGTTAAGAAAAGTTTCTTGACAAAATGCTGATGGAAGAAAAGTGAAAGTTCGAAATCAAGATATTCGATCTTGTCCCAAATGTTGAGTAGTGCAACAGAACATGTTTCGTGAAACGAAACTCTGCAAAAGGGTAAACGAAATCGATGATCATAATCATAACGTTTCGATTAAGGACTCAACTTAAGAAAGTAGGATTTAATAGTGCATTTGCAAATAGTGGAAATACATTATTAGTTTACTTATCATATTGGGACCTACGAACTACAAATTAAAGAAGTGATGATAGATCTAAGTACGAGAAATGACTAAGAGTCAAGAAATCTATAGAAAGTTACATTTAAAGATTAAAGGAGTAATATGTTACTCAAATCTTATCAAAATAAGAAATTAAATGGTCATTCCTAAATAACTATGGAGTTATATGGGAAGAATGCAACTTTAGACAAAAGCTTAATATTTCGTAAAGATTGTCTTGACAAACTCAACAGTTGACTACAATAATGTAGCAATGCTTGAAATCTATGGATTTACAGTTACAAGTAGATGCTGAAATCTCATAATGCGAAAACTCTCAATTTTATAGATTATCAAAAGATTTTGTAATTACCAAAATATTGAGAAGTCCAATACTTGTGAAGTATTTAAGTAGGAGTTGAATAGTTTTCTGAATCAAATGTGTGGATGACATATTTGCGTGGGAGCTATGAGGATAGTATAGAGATGTCATATGTGAATGACATTTTGAGTGGGAGCGTGACAACATTCATATATGTTCGACATATATAAAATAAAGTAATTGATATTAGTGATATTATGAAATATAGTATGGATAAAGTTGATCAAAGTATTGAACTTTGAAATCTATGAAGATAGATTAATTCAACATTGAGAGTTAAAATGTTTTTATTCAGATTATGAAAAACAAGTTCAGAATGTACTAGTTTGGATTCTTAAGAAGTTCAGAATAAAAAAAGAAAAAAATGGTCTTACTTGCATAACTAGATGAAACATTGGGTGAAAACAACAATAGTTAATAAAGAAGAATTGAGAGTGTCCTCAGTTCCTATGCTTTTGTCATAGGTTCTTCCATATAACCATGTTGTATACTTGACAAAAATGTGATCCATGTTCTTGGCTAGAAGAACAGGTTCAGAAGTGATTCAAATCACTGAACCAGGATTAAGTACATTGTCAGGAAGCGTAATTAGATAGAATTATATACAAACATATTGATGTTGGAAACTACTTCAATATAGAAAAGTACGGCGAGTTTTGTTAAGGAAGTTCGACTTCAACTAAGTGTGGTTCCAGTATGCATGACAACCATGAAAGTTCTCGTAACTAACCAAATGTCATTATAATACTGAGAAACAAAGTCTCACTTTGTTACCAAAACAAAAATAATTCAACACATTATGAGATAATGACGGAAGTGTCAAAAATTAGGAGACACTAGTGATTTGCAAAGACATATGTATCTGGTAAGACAGATTGAAAGACATGACGTTCCCCATGAGCAAGCATGATCCAAAACACATGATTTCATGATCAGTCAGCTAGATTATTTGTACTCTAGTGCAAGTGGACGACTGAAGGAGATATGCCCTAGAGGCAAATAATAAATAGGTTTATTATCATATCTCAAACAAGTTCATAATAGTTTCATACTATGCTATAACTGTATCAAGAGGAAATATTGATACATGTGTGGTATGTAAACAAACCAGGTCCCTAGTAGACTCTATTCAACTAGTTCGTTGGGCAACTGATGATCAAGGTTTTCTGATCATGGTGCTTTCATGCTAGTTGACAACGAAGTCATATCATTAAGGAATGATATGATGGACATTTCCCATATAGGTATTACAACATGATCTAGATACATCGCTTCTCGTTGTAATACTTAGAGACGAAGTGACCTTCTCCTTAGACAGCGAGATTAATCACTGTCTCCGAGGATGCTTTGATCACACCAACCGTAATGTCCATAACTTGGTGACTATAAAAGTGTGTATTGGGTATTCCAAAGAAACAGTCGAGGCATGTGTATCAAGATCAGGATTTGTCCACCTGCGTGACGGGAAGATAAATTGGCTCACTCGGTGAGATTATATCCAATAAGATGCATCGTATGACTAGGTCATGGGGATACAATATCACGATAACGAGTTAAGTTGGCTTATCAGCAAGGAGATTAGTATGTTGATGCTAAATATCAAATCTCAGACAAGTCTTGTATCAAAGAGACAAAGGGATAAGACACTGAGTTTATGGTTCGAACATGGTAGAGTTTCGTGGAATGCATGGGGGTCATTATGGACATCCCGATCCCGCTATTGATCATTGATCGAAGAGAGATTTTGATCATGTTTGTGATGTTTCTGAACCATACGGAAACACACTTAAGGGTCTGACGATGTTCAAAGATCGCTATGGTAGGAAGGGATCACCAATGAGAAAGAGAGATCAGAATAGTTCCAAGAAAAAGGTTACCGGAATAGTTCCGAAGAGGACCCGAAGATGTTCGGAGGAAGGAAAAAGCCGAAAGGTGTTTCAGATAAATATGCAGTTTATAATATGCATTTATATATGTTAATTGTGAATTAATATACATCAAATAAATATTTCAAATTATTATTTATGGGGCAACTTCCTGCATTGGGCCGAATCCCTAGAGAGAAACAGCCCAAGAGGAATCCACCCCAAAGGGCAGCACACAACCACAGCAACCCGCCAAACTGGGCCCACCAAGGGCCCACACAGGTGTGTCAACGCGTGCGCTGGTTGGCATTACCACTACGGGGTGTAACCGCGGCCCACTTAGGGCGCAAACGGGCAGGTGCCGGCAGGCTCGCTGTCAGGCTGCCAGCGGCCCACCCGGCTGACGTCACAGCTCCGTCAGGCCACCACCTCGTTGGGCCAGTGCACGCTGGTGGGCGTCCCACCAGCCGTCGCCTCGCTGCCATCGTCGTGCTGGGCATGCCACGCGAGCGGGCGCAGGAGGCAGGCCGGCCCACCCGAGCCACTGCCTCACTTGGCCATGCCACAGGCTGACATGACCCAGGGCCCACCCGACCACCGCTAGCTGCCAAAAGGCTGGCCCTCCTTTTGCTTTTTTTCCTTTAGTCCCACATGGGGACTTGAGGGAAGGGAGTACCCCTTTCCCCCTATATAAAGAGGTCTATACTGAGGAAAAAAGACACACAAAATAAAAGGGGATTTCCTAAGGCTATTTTCATTAAGGAATTTCTCCCCCTTTCTCGGTTAAGTCTCACGAGTGCGGTTCCACGAAGAACTGCACATGAGAGAGTCGACACCACCAGCACGTCGTCGCGCTGCTGGATCCCAGTTCTAGAGGGTCTACTTCAGTACTTCTGCATTCCGGCTAGATCAGGGAGAACGGGAGACATTGTCGGACATCGTACGTGTGCGATAAATCAGATAGCGCTGCCACTTTTGGCGTAGGGCTGTCATGCAAGGACCAGGAGGAGAGGAGCGAGGAGCTTCGTGACCTTGAGTTCGGGAGAGTATGACTACTTCATCCATGTTCCCCGTGGGACATTAATCGCGTTGCGATCTACAAGAGGTATGCAATCATGACTCCATCCCGTTACTGCATTAACTAGCAGATAGATCTAGAGCTTACGGTGTGTTCTAGTTAGGAAAATTTTGTGTTTTCCGCTACAAACCCCTTCACCAGGAGCCTCAAGCCAGCAAGTGCTCCATAGAGAACCTCTTGGATCTAACAGCCTCGCCTTCACAAGAGTCAAATAACAAGGCAGTATGATCAGACCTGATGCTTTGGACCGCTAATAACGAGGAAAGAGGAACCTTTGCTTCCATTTAGGGGAGACAAACACCCTGTCTAGGACACTCTCCTGACAAGGGGGAGTTGCTTGTTAGACCAAGTGAATCTAGCACCATTACGACGAATGTCCCTCAGTGCAAGTCTGGTAATGCAGCTGTTAAACAGATGAACCGTGGGTTAGTTAATGTTGTCATTACTCTTGTCTTCTGCCCCACGAATTAAATTGAAGTCTCCACCCACCACCAAAGGGTGGTGACAGCCTTAAATTTTGCATGACAATTCCTCAAGGAACACACTAGAACTTGAGGGATTTGTTGGGCCATAGATGCCAATAAACTCAAATTTTAAATTTAGGGACCTATGAAGGATAAGCGCACTAATGAAGAACTGGCCCTGGTCAACTTATCCCATTTCAAGAGTACTACCGCGAACCCCAAGGAGTAGCTCGCCCGAAAGACCATTGGATGACACCTAACTCCAATGGAAACAATCACCAGCCTCTGGAGTTCATGGTCAGCAAACTCCTGCCTTTTAGTTTCTTGAAGACAAATGATATCAATCTTTTCCTTTCTCAACAACTCATGGATTTGGGGCTTCTTGCTGATGACTACAAGTGTACAAATGGTTTGTAGCTAGTTTTGAAAAAATATATCGATCCCACAGGGAGTAGTAGGTGAAAGACTAAAATGCTTTTAACTAAAACTAAACGAAGTACTTAAGGAATAAATTTAAGATGCAAGAATAGTAGAGTTGTTTTTGGGTTTTGGTTGAACGAAGCAAGTAAAGTAAAGTAAAACAGAATGCATAAAGTAAGAATCGCGTATGTAAAAGAACTTAGAACTGTAATAGGGAAAAAGGCGTTGTCAGGGAGTGGTGGATACACCGCTAGCAATTTAGACTAAGCAATCAAGATTATTATAACAAATATTCTCATGATATGTATGTATGTGGGAGGAGCTCCATATATGGACAAATAGACAGCAACCACTGCTCACATCATCCTTCATAACCACAGCCGATAGATAAATGACATCAATTGTATTATCCCAATATTAAGGGATTTCTCCCATGGCATGGACATGGCTTTATGAGTTCTCCTTGATTCCCCAAGTTAGTACGTAAAGAATAAAAACAGCTTTATAGTCACAGTAAGGGCTATCATCCCTCCATGTACTAACAAGTAATCCCCTTCATCGAGTCCCCATAAGAGGCAAATATTGAGGTGCACAACTTACAACATCAAGATGAAGACAATTAACTCTTCCCCAAGAACTAAAGATCTACTCAGACATGGAGGCAATCAACATCATAGCAATGGTAATGAAATCAGTTGTAAACGAATAATTGTTGTATAAATCCACAACGAGAATGCAAATTACAACAAGATCTAGATGGTTGAAGATGGGATGGATGGAGATGATGGTGGTGCAGCGGTTGATGAAGATGAAGAACGATGCCTTGGCCTCCCTAATCTGCGTAGGGTGAAGATGGATCCCTTGGGCGAGTTCCCCCTCTAGATTGCTTCGATTTCTAGGTGTTTTTTATGTCGTCTCCCTGATCTAGTTGCACGGGGTGAAACTACTTGAGGAGGCGGTGGTGATGCCAACTATACGACCGGAACTATACGGCCGAAAAAAGTATTCCGGTCGTATAGTTGGTCGTTGAACCGTCTGTAAGCCTTGATCACTTCGGGTTTTCTTCTGGTATTATTGATATTTTCCAAATATTCAATTTACGTTGTTTTTTACTCCTTTTCTTCCCAGTACAACTGTTCCAATGATTGTGTCCATTGTATCCATCATCTGTCCTGATCCTGGTGAAAATAGACATAAAACGTGCGCGTAAATATCGTAAAATACCAAGATCCTACATCTACAATGCAAAATAATTATATAAAACATGATGCAAATATGCACTCAACAACTTCCCCAAGCTTAGAATCTTGCTCGTCCCGAGTAAGTTTAGCTTAATGGATGTGATCCTCATATTCATGAAGCTGAGTCGATAAAATAAATGAGGCAGTTGCAGCATGTGTTTATCATATATGATATATAGGAATAAGTTCATGAATAGTACCTTACTCGAACCATCCAAATAATATTAGAAGGCTTCCACACCTTAGTGATCAACAGTTCATAAAATATGAATCTCAACATGATGTAAAAGTATTCGGTTCGACTGAATGAGTCAGTGAGGTAGTCCCAAGTGTTTTAGGATTGACATATTCACTTGGGATTCAAAATCTCAAAACGTTTCTCATGCCACAATATAGTGGTGTATGCCTATTTGCTCTTTGCACATTCACTCTTATTCTTCTTCTTCTTCTTATTTTTCCCTTTTTTATATATGCTCACACTTTTGTTTAAGTGTTGTGCAAAGAAGCTAGCCATATATTCCACTTCATGTAGGAATCCAAAGTTTAACGCTCTCAATTATCAAATTCCAATTTTATATGAAGCTTCTTTATGTCTTGAAGATTCTACCTTGACTTGTACTCACTCTATTTTGATAGCACTTTTAATTTTATTTTGTTAAAGGTTTCTTTTTCAACTTGACTAATCAGATTATTTTTACTTTTGTAAATCAAACCATGAACTCACAACATATCGATTAAATTATCTTTATATGCTCCATTAATACCAATGGTGTGAAAGACTCCTATTGCTATCATCAAGTGCAAGTAAAATTATACTCAGGCCATTCATATATCCAATAGGACAAACACAAACTCAATATTGCTCCATATATGATAACAAAATCGGAATTTCACAAATGGGATCGACTATTCCTTAAGGGAATTCAAATGATGCAAACTTTATTTCTAAGCTCGAACTAATGCAAAACTAAAATAATAATATAAAACTTATAGGATAGATTACAAGGTCTTAAAGATCTCCTCAAGCTTGGAATCAAGCCAGGCGGGATCAAATAACTCCTTGTTGGTACCTATTCCTCCTCCTGGGTAGGAAGAGTATTGCCTTGTTATTTTGTGTTGCCATCTTTACCCATGCTTGCAAAGCGGATCCTAAGCTTGGCCATGTCATATTGAAGCTTTAGCATTTTCGTCTTGAGGAATTTCTTCTCATCTGTCAACTCAAAAACAGTTGTAATCAAGAAACGAACTCTACCATCGATGTCATCGACCTTTTTCTCAAGGTCTTTGCTCATCATCCAGTAGGAGTCAATCCCTTCTCCAATTGTTTCAACACATGCCTTTGAAGCATTTTCCAACTCATAGATCTTACCATGAATCTCAACTTGCCACATCTTCTTAGGTTTAAGAGGTGATGGACCAAGAGGAGGTTTATAATAGGATCCTATGTTGTGACGATAGGGATTAGTGAGATAGTCATCCTTGTTCTTTCCCTGCTCAGCTTGCCTCATCATCTCCATCCGTTGCGGGAACATGTCCTCCTAGTTTGGGAGAGGCTTGATATCCGGGCTGGATGATGATGCTGATCCTTTAGGTTCTACTTCTTCGATCCGCTTCATGGGCTTCTCTTCTTTCTTCCTCCAGATCTTGTTGACATGGAAGGGCTGCATGGCTTCGTTGCACGGATATTGTTAGAGGGGCTTGTATAGGGATGGCAAGGATTTTTTGAGGCTAGAGGTTGTAGCTCTGTAACGAGCAACTATACGGGCGCTGCCCATATTGGTCCTGCCGTATAGTTACAAACTGACTATAGAATTTCTTCTATGGTGGAACTAACATATACGGCCGGAACTATACGGCCAGAAATTTTATTCCCGTCGTATAGTTGGTCGTTAAACTCTCTGTATCCCAAATTTTTTTTGGAGATGGGTCGATATCTATACGACCACAACTATACGGGCGAAATTTTTATTCCTGCCATATAGTTGGTCGTTAAACTATGAGTACCTAGAAAAGAGCTTGGTCAAAGGCATCCATGTCTTTATGACGGCAACTATACGGCCGAAATTTATATTCCTGCTGTATAGTTGGTCGTTAAACTATCAGTACCTTTCGTAGACGGAAGGGGTGATGTCGAAACAACTATACAACCGTAGCTATACGGCCGGAATTTTATTCCCGCTGTATAGTTGGTCGTTAAAACCTCTGTGTCCACCAAAAATTCCCTGCTTCTCCAAGGATTCCTTATTACTCTGAAACTTAATGAAATATCAAGTTTTGATAGAAAAATGATAGCTTAAATTTTCGACCAATATTGGCGTTATCAATCTTCCTTTTTCTTTTCTAGAGCTTCAAATGTTCCTTATTTATCACAAGCTCATAAAAACTTAAAAACTTACTTTGCATGGGTTGCCTCCCATGAAGTGCTCTTTTATGGTAAATAGCTTGACCATAGTGTTTCTCATTTTGTCCTGAGTCCATTGTTCTGCAGTTGCCATCCCTTGTATATCTTTGCTTAATCACCTCTTCTAGGGTGATCACTTGTATGGTGACTGCACTTATATCTTATTTTACTCGATAATACTTCAAGCGTTGTCCATTTACCACCCATGAAAGAGAGGGTGTTTTTCCTTGGAGCTTCACCGCTCCCGATGAATAAGCTTCTTCAACTATATAGGGGCCTTCCCACTTTGATCTTAGCTTTCCTGGAAACAACTTAAGATGAGAATTATAGAGCAACACCTTGTCTCCACTTTTAAAGGCCTTATTTTTATTTTTCTATCATGCCAACAATCTAGCATTCTCATAGGCCTCGCTTCTAAACTCATCTAAAGCATTAATATCTAATAAACGTTTTCTCCCGCTGCTTTAAGATCATAGTTTAGGTTCTTGATCGCCCAAAAAGCTTTGTGTTCCAATACTAAAGGTAAATGGCATGCCTTACTGTATACCATCTTATAAGGTGTCATACCCATTGGATTTTTAAACGTAGTACCGTATGCCCATAGAGTGTCATTTAACTTGTATGACCAATCTTTTATTGATTTGTCCACCGTCTTCTCGAGTATGGTCTTTAATTCTATATTGGAGAGTTCCACTTGACCACTCGTTTGAGGATGATATGGTGAAGCAACGCGGTGAATTACTCCATATTTGTTGAGGATTTTCCTAAAAGTTCCTTTCATAAAATGAGAACCACCATCAGTAATTAAGAATCTAGAAACTCCAAACATGAGGAATATAACATCCTTGATCAACTTCACTAAGGTGGCTGCATCTGCATGGCTTATTGGAATAGCTTCAACCCATTTAGTAGCATAGTCGACAACAACAAGAATATGAGTATAACCATTTGATTCTATAAAAGGTCCCATGTAATCCATTCTGTTGGGTCCGCAACATAGAAAACAAAAAAATTCCTACGATGAGAACTATACGCCAAGATCTATCTACTAGATACAGATCAACGGGTGGATATACATCCATGGAGAACTTACCCTCGAAGACAACAGAGTTTTGTTAACGAGTTGGAACTCGTGGATGATGTA
Source organism: Avena eriantha (assembly GCA_910589775.1). NCBI lineage: Eukaryota > Viridiplantae > Streptophyta > Magnoliopsida > Poales > Poaceae > Avena > Avena eriantha. The sequence goes on from OU342740.1 coordinate 24,910,692, forward strand.
GTCGTATGCTTGCCGATCTCAAGATCATGTGGAAGTCCGAGCACCGCAAATCAGCAGCGCATCCATCCTCGCACACACGTTCAAGCCACCGGACAACCTCCACCACCTCGCTCCAGCGATGCAGCGGAAGCAGCAACTCCTTCCAGACGAAATACCACCGGGAACATGTATCTCGCTAATCTAAGAACATGGGGGAATAATTCTAGAGGGGGAGAGAGATCCTTCACGAGGAGGTGTGAGGAAGGAGTGAGAGGGGGGCCTTTTATAGGAGGAGGGGGTGCCCCTCCCCACGGCCGGCGCCTCATGGGGGGTGACCCCTCACCTCCCCCATTCATGTGGTGGTAACTCCTCCACATTAAAATGCCCCTTCACATTCTCTTTTAAAGTCTCCACTTTAAATGCATTAAATTTCTCTAAGTTTAGTGCTCTCTCATTTAATAAAACTCTTTTATTAAATTTATTCAGATTTTTGTTAATTACTTTAATTAACAAACATTCACATGAAACCCCTTGAAACATTTCAATATCACATGCAGAACCACTTTCTGCAATTTCACCCGAAACAATTCCGGTTTCTATCGAAACAATTCTTGCGCTTTGCAATCATTTCGTATGAAACATATGTGCTCCAAAATGGAGTCCGGAAACCGTTAAGTGTGTCACACTACGGTTCGCGAATAATGCAGACATGATTGAAACTACCCTCAGATCAATAATCAGAGGCGGGACCTAGAGATCCATACTGACTCATGCACATTCAACGATGACTTCTGTGATCGTGAGAACCTTTAACGCTAGTAACTTAATCCCTTTGTCTCATGATATAATAAATGTCCGAGATTCGATCATCGGTACCCAAATACCTAGTTTGATCTCGTTATCGATATGCACTCTTTTCTCGTTCCCGTGATATAACATTCTAGTGATCACATCACTTGCTTGCAAGCTATCTTAATGTGATAGCACCGAGAGGGCCCAGAGTATATCTATCTGTCATCAGGATTGACAAATTCCACTCTTGATCCATGAGCCTCAACATAACACCTTTGTAGCACTGAACCCATCTTTATAGTCACCCTGTTACGGTGTGACGTTTGATGTTATCAAGATACTCTTCCGGTGTTAGCAATTAACATGATCTCATGATCTAAGGACTAAGATTACTTCGTATGATGTTACAACAATATAAACATAATGACTTTGATCGTAATGCTATACTTTGGATTAATGTTCATCACATCATTTCACAAATGCCGTGACCTCGTTATTAACAACATCCAATGTCCATGATCAGGAAACTTTGATCATCTTGTTAATCAACAAGCTAGTTTATAAGAGAGGCATAACTAGGAACCCTTTTTGTTTATTAAACACACATGCACTGACGTTTCCTATCAATACAATTATAGCATGCAAAATAAACATCTATCATATATAAGGAATACATAATAACAACTTTATTATTGCCTCTCAGGGACTATTTCCTTCAGTCACCCACTTGCACTAGAGACAATAATCTAGTTTACATAGTGATAAATCTAACACCCATGGAGTTCTGGTGTTGATCATGTTTTTCCCTAGGGAGAACTTTAGTCAATAGATCTGCTACATTTAGGTCCGTGTGTACTTTACAAATCTTTATATCTCCATCCTTGACATGCTCGCGGATGGAGTGAAACCGGCGCTTAATATGCTTGGAATTCTTGGGAGTCCTTGGTTCCTTGGCGTTGGCTGTGGCTCCATTGTTGTCACAATAGATCACCATTGGGTCCAATGCACTAGGAACCACACCTAGTTCCGTTATGAACTCCTTCATCCAAACCGCTTCCTGTGCCGCTTCTGAAGCAGCAACATATTCTGCCCTCGTCGTTGATCCAGCCACCACAGGTTGTTTGGAACTCCTCCAACTAACTGCTGCTCCGTTCGAGAGAAATACGTATCCGGATTGAGACTTAGAATCATCTAGATCAGTGTCAAAGCTAGCATCGACATAACACTTAGCGACAACCTCTTCTTCACCTCCGTATACAAGAAACATATCCCTAGTTCTTCTTAAGTACTTAAGGATATTCTTGACTGCTATCCAGTGTTCCGAATCTGGATCAGATTGGTACCTACTAGTCAAACTAATAGCATGTGCCACATCCGGTCTTGTACATAGCTTGGTTTACGTTATAGAATCTATGGCTGAGGCATAGGGGATCTTATCCATTATCTCTCTTTCTTCCGCCGTAGACGGACTTTGAGTCTTACTCAATGTCTTGCCTTGCAACATCGGTAAGAACCCCTTCTTACTTCCGTCCATATGAAACTTCTTTAATATCTTATCAAGGTATGTACTCTGCGATAACCCAATTAGGCGCCTTGATCTATCTCTGTAGATTTTAATGTCTAATATATATGAAGCTTCACCAAGGTCCTTCATCGAAAATTTGATGTTTAGATAACTTTTTGCACTGTTTAAAAGATCTATATCATTTCCAATCAATAATATGTCATCCACATATAATATCAGAAATGCCACATTTCTCCCTCTCACTTTCTTGTAAATACAAGCCTCTCCATAAGTTTGGAAAAATCCAAACTCTTTGATCACCTCATCAAAGCAGAGATTCCAACTCCGGGATGCTTGCTTCAGTCCATAGATGGATCGCTGAAGTTTGCATACCTTATCAGCATCCTTAGGATCAACAAATCCCTTTGGTTCTATCATATACATCTCTTCTTCAATATTACCATTGAGGAACGTAGTTTTGACATCCATCTGCCATGTTTCATAATCAAAATACGCATCAATTGCTAACATAATCCTAACCGACTTTAGCATCGCTACGGGAGAGAATGTCTCATCGTAGTCAACTCCTTGAATTTGTTTGTAGCACCCCAATTGTCTAACAATTGTAATGCTACTTGGTCTAGTAATATAATGGCTACTTCCTATATATATTTGTTGCATCATAATTATATCATGCTCATGTCATCATGCCACCTTGCATTTGAGCATCATATAAAACCCTTTTCTTTTGGTTCTTCTCTCATAGGCATTATTAATTGTATTTGCCTCTTGATATTGTATTTGGTTATTGATATATTGTTTAAATGCCCAAGTTGAGTTGGGGGCATCTCTTTTATTCAACTCCATCACTTTTCTTTTCACCACCTTATAATTCCACCACTCTAATTACCATGGGCTTGTATTTTATTTTGGCTTTTACTCTAGCTCATGTGGGTTGGGATGGATTCAACTATAATTTCTTTTGCTTGGCCTCTATTCCACATTTGGGGAATGCATAAGAATAATGCCATGTTATTATTTTGTTTTCACAAGAATTTAAACATGGCATTAAATATTTTGCATGGGCCATGCAACCACCATCACCACCTTTAGCCCATTTGTTTTTCTTTTGTTTTAGTGGTTCTTTCTTTGTGGGATCATCTACATCATCTCTCCACCATTCCCATGTTCTCATCAACATCATTTTCTTTCCTTCATGCTTGATCAAATGAGGCTTTTCCCCTAAACCCTTTTCCTCTCTCTTTGTCTTAGTTTCTCCTACACCTCACCTTAGGATAAACCAAAGTCTCTCCTTCCATCTAGATTTGATCTTATAAACATGTTTAAAACCTAAACACCTAATCTAAACCCTAACCCTAGTTTCCTCTCTTTTCTTTCTAACCCTAATTCTACACTAAACCCTAACCCTTAATCTCACTCACCTCTCTCTTTTCCTCTCTCTCCCTCTACCATGCTGGCCCCACCTCAGCTACCACCCCATCTACCCCAAGCCTAGCAAAACCCTAACCGAGCCTCCACCTAGCTAACCTGAGCCCCCTCTCTAAGCTAACCCTAGCCTAAGCTACACCCGAGCCCTCTCTGATCTCTCTCTCGCTACCAGCCGGCTCCACCGACCCCACCGGCACCCCAAGCCCCATCTGGCAGCCTCCACCTTGTGCCTGCCCTGGCTGCCCACGGCCAGCACGTGAACAAGGAGGATCAAAGGTGGCCGAGACCACCTTTATCTCTGCCCCGTGCCCACACGCTACCTTGCCCCCTCCCTCACCTTGTACCTTTCCCCACGCCTCCTCCACCTCGCCAGATCCACCCCAGAGCCCTGCCTCTTCCCCCTTCCTCTCCCCGACGCCGTCTACCTCTCGCCGGTCCCCACCAGTACCACCGGCGCCTGCTCGTTCCGGCCAGCACGCGCGTCATGGAGGTGGTCAAGGAGACCAAGGACGTTCCTCTACTTCGCCTTGTACACGCCGACATGGAGGAGGAGCCCCAGGATCACCAGTACCAGCGCCGCCCAACGCAAACCCTAGATCTCCGGTCCGCCAGCTCCGTCGACGCCCTGCTGCGCCTCGTGCCGATCCGCCACCACCGACAACCTCGCGGTGAGCCACCGGACTCCCCTGACACCCTCTCGTCCAGCGTCGCTTCCTGGTCGTACCGATCCCTTCGACGAGCACCCTCTGTGCACCGGCGTCGCGCGCGCGTCTGCCCGTCGCCGCGTCGCAGAGACACACCTAGTCGCGCATGCGGTTCCTAACACCAACCTCTCCCTAGCCCAAGTGGTAGCCGCCGCCGCCCGCGCGCGCCAGGTCCCTGGTTCGAGTCCCCATTCCACGCCGCGCGCAGATCTGCCGCCAGACGGTGGAGAAGATCCACAGTGCCCCTTTTTGTTTTGCAAATAGCCCCCTCTGTTAACTCTCACTCAACCCGCGGTACTCGCGCGCCCCACCAGTCAGCCTCCCGTGCATCTTACAGAAACGCCCCTACAGTTTTGAATAACCAACCCGCGCTCCAGCACGCGCCCCACCTGTCATCCTCGGCGGGTTCCGCCACTGGCTTGTGGACCCCTAGCCGCTGGTCCCACCTGGCAGTCTCAGCGGCTGGGTAAACCCGCAGTGGAAAATGTTTTGTGCGCGGATCTCGCCCAGTCAGCAGCGGCCCACCCGTCAGCGACTGTGGCTAGGTTCGGCTGAGTGCAAAAAGTATTTCCGTTTATCTGTTTTATTTAAACCTTTTCCAAAATTGATTTAAATTCAAATTCAAATCAGTTCTAAATAACTTTTAAATTATAAATCCAAATAATACATAAAATATATGTTTTTGAATCAGAAAAACGTGAGGAATTCAAATATGCCATTGAAAATATAATTTGAGCACTTTATATTTTCGAGATGATTAAAATTACAATAAAATGCCCTTTTCCTTAATAAATTAATAACTTTAATTCTCTAACTCCAAATTTGGCAAATAATATGTCTAAATCGAGCGCGACGAGCCTGTTCTATCTATGCAGTCCTTGTTCTGAAATGAAGCATGCATCATGTCATTATTAAAAATCTGAACTGTTTATAGCAATAAAATTTGACTAAATAAACAACAAAATGCTTTATTCTTGTAGCTCAAACCTCACCATGCCATGCTACTTTAATGCCATGTAAAATGTGCATCATTCATCATGGCATGCATGTTTGCTTGTCACTTATTAATTCATATGCTTGTGCACTTTATTTATATTGGCCCTTGTTTGTTTGGTTCTTCTTCGAATAGACGCCCAGCAGGAGAATTACCAGGAATCACAGGAGTACTACCCAGATCCATCTCTCGCTTCAACTGAACTACCAGGCAAGCACTACCACATGCTTTCATACATGTAGTACCTATTGCCTCTATCTTATTCTTGCATCATTGAGTCGCGAATTGCATTAAATTGAATCCCAAGTACTGCATAGCCTTTACTTTTAAACCCCACCAAAGCTTGTTCCTCCATCCCATGAGCCATTACTACAGGAGTTGTGTGAGCCATGCGAGTCGTAGAAAAGCATGTGTAGGGTATGTGAGTGTCTGATGGATAATGAGGTACCTAAACAACTTAACTTGTGTAGTAATGGGATAACTAATGAAAGAGGCACCGGTGAGCAATATCTGCTATTTGGTTTTTCATGCTCACTTGTGTCCCGTAGGACCCCGAGTACTTGATTCCTGTTCCTTGTTTATTCACACTATCCACATCCGAGAGGCCTTATGGACCCCCCTGAGCCAGAGCTTGATTCATTCTTATTTCTTGGGGCCACAATTAGTTTGGGGCTTTATTACTATCCTGTACTTATGCCATGTTACTGCTTTATTTAAGATTGTGCGAGGAGCACCTGTACTGTTTTGGATCGCGCCACGTTTTCGCGGTATCGACAAGCCCAGTCACATTTTCGGGTTCCCAGTCGTTTACCTTCGTGTCACTCCCATGAGAGGCACGCACCGCTTTGGTATCAAAGGAAAGCTGGCTCCTAGATACATCGGTCCTTTCAAAATTCGTGGAAGAAGAGGAGAAGTTGCTTATGCTCTTGAGCTCCCTGAACAACTCAAAGTCCATGATGTTTTCCACATCTCTCAACTCAAGAAGTGCTTCAAGGATCCCGGTAGGACCGTGGACCATGAACTCATCAATCTCCAAGAAGATCTGTCTTATCAAGAACACCCCATAAAAATTCTAGAAGTCTCAGAAAGAAGGACTCGCAACAAGTCCACCAAGTTCTGCAAGGTGCAGTGGTCGCACCATTCCGTTGATGAAGCCACTTGGGAACGTGAAGATGAGCTCCGTGCCAAGTATCCTACCCTCTTTGAGTCTTCTTCTTCTTCCTAGAATCTCGGGGCGAGATTCCTGTTTAGTGGGGGAGAATTGTAGCACCCCAATTGTCTAACAGTTGTAATGCTACTTGGTCTAGTAATATAATGGCTACTTCCTATATATATTTGTTGCATCATAATTATATCATGCTCATGTCATCATGCCACCTTGCATTTGAGCATCATATAAAACCCTTTTCTTTTGGTTCTTCTCTCATATGCATTATTAATTGTATTTGCCTCTTGATATTGTATTTGGTTATTGATATATTGTTTAAATGCCCAAGTTGAGTTGGGGGCATCTCTTTTATTCAACTCCATCACTTTTATTTTCACCACCTTATAATTCCACCACTCTAATTACCATGGGCTTGTATTTTATTTTGGCTTTTACTCTAGCTCATGTGGGTTGGGATGGATTCAACTATAATTTCTTTTGCTTGGCCTCTATTCCACATTTGGGGAATGCATAAGAATAATGCCATGTTATTATTTTGTTTTCACAAGAATTTAAACATGGCATTAAATATTTTGCATGGGCCATGCAACCACCATCACCACCTTTAGCCCATTTGTTTTTCTTTTGTTTTAGTGGTTCTTTCTTTGTGGGATCATCTACATCATCTCTCCACCATTCCCATGTTCTCATCAACATCATTTTCTTTCCTTCATGCTTGATCAAATGAGGCTTTTCCCCTAAACCCTTTTCCTCTCTCTTTGTCTTAGTTTCTCCTACACCTCACCTTAGGCTAAACCAAAGTCTCTCCTTCCATCTAGATTTGATCTTATAAACATGTTTAAAACCTAAACACCTAATCTAAACCCTAACCCTAGTTTCCTCTCTTTTCTTTCTAACCCTAATTCTACACTAAACCCTAACCCTTAATCTCACTCACCTCTCTCTTTTCCTCTCTCTCCCTCTACCATGCTGGCCCCACCTCAGCTACCACCACTTCTACCCCAAGCCTAGCAAAACCCTAACCGAGCCTCCACCTAGCTAACCTGAGCCCCCTCTCTAAGCTAACCCTAGCCTAAGCTACACCCGAGCCCTCTCTGATCTCTCTCTCGCTACCAGCCGGCTCCACCGACCCCACCGGCACCCCTGGCCCCACCTGGCAGCCTCCACCTTGTGCCTGCCCTGGCTGCCCGCGACCAGCACGTGAACAAGGAGCAAAGGTGGCCGAGACCACCTTTATCTCTGCCCCGTGCCCACACGCTACCTCGCCCCTCCCTCGCCTTGTACCTTTCCCCACGCCTCCTCCACCTCGCCAGATCCACCCTAGAGCCCTGCCTCTTTCCCCTTCCTCTCCCCGACGCCGTCTACCTCTCGCCGGTCCTCGCCAGTACCACCGGCGCCTGCTCGTTCCGGCCAGCACGCGCGTCGTGGAGGTGGTCGAGGAGACCAAGGATGTTCCTCTACATCGCCTTGTACACGCCGACGTGGAGGAGGAGCCCCAGGATCACCAGTACCAGCGCTGCCCGACACAAACCCTAGATCTCCGGTCCGCCAGCTCCGCCGACGTCCTGCTGCGCCTCGTGCCGATCCGCCACCACCGACAACCTCGCGGTGAGCCACCGGACTCCCCTGACACCCTCTCGTCCAGCGTCACTTCCTGGTCGTGCCGATCCCTTCGACGGGCTCCCTCTGTGCACCGACGTCGCGCGCGCGTCTGCCCGTCGCCGCGTCGCAGAGACACACCTAGTCGCGCATGCGGTTCCTAACACCAACCTCTCCCTAGCCCAAGTGGTAGCCGCCGCCCGCGCGCGCCAGGTCCCTGGTTCGAGTCCCCGTTCCGCGCCACGCGCAGATCTGCCGCCAGACGGTGGAGAAGATCCATAGTGCCCCTTTTTGTTTTGCAAATAGCCCCCTCTGTTAACTCTCACTCAACCCGCGGTACTCGTGTGCCCCACCAGTCAGCCTCCCGTGCATCTTACAGAAACGCCCCTGCAGTTTTGAATAACCAACCCGCGCTCCAGCACGAGCCCCACCTGTCATCCTCGGCGGGTTCCGCCACTGGCTTGTGGACCCCTAGCCGCTGGTCCCACCTGGCAGTCTCAGCGGCTGGGTAAACCCGCAGTGGAAAATGTTTTGCGCGCGGATCTCGCCCAGTCAGCAGCGGCCCACCCGTCAGCGACTGTGGCTAGATTCGGCTGAGTGCAAAAAGTATTCGGTTTATCTGTTTTATTTAAACCTTTTCCAAAATTGATTTAAATTCAAATTCAAATCAGTTCTAAATAACTTTTAAATTATAAATCCAAATAATACATAAAATATTTGTTTTTGAATCAGAAAAACGTGAGGAATTCAAATATGCCATTCAAAATATAATTTGAGCACTTTATATTTTCGAGATGATTAAAATTACAATAAAATGCCCTTTTCCTTAATAAATTAATAACTTTAATTCTCTAACTCAAAATTTGGGAAATAATATGTCTAAATCGAGCGAGACGAGCCCGTTCTATCTATGCAGTCCTTGTTCTGAAATGAAGCATGCATCATGTCATTATTAAAAATCTGAACTGTTTATAGCAATAAAATTTGACTAAATAAACAACAAAATGCTTTATTCTTGTACCTCAAACCTCACCATGCCATGCTACTTTAATGCCATGTAAAATGTGCATCATTCATCATGGCATGCCTGTTTGCTTGTCACTTTTTTATTCATATTCTTGTGCACTTTATTTATATTGGCCCTTGTTTGTTTGGTTCTTCTTCGAATAGACGCCCAGCAGGAGAATTACCAGGAATCACAGGAGTACTACCCAGATCCATCTCTCGCTTCAACTGAACTACCAGGCAAGCACTACCACATGCTTGCATACATGTAGTACCTATTGCCTCTATCTTATTCTTGCATCATTGAGTCGCGAATTGCATTAAATTGAATCCCAAGTACTGCATAGCCTTTACTTTTAAACCCCACCAAAGCTTGTTCCTCCATCCCATGAGCCATTACTATAGGAGTTGTTTGAGCCATGCGAGTCGTAGAAAAGCATGTGTAGGGTATGTGAGTGTCTGATGGATAATGAGGTACCTAAACAACTTAACCTGTGTAGTAATGGGATAACTAATAAAAGAGGCACCGGTGAGCAATATCTGCTATTTTGTTTTTCAAGCTCACTTGTGTCCCGTAGGACCCCGAGTACTTGATTCCTGTTCCTTGTTTATTCACACTATCCACATTCGGGAGGCTTTATGGACCCCCCTGAGCCAGAGCTTGAGTCATTCTTATTTCTTGGGGCCACAATTAGTTTGGGGCTTTATTACTATCCTGTACTTATGCCATGTTACTGCTTTATTTAAGATTGTGCGAGGAGCACCTGTACTGTTTTGGATCGCGCCATGTTTTCGCGGTATCGACAAGCCCAGTCACAATTTCGGGTTCCCAGTCGTTTACAGCCGTCGTCGCAAACCCTGGGTCCGTCTCGGATCCGGCCAACTTCGTTGCGGGTAGCTTATTGGGGTGGCCCCGTGAAATATTTCTGAATCCTGTGATTGCTTTGTCGTGAATGCCACGTTGGATTTTGAGTTGGTTTTTCTGAGGTTGATCGAGTGTGTGTTGCTATTCGTGCACCCCTGCAGGGTAAATCTTTCTGAAAGCCGTGTCCGCGGTTATGGACGACTTGGAGCACAGTTTCTCGATCATAGACAAGTATAACTAAAGTACCGCTTTTAATTTGACTAAGTACCTGACTAGTAAATAGTGCAACACTCATGGAATGGTTAATAAAACTGCCAACGGATGATGGGGTTGTTCGTCCGCTTCCTCGGTGGTAAGCGAGGAGGAGGATGGATCTGTTAATTATACTATTATAACTGTTGTTCTTAATTCACGGACATCCGTCTATCATTGGTTAGGCGGATGGTTAGCGAGTATCTATAGAATTGTTAGAAATTATCTTTTGCTGCAATTGCGTCACCCAAGGCTGTGTCCCCTTTAGTGGCATAAAGACTTGCTGAGTACCCCTAGGGTCTCACAAGATAAATTGTTTGATTCAGATGAACAGGTGTACCCGCAAGATGGATACTGGGTGGAAGAGACAGATGATGTTGGCAACGATCAATCGGTGTAGAGATTCCAGGAACGGGGATCCGTGAGATCTGTGGGCGGGATGTGTTTTATTTATGTGGCATGTTATGCCGATTTGCTTCTTATCCGTACTCGGATCTTGTTTTCCTCTTCCGCCTGATACTCCGATGTGTGTTGTATGAGGAGCCATCCTAAATTATTATCTCTATCTAGGATATTTGAATCTTGCCGTATGGCGTTGCAATATTTCTATTTCTTTTAGATGGAATGGCTCTGAGGACTGTTGTATGTGGCTTGCATACATACTCATTTGTGTATGTAGTTGATCCCTTCGCCTGTCGATTACGCCGCTCGTTCTTGTCCCGATGTTCTGAAAGTGGTTAGGACAGCCGAAAGGTCTACCGTGAGTGGCCCTGGGCCCCACCGTACTATTTTAACCACTTTCGTTCATCCAGGCATGTAACTAAGAGCGTAATTCACCGAGGTAGTTACATTTTCGAAACCCCTTTGCGACAAGTCGAGCTTTATAGATGGTCACATTACCATCAGCATCAGTTATTCTTTTGAAAATCCATTTATTCTCAACGGCCTTTCGATCGTGAGGTAAGTCCACCAAGGTCCAAACCTGGTTTTCGTACATGGATTCCATCTCGGATTTCATGGCTTCTAGCCATTTGTTGGAATCAGGGCTCATCATCGCTTCTTCATACGTCACAGGGTCATCTATTTCATCAATCATGAAATTCATAACAGGATTGCCATACATTTCAGGAGTTGCACGTGTCCTGCTTGACCTGCGAGGTTTGGTAGTATCCTCTTTCGGAGTTTCATGATCATTATCGTTAGCTCTCTCTTCATCAAGTGAAGTCAACTCTGAAACAACTTCTGGTGCTGCGCCACTCGCCAATTCATGAAGAGAAGGTTCAATAACCTCTTCGAGTTCTACCTTCCGACTACTCACACCTTTCGCGAGAAACTCCTTCTCAAGAAAGGATCCATTCTTGGCAACAAAAACCTTGCCTTTAGATCTGTGATAGAAGGTATACCCAATCATTTCCTTAGGGTATCCTATGAAGACGCATTTTTCCGCTTTGCGTTCGAGTTTATCCGGCTGAAGTTTCTTCACATAGACATCGCATCCCCAAAATTTAAGAAATGACAGCTTAGGTTTGTTTCCAAACCATAATTCATACGGTGTCGTTTCAACGGATTTAGATGGTGCCCGGTTTAAAGTGAATGCAGCGGTTTCCAGTGCATAACCCCAAAATGACAGTGGCAAGTCAGTCAGATACATCATAGATTGAACCATATCCAATAAATTATGATTACGACGTTCTGACACACCATTACGTTGTGGTGTTCCGGCAGGCGTGAGTTATGAAACTATTCCGGTAGACATCCTTTTCCTCGTCAGAGGCATCAGGAGCTGGTGGGGGGGCCTAGCGGTGCCTCTAGCACATATTGCTTTTGTGCAGCAGTGAGGAGAATCCTCAAGTTCATAGCCCAGTTGGTGAAGTTGCTACCATTCGCAGCAAGTTTCTCTTTCTCCATGAACACATTGAAATTAAAAGCAGGTGGTGCCATCTACAACAGAATTTGTAAAGTTTATTTAGACTAAGTTTATGATAGATTGAGTTCAACTAATCCAAATTACTAATGAACTCCCACTCAAAAACAACATCCCTCGTGTCTTTTTGGTGATTACATGAACCAAATTCACTACACCAAGTCCGATCATCACGTGAGCCCGTGTAGCTTCAAAGGCGAGCATCTATATGGGCATCATATCAACTATATGACTCATGCTTAACCTTTCGGTCCGTGTTCCGAGGCCATGTATGTACATGCTAGGCTCGCCAAGTAAGAACCTTAGTATTCGCGTGTGTAAAACTGTCTTACACCCGTTATATGAAAACGTAGAGTCGAGTACACCCAATCATCACGTGATGTCTCAAAACATGATCCATAGAACGGTGCATACTCAAGGAAGAACACATTTTTTATCTTGATATATAAATGAGGGATCATCTTACAATGCTACCAAAAGCGCCAAACTAGCAGTATAAGATGCTAACATCTAATGTGTAAAGTGAGATGATATGGTCCATGCATTTGATCTCTATCATTTGCATCGTGGTATGATCTCTATCATTCCTTTGTGTGTAAGGCCAAGGTCTATGGAACTTACACGTTGAGTGTGTTGTAAGAGTATCTATCATACATCTACTTACAACAATACCATATCAAGACACTAGCCTAGCAACGATCTAAACTAGACGCCTCTAATTTATCAATTGCAAGTTTTACGTGGCTTAGGGCTTTCGGATATAGAACCGGTCTTACCTACGAACATGAACCACAACGAGGATAACCAAGTTATTAGCAACTCGTTTTAAATCAGATATTGACTATAGTAGGAGAGACAGACACTCGCTAGCCACTTATGCAAAACTAGTTGCATGTCAGTCGTGGAACCGGTCTCATGTACGATGACATGTAAGGTTGGTCCGGGCCGCTTCATCCCACTATGCCACCAATATCCAAAATACATAGAAGATGCAATAACATGATCATCATCGCCCACATATAAACATATGTGTACTACCCGTACAAAGCACCTACACATAGATCAGGCTCTGATACCACCGTTGGGTCCGCAGCATAGAAAACAAAAAAAATCCTACGATGAGAACTATACGCCAAGATCTATCTACTAGATATAGTGCAACGGATGGATATACATCCATGGAGAACTTACCCTCGAAGACAACATAGTTTTGTTAACGAGTTGGAACCCGTGGATGATGTAGTCGTACGCTTGCCGATCTCAAGATCGTGTGGAAGTCTGAGCGCCGCAAATCAGCAGCGCATCCGTCCTCGCACACACGTTCAAGACACTGTACAACCTCCACCTCCTCGCTCTAGCGATGCAGCGGAAGTAGCAACTCCTTCCAGACGAAATGCCACCGGGAACATGTATCTCGCTAATCCGAGACCATGGGGGAATAATTCTAGAGGGGAGAGAGATCCTTCACGAGGAGGTGTGAGGAAGGAGTGAGAGGGGGGCCTTTTATAGGAGGAGGAGGGGTGCCCCTACCCATGGTCGGCGCCTCATGGGGGTGACTATAAGATCTCACCATGATAAGGTAAGATCCCTGTGATTGCAGTGCTAGTCCCTGGATCGAAATGCTAGCACCCACAGTTTAAGATGAAGTACACAGAAACAAAGGTCATTATTACATCGCACATCCAGGAGTATAATAGTTCTTACAACTCACTTAGCCCAAGGCTAAGACACAAGTTCACATAACATATAATAATAATAGAGTCCTTAGTCTTCATGTGCCACAGGCAAGCATGTCGAGTGTAGACTCGCAACCCTACTCATCATCAGAGTAACCTGCAACATAATAAGTTACAGCCACCAGGGTCAATACATTTGGAATTGTATTGGCAAGTGATACCAAAGATACTTAGTATAATCCAACTACTACATGAATATATGGCTAAGTGGGGTTATGGCCGGCTTTGCTAAAATTAGTTTAACTTATAGTTTTTGAAGAAGTTTTTCATTCAAGCTATAAGGTACCAATGATAGACATCACTGAACCTTTATCCCTGTTCACCCACAAGTTTGAACTTAGAGAAATTTGGATGAGGAGATTATTGAACTACTTCACTGTCTTGAGGCTTAGAAGTTGTCCATGACCGAGGACACGGCTAAGTACTTAGTTTTATCCTCTTTGTTCCTGGGTGGCCATCCACAAGTGTGATACACCAGCTGACCATAGACACGGCCCCTGAGTAACCACTCAACATAATCCAAGCAAGTCCCAATCCACCCAGGTGTTTCATTAATAATAGTTGTTTTCTTAGTCAAACAAAAATAATATCTTTCCATACTATCTTGATATGTATTTTCCACCCACAAATTCTACTAGCATAGCTAAGCATTCTAGCATACAAAGTCCTTTAACTAGGGGATACTACCAAGATATAATCTATAGGATAACATAGCATAGTATAATAACATAGGAATAATTCTATCATGTTAAGATCTACCAAAATATCACTAGTGCAATAGTGAAAATAATAGGACATGGGATGAAATATCACTTGCCTTGGTAGCTAGGGGAATAGGTACAATCCTCACAGCAACAAACTTCACAATCCACACAATCTACACAAGATTAATACAACAACAATAATTCAACCAATAAAACAATACAAAAACATGAATGCATGCTAAATGCAATGATATGATCACAACTCTATAATTTACAGAGTCTACAGTACTGCGGATAGAATACCTCATCTAAAAGCATAAGAAATACTCAAAAATAATTTAGAGAACAATTTTTGTGAGCAAAATACTCCTAAAAAGGTTCTGCCTATAATACCATTTTTCCAGAGGCAAAAGTGTGAAATAAGGCCTCCATAATAAAGGTCTCATTTTTTTGAATCCATAGACACCAAATTTGTATTTTTCTGATTTGTGGATCAAAAGTTATTGAATTTCTAAGTTAAATACTAAATCAGTCTAATTTTCTATTTAAACGAAATAGCCTGGTGACGTGGCGCTTTCCATTGGCTGGTACCGGTTCGGCCGGATCGACCGCTGTGGGCCGTCAGATTTTAAGTGACTACGGACGGATCTGATTAACCCATACCGCTTCGTCTGCGTTCTAATCCTAGCCGCAGACGCGATATCTAACGGTCCCTGGGACCTGGCCGGGAACGGGCGGCGCTGACCAGCTGCGCGCGGGGGCGAAGCGTCAGCTGACGGCGGTCCGGTGGTTCTACAGGGTCAAGGAGTCCGTGGACACATACCAGCGGTCAGGGAGGTCGTGGCGGTCTTGATGGAGGTTACGGTGGCGTGGGGGGTGCTCTGATTCCTCGCCGGAGTTGCGTTGCTGGCGGAACTCACGGCTCAGCGACAGAGATGACGACCTTCACCGGAACGAGCGAGGGAAGACGGCGGCAGAGGAGTTCGCCGGACTTGGTCCGCGTCATCGATCTGGGGCAAGAGAAGACACGTGGCTCGGTCAGTAGGTGTGCCAGGACACGAGGAAGTAGATCGGACAGAGGTGAGGGCGCCGGGCGGCCTGGACTCACCGGAATCGTCGCTGGAGTGCCGTCAGTGAGCGGCATTCGAGCTCGAAATTTGGGGAGCCTGGGGGCTCTCCGGGGTGGCGACTGGGGGAAAATGACGAGGAGGGGGTGAGGATTAAGTAGGAGCAATCACTGGGGAAATTATTATGCGAAACGGCCGGAATCAAATCGATTCGAAAATGGCTGAGAAGGGGGGTTTGCTCGATGACGGGGTTGAAGACGACGGGGTTGTGGGGTGACGTGGCGTGGGGCCGGCTTGTCAGCGAGAGGGGGTAGCCAGGGGCGCGGTAAGAAAGTGGGGGAGAGGGGAAAACGCCGGGTGGGCTTAATGGGCCAGAT
Source organism: Avena eriantha (assembly GCA_910589775.1). Classification (NCBI taxonomy): domain Eukaryota; kingdom Viridiplantae; phylum Streptophyta; class Magnoliopsida; order Poales; family Poaceae; genus Avena; species Avena eriantha. Next base: position 24,926,811 of record OU342740.1, read on the forward strand.
TGGGCCAAATTGTTGTTGCTGCAGTTTGAATTCTTTCCCTCCTTTTCTTTTTCTAATTCAGTTTTCTCCAAAACTTTTGATTTAATGATTCAAACCAATTTGTGAAAATTTGTAAAAACTCAAACTAGGTTTTTAGGGTATTATAAAACATATTTATCCTCCATTTTAATCCAAAGTACTTACTTGGACTTAATAGGTAATATAGCATTTTCTTTGGTTCCATTTTCAAAACAATTCATATCTTTCTAACCATGCCAGAAATTGCACCAAATTTTTGGAGGACAATTCTAAATGCAATGCAAAAACATGCTATGATGATATGAGTGCAATGATGATGATTTCAGATGAAATTTTGGGATGTTACAGTGACCCCTCACCTCCCCCATTCATGTGGTGGTAACTCCTCCACATTAAAATGCCCCTTCACATTCTCGTTTAAAGTCTCCACTTTAAATGCATTAAATTTCTCTAAGTTTAATGCTCTCTCATTTCATAAACTCTTTTCTTAAACTTATTCAGATTTTGTTAATTACTTTAATTAAAAAATATTCACATAAAACCCCTTGAAACATTTCAATATCACATGCAGAACCACTTTCTGCAATTTCACCCGAAACAGTTCCGGTTTTTATCAAAACAATTCCTGCGCTTTGCAATCATTTCGTCTGAAACATATTGCTCCAAAAGGGTGTCCGTCAACCCTTAAGTGTGTCACCCTATGGTTCGCGAATAATGCAGACATGATTGAGACTCCCCTCAGATCAATAATCAGAAGCGAGACCTGGAGATCCATACTGACTCCTGCACATTCAACGATGACTTATGTGATCGTGAGAATCTTTAACCCTAGTAACTTAATCCATTTGTCTCATGATATAATACATGTCCGAGATTCGATCATCGGTACCCAAATACCTAGTTTAATCTCGTTACCGACATGCACTCTTTTCTCGTTCCCGTGATATAACATTCTAGTGATCACATCACTTGCTTGCAAGCTATCTTAATGTGATATCACCGAGAGGGCCTAGAGTATATATATCCGTCATCGGGATTGACAAATTCCACTCTTGATCCATGAGCCTCAACATAACACCTTCATAGCACTGAACCCATCTTTATAGTCACCCTGTTACGGTGTGATGTTTGATGTTATCAACATACTCTTCCGGTGTTAGAAATTAACATGATCTCATGGTCTAAGGACTAAGATTACTTCGTATGATGTTACAGAAATATAAAAATAATGACTTTGATCGTAATGCTATACTTCGGATGAATGTTCATCACATCATTTCACAAATGTTGTGACCTCGTTATTAACAACATCCAATATCCATGATCAGGAAACTTTGATCATCTTGTTAATCAACAAGCTAGTCTATAAGAGAGGCATAACTAGGAACCCTTTTTGTTTATTAAACACACATGTATTGACGTTTCATATCAATACAATTATAGCATGCAAAATAAACATTTATCATATACAAGGAATACATAATAACAACTTTATTATTGCCTCTCAGGGCATATTTCCTTCACATTCCCCATACATCAAAGGGTTTGATTGTAAGACTGTAATTCATGGCCATTTCTTGTCTCCTACCTATATTACCTCTTCTTTGGCAAGCTTCGCAGTGTTCTACGTACCTGTGTGTGTCCTTAAGCTAGGTGGGCCAATAGAATCCGGATTGAAGTACCTTTGCTGCAGTTCACTTCCCTGCATGATGTCCTCCATATGGGTTGTCATGACAAGCTTGCAAAATCACATTCCGTTCATGGTTAGGAACACACTTCCCAATCATTCCGTCAGGTCCATGACGATATAGATACAGATCATCCCAAAAGTAATATTTAAGATCATTAAAAAATTGATCCTTTGATTTCTTGTCATACTAGGAGGTATAAATTTTACTGCAAGCTAGTTAGCATAATCTGCATACCAAGGATCAACAATTTCAACATTTGCTAAATACTCTCCCAGAAATGACTCATTTCTAGGTACGGGGTCGGTAATTTTTCCCTCCATCCTAGAGAGATGATATGCTACCAAATTATCCTTCAATCTACTATTTGTAAATCATATTCTTGTAGTAATAGAACACACCTAATCAAGCTGGGCTTTGCATCCTTTTTCACAAGGAGGTGACACAAAGCTTGGTGATCCATATGAACTATTACCTTAGAATTAATGATGTAAGATCTAAATTTGTCGCAAGCAAAAATTATAGCTAAGAACTCTTTTTCTATAGTGGCATAATTTTTCTGAATCTTATTAAGAGGTCTACTAGCATAATAAATAACATTTAAATTCTTTCCATCTCGCTATCCTAACACAACCCCTAAAGCATAGTCACTAGCATCACACATGATTTCGAAAGGTTCATCCCATTTTGGAGATTACATGATGGGTGCTAAAACTAATTTGTTTTTAAGGTTCTCAAAAGCTGCAATGCGGTTATGGTCTAAGTAGAATGGAGTTTCTTTCTCAAGAAGGTTGGTGAGAGCCATAGCTATTTTAGCAAAATCTTTTATAAAACGCTTATAAAAACCTGCATGTCCTAGAAACATTTTTATGTTTTTTATGTCCTGAGGTATTGAAAGATTTTCTATAGCATTTATATTAGTTTTATCTATTTCTATTCCCTTCTTCGAAACCTTATGCCCAAAAACTTTGCCATCTCTTTCCATGAAACGACATTGTTCCCAATTCAGAACCAAATTTGATTGCTTGCATCTCTGCAAAACTTTGGTTAGATTGTAGTGCAATTATCAAAGGTTGTTCCACAAACAACAAAATCATTTGTTAGAACTTCCATAGTCTTCTCAACAAAATCATCAAAGATTTTTAAAACACATTCTTGAAAAGTTGTTGCTGCATTACATAAGCCAAACGGAATTAATCGATAAGCATATGTGCCATAGGGGCAAGTAAAAGTTGTTTTCCCTTGATCTTTCGATTGTATGCAATTTGAGAATATCCAGGATAACCATCAAGAAAATAGAAATAAGAATTATCACTTAATCTTTCTAAAAATTTATCCATGAACGGTATAGGTTTATGATTTTTTTTGTCTCATGGTTTAGCTTCCTAAAATCAATGCACATACGATATCCAACAATAGGTCTTACAGGAACTAGTTCACCGTTCTCATTCATAGCAGCATCAAGACCACCTTGTCTTGGTATGCAATGAGCTGGGCTAACCCATTTACTGTCAGAAATAGGATATATTATGCCTACATCTAATAAGCGTATAACTTCTTTTCTTACTACTTCTTTCATTTTCGGATTAAAACTTCTTTGTGTATCAACTACATGTTCAACATCATCAAGCATGGTAATCTTATGGGTTACTATAGATGTATCTATTCCTTTAATATCACTTAGAGTATATCCAAAGGCTTCATGATGCTTAACCAAGACCGAAATGAGTTTATTTGTTTCATTTTCTGATAACTTTTTTACTAATAATAACAGGACATTTATTTTCATTATCTAAAAACTCATACCTCATATCGTCTGGAAGTTGTTTCAATTCAATTACGGAGGTTCTTCGTCTCTTTTTCTTACCAGTTCTTCATAGTCATGTGGATTTTGTGCTTCCAGAACTGAATCAAGGTAATCATCCATGTATTCTCTCTCCTCATCATCTGATGCTTCCTCCCAATTAATTAGGCTCCTTTCTAACTCATCTTGTGGAGTACTGAAATGAATTATGGCCAGCTGGGCAATCGTTTTCTCTTCCTTGATATCTTCCACTTCATATGGCCTCTTCTTTAGTTTGGCAAAGTGGAATGTCATTTCCTCTTCTCCAAACATGATTGAAATAGTCTCCTTCTTATTATCAATTCGAGCTTTGGTTATGGAAACAAAAGTCCTGCCTAAAAGAATAGGACAAAATGAATCTCGAGGCATGTCAACAATATGAAAATCAAGGGGGTACATGAGTGATCCAATAAATACATAGATGTTCCTGATAACTCCCTCCATTTTTATATTAGTTCTATTAAACAGTTTAATAGTAGTGTATACCGGTTCCACATCTAGATTATTTAAATTATAGCGAAAAGTTCCTCATAAAGCGATGAAGGCATAATATTTATAGTGGAAATTGGCTCACAAATTCCGTATAAGAAAGTTTCTACATAATATATAGGAGTCATAGGTTTAGAAGTTTCTTTACCTCGTACCTTACCTTTGATGAATTCTGAGGTTTCAAAGTCTAGCATAACCACTTCATTATCCACCGTTCGTACTTCCATAAGATACTTCAATATAACATTATTTATATTGGTAGCTTCGGGGTTCTTTTCTGGTTTCTTAATCTTCTTTTTATTTGTTCTTCCTCTTTTTGCTTTTTCTTGATATTCTCTCGAATAGGTGCAGAGGAGAATTCTTCCATTAGCGCTCTTGCACGCTTCTTTTCTTCGAGGGGTTTATGGGGTTTCCATTCTGTAGGTACCTCCAAGTGCCCTGCATAATTCTCAATAATTTTCTTTACCGAGTAAGAATCAATACCTAGGGTTTTAATCATTTCACAAGTCCCTTCATCTGCAAGGAAATCGTTAACACAAGCATATTTAGAAAAACTATTTGTAATGTTCTCCTCATTTTTAAGATTTTCTGTTGCCTCCCTCATTTTCATTATTAATTTCCAAGCTTCATCATAGGTATAAGATAGAAAACTACCATTAGAAGCAGTGTCTAGATTCATTCTATTTTCATTATTAAGACCTCCATAGAAAGTATGAGTGATTAACCAATCAGGCAAACGATGATGGGGGGAATTATCTAGATGGCTCTTGTACCTTAGATACCCTTCATATAAACCCTCATCTGGCTTATTTTTGAAACTGATAATAATACCTCTCATCCCGTGAGCTTTGCTTTCTGAGTAATATTTTGATAGTAAATTGGTTGTCAATTCCGTCCAAGTCCTTGGTGCTTCTACACAAAAAGATCTATACCAGTCACAAACATTATTAGAGAGACTTTGACTAAACAATTGGGTTTTAACCATATCAAGATCACAGTCACTGAATATAAAGGAACTAAGAATGTCTTCAAAGAATTGTAAGTGTCCATATGGACTCTCTTCATTGGTTCCTGCAAATTTCTTAGAGTGCAGTAGTTCAAATAATAAAGGGTGGATCTCAATTCCATCCGGATTTATGCTTTTATTGACACTTATAAAAGAGTCCATGGGCGTACCCATTTTCCTTACTGCATCAAGCTGGATTAAATGTTGAGTGTTGTCCATTGTTGCGGTACTGCAACTTAAATTAAAAATTAGTACAACGAAAGTAAATAACTAAAAGTAAAGTGACTTATAGCGCTAAGCTCCCCGGCAACGGCGCCAGAAAATAGCTTGATGACTGCAAGTGCACAGATCGTTTCTAGCTAGTTTCGAAATAAAGATATCGATCCCACATGGAGGAGTAGGCGAAAGACTAAAATTCTTTTAACTAAAACTAAACGAAGTACTTAAGGAATAAATTTAAGATGTAAGAATGTAGAGTTATTTTTGGGTTTTTAGTTGAACGAAGCAAGTAAATTAAAGTAAAACAGAATGCAGAAAGTAAGAATCGCGTATGTAAAAGAACTTAGAACTACAATAGAGGAAAAGGCATTCTCAGGGAGTGGTGAATAAACCGCTAGCAATTTAGACTAAGCAATCAAGATTATTATAACGAATATTCTCATGATATGTATGTATGTGGGAGGAGCTCCATATATGGACAAATAGGCAGCAACCACTGCTCACATCATCCTTCATAACCACAACCAATAGATAACCGACATCAATCGTATTATCCCGCTATTCAGGGATTTCTCCCATGGCATGGACATGGCTTTATAAGTTCTCCTTGATTCTCCAAGTTAGTACGTAAAGAATGACAACAGCTTTATAGTCACAATAAGTGCTATCATCCCTCCGTCTACTAATAAGTAATCCCCTTCATCGAGTCCCCATAAGAGGCAAATATTAAGGAGGTGCACAACTTCCAACATCAAGATGAAGACAATTAACTCATACACATAATGATGTATAACATAATAATCTTTATCTTATCTTAATCATATGTTAGGGTTTCTCCATCTCTCCAAGAACTAAAGATCTACTCAAACATGGAGGCAATCAACATCATAGCAATGGTAATGGAATCGATTGTAAATGAATAGTTCTTGTATAAATCCACAACGAGTACGGAAATTACAACAAGATCTAGATGGGTGAAGATGGGATGGATGGAGATGATGGTGGTGCAGCGGTTGATGAAGATGAAGATTGATGCCTTGGCCTCCCTGATCTGCATAGGGCGACCCTTGGGCGAGTTCCCCCTCCAGATTCTTCCGGAGGTGAGGTTTTCGACGAATTCTGGGCGTTCTATATATTGTCTCCCCAATCCAGTTGCACGGGGTGAAACTATTTGAGGAGGCAGTGGCAGCGCCAACTATATGACCGGAACTATACGGCCAGAAAAAGTATTCTGGTCGTATAGTTGGTCATTGAACTGTCTGTAAGCCTTTATCGCTTCGGGTTTTCTTCTGGTATTATTGATATTTCCCAAATATGTGTTTTACGTTGTTTTTGACTCTTTTTCTCCCTATTACAACTGCTCCAAGGATTGTGTCCATTATATCCATCATCTGTCCTGATCCTGGTGAAAACAGACATAAAATGTGCGCTAAACACTGTAAAATACCAAGATCCTACATGTACAACGCAAAATAATAATATAAAACATGATGCAAATATGCACTCATCACCTGCCTCTACCCCGAATCCCCTCAGATTCCATCCCATCGCTCTCATGGGAGACTAGCTTTAGCCCATGCTTGGCAGGCAGGAATTGCGTGAAGGTTGGGCATGGAGCAGCATGCAGGGGTCTTGCCTCTTTTCTTCTTTGCACGGGCATCAATTGTCGCGATAGGCACATCGTCCACCTCTGGGTATTTTTCTTGTTCCTCACGAGAATGGGTCATGGGAGAAGGAACCACGCTGGTTCCTTGATCCACTATGAGCTTTGAGGCCTTTAGACTATTAGCCAAACGAGCCTTCTCAATCCCTTCCAATAACAGGGCATGTGCTAGTTCTTTGGCACAGATGAGAGAGATGTGTTGGACGAGAGGGCCAAAAGAGGAATCAAAAACAATGGCACTGTCAGCCACAACATCCCAAAAGTGCGAGTCAGGGAGGGGTGGAAAAGCCAAAAAAACATCGGTGGAGGCAAGGGACTTACCAGCGTTCTTGGTTGCCACGAGGTTGATTGCGTTTTGGAGAAAAGACTCCCCACCCGATGTTTTGGCACGCTCGCTGTGCCTGGATGCAGTGGGAGGGGAGATGGTCGAGGCAACCTTAGACAGCCACTTCTGAGCTGGGTCGATCTGCAAAAGGTCCTCCACTGTGCCGTCTTGTTTCTTCTTCAGGGAGGCGATGCGCTCGGCCAGCGAGACATTTTCGAACTCCCATCCTTTGGGCCTAACCCAACCCATGTCTTGGCGATCAGCCTGCCTTAGCTTGGAGATCTTGAGGATCGATGGAGAGGGTAGGGGAGTCATCCGAGAGCTCTTGCGAGGAGACCAGCATAGGGTACTGATGGCCACCTCTCCAAATTACATTGATGCAGAGGCAAGAGAGACTCAAGCACCTCCATGGAAATGTTAGAGCCATATTGGTTGAAAGGAATACTTTTCTCGAAACACTTACCAGGAGCTGACTTGGGTTTGGACACTGACTGATATTTTTGGGTTGGGAGTGGAACACTGCTACTCCCAACCGATTGGCTCGCGGAAACCTTCCTGGCGGCCACCTTGCAGTAGCCCTTGTTGAAGGTGTATTGGGCAGGGAGGACGGAGACACTGTCATCAAGATGCTTGGTCTTGGGGGTAGTTGGGTTGGGTTGTTGGGGATGGGCTCTTTGCTAGAAACTTCCTTGTCTAGGGCCTTGTCTTTGGATGGTCCATGCTTATAGTGCGGGTCAGAACGGCTCTGGTCCTTGGTTTCATCATCTTCTTCTTCCTCTCGATCCTTCCTATTAGGGACAGAGGGGAGGCGAGGGACTAAACATTGAGCCTCACGAGAAGTAGGCTTGGACACCAGGCCAATGTGGAAACCTTGCATGTTGGCAAAGAGCATGCTTGAGGGGGATCAGGGAAGGGTTGTGGTAGTGGAAGACCATACGAACAGGCTGATCTCCCTTCAGGGAGTCTTCATCAACCATACGAGGCTTTCCAATCATCTTGGTGCCCTCCATCAGAAGCTCACTCTTGCAGAGACAATCAGGGACAGAAAAAACAGAAGAACCCAGGTCTTTTCAAGCATCATCGAGGCTTTGGGGTCTACCTTGGGTTCAACCACCAACAAATAGACTTTGCTGATTGGGAGGGTGAGGTTCTCCGCACACTTGCACAGCCTGAGCATGTTTGCAGATGGGAAGGTAACCGCATAATCAATGTCAAAGAGATGCTTCACACGCCAGTCCCAAGATTCGCCCACAAGCTTGTTCATATCCTCTTGCAGAAGTTGAGGAGTGAGCTTAATGTGAAGCTTCTCGTCATTGATGACAATCGTGGCCGCGTTCGCAGAGTTAGCCGCACTGGCCTCAAGCACTGCTTCATCCACCTCTAGGCAGTAAAAACCCTTGTTGTCTAGGGCATACCCATACCACTATAAGACATGGGGCTTGGAGGAGATCGGACACATGCTGGTGGTGTGGCCATCTTCATCACATATACTGTAGTGGGCAGGGAATAACACCCAGATTGGTGATGGCCCTCACGACTGTAGTTGTAGCATTTGATAGGCTTTCTTCCCTCCAGATCTAGGTAGAGGAGGCGGCGGCGGCTTTGACTGGGAGGACACAATAGCAGACGGGGGAGGGGCAGACTAAACTTGCGTAGGAGTCTTGGGCTTGAAACTTCCTAGCTGGCCTGTTCTGGACACGGGGCTGGTAGTTTCTTTTCTGGTAAGCCCTGGAGTTGGAGGGGCCAGATTCATAGGGCCGCTATTCCGACCAGCCACCAAAATCATCACACTACCACTCTAGTGAGTGTGGCCTCCCACGGTCCCGACAACGACACGTGGCATCATTATCCAAGGCTTGCTGGCGCAGATCCAACTCCAACCGGCAACCCTCGCCGGCAGAGCTCTAGATCTAAACCAGCGACGCACTTGAGAAGGGGAGGCAGGGAACCAGAATGAGGCACTAGGGTTCCCCGTGGAATCCATTGTCAGTTATATACTGAAGTCGGATGAGAGGAGGCTGGGTGGTTCTGGCCCAACAGAGGGGACCTAGCAACAAAAGGGAGTGAACCGGTACCAGCAGGCGCCACCTGGCCTAAGACGGACACCTCATGCAAGGTAGGAGCCACACCAACCGGCACATCGAGAGGCCCACACCCCACCCGCACTGGGCTAGGGTTGGGCCCTGGCCGCACACAAATGGGCTTGGCCCGCAGCCTGCTACCCACCAGATCTGACGCAGCTGGGTCACGATTTGTGCTAGGGTTCATGCCCGGCAACGGCGGTGAGGCAGCGACCGGCGAGGAGGACGAACAAGGAACCACACGCGATGGCCAGATGGGGACAGAGGGTGGAGAAAACGAGGGACGAGTGGCCTGTACCCCACCGTCCACGGCGCCACCACGTCGTAGCTCCGCACCGGAGGCGCCAAAGGCACAACAAGGATCTCAGAACACCAACGACTACCCTTACCACCAGGGGCGAACTTGGATCGGGCAGGCAACAGATGACGACGCGGCTGCGTCGACACCTTCTCCCATGCTAGGAGGTGGAAATCCCCCAAGGTGGCGATGGAAGGACCAGATCTGACTGGCGGCGAAACCTCCACACTAGAGGGTGCCTCGTCCTCCTCGCCCATGTCTCTGACATGGGTATGATTACTCAGATGCTCATTATTCACCACCCTACATTGGTTAAAAGGCCGGCGACCCATAAAGATTCCAGATAAACAGCCCAAGGAATCAACCGACAGAGACCTTTTGTATTAGGAAAGAAACTATGAACCGACATTATGTTGGTGTTGTAATAGCGCGTGTATGAAACCTATCCGCATACAACTTTGAGACCCGGCCTATTATATATATGGCGGGAGAAGCCCAAGCGAGGGTGCGGAAATCTAGAGGACAACTTGTAATAGAGTGTTTTTCCTCAATATTCAGGCGACTTTGTCTTCATTGTTTTCCTGACATCCGACAAAATTCCCAGCGTTCTCTTTTCCGCGAAACCCCAAGTTCATCACCATGGGGATTGCCGAGGTTACCCCTCATCAGTCTCCATCGAAACTTCAGAAACACGAGCCAAAACACGGTGGCCACGGGGCTGGAAGCAGGAGAAGAGGGGAGGGGGCGCTCCGACGAGAGCTCTTCATCGTCGGAGGAAGCACGAACGGGGACGAGCGCTTCGCCTCGAAGTGGGGGGAGAGGGGAGGGGAACGGGAGCGGAGCCGTTAGACACATCGCCAGAACTAGATTGGCAAAGATGTTCCTAACTCACCACAATGGCAAGTTCTCTTTTAAAACCAATGTTTTGTCAGATATCGCTGAATGAAGAATTTGAAGTGTCATTTCTTTTGAAGGTATTTAAAATCAATGTACTCCCTCTGTCTCTAGGTGCCGGAGATTTGTCTAAATTCACATATCTTGACCTATTTTAGTGTATAAGTACATGTGCATGTGGACAAAATTTCAACATCAAATTCGTGATGGAGTGAGTATTTAAAAAGCCTTTTTTTAAAATTCCATTTGATATAGAGATCGTATGATCGTTTATCCTCGTTTTGATGATATCAAGGGGCAGACAACCATTTTCCAACTCTAGGCGCGGGCGTTTTCTGGCACCTTTGTTTTTGAGCATGTCTAGTGCCAAATATATGCAGATCATGCATTCAATGTTGCTCCGTTAAAAATGGAATCTATAAACCACGAAATTTCCATTTCAAAGTTGGTCACGAGCGCGAGAAACCGAAGACGGGGGAGAGGTGCGAGTCAGGCGGTGCAGGTTTGTCTGTGTGGTCAGCTGGCTTTGCCTTGCTGCGCGTACCGGCGTACGTACTCTCGTGGGCGGGCAGCGGCAGCAGCGTAGATGCTCTCCCGTTTGCCTTTCCCGGGCCCTGTCGCAGCCCTGGAATCCCTCCCTGCCTTATTCCCCCGTCTCTGCACTGCACAGCTACTTACTGCACCTCTAGAGAGAGAGATGCTGAAAAGGGTGTGCACACAAGAGACAGAGCATTTGGAGAGAGAGAGAAATCACAGCGAAAGGCTGCAAGAATTTTCAAAAGGTGATCTTACATGGAAGCATGTGAAAAAGATACAGATGGATGGAGTAGACTTCTCTCCTCTCCTCTCTCTCCTGCAGCAGCATCGTAGCCTAGCCTAGCCTAGCCTAGAGAGAGAGATTGTTGAGAGCGAGAGGAGCAATGGAGCATCGGGAGGGGAGCAATCGAGTAGAGAGAGAGGAGAGACAGACAGCTAGAGAGTGGAAAGGCGGTAGCCCCCTTCATCGTCTCTCTCTCTCTCCATCTCTACATACTACACGCTGCCACAAATCCCTCCCTTTTCATGCTCCTCTCAAACCCCTCAATCCTTGTCCCTTCTCCAAGCCTCCCTTGGCCTTTCCGGTCTCTGCCTGCTTCTCGGGCGCAGCACCTCCCCCGACCCGACCTCGCAGCCTTTCCCTCCCCTGTCATCTCACCTATATATGCTCCCCCATTTCCTGCGCTTCAAAACACACACACACACACATACACAGAGGGCGGCTCTTGTCTTGTGACCTCTGATCTCAGTGAGTGAGCCTGCCGTGTCTCTCTTGTGACTTTGGTTGAGCAGCGAGTGCAGAGACAAACAAAGATGGCTTGGAACGGTTCCGGCGACGAGGAGAGCGGGCTTGAGCTCAGCCTCGGCTTGCCGGGGTACTTCTCCGGATCGCAAGCCCGAGCAGGTGGTGTTTCATGTCTGCTGCTCCTTGTTTGATTCTTGTTCTTGCTCCAAAGTTACAGTTTTTTTGATCAGCTTCTTTGGACTGAATTGTTTCAGGTTGGAAGGAGGACGGGAGCCGCGGTGCTGCTGCTGGGGCAAAGGGTAGAAGCAACGGCTCCAAGACAAGGTTCGCCTGGCTTATCCCTTTGCAGTGACAGCTGATTAGCTTAGCTTCCTTGTGCCTGTCGTCCAGTTCTGTCTTTTCTTTGAAAAAGAAATTCTTGTTGCCAGCCATTAGCATCCAATTATCTTTTTTTTTCTATCGTGGTGTGCGTCGGTATGAAGCTGAGTGAGATATGCACCATTGCTTTCACAAAATCTTACTAGTAGTGGAGTGGGGATTATGCCAATGTGTGCAGCAAAAGAGGCAGCTTTTTTGTGTTACAAGATTGCACTGATTCACTTGCTGTTTGTCTGCGCAACCTGCAGCAGGCCGCCGCCGGCCGCGGCTCCGGTGGTGGGGTGGCCTCCGGTGCGCTCGTTCCGGCGGAACCTGGCCTCCTCCTCGTCCTCGGCCAAGCCGCCGCCCGCCGAGGCCGAGCCACGCCACGGCGCGGACGGATACAAGGGCCTGTTCGTCAAGGTGAACATGGACGGCGTCCCCATCGGCCGGAAGGTGGACCTCAAGGCGCACGGAAGCTACGGCAACCTCTCCGTCGCCGTCGACCTCCTCTTCCGGGACCTCCTCGCCGGTACGCTCGCGCGCGCCTCCCGTCCGGCATGCATGCATGTATAACCTGGCTTATGTGGAGAACGAACCTGAACTTGCTCTCTCCTCTGTGTGTGCCGCCGCAGCTCAAAGCAGGGATCACAACTCCTGCGCAGGGGAGAAGCGGCCGCCGATCACGGGGCTCCTGGACGGCAGCGGCGAGTACACCCTGGTGTACGAGGACGACGAGGGCGACCAGATGCTGGTCGGGGACGTCCCATGGCAGTAAGCTTCTCTCTTCAGTCTTCCAAATGCAACCTGAAGAACTATCAGTTTCTCTTGACGCGATTCTAAAACTTCCTCCTTGGTGGCAATTGTTTTCGCAGCATGTTCATCGCCACCGCCAAGAGGCTGCGCGTGCTGCGGAGCTCGGATCTGAACGCGTCCTCGGTCAGTGCAACCGAAAATTACTGAATTGCGTTGGGATGTTTTCTCCACGAGTTGTAGCTGAGCTGATCCTTCCTCTGATCTTTTGCAGCTACGAGCGGCGGTGAGCCGGAAGAGGGGAGCAGCCGAGTGCTGAGCTTCGATATATTATCTCCGAAATATTTTCTTTCTTTTTTTTGCACTATCAGAGCTAGGCTTCCTACTAGTATCGAATATCGATCTGTAAAAAAATTCCGAGATCTTTTGCAATATCATCATGTCACGTTGCTATCATCAAGTAGCAGCAGACCAGACTTGTACTGTTAAGATCAGTGTATCTGGGTTCAGCAGTGTCGTAACTCGTAAGGTGTTGATTTTTGGAACGGCAGGAATGCCAAGTTTGGCTGTATCGATCGACCGCTCTTCTTGCTGGCCCCCCTGTGAGAGGGAATCTTGGTCACTGGTCAGTGCAGACCAGACATCGCTACTCTTTCATCACTGTCCATGCACAGCGGCGTATGTTTGCTTGCTGCACTGGTTTTCATCTTGAATGCCAGTGCCATGGATGCTCGCTCGTGATGTCTGCACTGTTTGGTGGCGTGTTTCGCGCCAGCGAGCAACGGAACACACGGGCCTGCTGCTAAATTCATTATTTTCCAGTTCAAAATTTCATAGTAGGAAAAAAAAAAGCTAGTACTCCGTAGTAAGGATTTTACTGGACAAGGGATTTTGAACGACTGAAAATCAATACGGTACTGACTTCCCGAATTGTACGAATGCACTTGTAGTTTCCTCTTCTACACAATGCACAGTCGATTTAGAACGTGAGGTCGAACTTTGTGTCACAATCCCTTCTCTCACTAATTGAGCGATTGTTTTTTCTTACAAATACAGTCCATTTTTCAGCCGGTTGATCTGTACATGAATTATGTTTCAGCAAAATAGTGCACCACAAACAGACTAGACCTTGCTTAGTGAAGTCGACTTTGCACCTGGTTTTCGCATTTGCACTTTCTGCATAATTGCGATTTCCCTCTGCAATAGCAACGTCTTAACTTTGTATGATATTTTGTTTTTGTGTTTTGTTTTATTGGGTGGTTGATTATTCTAAAATTGTGCAATTGTACTTCTTTATAGAACATTTTGTATGCAACTCCATTTTCAGCGATATCTTTCTTTTATGTCGGTTAAGGACTAAGGATATTTTATTTTTGTTTTTTGGTATTATATTTGCATCAAAGACTAGAGGCATGAAGACTGACTAAAACTTAGGGCTCGTTTGGATCCCCTGAATTCATTTCATTTCGTACAAATGAAATGAAATGACATTACTCGAGTCATTTCATTTGGTAAAACTTAAATTCCAAATCCAAAATCCGCGTTTGGCAACCACCCAGAATTGTGAAATGAAATGATTTACTAATATTGATTGGCAGCATGAATTCAACCCCAGATCTAGCTTAGAAATGAACTGCATAATAATAAAAACATGATCCTTGATAAGTTGCAGTACATAAAACATGATCTCATAACACAAATATATGTCCAGGTTCACAAACAGATTATAACACAATATGATTTGACATACAATAATAGTTCTAGAAGGAAAAAGGCCACAGCTTGTGACCACAGTTGCACATTATGACAGGTTCAAGAACAACCAAGTTTCATCGAAAATTGAGTGCTTAATTGCAACAAGGAAGATCAAGTCTTGATTTGCTTCATGACCCATTTCTTTTGCATTCCCGCCGGCAAGGCCTGAAGTGACTTAAACTTGCGATCGTCAGAGACAAGAATGTCATAGGCTGCAAGAAGATCATCTTCTTCTAGTCCTATTGCATTAAGTGCAGCAAGTATCTCTTCAGGAGATGACGGTTTTGGAGGAGCCTCGTACACATCCGCTCGAAAGGCGGCAGTGAAGTTGTCCAGCTTCTCCCCAAGCATGCAAGCGACTGAATCATCTGACCTGTACCTTTTCCTTTTGCGATCTTCGCCAGTTTGAGTAGATGATTCATCATCATTGTCTTTGTTATTGTTAGCATTCTCCTCCGCCATTTCTGCCCCGCTCTCAGCTGCAGTCCGTGCTCCTGCTCCAGTAGCGCGGTCCCTTGAGTAGAGTGTGCTGATCATGTCCCAATACTTGATAACCTTGTATCTATATGAAGTTGCATCTTTGTTTGCCTGCAAATGATAGAAACTGGAACATGTTACAACTCGAGCAACAACTTGAACAGAAAACAAATAGACCTTGTAGTATAGAGGTAATATTTACCTTCACGTAATTGTTCCACACATCATCACTATCAACAGAGATCATGTGGCTATCATCATCCCAGCCAAATCCACTTTGAGAGAGCATCTTGTTGACAACAATATAATGCTTGTCAAAAGTCTTACTCCTGGATATGATGTTGTCTTTTGTAATTTCTTTCTCGCACTTCTCTCTCACATTCTTCACAGCAGCAGTGTAGACATGTGGTTTCCACCCATTTTGAGCGCGATCTCCCTTGTTATAATGATCGATAAAGACATCCAACATAGCTTTGTCCATTTCATCTGTCCAAGTCAAGTAGCTTCTACCTTTTTTCGCGGAGGCCATGCCTATATCAACAAGAATATCATGAGTTAGTGGCAAGTATGTGTATGAGAGGGAGTAACTAACTTGATAGATATGAAACATACCAAATTGCAAATATATATATACACAAATACTGTACAACATTCAAGCAAAGTCAAGCGTTTGCTTGTCCGCGTCTAGATTGATAATCTGCCCACATCTGATTAGCTAGAGTCATTCTCTTGTTGTTCCACTCGTGAGTCATCTGAACGTGCCTAATCATATCAGGTTCCTCTTGGACTTCAATAGCAGCATTATTTAGTTGATTATCGACTTCATGTAACATTAAGTCATCCATCTCTCTTTGCCTATCAACTAGAAAGTTATGCAAGATGCAACACGCATTGATGACTCGAATCTGGCAATAAGTTAATATATGGCATGTTAATACACAAATCCAAAAGAACTTAGTAGGATGCAATTAGCATAGATTATACCTGATTTTTAATCCCAAAAAAGGAACTAGTCCTGAGAATAGCCCATCTCATCTTTATGAAAGCAAATATCCTCTCAACTACATTCCTAGCACATGCATGTCGCAAGTTATAGAGCTCTTTCGGAGTTTGTGGATTATTTCCATTGGCAGCCCACTCTTTCAAGTGATACCGTGTATTCCTGAATGGAGCAAGGAAGCCCGGACCATTTGTGTATCCGGCATCTACAAGGTAGTATTTTCCTAAAGTATATGAAAAATAGCCCATATTAGATTTCAATTTAGAACTTCAAATACCTAGTCCAAAGTTATACAATACTTACCACTTGGAACTCTGAAAGCATCTTCTCTAAACATTGCATCTCGCAGCACTCGTGAATCTGATGCAGAACCTTCCCAGCCCGCCAACACATACACAAACTTCATGCTACGGTCACAAACACCCAGCACATTTGTAGTTATCTCGTGTTTTCTGTTCCTATATCTTCCTTGCTTGCGTAGTGAAACACGAACATCGACGTGTGTGCCATCTAAAGCTCCAAGCCCATCCGGGAACCACTTCCACCGGTTATCCTCGGGTAGTTCAGTTGCGGGGTTTGGCAATTTGATGAACTCGTGCGATAAAGATAGGACGGCTCCTAACACCTCATTAAAGTGTCTACAAATTGGCTCAAGTGTCCATCTATAGGTGCTACGGATTAACCTGAACTTCATGCTATGGCTAAGAACAAGCAAGAAGATGGTTACGGCTTCTTCAACAGTCATGTAGAAAGTGTCTTTTAGTCCAGCCCTTTCACGTAAGATAGCACAGAGGTCAAAAAAGGACCTTTTGGTAAACCTTAGAGTGTCATAGCAATATTGATTTGGACCCATATAGATGTTTCTAAGCATTTGTTTCCTAATTCTAGTCTCAGCCTCTTCCTCACTGAAATCTCCAAGTTCTACAATCCTTCTCCTACAATAGATGTGTTGAGCAATGGCTACTACACTAACAAAGAAACCAGTTGCTACCCTCTTCCTTTTCTTCCTCCTCTCATGATATAAATCTAGTGGTTGATCTGCCATCTACAATACATACAATAAGGGAAACTAAGTAGAGTAATAAAATCTCAGATCTACACATCAGCTAGAGAGCAACATCAACCAAACAAGGTCTGTAATAAAATAGCAACATTTTGCAGTATAGTAGCAGGAAAATTAGCATGAATAAAAGATCCAGAGCCTAGTCCTGAACCAGTACTATCTAGCTACTAGGTACCACTAACTACTACTGTGATCGCATAATGAGCACACAAAAAGTTGGAAGCAAGCAGCACAAAAAAAGTTGGAAGCAAGCAGCACAAAACAGCAGCCCACAAGATTGTTAGTAGTATATTATTTCCATTGCAGGTCCAAGAGGCTAGGGTTAGAGTTCAGAAAAGGGCTAGGGCTAGATGTTCATTGCACATTTAACTCAGACGAAGAAATAGAAATTAATTAGAAACACCAGTCTATTGTGTACCGTTGCCAACTCCTCGGTTATATTCTTATCTCTATTTCCACAGATCAAATACTTTGTAGTACTACCGTTGCCAACTCCTCGGTTTTATTCTTATCTCTATTTCCAGAGATCAGAGAGATTTTTCACCAAGTAACGATAAAATATCCATTTACCCCTAGTACTATTATTTTGTGCAAGTGCGTTGCTTATTTCCTTAGCAACCAATCCACTTATTCTAGACTTTATTAACCAGGGAAGGTACTCCTGAAAGAGATTCCCATGTAGATGCAGATAAAAAGGTAACCTGACATCAACCTCCCTGAATAAAAAAGTCAGTGGTTACTAAAGTATTCATCAAATATTCCAAATCCAAAAATTACTACTATTCAAACGCTCCATCCACGGCTATCTATCAAGCAGTACAATCAGGTAATCATCGGAACAAGGCGCCTCTCAATTCTGGAAATAATAGGTCTCTTTGTCTCTCCCGAATGAAACCTCGGACTAAATCCTCCCCAACTCCCTTCTAAAATCGAACTAGTTTATCCTTAAAACCGAGTTGCTAAAATCAAGCAGGCACCACAAAGTACAAGATTCAACACAAAATTTTTACTCTCACCTCAACCCTCGGTACACCAACTAAAGAAGAATCAATCGACCATATAAAAGAGGGGAAAATATGAGAGAGAGATGTGTGCAGGAGCATACCGTGGTTGTTGTGAACTAGATGAAGGGCAAAGTGGAGGGATAGTGAGAGAAGTCAGGACGAGGTGGGAATTCAAAACGTGGTCAGCTGCTCCTAAAGATTGTGGATCTTGTGATCTTGAGGCTGATCTGTCGAGGAAGCTGCAGATTAGAAACGGTAAAGGGTTAGGGTTCAATAATAGGAAAAGAACAAGTGAGAAAGAGAGGGCAAAAAGTGGAGAGATGGAGGGGCAAACTTGCCTATGGTGGAGGAGATGGCTGAGGTTGACGACGGATCACCGGAGGCGGGATACTACCGGCCAGGTGGCATCAAGATCTCCGTGGGGAGGATCCATGGCGTGAAGTGGACTCGGGGGAGAGGAGTAGATGTGGCAGCCAAAGGTTCAGAGGCGGGTAGAGCCGTCGCCGGTGGCCGGGAATCGTGGCGGCGAGGCGATGGCGGGAGGGAGAGCTCGGGGGAGGAAGGAGATGGCGTTGCGCGAGAGAGATAGGCGTTCGGGAGAGATTCCAGCAAAATGACGGGTCAGTTGGTGGAATTTGGGTAACGCTTGATGTCTATCGGCTGGAATCCTAAAATGAATACCTTGAACTAATTCCTGTACAGCCAAACAAGGGTAGCATAGAATCGTCAAATGAATTCCAGAATTCCTGCCCCAATGTCTGGATACCAAACGAGCTCTTAGTGTAAAAACAGTCAAAGAAGACCTCTAACTATTACACATTTTCATGATAAATTCTCATATTAAATGAATCCAAGCACTTACATTTTGAATCCTCTTCATTTCTAACATGCAGGGAACCCAAACACTTACATTATGAGATCCACTCTCTAAATCACACACAAATCAACAAGTCATGGCGCTCAACCTCTTAATTTTCCTTTTTTTTTCTTCTTAGATGGAGCCTAGAATGTTAATTATATTCTCAAAATTAAGATATCAATATTTCTCACTGTTGCTATTGTTACCCTATAGAACTAGCACACAACTGAACCTCCTCGATACCGTAGCCCCATCATCCTACACGGTATCGATGAACTTGTTCGTAATGCAAAGAACCTAACTATAACCACGTCCTTCCGGCTTATCTTCTTCCCTTTCAGGACAGTGTGAACATTACAATAGGCAGGATAAAGTCAAGATGGCAAGGGAACTGTTCAGAAGTAAAATATGCACAAACTAGAAACTACACGATGCTTGGCATGAGGATTATAGTTCTCCTACCCAATGCCACCCGATAGCAACCTGAACCAACCTTTGCTTCACTAACCAAGGTGGGATTGAATTCACATTTTATACACAAATACACTAGGGAAAGGCTCCCTACTGTGTCATTTTTTCATAAACCGAGCGATGCTTACAAGGGTTGTCCTTACTAAAGATCACTCATAGAGCGTCAAGCCATGTTTGCATTCCTTATTTTAAACTAGGTCTAGTCCTATGCATATTCATGGCAAAGAAAGATTTGAATCTAATGATACATCTCCTGACTGAAGGTACAATGTCCCCAAGTATCATATCATTTCTCTGTCCCCATAAGCTCCAGTGTCACAGGGGCGGACCTAGAGAGTATGCCAGGTATGCCCCGGCATACCCTGGGCCTAGCCTTGCACAGTTCATTCCATATAAAAGAGAAATTATCAAAATTATTCAGTGGGATATGTATTACTCGAGAAACATCATAAAATTATTCATGAAGAATTATGGGCCCCTTTGGTTATGCCAATGGTTGCTACTTGCAGCCTTCTAGGTCATGGGTTCAAACCCCATGTTTGCCATTTATTTTGCTTCTTTGTCTATCAGCTTTCTATTTCATTTGTTTTTTGGTATTATTATTTGAGCCTGATTTCTTCATTTTCCTTAACTTTTTAAAGCGTAAATGACAGAGATGCATTATATGCACCGTAGGCAAGATATATATACATACCTTTGTTGCTTATATGCCATATTAATATGCAGGTAGGTTGAGATAACATTAACCAACTAGGAATCACACAATTGTTTATAATGTTGGTGAAAAAACACAAACGTATCATTCATGCGATTATTTGCGAAAAAACTGTTTTTTTTCTATATATAAAATTCCAATTGTTTATCAACAAGCTGATGTATACATTTTTTTGCAAATTGCTACAAAAAAAATCAATGTATATATATCTTCTCTATTGTAATTTTCATATATTTGGACTTGGTCGTGTTGTGGTCCTAAAATACACTCTTTGTTAGGTTAAGTTAGTCCGACCCGTTATTTACTAAAGTAGAAAACTTTGAAATGCGTGTAATTTTTTTGTTCATACATTTTTATGGGAAAATAATAGATAGTATAAAATTATATGTGAATTTTTTTATGTGGCATACCCTTTCATGAAATCCTAGGTCCACCACTGCAGTATCATGTGATCAAAATCTCCATGAGGAAGTTGATGGAATATCTATCCCTGCCATCTTGGATCATAGTGTGAATATCAAAATCATTGTTCCATTCCACTCCAATAGCCCACTAAAAACTCTGCCTGAAATTGCATTCAAAGTATAAATGCATTAGGGTTTCAACAGGGCACTTATCACATAAAAGATAATATGAGAATTCAACATAGAAATTCTTGTGTAACATCATGCCCTTGGTGTTTAATTTTCCGTGTAATAATAGCCATGCAAAAAAAATCAGTCTTGGCATGTTGCAAGTTTTCCAAATATCCAGAATGGGTATGGGAGTCTCATGGGTCCCAATAAGAGTTTTGTATAACTTTTTGGTTGAGAATATGTCACCCCATGGGAATTTCCAAGTGTCATTTTGACCAGATGAGTTATTTGAAGTATTACTAGCTGAATCTGATGTAGCTCATCATGAGCAAGAATAGATAGAGAGAGTTCAAACATGTTGTAGATTTTGTCATGTCCAATAGTCATAGCCTGTTCCATAGAGATATTTTCATTTTTTGCAAAGGATCGAAGTTGCGGGTATCATTCGCAGATCAACAGATCTTTCCAGAGTAGGATTGTCTTTCCATTATTAACTGTCCATGAAGTCAATGCTATTTATAGATAGAGGGCATGAAACAATCTCTCCACCAAAAATACCCCTTAGGGCTAGTTGCACTAGAAACTTTACCATCAGAGTAAATAATAGCGCTAGATTGTTTCGACCGAAACTACTATCCACGTCGTCCTGATTCTTTCTGCCCTAGGATGTCGACGATCAACATCTAAAACCGTCCCGGACCTGAAATTGTACTCCAATCTTGCGTCCGGTGCTCTTTCGCATCCATTTTCGACTCCGAATCATGAACTGTGTCGTGGACGGGTGATCCTCACAAGACCCTTACTCGCTGTATGGTGGATCGCCTGTGTGCCCTGGGCGTACCATCATCGTACACTGGCAGTAACATGCTCAGTGAGAGGCGCATGGTGAACCGCGCGCGCTCCCTGGGCCCGCCGTGAACGTACGCGGGTGGTAACACGCTCGGTGATAGGCGCATAGTGGACCGCGTGGGCCCTAGGCCCGCTGTCAGCGTACGCGGGCAGTAACGCGCTCAGTAAGATGTGTTGCCGCCCGCCCGTAGTCGATATGGCGCTCTGATCCCATGATGGCCATGGGATCTCGCGGCCAAGGTCCCGCCCGGTGTGTGTAGCATCCCAATTGTCTAACAATGACAATGCTATATGGTCTAGTAATATAATTGCTACTTACATATAATTGTTGCATCATAATTATATCATGCTCATGTCATCATACCACCTTGCATTTGAGCATCATATAAAACCCCTTTCATTTGGTTCTTATCCCATATGCATTTGTATCACTTGTATTTGCCTCTTGTAGTTGCTTCTTGATAAATTGCTTCATGTCCAAGTTGAGTTGGGGGCATATCTTTTATTAACTCCACCACCTTTCTTGTCACCACCCCATAATTCCACCACCCTACTACATGTGAGCTTTGCATTTTAATTGGTTTTACCTCTAGCTCATGTGAGTTGGGATGGATCCACTTCTAATTACACATGCTCCCATATATGCATCATGATGTTGTCACATTATTAATATGTGGAGCCACATGGCCACCTTTGCATGCTATGTGAGTGGAACCCTTTTCTAGCCTCCATATGGATTGTTTTGAATGTATGCTTATGTTGGAATATTTTTGTGGCTATTATTCATCTAGTGGAACATACACACTAGCATGTCCCAAATTATATTCACATAGGAGCATCTCCATCTACTCCACATGGGAAATCCATTTTAATTCTTTTGGCTTGGCCTTAGATCCATATTTTTAGAATGCATGTGAATCAAGGCCATGAGACTTTATTTTTGTTTTCACCAGAATAAACATGGCATTTAATGATTATGCATGGGCCATGCAAGGTCACCCCATCTTTTTCACCTTTGGGTTTTTCTTTGATTTTTGAGTGGAGCATGGATCTTTGGGGATCATGTTAAGTAAGCTCTATTCTTTGCTCTTACTCAACCCTCACCATCTTGTTTTTCCTCTCCTTGCCATGTGCATCACAAACCTCACCCCTCCCTCTTGCTTGATCTTGTTTTGATCATGTCAAACCCTACCCTACCCTCTCTCCCTAATCCCTCTCTAACCCTAACCCCACCACCTTACCTCACCATGCCGAGGCACCACCCCCAGCCCTAGCCTACCCCTGGCTCGACCTAACCCATGCCATCTACCCCTCTAAACCCTAACCTAACCCGAGCCCAACCCTATCTCCAACCCCGAGCCTCCCCCTTGTTTTCTCTCTCTCTCGCTGCACACCGACCCTACACCCGAGCCAGCCCTCTCTGACCTCGCTCAGGTCCCACCTGTCCGCGTCTCTGGGCGTTTTACAAAAGGGGACCTGGGGTTCCAAATCCTCAACCCGTAGTCCCCATCTGCGCCACGTGGCCGCGCCCTGCTCACCCGCTGGCGCGTGGGCCTGCTCAAGCGTCGACCCCACTCGTCAATCGCCGTGGCTCACTTCCCCCATGGTATAAAAAGTTTTTGCGCATCGTTTTAGCCAGCACAGCACAGGGCCCACCTATCTGTGTCTGTGGCTAGGTTTCTCCGGGTGGAAAAAGTATCTGCATTTATCTGTTTTTATAAAATGAATTTCAGAAATGTTTAAATATGAATTTAAATTCTGTTTTAATAACTTTTAATTGCTAATTCCAAATAATACAAATAATATATGTTTTTGAATCATAAAAATGTGAGGATTCCAAATATGCCATCCAAAATAATGTTCGCTTAATTTAAATTTTCGAGATGATTAAATTGCAATAAAAATGCCTTTTCTTAATTAATTAATAACTTTAGTTCTATAACTTCAAATCGGACAAATAATATGTCTAAATCGATCAGCACGACGAGCCCGTTCTAACTATGCATTCCATGTTCTGAATTGCAGCATGCATCATATAAATATTAAGTGGACAGCAAGTGTTATGGGAGCAAAACATGACTAAAACCTAATAAAATGCTTTATTCTTGTACCCCACACCTCACCCATGCCATGCTACATTATTGCTATGTAAATTGTGCACCATTCATCATGGCATGCTTGTTTGCTTGTCGCATTTTATTCATATACTTGTGCACTTTATTTATGTTGGTCCTTGTTTGTTTGGTTCTTCTTCGAATAGACGCCGAGCAGGGGAAATATCAGGAATCCCAGGAGTACTACCCAGATCCGTCTCTCGCTTCAACTGAGCTGCCAGGCAAGCGCTACCACATGCTTGCATACATATAGTACCTATTTTCTCTATCTTATTCTTGCATCATTGAGTCGCGATTGCATTAAATTGAATCCCAAGTACTGTATAGCCTTTACTTTTAAACCCCATCGAAGCTTGTTCCTCCATCCCATGAGCCATTACTACAGGAGTTGTTTGAGCCATGCGAGTCATAGAACAGCATGTGTAGGGTATGTGCGTGTCTGATGGATGACGAGGTACCTAAACAACTTATCCTAAGTAGTAATGGGGTAACTAATGAAAGAGGCACTGGTGGTCAATATCTGCTATTTGGTTTTTCATGCTCACTTGTGTCCGAGTACTTAATTCCTGTTCCTTGACTATTCGCACTATCCACATCCGGGAGGCCGTGGACCCCCCAGAGCCAGTGCTTGATTCATTTCTATTTCTTGGAGCCACAAACTAGTTTGGGGTTTTATTACTATCATGTACTTATGCCATGCTTTACTGTTTTATTTACGATTGTGCGTGGAGCACCTGTACTATTTTGGATCGTGACACATTTTCGCTGTATCGACAAGCCCAGTCACACTTTCGGGTTCCCAGTCGTTTACCGCCGTCCACACAAACCCTGGGTCCGTTCCGGAGCCGGCCAACTTCGTTGCGGGTAGCTTAGTGGGGTGGCCCCCTGAAATATTTTATGAATCCAGTGATCGCTTTGTCGTGAATGCCTCGTTGGGTTTTGAGTTGGTTTTTCCGAGGTTGATCGAGTGTGTGTTGCTATTTGTGCACTCCTGCAGGGTAAATCTTTCTGAAAGCGGTGTCCGCGGTTATGGACGACTTGGAGCACAGTTTCTCGATCATAGACAAGTATAACTAAAGTATCGCTTTTAATCTGACTAAATACCTGGATAGTAAATAGTGCAATACTCATGGAATGGTTAATAAAACTGCCAACGGATGGGTTGTTCGTCCGCTTTCTCGTTGGTAAGCGAGAAGGGGGATGGATCTGTTACTTTACACTGTTATAACTGTTGTTTCTAATTAACGGACATCCGCCTATCATTGGTTATGCGGATGGTTAGCGGGTATCTATAGACTTGATAGTTATATCTTTTGCCGCAATTGCGTCACCCCAGGTATATGTCCCCTTTATAGGCATAAAGACTTGCTAAGTACCCCTAGGGTCTCACACGATAAATTGTTTGATTCAGATGAATAGGTGTATTCGCAAGATGGATACTAGGTGGAGGAGACAGATGATGTTGGCAACGATCACTCGGTGTAGAGGTTCTGGGGATGGGGATCCGCGAGATTTGTGGGCGGGATGTGTTTATTTATGTGGCATCTTATGCCGATTTGCTTCTTATCCGTACTCGGATCTTGTTTTCCGCTTCCGCCTGATACTCTGATGGTTGATGTATGAGGAGCTATCCTAAACTATTATCCCTATCTTGGATATTTGGATCTTGCCGTATGGCGTTACAATATTTCTATTTCTTTTAGATGGAATGACTCTGAGAACTGTTGTATGGTAGCTTGCATACATACTCACTTGTGTATGTATTTGATCTCTTCGTCTGTTGCCTACGCCGCTCGCTCTTGTCCCGATGTATTGGAAGTGGTTAGGACGGCCGACGGGTCTACATGTGGGTGGCCCCTGGGCCCCCGCTGTACTATTTTAACCACTTCCGGTTCATCCAGGCTTGAACTTAGAGCGTAGGGTCCGAGGTTGTTACAGTGTGTACATGGTGCCGTAAGCCCATGTCGACCATAGTTTCTCGCTTACGTGGGCCAATTGAGAGCATACATGGCGCTATAGATTATAGCCGACTGCGTTTTCTCGCGGCTATGGGGCCCCTTCATAACCTATGTGGCGACATAAATCCATGCCGTCCGTGGTTTCTCGCGATCGTAGGCCCCGTCCAGAGCCGACGTGGCGATGTAATCACATGCCATCTCTCAGCGTAGACAGTAAACCTCGCGGGCGGAGAGACGACCTGGCACAATAGATCTTACGCGTCCATGGGTTAGCGTGGCGATATCATACCGTGGGTCACATATGTAGCCGAACTGGCAGCTTTAGATCGTACGCGTACGTGGGTTATCGCAGTGACGACATGCGCCGTCACCCAGCTGGCACTATTATTTCACACCGTCTTCGGGTTCTTGCGGTGAGGTGTTGTGTAGCCTATAAAAGACCCCTTTGTCTTCTTGGTTTCTTGAATCACACTTCCTTCTCTCTTCCCTCTGTCCAGCCTGCCTTTCCTGAATGACGCCCTAGAAGAGGCGCCACCGGCCATCGTCTATCGGCGGTGTCTTCTCAGTCTTTGCTGTGACAGTGGAAGCGTGTACACCGCCATGTTACGCGTAAGATGAGGGAATACAGCCTCGAATATCTAGACTTTTTTGATAGCCTTCTCAACAATCTCTAGAATTAGGATGGCCACGCGTCGTCGTTCCTTCCTCCTCCTTAGTAGATAACGGTAGATATGTGTATGTGTCTATGTTTGTTATATGTTATCCGTGTTATTGAAACCTGTAAATTTAGTCGTCTGAATATCGTCACGTGTCTTTGCGTTTATATTTTGCTGTTAAATCTTACTCTTTTGGTAATCTTTGTGTTTGTCTTCTGCTATAAAATCGTGTTACCTACGCCTCATTTGGGGTATGTTCAAAAAAAATGTATATCTTCGCTCCTAGGTCCGCAGGTCAAGTACACAACGCCTTTTTTCTAGACATGTATGTACGCTCGCACATGTTTTCTTTCGCGCGTCCGCTCGTATAGCTCACGTGTGATGGTTTCACTAGGGTTGGAAATAGTAACATATGGTTTGAGACATAGAGATCGCTTTGTAGGTTGTCGTGGTTATCGAACGTGTGTGAGATTGACTCTTATATCTTTGTACGTGTTTTTCCGACCGTACGGTCCTGTATGGTGAATGTGTACGAGACTGCCTATTATATCTTTTTACGGTTTTCTCGGACGTGTACTCGTTGTATAATGTTCTGATTGATGGTTTCAAACGATTTGTACATCAGCTATTTTTCATCGACATGTTTACCGTATTTTGCTTCTCATTTTGGTAGTTCCGTTTGTTCTCTTGCACATATATATGGCGCGCTCATCATAAAGCGTTCTGTATACCGGCCATGCCCCAGGGGCGCAAAGAGAAGTCTAGTTTTCTAGTATGCTTCCCAAGGAATATCATGTTACCTGCAAAAAAGAGAATAGCATGTTGATTATAAAATTTATGTAGATTTTTCATAAATAGAGCTTGATTTTGAATTCTCAGGTTTATTACTCTAAGTACCCCTGATCCTCTGGCATGCATACAAGATCTCAGCTTTCTAGACATTTCCCATGTGTTCGAGAAACTTTGTTGGCCCACAGGAGTTGTCTTCCACTTTTTTTTCAAAATGTACAAAAAATAGTCACATGCACCTTGGATGAGCACATGGAAAACATAGGCATGAACTTACTAACCGAGTACAACTGAGTTAACCTTCCAGTGTAGGACATTAAAGAAGAGATTCTTGATAATTGTCGGTCTAGTCTAGAAACCATAGGAAAGAGATCGGCTACATAAAGTCTTATAGTTCCCAGTGGCAGTCCTAGGTAAGTGAAGGGTAGACTTCCTAATTTGCATCCAAAAGATTCAGCTAGGGCCTATGCATGTTCACACTCCACATTTACTAGATGTAGTGGTGCGTCACTTTGGCGCACGATCCCGTTGATTCTGGAGCATTTTGACAAAATAAATTTATAAAAACAAAAATGTTATAATAGAAAATGTGTTGCAGTCACGATAAAAAGAGGGTGGAAAAAGCAATCAGGGAAATATGAGATTATATTACAATAACTAATACTAAAAGTATAAGTACATTGTATGGCATTGTCCAAGGTAGCAAAAGTAAGGAATGAACAACAAAAGTAATATCTACATAAGCTTTCTATGAGCATTCTTGTGCCATGGTCTTTGGAGGCTGCAACACATAGGAAACGAAGACCAATTAGTCACCACCAAAAGCTCACCTAGCTAGATATCAAAAGATAAATTAGCCGATGGTTAAACATTGGATAAATGAAAGAAACATGAAAGGCATTCTTTCTCATTTTTTTCAAATGCTTTTCCACGGTCACACTTGCATGTCTAAGGGTATTGTCCACCAGAATAGTTAAGATACACAATATTGAGCACTTGTTCTATTTGTTTAGGTATTTGGCATGGTTGGTGTCGCACCGACAAAATAAGAGTAATCCCGAGGAATTTTCATAGGGTTGAGCAAACCCAATATTTATGAGACAGTAGATGCAGAAATGCATACATGACTATGTGTTTAGCAACACTGGTATAACTACACCAAAACGGATCAATATAAGAGGTGGTTAACCCAGAACCTGTTTTACTAGTTCGGGAAGTTGCAACTATAGTTACTGAATCAACATGAAATTATACATAGACCAGTCTAATCTAATCCACCAGTATCAATGAAATAATTCTAATAGTAGGTCGTGGTACCAAACACCTAAAATCCATCACGACATTTGAAGGAAACATGTGTAATGCAAGAAATATAACTACAGCCAGCCCTGATAGCTGAAACTCTGAAACTGGTATGAGAGGAACAAAGACATCAGCGTTGCGGCTAAATAAAATTGAAAGTGGTAAGTGAATACTAGAGGCCATCTGCTAAAGAGTACATCACACATATCATCTGCTGTGTGTAAATGGTATCTTCACGATATTAATATATACTCTTTATCCAAAAAAGGTTTGCAGTGTTCACAAACAATAATGGAGAAAGTGGGTAACCCTGTCATACATCTCTTTTGTAAATATTGTTTTCCAAGGACTCCATTAAGAAGAACTGAATCGAGGTGGATGCCGAATGAAATATCTTGGTTATAGAGCAATCCGGTTTGGGCCAAATCCATTTTCATTGAGCATTGCTATGATGTCATTGTATTCAACTCTATAAAAGGCTCTCTCAGAGTTTATCTTGAGAATAATCACGGGCTGCTTTGATTCACGACAAATATGGAAATACTCAAAAGTCCATCCACTATGGTCTTATATTGTTTTACCTTTTATGAAACCATATTGGTTTTGATGCACAATAGGGATGATGTCTCTCTGCCGTCAATTGGCTATTAGCTTTGTGAGAAATTTGAGATGCAAACTAACTAAGGAGATAGGCATGATTTCAGGGTCAACAACCTTAGGAATCAAAGTAATATAGGCAGTATTTATGCTTTTCATATTTAGGTTCTCTGAGTAAAAATCATTAACCAATTGGAAGAAATCATGATTAATTGTTTCTCAAATATTTTCTTTAAGAATAAACCATTAAAACCCTCTGAAAGGACAAAGATGTCGCCTAGAGGGGGTGAATAGGCGGTTTAAAACTTTTACGGGAGTGGCTTAACAAAGGCGGAATTAAACTAGCGTTTATTTTGTCAAGCACAAAGCCTGGAACAACTAGGATTCACCTATGTGCACCAACAACTTATTCTAAGCAAGACAAGCAACTATGTGATAGCAAGATATAGACTTCAAGCACAAAGGCTATCACAAAGTAAGGTGCATAAGTAAGAGTTCGAGTATAGAGATAACCGAGGCATGTGGAGACGATGATGTTTTACCGAGTTCCTCCTAACAATGGAGTACATCTCATTTTGAGAGGGGGTGGTTTCGAATCACCAACACCACAAA
Organism: Avena eriantha; assembly: GCA_910589775.1. NCBI lineage: Eukaryota > Viridiplantae > Streptophyta > Magnoliopsida > Poales > Poaceae > Avena > Avena eriantha. Next base: position 24,956,523 of record OU342740.1, read on the forward strand.
AGGCCTCCCTTGTTCCCCGGTGAATCTCAACCCAACGGGATCGATCCACACTTCCACTATTGGTGCACTTGTCGGTAGCAATGCGGAACCTCTCACATGATTGGGGAACTTCTCCACAACTCAATTGGAGGCTCCTAGCTAACAAGCTTGGGGAAAGCTCCACAACTTAATTGGAGGCCCCAAGTAATCCACAAACCTGCAATACAACCAAACCGTCTAGGGTTCCAAGAACCCAAGAGTAAAAGGCTTCTCACCTTTCACCCAATCGAATCCTCACCGAGAACCCAAAATGATGCACACAATACAATGGCAAGAACACAATAAGTGATCAAGTCCTTCTCTCCCAAATTCCACCAAAGCTACAAAAGCTTATGGGAGAATAAGAGAGGAAGAACAATGGAGGAAATCCACACAAGACTCCAAGATCTAGATCCCAAGATGTTCCCCTCACTTAAAGGAGAAATTGATTGGTGGGATTGTAGATCTAGATCTCCTCTTTCAAATCCCTCAAGAATATGCAAGAATCGTAGGAGGGATTGAGGGATAGCAACCTCAAGAAGGTCCCTATCAACAATGGAGGGGAAAACTTGCAAGAAAGGTTAGGGAACCATTGGGGAAGAAGGGCCCCTTAAATAGGTCCCTAGAAATCCAACCGTTAGGCCCAGGAATCGCCCGGTCCGAAGTCTCCGGACTGGGACCGGAGTCTTCGGTGTACCCAGGCCAAACATGGACATTCTGGATGCCATTCAGCACTCGGTCCGGAGATAGACCGGAGATTTAGTCTGGAGTCTCTGGTCTTACAAAAACTGGCAGACAGAACAATACAAAAACAACCATAACTTTTGCATTCGGACTTCGATTTTGATGATCTTGAGCTTGTTTTAAAGAGGACAATAAGCTCTACAAGATCATATAGAAAAACATCATAGTACAGAAAGGGAGGATAGAACCAAATGACGAAAGGTTTGACCTCTCTCAAAAATACGAACCGGTAAAACCTCCAACATCTAAAACGCAATAGAGAATGCATATGAAATCCGTTTTCGATGAACTAGATCTTGTTATGAATATTACCATAAGCTCTAAATACTATCATGGATAAGAACCAAATAAGAACCAAGAAAGGAGATGCCAAGTATGCAAAGGTTTGAGCTCTCTCCGAAGTATATGATCAAGTTACTCACTCGAGAGCCCCTCTTGATAGTACGGTTACCTATCCTATAAACCGGTCTCCCCAACTAACACCATGAGACCGGTACGAAAGAAACCCTATCAAGAACATACCTTTGCCTTGAGCATATTCCACTTGAGCTTGACGATAACAATCTTATCCACCTCAAGATGGAACACCTTTCTTGATTGCGCTAGCTTGGTGAAGTCTTGCAAATTGCTCCCCCATACTCATTATGGGAGATCCTCTATTTTAGGCATATCTTCACATGTCCATGAGCACCATAGGATGGAAAGTTTCAAGTAAATGAATCTTTGAGATAGCTCATCTTGAACTTGCACTTCATTTCTTCTTTCTTCATCATGTTGGTGTCTTGAAGGTACACAAGAGATATCACACCATCTTATTCTTCAACACACACTTGTCATAGTCCCAACTCTCACATGACCAAACTTTCGATCACTCCTTGAACACCTTGGTCACCACTTGATCTTCTTCACTTTATTCTTCTCCCAACCTTGAAGCCAACATATGGTTCAAGCATTGTCTATGGACAAATCCTACAAGTAGAACTCAATGCAAACATAAGTACTTAAAGATTGTCATTAATTATCAAAACCACACATGGGGTCACACATGCACTTTCAATCTCCCCCATTTTGGTAATTGATGACAATCCTTTTGAGAGGGTTTATATAAGGAATTAACCAAACAAAACATTGTGCTAACATAAAATACAACACAAGTATGTGATGTTAGTATAACCACAATATAGAGCAAACTCCTCCACAATCTATGCACGTGTGGATGAACTTGAATTTCATTGCATATATTGCCAACCATTACCAGTGGTGGAGTTTTCTCTATATATTCAAGATGCCATGCAACACACTAAGATGCAACGCACACGAGGCAAGTTTTTAAGTACAAAACTCAAAACACACAACCAAATTCCCTGAAACCCTCTAAAACTTCTCCCCCGTTGGCATCGATTGCTGAAATGGGTGAAAAACTTTAAAAGGCCAATTTAGTGAGAGTTCCTCCATATGGTATGCATTTCTCATAATATGAGTAGAATCAAATGCACGTATCCAATGACGAATACTAGGAGGAAACCAAATTGAACTAAGGATACAAAGATTGCAAAGAAATAAAATGGTAAAGAAGCATCAACAAATGAAGCAAGCAATCAAAAGATCCAAAGAATCACTTCACAAAAAGGAAGATACCAAAAGAAAGATATATATTATGATAAGATCGACATGAGAGTGATTTAAATAATATGAGAAGACACCCCAAAGTTTGTGCATAAATTACAATTTGCATTTGAATATAATATGCATAACATGGCATCCTCGTTCCCTCTATATCATTTAAACCATAACCACGAGCAAGAGAGAAGATATTATGATGAGAGAAAATGGGTGTTTAGATGGAAATAGGAAGCTCCCCAAGTTTCATGCACAACAAAGTGCACAATTATGGAATCCTAACTCCCTATAATAAAAAAACACCAAACAGGAATAAGAAGGCAAATGCGTGTTCTTAGGTAAATTAGCAAAGCTCCCCAAGGTTTATGCACCAAATATAATAATTGCTTTGAATGTAAAGTGCATAAACATGGTATCCTTGTTCCCCCAAACTTACATAATAACACAAAGGCATGAGAGATCAACTTTCTTAACACCAACAAGTGCCAAAAGATGCAAATAAAAAGGTCAAGCACTCAAAGCAAAACTTTTGGAGCCACGAAAGGATAAAAAGTAGCACAAGGTGTAGATTCCAAAGAAAAATGATATCAACTAGAGATTTAGCCATAATCATGTGTATAAGTTTCTAGGTAGAAAACAATCACCAAGATATACATCCACAAAGAAACATGTACACACAAAATGGATACTCAAGAATGAACAAGATATCCAAACAGAGGTCATAGATAATGCCAATAAGATTTTTCCTAGAAAGCATGGACAAAGGCTCAAATTTATCTTATTGAACATCAATGACCTTCAAACACCAAAAAATACATCACAACTATCACATGGGAACAAGAAATAGTTGGAATGCATTGGGAAAGGCAACAAGTATCATAAAGAACAAATAAACCTTGTGTCGTGGTGGTGGCACGGCAGATGCCGTGTATAGGCTAAAGACAGGGCCAATGAGCACTAGAGGAATCCAGGGAGGGATAGTGCTGTGATTCCACACACAGATGCTTGTATTTCCCTCTTATCAATGGTAGATTACAAGGGCTCCTTGAGCTATTCGTGGGAACGAGACCACTGCTCTTACTACCCACAACTACCTCTCTAGGGTTTTCCCTTAGTAAAATGGTTGTCCCCTCCTTATATAGGGGGCTAGGTTACAAGTTAGGGCATACGTGGAAGGCATATTCTCCGAATATGCCTCTCCCAAAATAGCTAAGAGGTGCTCCTCTTTTCTCTGTCTAAGCTAATCCGGACTCAGGGCGTAAGCCTCACTGAGCCCCTCTACGGCGTGGCGTCAGCTGACATAGCCAACATCACCCAACATGGGCAACGTCGCCTTTGTCGGCCCGTACTCGTTGGACCATCCCTCTATCCGCTTTGCTCATGCTATAGTGGAGAGAGAAAACCTTTGACCAAGAAGATTCCTTCCTTCCCTTGTAAGCCAAGTGGTAACCCAGCTCAGGCCTGGTTAACTCGGCCCTGTGGGTACCTGCAGACAAGTTACGAAAGGCTAGCCGACATATGTTTCATGTAAGTCGGGTTAATGTTAGACAAACATCCTTTGGGTCGGGTCATGCCGTAAGTCGGCCTGCCTTAAGGTGACTCGGCCAGCTTACGCTTTGACCTTGCCGTACCTCGGCTAACATGGCCTTTCTACCCTGGCATGACCCTACCCGGGGTTATCCCCTCAACATTAGTCCCTGAAGCTGGTGCAGTCTTAGCAACTTCAGTTATTAAGGCCACATCAGGTTCAACCTACCAGATTCTTTGCTCTTCTCGCCGAGTCACCCTGTAACTCGGCCCTTCTTATTTTTGTGACTTGGAATTCCCTTGGCTCATTCCGAGATGTTCCTCATAGGTCGGGTTACCTTTTATTTATCCAGGTTATTCTTTAGGTTCCTTCCTTCTCTTGTAGGCTTCCCCACATCCTACGTGGAGGGTAATCATTATATTGCCTCATTTTAAGGGCCAGCGTCAGTTACTGCGCCGGTTACTGTATTCATTGTCAGGGATAACAGTTGCAAACGTCACATCATGGTTGTCTCCTTGTTAACTGTAACACCACGTCGCATCGTGGGATCCGCTGCTCCTTGTGGCCCTTCGTGTGTCCCGCTTCTAATTGGTTGATCCGGTGGATACACGGCCACACCGTGTGGCTTCGTTGCACCGCCAGATCCCACTACCTTACTTAGGGCATGGTTAAATAGGGGGTGAGGGATGCCCCTTGGTCATTTCCCCCACCCTCGCATACCTCTGCCTCTTCTTCTTCCGCGTGACAGCACCGCCGTCACCGTCGCTGCTTCACTTAGGCTCCACGCCCCGCCGCTGCGCTTTGTCGTTCTGTTTATCCCCCGTAGCAGCGCTGCCACTTCTACGTAGGCACGCCGCCACAGGGCGTTGCCGGTCTTTACCTCTGCCCCTCATCACAGATTGGGTCTACGAGGGAAGGGATTTGGAGATGGCTAAGAAGAGGTTGTCGGCGTTGAAGAACATGAGGAGGGCGACGAGGCCCACAAGCGAGGAGCTTGGGCCGGTTCCTGGGTATACCAGGATGATATTGACTGGATCCTCCGGACCCGTCACATCCCCGCTGGGGTTTCCTGCCATCTCCCCTGCTAGAAGATCACTCCCTCGCCTAATCCATGTGAGTTTGTGGTCTTCCTCTCACATTTCTAGGGCGGCTTCGGCCTCCTAGTTAGTGACTTATTTCATGAATTCATCAACACCTTCGAGCTTCAACCTCATCATCTGCCGGCTAACACCATTACCTCCCTCTCCTCCTTTGCTTCTGGGGTTGAGGGTTACCTCGGCCTCTGGCTCACTGTCCAACTCTGGTATAAATTCTTCTGCTTCCGGGCCAATGTTATCCCGGATCATCACCTTGCCCCTGCCGACAAATCCTTGAATCAGTGCGGGGCGGCCTCTATATCTCCTCAGAAGAACTCCATTTCCCTGAGTCACCGGCCTCGAATCTTGCAAGGGTTGGGCCCGGACATTATCCTATGTGAAGAACGATACGAAGACAAGATTCGGTTGCGCCCTTACTCGCTCGGTATCCCGGACAGGACCTTGTGGGGCCGAATCCCAAAGAGATCCGTTGCCTTAGTGGTTCAGGTGGAAAAGCGGATCAAGGAATTGATCTACTTGGGGTTGCGAAGTGAGGATATTATGATCACCTTTGTGCGCAGCCGAATCTGCCCCCTACAGAGACGAACTCACAAACTGTGCCATATGAGTGGGCACTTCGACCCAAACCGGACCTCGTCTTTTGAACTCAATAACACCGAAATCTTTCGCCGGGTCAAAGTTATCTTAAAGATAGACAAGGAGTTCAACGAGAACTATGAGTGGGGATTTGAGCACTACTGCCGAGATAAGCTGCCTCCCGGGGTACGTTTTCTCAGTTGACCCTTTGTCCGAGTTATGTGATATGTCGGACTATATATACTACTTGATCTAATGCAATATTGCTTTTAGTTGTTTACTCAGCAGACAATTGAGGATGGCCAGGAACCGTCCCTTAAGTGGAGGAAAGCTCGTGAGGCTTCAGACAAGGTGGAGGCGGACCCTGAGGAATTCCTGCCCACTCCGGATTTAGCCTTCAGACGACTCTCTGGTAAGACCTCTGGTTTAAGGGATTGGACGGATGATGATGAAGACCCTGATATTGAGATTCTAGAGGTAGACGATCATGTGCCTGTCTCATACGCCTTTCCGGCTGATTTGGCTTCAGCTAACCCAACCAGTCAGGTCCACGACACTCCTCCGCTTGTTGTGGGTGACCTGGTCCTGCCCCTTCGAGGAAACGCGGGGCCACCTCTGAGCCACCTCGGACCAAGAAGAAGCAGAAGAAACCCAAGGTCAAAGGCACCAGCAAGCTCGTGACTAAGGTCCCGGTTCGTAGATCACCTAAGCCCAGGGAACCTCCAAATTCCTCCGAGTAAGCCCCCCTTTCCCTCTTTGCTTAAGCTTTGAGTTTCATTGCATCATCTTCATGTATTTCTTGTTTCTCTCTTTCTCTATTCTTAACTTGTTGTTATGTTCTTTATCTGATCTGGCATGTCTGCTAGGGAGATCCCCCAGAGTGGCTTGAGAATTGCCTGCCTATCCAAGGTGCCCCATGTCCCCATCGCAATGATGATACACGCCCCCTGAGCCCTATTCTGGAGAGCTCAGCGGCCGCTGCGAATCTTAGCCCACCTCGTCAAGAGGGGGGCAACATCGATGTGGAGGGAAGTGGTGCTGCCGAGGATATGACTATGCTGGATCACTCCAGCTCTTCTTCGGCTCAGCCGCAACTAGTTGTCACCGAGGTGCCGGTTACTCCGGCACCGACCCAAGTTTCTCCTTCACCAGCTCCAACACCAGCACCATCCCCAGATTCAAGTTCTGCACCAATTCCTCTTGCCACGTCCGAGTCTCCTAAGACTCATCGAGAAGACCAAACTCAGTCCAGCCCAAAGGCCAAAGCTTATGCGCCGACACCTTCTGCGAAGGATATCTTCCAGCAAAAACTTCAAGCTAAACCCGGAGTATAGGCCACCTCTTTGCAGCAGCAGGCTAAATCCGGCACCAAGGCCAAAAAAGGTATTGATGCCTCCAAGGGACAACAAGCTTATGAGGCTGCCAAAACCCCTAAGGGATCAACAACTGAATCTAGACAGCGTACTCTCGCGTCCATGATGAAAAAGGGGAGTATAGCCTCTGGCTCTACTGCTTTTGGGTCTGCTGGCAATAAGCGACTTACTTTACATATCAGCCTGGCAACAGCATAGATTGCTAGGAAAGAGGCTCATGCCAAAGGCTTGGTGGCGACCCAGACGCTCAGCGGGGAAAACTATGGTTCGGTGCTAATTGAATATGTCAACAATTGGAATGACGCCGAGTTCATCAATCTCAACGATGAAATCCTAGAGAAGTTTGGTCTCGCTGAGTTCAACACCCAGATGAACACTTCTTCTAAGGCCATTACCCTTGCAGGCCAAATGATGGAGTTAAACCTATTTGTCATGCCCTTATATATGCGTAAGTAATCGTAAATATATCCTCCAGTCCCTGAGCCTCTAGCGTAGTAACGCGTTACTCGGCCGGATGCTCCAATCTGAAGTATTTCTAGTTGCGCTAAATTTCTTAGTAGATTCAAATATTCACTCACCTAGAGTCGGGTTAAGTTCCACTTGACCCAGGTCTTGAGTAGATTCAAATATTCACCCACCTAGAGCCGGGTCAAGTTCCACTTGGCCCTGGTATTGAGTAGATTCAAATATTCACTCACCTAGAGCCGGGTTAAGTTCCACTTGGCCCGGGTCTTGAGTAGATTCAAATATTCACTCACCTAGAACCGGGTTAAGTTCCACTTGGCTCGGGTCTTGAGTAGATTCAAATATTCACTCACCTAAAGCCGGGTTAAGTTCCACTTGGCCCTAGTCTTGAGTAGATTCAAATATTCACTCACCTAGAGCCAGGTTAAGTTCCACTTGGCCCGAGCCTTGAGTAGATTCAAATATTCACTCACCTATAACCGAGTTAAGTTCCACTTGGCCCGGGTCTTGAGTAGATTCAAATATTCATTCACCTAGAGCCGGGTTAAGTTCCACTTGGCCCGGGCCTTGAGTATATTCAAATATTGCTTCTTATACATGAACTAACACTTTCCTCTTTAGATCACAACCAACCGCCGAACTGCTGAGTTTTAAAGGCTTCTAGATACGCACAAGGAGCTCCGCTCAAAGCACAGTGCGACGATCTCCGAGTTCAGGAAGAAGGGTAATTTCTTTCACTTGTATTTTCACTTCCTCCTTCATCCTTTTGTTTTCCGAACTAACTCATTATTCGGATTGTGTAGCCGAAGTTGAGGCTGAAAACACAATTATGAGGAAAAACTTGGCCGAGATCAAAGGTAACTCGATTTGGTTACTCAACCTCTATCTTTTTTCATCCTGACTCGGCAGATAATCATACCTCGGCTCTGCCGGGTCAACAAGCTATTGCAGTGTCTCTTCAAGATAGCGTGCCATTGCCTGACATGATGCTTCACTTTCTCAAACAAGCATGGCAACATCAAGCCGAGCTTAAGAAGAAGGACGATGAGATTGCCAAACTTCAGCTCAAGGATGACGAAATTACTCGGCTGAATGCCGAAATCAAGAAGCTGGAAAACCTCCATAAGGCTGAACTAGAAAAGGCTGACCAGAACTTCTCCGAGGAAAAGGAGCGTTTGAAAACTCAAATTGAAAAAGACCAAGATTTGTTGAAGGAAGCCGACATCAAGCTTGAGTTGGTGACCATCGAATATGAGAAGCTCCAGAAGAGGAACGCTGACTATCTCATGGAGTTGACCCGGATCCTTAATTATATATCTCGTTAGTTTTTTCTCTTCCACCAACATTCGTTTCTCAAGGTTGTGCGCCCTTACTTACTGATGTTACTTGCCTCATTTTCAGGCAAATTTTCGGAGAGCGATGCCATTGCTTCCGGCGCCGTTACCAAGTTCCGCTTGAAGAGAGGCACTCTTGTTGGTCCTGGCACCGAATCTATTCCCTATGACATGGAGGAAATGCTAGTGAGACTCGCTGCCCGAGCTGAAACCATGAAGAACTATGGCGTGGATATTATGATTACAGCTGTCCGGATCTTTAATGCCCTTTGGCCGAATGATCCTAATCCTAGAGGTTCTACACCCTTTATTGCAAAATTTATGGAGTGTGAGACTCGGCTGAACCTCTAGAGGGAATGTGCTGCGTGCGCTAGAGCTGACATGGTGCTAAGCTTCGTGCTGTCTTGGTATGAGGGCTTGGACTTGAAGATTCTTGACCGCATGCGCACCAGATTTAAGTGGACAAACGATCCGGAGTTCATCACCCAATGAAAGGCTTGTGCCTACAACTTCATCTAGTATGCCTTTTACCATAGTTGGAACGAAGGGCCGAGCTTCCTCGACATCGTCAATGACGGTTACGTCGAGGAAGGATCAGGCAGCGAAGAGGAAGAAGAGGAATACGCTTTGGAGTTTGTTGAGGACACTGAAGGTTCGGAGGGCACTGAGGTCAATCCAGATGATGAGGCAGAGACTACAGCTCCCCCCACCGATGCCGAGTTACCTCCTCCTACAACCGATACCTCGGATGTTGCTGCTCCTTGAGCAAAAAACACTTTAAATTTGTTAAATCCCCGGTATGCTAGGCGTAGATGTATCAAGCACAATGGTTATGTTTTGCTACTGCTAAGTTCTTAATGTCGTATTAACTTGGGCGGAGTCCCCGAGTTCCATTTTCTTGTTACCCCGATTTTATGATTCGGCTCGTGTCTACCTTGATTCGGTTTTTGACTTACGAGTCCGAGGTTCAAAAAATTGACTTAACAATACTTCAAACCTTAGGATTAGCTCAAAATAACACAACATAAATAAAGTAAATACAGGGGTTAGTCCATAACAAATATCAGCTCAGTTACGTTCCTTTCCTTAGTCGTTTTTCATGTGCTTAGCAATTCCAAACTTGTTCTCTTGCTTGCCATGAAGCCAATTCTTGTTGGGCGGCAGCAAGTCGAAGAGTTGGGTTTTTGGTGCCTACACATTACTAATTTGACTAAGGTGTAAGTAATTTAAGCCAGCCGACATATAAAAAAGTAAATGTAGAAAAGACAATTATTATTAAGGCAGTCCCCGAGTTCCTGCTCGGGGTGCCAAAGTTTCATTGATAAGCTCATTGCCGACATACATACCGACATATGAGAGTTCAATATACATACACTTTTTCGTTAAGTGTAAAACGGTGGAAGTAGAGCTACATTCCATGGTTGCTTACAATAAATGGCCCTTCCCATGGAGGGGATAACTTATGCATGCTAGCAGTGCGTTACACAAGCCGAAGAACCAAATCACCTTCCTGAAAGACTCAGGGGTTTACTTTCCAGCTATGGTAGCGTTGGAGATTTTGCTGATATATGGCGGGTCTAGACAAGGGCAATTCTCTCGCTTCTTCTAGCAGATCAACATCATTTTGCCGGGCTTCTTGCACTTCGGCTTTTGTGTATTGGGCAACCCTGGGCGAGTTATGCTCTATGTCGGCTGGTAGTACAGCTTCTGCCCCATATACTAGAAAGAATGGTGTATATCCTATTGATCAGTTCGGAGTTGTTCTTAAACTCCACAGTACTGCTGGTAGTTCTTCTATCCAGCACCCCGCTGATCTTTGCAGCGGCTCAATGAGCCGGGGTTTTACCTGGACATAACTAGTCCGTTCGATCTTTCCACTTGTCTGTTCGATGAGGGTTGGGCTACTTATGCGATATCTAGCCAGATCTTCTTTTCTCGGCAGAATCTCGCAAATTCTCCTGCATCAAAATTTGTGCCATTATTAGTTATGATACTGTGAGGATAGCCATATCTCAAGATTATGTCTTTGAGGAACGTCACAACTATTGCCCCATCACATTTCCTGATTAGCTTCACTTTAATCCATTTGGTAAATTTGTCCACCATGACCAAGATATCGGTCATGTTTCCTTTTGCCGGCTTAAATGGTCCAACCATATCCAAGCACTATATGGCAAATGGCCAAGCGATTGTTATAGTTTTTAGCTCCGACATAGGCATGTGTGGCTTGTTGGCGTACCTCTGACAACCATTGCACTTCCTTACCACATCTTCTGCTTGCTCGAAGGCACTTGGCCAGTAAAATCCATGCCGGAAAGCTTTTGCCACTAAGGCTCTAGATGATGCGTGATGCCCACATTCCCTCTGATGGATATCTCAAAGGATGTCGATCCCTTCTTCTGCCTCAACATATCGCCGCAGAACACTTGTGATCCTTTTGTATTGTTCGGCATTGATAATGGTGTATGCCTTTGCTCTCCTTTGGATTTGCCTTGAAAGTATCTCATCACTTGGCAAAGTTCCATCTTTCAAAGACTCAAATATTGGCTTGGCCCATGTTGGTATAGCGCAAATAGGGAAAATCTCCTCGTCAATTTCCATCGCATCCACCAACATAACCCCTGCCGGATCAAGCTGAATAGTCTCCGGGTTCTGCGAGGTAGTCCCTGGGTTCACTCAGGTAGTCCCCGGATTTGCTGAGGTACTCCCCCAGTAAATATCCATTGGGATAGCTTCTGATCCGGAGTGTGCCGGGACATAGATTGACTCGGATTCAGGTGAGGATGTGATAGATGGTTTTATCAAGTGCTCCAAAGCGACTCCTGGCGGGATTGGCTGTTGGGATGACCCCAATTTGGACAGTACGTCGCCTGCTTCATTTTCAAGCCGAGGTACATGATGGAATTTGCATCCCTCAAAGAACCCACATATCTTTTGGACATGGAATCTATAAAGGGCCATGTTTGCATCCAAGGCATCCCAATTGCTAGACACTTGCTGCACCACCAAATCTGAATCACCAAAACATTGTATCCAACGTATTCCCACTTCCTGTGCCACCTTAAGTCCATGCACGAGCACTTCATACTCGGTGACATTGTTTGATGCTCTGAAATGAATCAAGAGAACATATTTCAGTGATCTTTCTTGGGCGAGGTAAGAACTACCCTGACCCCTAGTCCTTCCTTTAACTTTGATCCATCAAAGTGCATCCTCCAATAATTTGAGTCTGGCAAAGGTGGTTCGTATTGCATTTCAGCCCAATCCACGAAGAAATCAGCCACTGCTTGAGATTTAATTGCATCTCTCCTATCAAACTATGGCGTATGGGGCTAACTCAATTGCCCATTTTCCAATCCGGCCACTTGCATCTTTGTTTCTCATTATCTCGGATATGGGCACCTCACATATCACTTTTATGGGGTGTTCCTCAAAGTAATGCTTGAGCTTCTTAGCTGTCATGTATACGTCGTATGCCATTTTCTGATAGTGAGGGTAATTCTACTTCAAAGTTGACAGCACCTCGCATAGGTAATACACTGGCCTTTGCACTGACTTACCCTCTTCGTCACGCTCCACCAGTATCACCACACTTACGACTCGGTTGGTCGCTTCTATATAGAGCAACATTGGCTCTTTGGATAGTGGTGAAGCTAACACTGGTGTAGAGGCTAGCATATTTTTTAGTTCATGAAATGCGCTATCAGCTTGCGGTGTCCATACAAATGTATCTGCCTTTTTAATTAACTCGTAGAGGGGCAATGCCTTCTCTCCCAGCCGACATACAAACCGACTTAGCGATGCCAGGCAACCAGTGAACTTCTGCACATCGTTAAGACATTTTGGTGGTTCCATTCTTTCTATGGCTCGGATCTTCATGGGGTTAGCCTTGATACCTCGGCTGGATACAAGAAAACCGAGTAACTTCCCAGACGGCACACCAAAGGTACATTTCTCCAGGTTAAGCTTCATTCGGAACCTCCTTAGGTTTGTGAATGTTTGCCGGATATCATCAAGGAGCATTTTGCTTTCCTTAGTTTTTATTACAACATCATCCACATAACTTGGACATTCCGACCAATTTGGTCATGTAAACATTTTTGCATGCATCGTTGATACGTTGCCCCTGCATTACGTAAACCAAACGGCATAGTGCGATAGCAATAAGCCCCATACGGGGTGATAAACACCATCTTTATTTGATCATCCGGGTTCAAAGATATCTGGTGGAAACCAGAATATGCATCTATGAATGACAACAACTCACATCCAACAATTGAATCTATGACCTGGTCTATCCTCGGCAGTGGGAATGGATCTTTTGGACACGCCTTATTTAGGTTCGTGTAATCGATACACATACGCCACACCACTGCCACATTCAGATCATACTTTTTATTCTCCACGAGCACCGGATTAGAGAGCCAATCCGGGTAAAGTTCTTCCATGATAAAACCGACTGTAAGGATCCGAGCTATCTCATCTCCAATGACCTTTCTCCTATCTTCGGCGAAGCGGTGGAGAGGTTTCTTCACCGGCTTTGCTCCGGGTCTTACATTCAAAGACTGCTCGGCCAACTCCCTCGGCACACCTTGCAAGTCCTGTGTAGACCAAGCAAAGATATCCCAATTCTCAGGAAGGAAGTTGACGAGCTCTCTTTCCTATTTGTAACTTAACCTAGCACCAATGGTTACGGTGTGCTCTGGGAACTGATCATCAACTGGCACTTTCTTTGTATCCTTTGTCGCTTGAAACGAGACACTCACATGTGGGTTAGTCAGAGCTGGCATATGCTGCTCTATGGACTGAGCCAACACCGCCACCTCCTGGATTTTCCTTTTCTCTTGAATGATCACAAGTGACTCAGCCAGGTTAGACCCGGCTAAAGCACACTCAATGGAATGCTTGAAGTGTCCAGCTATGGTGATAACTCCCCTTGGCCTAGGAAATTTTATCTTTAAGTAGCTGATGTGAGTACTTGCCATAAACTTGTTCAGAGCTGGCCTACCGAGTAATGCGTGATACGCACTTTCTAGGTTCACAACTTCAAATTCCAAATTCTCAGTCCGGCAGTTGTCCCTTGTGCTGAATAACATGTCTACCCGGACCTTGCCAATGGGCTCACATGAGATACCTAGGACAATGCCATGGAAAGTTGTCTTCATCACTTGAAGCATGTTCTCTGATATTCCCAACTTGTGCATAGTATCCTTGTACATGATGTTAATGCTACGGCCATTGTCTATTAGCACCTTGGAAAATCTCACAATGATATTCGGTCCAATGAATGTCGGATCCTGTACCCGTGCATATGATCCAGGGCTTGGCATGAGCCTAGGGTGATCCTTGATGCTCCAAGTGATTTCCTATTCCGCCCAAGGCATATACCTCGTCATAGATGACATAACCGTGTTCACCTCCATATGTTGGCGCTGCAAGCTCTTTCTGTCAGTTTCCTCTGTGGTGAACACACAGTAACTCTGGTGATGCTCTCTGTATTCATTCCTCCCATCATTGCCATGATACCCTTGGTCTTGTTGTTGCTGATTATTCACCTGGGTACCGCATCCCTTCTCTCATGGTTCTCATACCTCGGTGGAGGTGGAGGCAACATCATTTGTTGTCTGTTTCCCCTAGTGAGCTGCTGCTGCCGAGGTGCGTCGTTCCGAGGTGCTTCATGCCGAGGTCCATCATGCCGAGGTGCTTCGTGCCGAGGTGCCTGAGCATTCCCCGAGCCACCCTACTCTCTCTTTCTCATCCATTCACATTGCTGGGTTGTATGATTTGCCAGGTTATTCGGACTTGGTGTGTGGAACTTACACGGCTGATCCATCATAGACTCATATGTGTATCTCAGTCTATCCTTCTTTTCCTGTCACTATTTCTTCTGTTCTGGCATCCAAGTTTTCTTGCCATCATTCCTTTGTTGCCACTGCTGCCCTCCAGTTTTCTGGCGCTGGTTGGCTCCTGCACTTGGTTGATCCTGATCCACAGCTGCAACTTGGTGCGAGCTGTATTGATAATCCAACTGATCATCTCTCCTTTTACCTCGGAAACCATCCCTCCAGGATGACCCGAAACCATCTCTGTTGTAGTACTCCTCATTTGACTCACTTGACATTAGCCGAGGTTGGGTTGGACCACCCAAGGCATACGGATCAGCAATCTGAATCGTTTCTGCTAAGGTAGTTGGCATATCTTGCCACAACCTCTTGATACGTCCATTTTGCATCACTATTCTATATCATAATTTACTGTTATTCATTGATATATTTAATATTAAGAGATGATACTTATGTTATTTCATCTTTTTTTGCATGGTTGATGACTTTTGGAGCATGGACCGCTGTAGTCAGGATTCTGATGGAAAAGGGGCTATTTGGAGGCCAAATTCACGAAGATCAGAAAATCCCAGAAAATATATGGAAAATCCTATTTTTCCAGGAGACGAAGGACGCCAGAAGGGGGAGTGGAGATAGGCCATAGGGGGCCCACACCACCCCCTGGCGCGGGCTGCCCTTGGCCGCGCCACTAGGTGGTGTGGCCACCCTGGCCCACCTCCAGCTCTCCCCTTTGTCATATATTATCCCCACGAAACCCTAAGCCTAGGGGAGCGACCACAGAAAGGTTCCGCCACCTCTGTGGGGCGGAAACTACAGAGAGAGAAAGAGCTCTCTAGCAGGAAGAAATCTACCGAGGAAATTCCTTCCCGGAGAGGGGAGATCGTCGCCATCAACACCACCATCAAGCTGGACTTCATCAGGATCATCATAATCATCATCACCACCATCATCTCCATCACCACCATCATCTCCACTCCATACCGCTGTAACAATTGGGTTGAAACTTGCATAGTTCTTAGGGGAAACTTTCCCGGTGTTGATTACTCCTTATAGTTGATGCTACTGAGTGAACCATTGAATTATCATTTATGTTCAGATTGTTACTTATCATTATTTCATATCTGATCTTGATCCATATGATGTCTTGTGAGTAGTTCGTTTATTTCTTGAGGACATGGGAGAAGTCATGTTGTTAGTAGTGAAATTGTGTTGAGAAAGATACAACGGTTTGATATTTAAGTTGTGGTGTTATTCTTCTAGCGGTGTCATGTGAATGTCGACTACATGACACTTCACCTTTATGGGCCTAGGGGAATGCATTGTGTATTTGGCTACTAATCGTAGGGGTTGCGGGATTGATAGAAACCTGAACCCCCATTAGCAAACCTTTGCACAAGGGATGTCAGGGTCTTAGAGTTTAAAGTTGTGGTTAGGTTTGTACCTTAATTACTTTCTTGTACTTGCGGATGCTTGCAAGGGGTATAATCACAAGTCTGTATTAGTCCTAGGAAGGTTGGTACATTAGCACAGGTTCACCCACACAACACTTAGCAAACTAAAGAAGATTACTCAACTATATGAAGCGAAAGCACCTGACGATATTCCCGTGTGTCCTCGAGAATGTTTGGTCATCTTAAGTCATACAACCGGCTTGTCCTTTGCTAAAGAAAGGATTGGGCCACTTGCTGCATTTCTTATTATTGTCTTTTACTTACTCGTACTTTATTTATCTGCATTATACAAAACCCCTAAAAATCCATTTGCTAGGTATTTACAGAGAATTCCTGCTCCAAGCCACTCGCCAACACCTTCTGCTCCTCGTTGGGTTCAATACTCTTACTTATCGAAAATACTGCGATACACCCCTGTACTTGTGGGTCATCAAGACTATTTTCTGGCGCCGTTGCCGGGGAGTGAAGCGTTATTGGAGAGTGGAACTGGTAAAGGAAACTTCTACTGTGAGTATTATTTACTTCTGTTAGTTACGTTATTTCAATATGGATAATTCGCTGAGTTTCTTATTTTGTAATGCTACTATCACTGCTAAGGTAGTAGATGAATCACCACCTGCTGAGAATGATACTTTCAACATACATACAAGAATTGTTGATCGTGTTATGGATAACTACTATTTTGGAGATGGAACTGTCCATCCCGGTGATCATTTGCTCTTTATACACGAATAATGCGAGTTGTTTAAGTGTGCAGGTATTACAACAGATCAAGTCAAGAAGAAGTTATTCTCATTATCACTGAAAGGAAGAGCTGAGGAATGGTATAAGCTGCTGAAGAATGGCCAATCTCTTGAATGGGAGGAAATAGTGCCTCTCTTTTATTCAAAATTTTATCCTCCTAGTGAGATTGATAAAGATCGAAATCAAATATATAACTTTTGGCCTCTTGATGGAGAGAGTACAGCTCAAGCTTGGGGGATATTGAAGTTACTAATGCTCAAATGTCCTATTCATGAGCTCCCCAACAATATTATTATCAATAACTTTTATGCAAGGCTTTCTCTTCATGATAAGTATCTATTGGATGCCTCTTGTGCTGGATCATTTACACGCATGGAAGGAGAAGCTAAGTGGGATCTTCTAGACCATATTCAAGACAATGCTGAAGCATGGGAGAATGATAAAGGGAGAAAGTTAGGTATAAAGTATGATTATGAATGCATTGAATCTTTTATGGGAACTGATGACTTTCAAAATATTAAAAATGCTTATGGTCTAGACTCTCAATCTATTGCAACTTATTTTAAGGTTTTTGCTTCCTATATTGAAGTTCCTAAAAAGAAGTGGAATAAGTATCATGAACCTTATAAAGATATTGCTAATAGTGTTCCTGCAAGAAATACTGAAGTTTATACTACTAATCATGTTTTACCCGAACCTTACATTGAGAAAATGCCTTTCCCAGTTAAGATAAAGGAACATTCTATGATAGCTAGTACAATTAATGAAAGTGCAAACAAACATGTTGATGAACAAGTGTCTATTGAACCTATAAATGCGAATGTGAAAGACTTTGTCACTAAATATGTAGAATATGGACACACTATTCTTTGTAAGGACACTTCAAAATTTGTTTCACAAAGTAGTGTTATAAGAACTAGTATTCCTGTGTTTTCTGTTAGAATAAGTGATCATTTCTACAATAGTTCTTGTGATAGTTATATTGTTAAATTTATGCATGATACTGAAAGTTATGATGAGAGAGGGAAAAGTGTTCTTATGCATCTCAATAATATTAAGTTTCCTCGGTTTATGCTGAAAATCTTTATGTTGCACTTGTTTTGCCTTTCTATGCTAGCAGTCCCTGGTTCCAACAAATTGTTTTCTTACAAAAATCCCTTGCATAGGAAGTGGGTTAGACTTAAACATGTATATTTTTGCTTCTTGATGCTCTATTCCACTTCTATTCATATTCTTATGTGAGTATCATTGAAATTATCATGCCCATCTTAATGGCTATAAAGAAAGAGCTTTTTGGGAGACAACCCAATATTTCTGCTTTTAGTGGTTTTTGTTTATTTGAGTCTTGGAAGTTATTACTTCTGTAATAACCTGGTTTTTGTGTCAAGATCAACCTCTAATGAGAGAGAAGTAAGATTTGGGGAAGTTGATGTCCCGAAACAGATTTTTGTGCTCCACTGTAAAAATTCGTGAAAAATTGCTTGGAGAGAGAAGTAAGATTTGGAGATGTAATTTTTTGTACTTCTGACCCAGACTGTTATTTAACTTTCGTTAGTTTTGCACTTTTTGATTTGAGCAACAAAAGATTTTCTAAAAAATTGATCTTTACCTGCTGGTCTGTTTTGACAGATTTTTTCCACTCTTGCATTTGCCTCTTAAATCGATTTCCTTTTGAATTATTTTGGGCTTTCGGAAGGAGTTGTTTTAGTAGCTTATGTTTTGATGGATTTCAGTTGAAATTGAACTTAAAAGGTTTATTACCCCGCTTCTAATGTTAATAATGAGAATTGTGTGAAATTTTGTGTGAAAGAAATTTCCAGGTTAGTGGAGAAAATGGTGTAATAAGAAAGTGAAAGGTTTTCATGACTCGAGCAATATGTGTATGAAGATGAATATATTGATGTTATTCAAGTGGTAACTCCGGAAAAATTTACCAAAGACCAAGTTCAGAGACCTGCAGAGTCTGTTTTCGAATAAGTAATAGTTCTAGTAAGGAAAAGTCTGCGAAAAATCTGTCGAGTTATATTTTTGCAGTTTTTATCCAACAAGGAAAGCAACGAAGCGAAAGAGGGAAGGAAACGGAGCCAGGTGGCTCACACCACCCCCTGGCATGGGCCCCCTGGCCGCGCCACCAGGTGGTGTGGCCTCCCTGGAGTCCGTCTCTGACCCGTTTTCTCCGAGTACCTTCCTTTTGTTGTAAAAATTCGTAATATATAATCCCCCGGATCCCCCGAGGTTCGTATATCATGTTCTCGTCATAGTTTTTGTTGATCTGTTTTGTTCATATGTATTTCAGGGGTTCATCTTCAAAGGATTACGAACTGCGACGCCGTCCCGATCCCCATCGCAATCTTGAGCAGGAGACTCTCGCGGTACGGGTGAAACAAGAAAGGATCGCAACTAGGTGCGAAGACATGGATCGGAACGTCGAGGAGGAAGTAAAGGACATGACAGTAGGCATGAAGGGGCTGATACCTCCAACTCTAGATCTCAGTTCCTGCCCTGCAGCAGTGGAAGCTCTACGAGTAACTGATGAGTTCTGCGACAAGTACCGAGTCTTGAGGAGGAAGGTGGATATGCTTCGAGACGAGAATAACAGGCTTTGCAAGATACTAGAAGATTTCCTCGCGCCAATCGGGAGAACACCACCACCACCAAAGGATTAATTCATCATCAGGTTTTGGCATCCCCTTGGTTTGTTCCAAGCTTGGGGGAGTGTCGCGGTATCACATCACTATCTTCTATCTTTTTACCTTTTTAGTAGAGTCATATGATGAATAGAGAAGTTATCATGTAGGATCGGTTGCATTATGGAAGTGTCCCCCTCTCGTTAGATATCTATGTATCCCTTGGTGTGAGTTGCCGTTATGGAATATTAATGAAAAGTTCTTTCATTTACTCTTTTGCATATCTTGTATTACTTTTCAACTTCTGTTATATGATTGATCTTGTTATTAGTATTGGTATCACTTTGGGATCATTGTGTAAATTTAGTTGGGTTTGGCATACTGGCTCGGTCAGTAGCAACAATATTTTGAGAATTGAATTAAAAGATAAAAGTACTCTAAAGAAATATAACTTCATCATCATCTTTCTTGAGTTTCTCATAAGCTTAGTATTCTCTAGTTAAGATCTTGTGTGCTTCCAAGGAAGATGGCATGTTTGTTTTTATCACTTGTATGTTTGTTTGTTTCCTTCAACTCTTATGCCACCTACCCAGCCTTGCTAGCCAAAAACCTGTACTGAGAGGGAATGCTTCTCATGCATCCAATCCTTAAACCAAAACCTATGCCATTTGTGTCCACCATACCTACCTATTAGCACTATTGCTATTCCAAGTAAATTCAAGTTTTTATCTACCTTCCGAATTAAACTTGTTATGTGAAAATTAGTGATTAAAGCTCTCACGAACTTGATGGCACACTTTACTTTCTTACACTTAATAAACTTGAACCATTGTTCCCATCTATGTTGCGTATATGCTTGCGCTTTGTAAGTTGTGAATTAGCAGAACCATGCTATCATGGGGAACGCTTTCAACATTGCACTTTATTTAGTTGATATCATGCTCTTTTGTTTATGGATGTCATCGGTGTGAAATGAAAGGGGAGCTTGTAAGTCCATGGAGTTATGTATGTGTGTTAGAGAAACGCTTGGGCCGCTGGTCTAATCCATGCCTAATCATGGTGGAAACCTGCAGCGTAACCATAATGAGCAATCTATGAAGCATTCTTCTTTAAAAAAAAGGATAGAGATTGAGAAAAGAAAAAAAGAGATGAGCAAAGAGGAAAGAGAGAAAAAGCACCATTTTCCCATGGTAAATAAGAAGATTGTTGAGATGCTTGTTCTCTGCTTGCCTTGTCATTTTGATATGGGGATTCTTCCGTATCATCAGACAAGGGGTACCCCATTGGCGGTTCTCTATGATACACATATACTTACTATGACAAGAACTTATCGATAAATAAACTTGAGTAGCATGAGGAGCGGCCCTCGTATTCAAGGGACATGAGATTTTCAGCTTACAACTTGTCAAGCATATCCTAATATTTGATCACTTTAACCTTAATCACCTAAATATGCCTATGATAGGGGCAATGAGAGCTGAAAGCTAATAAGTACCATAATTTTTGGAAGCTCTTTATGAAACTTGAAATCCCTGCTTCCCTCTGCGAAGGGCCTATCTTTTACTTTTTTTAGTTGAGTCAGTAAACCTATTCCCTTCTATCTCAGCAAGTATTTTGAGTTGTTGTGTTTCATTCATATGATGATTTATTCAATCATGTTTCTTATGTTCCTTGTTTTGCACGTTGCTCTTATCTTAGTGTTTATTACTTTGAAATCTATCATTGAAAACCATTATGTTTGAACTCCTGCAAATTGTCAACTATTCTTTGACCAAGAGCTAAGTTTGCCATTACCAATTGTGATTTACTTTGTGTATCTTTATTTGTGTTTCCTTTACCTATTGCAAGTTAAGTTATATAATAGTGAGTTGTCTTATATTATGATTTATGTATTGATGAATGTGATGCTTCTTGTCTGTATTCTTTTATCGTCACTTCACTCCATAAACATGAGGTCATGTTTATTGAGCTTAGTTTTCGCTTGGGGACAAGCAAAGTCTAAGCTTGGGGGAGTTGATACGTCCATTTTGCATCACTATTCTTTATCATAATTTACTGTTATTCATTGATATATTTCATATTAAGCGATGATACTTATCTTATTTCATCTATTTTTGCATGGTTGATGACTTTTGGAGCATGGACCACTGTAGTCAGGATTTTGATGGCAAAGGGGTTGTTTGGAGGCAAAATTCGCGAAGATCGGAAAATCCCAGAAAATATATGGAAAATCCTATTTTTCCAGAAGACGAAGGATGCCAGAATGGGGAGTGGAGATGGGCCACAGGGGGCCCACACCACCCCCTGGCGCGGGCTGCCCTAGGCCACGCCACTAGGTGGTGTGGCCACCCTGGCCCACCTCCAGCTCTCCCCTTTGGCGTATATTATCCCCATGAATCCCTAAGACTAGGGGAGCGACCACATAAAGGTTTCGCCGCCTCTATGGGGCGAAAACTATAGAGAGAGAAAGAGCTCTCCGGCAGGCAGAAATCTGTCAGCGAAATTCCTTCTCGGAGAGGGGAGATCGTCGCCATCAACACCACCATCAAGCTGGACGTCATCCGGATCATATCATCATCACCACCATCATCTCCATCACCACCATCATCTCCACTCCATACCACTGTAACAATTGGGTTGAAACTTGCATAGTTCTTAGGGGAAACTTTCCCGGTGTTGATTACTCCTTATAGTTGATGCTATTGAGTGAACCATTGAATTATCATTTATGTTCAGATTGTTACTTATCATTATTTCATCTCTGATCTTGATCCATATGATATCTTGTGAGTAGTTCGTTTAGTTCTTGAGGACATGGGAGAAGTCATGTTGTTAGTAGTGAAATTGTGTTGAGAAAGATACAACGGTTTGATATTTAAGTTGTGGTGTTATTCTTCTAGTGATGTCATGTGAACGTCGAATACATGACACTTCATGTTTATGGGCCTAGGGGAATGCATTGTGTATTTGGCTACTAATTGTAGGGGTTGCTGGAGTGACAGAAACCTGAACCCCCGTTAGGAAACCTTTGCACAAGGGATGTCAAGGTCTTAGAGTTTAAAGTTGTGGTTAGGTTTCTACCTTAATTACTTTCTTGTACTTGCGGATGCTTGAAAGGGGTATAATAACAAGTATATATTAGTCCTAGGAAGGTCGGTACATTAGCACAGGTTCACCCACACAACACTTAGCAAACTAAAGAAGATTAATCAACTATATGAAGCGAAAGCACTTGACGATATTCCTGTGTGTCCTCGAGAACGTTTGGTCATCTTAAGTAATACAACCGGCTTGTCCTTTGCTAAAGAAATTATTGGGCCACTTGTTGCATTTATTCTTATTGTCTTTTACTTACCCGTACTTTATTTATCTACATTATCAAAACCCCCTAAAAATCCATTTGCTAAGTATTTACAGAGAATTCCTGCTCCAAGCCACTCGTCAACACCTTCTGCTCCTCGTTGGGTTCGACACTCTTACTTATCGAAAATACTACGATACACCCCCTACACTTGTGGGTCATCACCTCTGCCACAATATACTTCCATACCTACAACCTTGGGTGAAAGAACATTTCATGGTTCCTTGTGTTTTGAGTGTTAGATAACAATACCGTGGAGTTTTCTCATGTGTGCTAAGTGTGCAAGGAATGTTGTGTTTTGGGGGGGCGGATTATCCACCCCCATCAAGGCCGGATAATCCGTCCTAATACATTTGGCAAAGGTAGCCATGGCGCGTCGCTCTTTCTTGGGACGGATTTTCTCCCGGAAAATCCGAATAGGGGCGGATTTTCTTCCCCTGACCGGATAATCCGGCCCTCGCCTTGGGCCAAATAATCCGGCCCCCGGGAGACGATCAAGGGCATGCTCGGCGCGTCGCTCTGACTGGGGGCGGTTTTTGTGTCGGATAATCCGAGTCTAGGGCGGAATTTTCCCCAGGCTGGATAATCCGGACCTCACTTGGATCGGATAATCCGCCCCCAAAGGCTCCAACGGCTCAGTTAGGGCAGGGGTATAAAAGCCCCTTCATCCCCTCCATTCAGAACTCTTGATTCATTCGAAAAAGGCCAGACCTGTTGCAAGTGCTCTCTCTCTAGATCTCCCACTTCAACCACCCGAAGGCTTCGATATTTGGTGGAATTGAAGGAGGAGACAACCTACATCGTCATCACGAATCAAGCGCATCAACTCCTCTCCATTCACTTGGAGAAATCCCCGATCTAGTATTCTCGTTAATATCTAGATCTTGTGTTTTGTCATTGATAACTTGTTCTTGTGGCAGCTTGTTTTCATTACGGGAGCCTCCAATTTGGTTGTGGAGTTGTGCCCCGCTAGTTGTGTAAAGGCATTGGTTCCCGCCTTGAAGGGTTCCTATAGTGGAAAGGTGGATCAGGCCTTTGGTGGCGGGATCCATCGGAGAACAGGGTGAGGCCTATTGTGGCGTGGTGGTCTTAGTACCGCCCACCCCTCCAACGCAGATGTACTTCCCTTAACAAGGAAGGAACTGTAGTAAAACAAATCTTGGGTCTCCGCATGCTCCACTACTATTTACTCGTTCCTCTACCTCACTCACCTTTACTCGCTAGTAGTTAGGTTTGCATATAGGGAAATTCTTCATAATAGCTTATCTAGAGAATTTACCTTTTGTGTCAAGCCTAAAATTGAAAAAGCATTAAAATTTGAAGTAGCACCTATTCACCCCCCTCTAGGTGCCCATATGATCCATTTCAATTGGTATCAGAGCCCCGACTCTTTATTCGGGCTTAACCGCCTAAGAGAAGTATGGGTACCAAGGAGAATGGAATGAGGCTGTGGACAAGGTCACAATGGATGACCTCAAGACGTTGGAAACAACCTTGTTGAAATCCTTTGAGACCAAGATGGAGGAGATGCAACAAATTATTGCTCACCTCACATCACCCGCAACCCCATCTCCATCCTCCTCTGAGGCTACCACTCCTTCATCCAAGGATAAGGCTAACACCGGATCTAAGGAAGATGAAGTGGTAGGTGAAAAACATAATGGTTCCGCCTCCAAAAAGGGGAGTGGTAAGGAGGACTATAGTGAGGTTCATAAACCTATATTCTCCTGACCCACCTATCCCTCATCCTCATATAAACAATATGGGTGATCCACTCAAGCTTACTGCATCTACATTTAATCAATGGCAATTATTGATGAAATCTCATGTATGTAGTTCATCAATTGAACTTTGGATGATTATCAAAGAGGGTCTTCATATTGGAAATCACTCTAACTTGACAAGAAGGGAAGTTGTGGATAGTCAATTGAATGCAATGGCTCTCCACATGATATAGCTCGGAGTGGGTCCCAAGGACATGCCCCACATTGAGCATTTCAACACCTCCAAAGAAGCTTGGGATGCTCTCACCGATCTCTTTATTGGCAATGAAAGCATGAGGAGAAATAGCTATGATGCCCTTAGCAATGAAGCTGAAGGATTTTATATGTTGGATGGTGAAGACCATGATGACATGTATAGAAGGCTCAAGGGCATTGCAACAACTTTTAGAAAGCATGGAGCCACTCACATTGATGATGCATGGATAAAAAGGAAATATGTGAGTGCTCTAATGCCTTTTGAGCCAACGGACCTGAAGAGCTTGCAAGGTAGACACAACTACCATCAAATGACTTCCAATGAAGTCATGCAAGAAATGGAATCATTCAAGGTTGCCACCAAGAACCCCGAAGATGCCTGTGCTCGGGCCATTGGAATGCAAAAGGGAGTCAATGTGGCTCTAAAAGCAAATGTTGTTGAACAAGATGAAGATGAAAGAGGATATGATGTTCTATCCATGGGCTGTCCCGAAGAAGTCAAGCGGGCTCATGGTGAGTACATGGCTTTTTATGCAAGGGATTTTTGGAAGGATCTAGCTAAGGCCAAGTCTAAACTTTAACAGAGGAATGGGTCAAGTGGAAAAAAAGAGAATGGCCCAAAGCTAAGGACATGCTACAATTGTGGAGATAGGTTACACTTTGTGGATGAGTGTCCAGATCAAAATATAGAAGACAATCGTGGCAGGCTCATTCTTAAAGAAAAGTCCAAGGCACCTCGAAAGAAGGCATTTATCAAAAAGAATGGTCCTTACAAGAAGCAACCCAAGATTTTCTTGGTAGCACAAGAAGAATATTCCTCTACAAGTGAAGATGAAGAGGATGAAGATGGTACTCGTGTGGTGGCTACAATAGCCACCACATCTACCCCATCATCACTCTTCGACTCACCAAACGAAAATGTCATCAACAACAATGTCACCTGCCTTATGGCAAGAGGGTCTGAGGTATCATCTTCTATTTCTTCATTTCCCAAGACTAACATAATTATGGATATGGATGATCATACTAGTCTTAAGATAAAGGAAGAAGTTATAGCTTTGGAGAACTTTTTCACTAACTTGCAAGGTGACCACAAACTTCATTTTGATGCTCTTATGAGTCAACTTTCCCAATCTGAAGATCTCCTCGAAGAAAAGGGCTGAATTGAAAGAGAAGATGCCTTGGAGATAGCCTCCTTGAAGAATGCCTTGGAAGAAGAAGAGGAAGCTCGAGCATCCTTGGAAGAGAGACTCAAGTCAATTGAGGAGTCCCATGAAGGGGTTGTTGCTCAGCTCATCAAAGAACGTGACAACTCTCTTGCTAAGGTAAAGAAACTAAAGAAGGAAAAGATTGAATTTGGGGCTGCTCATACTAGACTCTTGGAGAAGTTTGAGAAACTTGACGTTGCTCACAAGGCATTGGAGAGTGAACATTCTACTCTAAATTAGTCTCGTAACTAGCTCCAAACACAATTGGAGAAGTTTGATATGCCCAGCACCTCCACTCCATCTTGTGGACAAGAAGAACTTATAAAGGGATCTCAACACAAAGGTAAAGAAGTTCTAGATGAGGTGCTTAGCAAGCAAAGGACAAACAATGGAAAAGAGGGTCTTGGTTATATTCCCAAGACAAAGAACAAGAAGAACAACAACAAGAAGAAGAGCAAAACTGCTCAACCAAAGACTAGCACCACCACTAATGACAAGTCTAACTATGATGGTTTTGCAGGGGCTAATAATCCTAACTATGAATTATATTGTGATTATTATGGTGATGTTTATGCTAGTTATGTAGGTCCTTATGATTGTTACATTCCTTGGTCTATTTGGGTTCCCAAGACCCTTGTCACTAACATGAGAGGACCCATTGAAAAATGGGTACCTAAAACCAAGAAGTAACTTTCTTGCAGGGCTATGCTTCTGGTGGGTCTAAATGGGTACTCGATAGTGGGTGCACAAGTCACATGACCGGAAGCAAGGAGATCATCACAAAGATGCCACCAAATCATGATCATATAACCGTCTCCTATGGTGACAAGTCAAAATCTGAGGTATTGGGTCTCGACAAAGTTGTGGTTGCTCACGATATCTCTCTCGTGGACGTCATGCTTGTTGAGACCCTCGATTACAATTTACTTTCAGTCCGCGCCCTTGGTAAGATGGGCTTTTCAGTTTTTATTGATGCTGATTTGGTGGTACTCTTGTGGAGCAAGTCTCTAAAAGTTGCTTTTGTGGGATATGTCGAAAATGACCTGTACGTGGTGGACTTCTCGGGGAAAACCACTACAGGCCCGATGTGTCTTTTCGGAAAGGCTAACACGGGTTGGTTATGGCATCGCCGACTAGCCCACGTCAATATGAGAACTTTGCAAAGTCTCCACAAGGGTGACCACATCCTTGGACTAAAAGAAAATGTTTCCTTTGCCAAAGATCGTGTTTGCAGGGCTTGTGTTGAAGGGAAAATGCACGAATATCCTCATCGAAGGAAGACCATTATTTCGTCAAAGAGGATTTTGGAGCTCCTTCATATGGACCTATTTGGACCTCCATCACATGCAAGCCTCAGTGGGAAGAAGTACTACCTCGTGATTGTTGATGATTACTCAAGATACACCTGGGTCTATTTCTTCAAGTTGAAGAGCGAGACTCAACAAACGGTCATCGACTTTGCCAACGAGATTCAATGTTAACACAATGTCCCTATATTGGCAATAAGAAGTGATAATGGATCCGAGTTCAAGAACTACACCTTAAATGAATTCCCAAGTGAAGAGGGGATAAGACATCAATATTCCGCTGCGTACACCCCTCAACAAAATGGTGTTGCCGAGAGGAAGAACCGGACCCTAATGGATATGACAAGGTCTATGCTAGCTGAATTCAAGTCTCCATATAACTTCTGGGCTGAAGCAATCTCTACCTCTTGTCATTCATCCAACCGTACAGGTAACAAGCCAAACATCTCATACTTTTGGGTATTTGGTTGTAAGTGTTTCTTTCTCATCAAAGGAGTTCGTTTATCTAAATTTGAGTCTAAGGCTTTAGAAGGTATTTTTGTTGGTTATGGTGTCGAATCCCACACTTATAGAGTCTATAATAAGCTCTCCGGAACTGTTGTAGAATCTTGTGATGTGGTGTTCGAGGAAAATGATGGCTCACGTGCGGAGCAAGTTGATGTTTGTGATGTAGATGTTGAAATACCCCAAGATGCCATAAGAAGAATGGGCGTGGGATTTTTCTGCCCCATTGAGGAACCCCTTGTGGCAGATCGGGAAGGACAATGCTCTACTCATGTAGAGCCCTCATCGACACAAGCTCAACATGCTCCAACATTTGGAGAAACTTTTACACCAGTTCCACCAAATGCTGAAGGTCAACATGCTCCTGAATGCTCCAGGCCAGATTATCCGGTCGACACCGGATTACCCGGCCATCCCTCCAGTGCCGACCAAAATGATCAACATATCAAAGAAATAGCTGCAAGTCCTAGACTGGATTTGCCGGCTGACCCGGGATTATCTAGCCACACTCCAATTCGAGCAAGATCTAGTCAAGTTAGCGAAGATGCTTCAGGTTCTCCCATGCCGGATTATCCGGCCTCACACTCGGCCGAATTATCCGGCCCTGAAACTCCTGACGAACAGCAGCCTCCTATTATGGCTGTTGATCCACTTCAAGGGCAAAGTTTATCATCTCCTACTCCTTCTAATCAAGCTACTGATCAAGGCCAAGACAATGATTCCAACAAAGACTCAAAAGATGAAGCCATTCCACCAAGAGACAACAAACTTATTGAACTTCATCGCAAAGCTCGTGCCAATAGGAACCTTGAGTTAAGGGGTCATACTCTTGACAAATTGTGGGTGATCTTCGACGAAGGGTTTCCACAAGAAGGGAGTTGGCAAGTTTCGGTGAGCATCAAGCCCACATCTCAATGGTGGAACCCAAGAAAGTGTTTGAATCTCTTGAAGATCTGGACTGGGTTGTTGCTATGCATGAAGAGTTGAATAACTTTGAACTCAACAAGGTTTGGAAACTAGTGGAGAAGCCAAGGATTGACGCAATGTTATCAGCACAAAATGGATATTTAAAAACAAGCAAGATGAGAATGGCATTGTTGTGGGGAACAAAGCGAGACTCGTGGCACAAGGCTACTCCCAAGTTGAGGGCATCGACTTCGGCGAGACCTATGCTCCTGTGGCTTGATACGTTGCTAACGTATATATAATTTTTGATGTTCCATGCTTGGTTTATATCCACTTTCTTATGTTTTGTCCACACTTTGGAGTACTTTTTATACACTTTCTTGGACTAACCTATTAACAAGATGCCACAGTGCTAGCTGCCTGTTTTCTACTATTTTTGGTTCCGGGAAAGTCAGAAAATGAATATTCTCGGAATTGGACGGGACAAAAGCCAAAGTCAATATTTCACCGAGGGGAACACAGAGCCAGAATACGAGACAGAGAGGGGCTAGGGGCCGCCCACACCACTTGGCCACGTGGCTAGGCCTGGCCCGCTCCAAGGGGTGGTGTGGCCGCCTAGGGCAACCCCTCGGCCTCCCCTTTCGCCTATAAGATGCCTCTGATATAGAAACCCTAAGTACCCAATCGAAAATCAACAAAAGAGCCTGTAGCCGCCGTCATCTCCATCCCTAGATCGGGAGGGATCTGAAGCTCTTCCTGGCACCCTGATGGAGGGGAGAATTCACCCTGGAGGCCTTCTTCATCACCATGCAAGCCTCCGGTGTGATGCGTGAGTAGTTCATCCTTGGACTATGGGTCTATGTAGTAGCTAGATGGTTGTTTCTTCTCCTTTGTGCTATCATGTTTAGATCTTGTGAGCTCTATTCATGATCAAGATCATCTATTTGTAATCCTACATGTTGTGTTTGCGGGGATCCGATGGATATTGAGATGCTATTTCAGATTGATTATTGATTTTATCATGTCTTTGTTATTTGTGATCTTGCATGCTCTCTGTTGTTAGTAGATATCTTGGCCGAGTAGATGCTAGAAACTCCAAGAGGGAGTATTTATGCTCGATAGTGGGTTCATGCCTCTAGTAATCTGGGGAAGTGACAGAAATCTCTAAGGTACTAGATGTGTTGTTGCTACTAGGGAGAAAACATCAATCCTTTGTTCATAGAACAATCGTATTGTTTACTTTACACGTAATGCGTAATGCAATTATCTGTTGCTTGCAACTTAATACTAAAGGTGGATTATTAGTCATAGATGCAGTTGGATGGCAGTCTATGTATAATGTTGTAATGCCCAATCAAATCTCATAGGATTCAAGATGATTAGTATATGCATGTATGCTTTCTCGATGTTTGTCAATTGCCCCGCCGTAATTTGTTCACCCAACATGTCATCTATCTTAAGGAGAACCACCACTAGTGAACTATGGACCCCGGTCATTTGTTTTACCATCAATCTACAACTTTTCTATAGATATGCATTGGATGTTGTAGTGGGAGGAGATTTCCTCCAATGCAATGAGGATGATGCTTTTAATGCCATAAAGAAGTTGGTCGTTACTTACAACTTGCCTAGCAAATCTGATTCTTCCTTTATAAATATTTTTGCTAGATTGAACACTCTTGAGACCCACACTGCTAGTTTAAAAGATTGCTATAATACGCTTAGAGAGCATCATGATTATGTTCCAATAAATTATGAACCCTCAAAATCGCTTCCCACAATAAAGATTGTTATAAATAATGAAACTTTTCATGCTCGTTGTGATATCATGTCTGAATTATGTCTTATGCCTAAAGATATCTATGAATCTTTGAATCTTTGGGGACTTTCTGAAGGAGGAGAAGAAATATTTCTTGTTAATAATGCCACAATATTACCAATTGGAATAGCTGAAGGAGTGTTTACAAAGATCCTAGGGAAAATGGTTTCTACTGATTATCTTGTTGGTGAATGTGTAGGAAAAGGACAAATTACACTTGGAAGATCCCTATTAAAACTACTTGGAGCAATAATAGATGTGGAAAAGGGCACCATGCTTTTTTCTTCTCCACCAAACAATCATATGTTCCCCAAGGTTAAGAATAAAAGTAAGAGAGTATTGTATGAAGGAAAAATTTCAGGTGTATGGAGAGAATGCTGTAATGAGATGAAGAATGGACTAAAGCTCAAGCTTGGGGATGCCACCCATGTCACCCCAAGAAATATCCAAGAAGTACAAGCGTCAAAGCTTGGGGATGCCCAAGGCATCCCCTTCTTCATCAATAAAAATCTCAGGTTCCTTCTAAACACTTCATTTATATTGTTTCATGCACAGTTGTGTTGTTCTTGGAGCATCTTCGTTTTTTTTTGGTTTTTCGTTTGCTTGGTTTGCTTAGTTTGCTTGAATAAATTGGTTGGACCCCCTCTTTCATACATTAGTTTTCAAATAAGTTTGGTTTGATTTGGAAAAGAGTAGGAAAGTTCATGCTTAAGTGGTAAAGAGAGTTTGTTTTTGACTATGGCCTAGGCTTTGTCATTTTATGCTTGATATTGTTTTGGCTTTATGCTTAGTGATTATTGTTGTACCATGACATGTTATGAACAATTGGGATTGCTTAATGTGCCTTGAAAGAATCATGCATTGTTTTAGCATATTAAAGAATAGTATTGTGGTATTCTACTTTGATGCTTTATTTGGGTTGATTTGGCGCATGCTCACACCATGTTATGACTATCCCAAGTCACCATAGCCTTTATGATCCTTTAGTTTTCGACTTGTAATATCACTTTATGCTTTAATTAATGATATTTTGTCGCTTTGCATGATTATGGCCATTATTGCTCTCTTAGTTGGTCGCTCCCAGTATTTTGCTAGCCTCCATAACCAAGTATGAGTTCCACTCATGCATCCAACTCCAAATAAAACCAAGTTATTCCAAAGAGTCCACCATACCTACCTATTAGCATTTGCTATTCCAAGTATATTCATGTTTTTATCTACCTTCCGAATTAAACTTGTTATGATAAAACTAGTGATTAAAGCTCTCACGAACTTGATGGCACACTTTACTTTTCTTTCCCTTAATAAACTTGAACCATTGTGTCGTCTATGTTGTATATGCTTGCACTTATATGTAGGTGATTAGCAGAACCATGTTGTCATGGGGAACACTTTCAACATTGCACTTGTACTTTGTACCTAGTTGATATCATGCTCTTTTGTCTATGGATGTCGTCGGTGTGAAATGAAAGGGGAGCTTGTAAGTCCATGGAGTTATGTATGTGTGTTAGAGAAATGCCTAGGCCATGGTCTAATCCATGCCTAATCTTGGTGGAAACCTGAAGCGTAACCATAATGAGCAATCTATTAAGCACTCTTCTTATTAAAAAAGAGATTGAGATTGAGAAAAAGAAAAAAAGAAAAAAATTGAGAAAAGAGGAAAGACAGAAAAAAGAACCATTTTCCCATGGTAAATAAGAAGATTGCTGAGATGCTCGTTGTCTGCTTGCCTTGTCATTTTGATATGAGGATTCTTCCGTATCATCGGGCAAGGGGTACCCCGTTGGCGGTTCTCTATGATACACATGTACTTACTATGACAAGAACTTACCGGTAACTAAACTTGAGTAGCATGAGGAGCGGCCCTCGTATTCAAGGGACATGAGATTTCCAACTTATACTTTGTCAAGCATATACTCCATAGTTTGTTCACTTTAACCTTAATCACTTCAAGATGCTTATGATAGGGGCAATGAGAGCTGAAAGCTAATAAGTACCATAATTTTTGGAAGCTCTTTATGAAACTTGAATCCCTACTTCCTTGTATGAAGGCCTTTCTTCCACTTTTATATTGAGTCTCCACCTTCTATCTTTATGCACCTATTGAGAGAGCATAGTGGCCATTCTTAGTTTAATGTGCATTGTCCAAGACTTGTTGATTGATGCATAACTTTGATATTGCTTATTCTTGAACTATTTGTATCTAGTCACCCTTATGAACTTTGAAGGTGCCCTATGCATTTATGTTTTGCTACTCTATGAGGGACAAGCTGAATGCTACTGTACTATGTTTACTTTATGTGAAACAAACAAATGTCTTGCAAAGCATTGTTATTCATGAATCTTTTGTTTGTGCCTTTTCATGTTACAACATAGTTGCTATGTCTTATTGTTAGAACTTTATCTTTCATGCTATGTTGAAGTACTATGATCCCAACTATCCATGTTTTACAAATACTTTGATCAAGTTTATGATGGTGCATGTCACCTAAAAAATTATTCTTTCTTTTTATCACTTATCTACTCGAGGACGAGTAGAAGTTAAGCTTGGGGATGTTGATACGTTGCTAACGTATCTATAATTTTGACGTTCCATGCTTGGTTTATATCCACCTTCTTATGTTTTGTCCACACTTTGGAGTACTTTTTATACACTTTCTTGGACTAACCTATTAACAAGATGCCATAGTGCCAGCTGCCTGTTTTCTACTGTTTTTGGTTCCAGTAAAGTTAGAAAATGAATATTCTTGGAATTGGACAGGACAAAATCCAAAGTCAATATTTCACCGAGGGGGACTAGGAGCCAGAATACGAGACGGAGAGGGGCCAGGGGCCGCCCACACCACCTAGCCGCATGGCTAGGCCTGGCCCGCGCCAAGGGGTGGTGTGGCCACCTAGGGCACCCCCTCGGCCTCCCCTTTCGCCTATAAGATGCCTTCGATATAGAAACCCTAAGTACCCAATCAAAAATCCACGAAAGAGTCTGCAGGCGCTGTCATCTCCATCCCTAGATCGGGAGGGATCTGAATCTCTTCTCGGCACCCTACCGGAGGGGAGAAAATTCACACTGGAGGCCTTCTTCATCACCATGCAAGCCTCCGGTGTGATGCATGAGTAGTTCATCCTTGGACTACGGGTCCATGTAGTAGCTAGATGGTTGGTTCTTCTCCTTTGTGCTATCGTGTTTAAATCTTGTGAGCTCCGTTCATGATCAAGATCATCTATTTGTAATCCTACATGTTGTGTTTGTGGGGATCCGATGGATATTGAGATGTTATTTCATATTGATTATTGATTATATCATGTCTTTGTTATTTGTGATCTTGCATGCTCTCTGTTGTTAGTAGATATCTTGGCCGAGTAGATGCTAGCAACTCCAAGAGGGAGTATTTATGCTCGATAGTGGGTCCATGCCTCTAGTAATCTGGGGAAGTGATAGAAATCTCTAAGGTACTAGATGTGTTGTTGCTACTAGGGAGAAAACAGTAATCCTTTGTTCATAGAACAATCGTATTGATTACTTTACACACAATGCGTAATGCAATTATCTGTTGCTTGCAACTTAATACTTAAGGGGGGTCGGATGATAACCTGAAGGTGGATTATTAGTCATAGATGTAGTTGGATTACGGTCTATGTATAATGTTGTAATGCCCAATCAAATCTCATATGAGTCAAGATGATTAGTATATGCATGTATGCTTTCTCTATGTTTTTCAATTGCCCCACTGTAATTTGTTCACCCAACATGTCATCTATCTTAAGGAGAACCACCACTAGTGAACTATGGACCCCGGTCCTTTGTTTTACCATCAATCTACAACTTTTTACTGTTTTCTGTTTACTCTCTGCAAGTTATTAATTTCTTCCACACAATACGTTTAATCCTTTGTTTTCACAAAAACCGGGGAGATTGACAACCTCACTGTAAGTTGGGGACAAAGTTCTGTGGTTGTGTTGTGCAGGAATTCCAAGTTGGAAACAACACCTTGGAGGTGTTTCCTAATGACCCACAAGTATAGGGGGTGTATCACAGAATTTTTGAGGGAAGTGAAACCCAATTTATTGATTCGACACAAGGGGAGCCAAAGAATATTTATAAGCCTTAACAACTGAGTTGTCAATTTAGCTGCACCTGGAAATAATCTTGCTCACAGCAGTTTATCAGTAGCAACAGTTTTGCAGTAGAAATAATAAAGTAGCAGAAGTAGCAAAGCAAAGACAATAGTAACAAAAGCAGTAAACAGTAGGATTCGAGTGCGGTAGACATAGGGATGGATAGACGGGCGTGCATGGACAAGGCAATTCACATAGCAATCATAACATAGGGCTATTGCAGATAAATAAGATAAAGCATCCAAGTACTAGATAATCCTAGGCATGTGTTCCATATATAGTCATACGTGCTCGTAATGAGAACTTGCACAACATCTTTTGTCCTGCCAGCCCGTTTGCAGCGGGGCCTCAAGGGAACTACTGGAAATTAAGGTGCTCCTTTTAATAGCGCACCGGAGCAAAGCATTAACACTCCGTGAACACATGTGATCCTCACATCAAAGCCATTCCCTCCGGTTATCCCGATTTTTGTCACTTCGGGGCCATTGGTTCCGGACAACAACGTGTGTGTACAACTTGTAGGTAAGACCAAAAACAATACTATCATAATGAATCAATAACATGTTCAGATCTGAAATCATGGCACTCAGGCCCTAGTGACAAGCATTGAGCATAACAAGTTGCAACAAAGTCATAAAGCACTAATAGAATATACTAGGCACCATGCCCTAATAATCCAATGCCATTACATGAACGATCTCATCCAATCCCTACCATCCCCATAGCCTACAGTGGGGGATTACTCACTCATAGATGGGGGAAACATGGATGGTCGATGGAGGAGCGATGGTGATGATGATGGCGATGATCTCCTCCAATTTCCTGTCCTGGCAGGGTGCCAGAACAGAGTTTCTGGTGCTGTTTCGTGAAATCTGGTGGTGGCGGCGGAGCGGAACTCCTTCTGGAAAAACGTCGAACCCCCCTGAGTTTTTAGGTCAGAAGGCATCTTATAGGCGAAGAGGGAGACCGATGGGGTGTCTGGGGCGGCCAGACCACCCCTGGCATGGCCTGGGCTAGCCCGCGCGGCCAGGTGGTGTGGCCTGGGCCCATCCCTCCTCCGTCTCGTATTCTGGCTCCAGGAGTCTTTTGGTGAAATAGGATTTTTGGCATATTTTCCGGGATTTTTCCTGATAGTTGATTTTCTGCACAAAAACTAGACACCAAGGCAATTCTGCTGAAAACAGCATCAATCCGTGTTAGTTGCAACCAAATCACACAAGTTTAGAGGAGAAACAATAGAAAAAGTGTTCGGGAAGGTAGATATGTTTTGGACGTATCAACTCCCCCAAGCTTAGCTTATTGCTTGTCCTCAAGAAATTCTGTTGAAAACTAAGTGCGATAAAAGAACTTTCACGAGCACATTTGCTTCATATGATGTATATATTCTCAGCATGTGATCAAGTACTTAGACAATTCATAATAAGGAGTATGCAACTAAGTTTACTTAATAGGCATTGCAAGCTATAAAAAGATTCGAACTCAAAAATAATAAGTAGCGTGAAACACAAACATAAGCAACATTACAATGCTCATAACAAGGTATGATAGAGTGGTATCTCGCTTGCCTTTGATTATGAATGCCAAGACACCTCTGAAGTCAAGTGAAGACTAGAAGTAAAGATGTCAAAGATACAAGCATCAATGTCATAACACAAATAATCAAGTAATGAGACAAGCACAAAGAATGACAACTATGCTCTCAAAAAGTGCTCATAGAATAAGTGGAGACTCAACACGGAAATGAAAAGGTTTTGAATAGTTTGAAAGGCTTCCAAATGCTGAAAGTATGGTACTCATTAGCTTTGAGCTCTCATTGCCCCTATCATAAGCATATTTAATATGGTTAAGGTGAAAGTGAGGTCCAATCTGAGTTATATGATTGACAGACTATAAACTAGAAATCCCATGTCCCTTGAGTACGAGGCCCGCTCCTCATGCTACTCAACTTTAGTTACCGGTAAGTTCTTGTCATCGTAAATACATGTGTATCATAGAGAACCGCCAACGAGGTACCCCTTGCCCGATGATACGGAAGAATCCCCATGTCAAAATGACAAGGCAAGCAGACAATGAGTATCTGAGCAATCTTCTTATTTACCATGGGAAAATGGTGCTTTTTTCTCTCTTCCTCTTTTCTCAAATCTCTTTTTTCTTTTCTTTTTTCTCAATAGCTACCTCTCTCTTTTTTATAAGAAGAATGCTTCATAGATATCATTATGGTTACGCTGCAGGATTCCACCATGACGGCATGGATTAGACCGGCGGCCCAGGCGTTTCGCTAACACACATACATAACTCCATGGACTTACAAGCTCCCCTTTTATTTCACACCGACGACATCCGCAAACAAAAGAGCATGGTATCAACTGGGTATATATTTACAAGTGTTGAAAGCGTTCCCCGTGAGAGCACGGTTCTACTAATCCCCAGCCTATAATTTGCAAGCATATAACTTTTATGGACAGTCACAATGGTTCAGGTTTATTAAGTGCAGGAAATAAAGTGTGCCATCAAGTTCGTGAGAGCTTTACTAACTAACTTTCTCATAACAAGCAAACATTTTATTTGGAAGAAAACAAGGCATATTGAATATGCACGGAAATAGCAAATGATGCTAATAGGTAGGTATGGTGGACACTTTGGCAATATTTGGTTTTAGGGAGTTGGAAACATGAGTAAAACATACTTAGTGAAAGTGAAGGCTAGCAATAGTAAGGGAGTGACAAACGAGAGAGAAATAGCTGTCATAATCATGCTTGCAACAAAACAGGACTAATCATGGCATGAAAGTGATTCAAGACCCTCAAGGCAAAATAATTCATTGAGGCTTAACTGATTATTCTAGTCATATGCATGTGTGAGCATTTGCCAAGTCAATTCAAATGAAAACATTCAGAGGAGGATACCACAGTGTCATACCAAGTTATGAATAGAGTAATGCAAGCAAACATTCATATGACATGCTACAAACTATTAGCAAGCTGGGACTAATCATATGAAAGAAAGAACTACTAAGCATCCAAAGATAACATACACCCTACACGAACAAGCTAAGCATGCCCACAATGATGAGTATATGTACAAAAATGAAAACAAATAGAGTTCGTTACCAGCCTCTTACCACACCTCAAGTTGTCATTAATCCTCATTATTGCCCTTCACTTGTGTGGCTTGAATAATAATATGAAACCAAATCCCACTGAGGACTGCTGAATCCTGTCACAAAACTCACAAAACCAAAGAAGAACAACAAATATTTTTGGTGTTTTCGATTCTTTAAAGCAAGAACCAAAAAGGAAAAAAAAGCAAAGCAAAATATTTTTGGGTTTTTCGAATAGTTCAAACAAAGCAAAAAGGGAAAAACAAACCGAGGCAAAAACAAAAGGAAGCAAACCAAAGAGAAACAACAGAAATATTTTTGGTCTTTTTGTGTTTTAGAAAGCAAAAGCAAAGAAAGAATGAAAACTAATAAGAGAACGAAACATGAATATACAAAGTACCGACGCAAAATGATATGGAGATGAGTGCGATGTCGGCGTACCTCCCCCAAGATTAGGCTTTTGGCCTAAGTGGGTGTCAATCCCAAGCTGGCCAGGATGAAGTGTCACCGTGGTACGACGAGGAGGTACCCTCGTCCTGGTGCGAGCTCGAGTATGTCCCTTCGGAGTGCGCAGCGTAATCGTAGGAGGGCACATCCTCCCGGTGCTGCCTGTGGAAACCCAGCAAGCGGAGCTGCTCGTCCACCTCCTCCTTGGAGCGCGACCACGGTCTCCTGTGAACACTAAACAAAGTAGACAGCGACAAAGGGATCTCCCTCTCATACCCGTCAGTAAACAGCATCCTATATACTAGACTGTCCAAATAAGAATCAGGAGTGACAAAGTGATGAGTTTTCATAGCAACAAGGTCAAGCCTTTGTGGTGCCAATATAGTATCATTGGGGTCCACTGAAATCCCTAATGCATTGACCATACGTGAGGCAATGATGCCCCCATAGATAGGCCCCCCTAGCAGCTAGGCGGCGAGCAATAAGTGAGCCAAGGTTGTACCGAGTGTCATTGTTAAGCACAGCAACAAGGAAGGTTAAATGATAGTTGGAGATATTACTCGTATTCTCCCTACCAAGAACGCTAGTAGCAAGATAATATGCAAAGTATATAAGAGCAGGGAGTTGGATGTTTCTTATCTTTCCGCGCTGAGCCACACGGTCATCATCATTGGTCACCCCTCGGTAAAGTTCCAGCAAATCAGCGGGTCGCCCTTGAATCTTCTTCACGGTACATGTCATTCTTACACCTATAACACTTCAAAATCATTCCAATGATATGGTAAAGGGCAGATTATAAATTTTGAAAGAGACAGTTGACTGATAGGGCGTGTTAGTAAACACGAAGCTCTCAACAAAAGTTTTGGTGAGCATAATGTATTGCTCACTCCCATCTTGCATATATGAGGTCAAACCAACCCTCTGAACCAGTAGCAAGAAATCATCAAGAATCCCTGCAGCTTGTAAGAAAGTAAAACGAGGAAAAGTAGATGGGTGAGCATCCCCATCATCCCCTTCATTACCAATACGAGTTGCAATGAGA
Organism: Avena eriantha; assembly: GCA_910589775.1. Classification (NCBI taxonomy): domain Eukaryota; kingdom Viridiplantae; phylum Streptophyta; class Magnoliopsida; order Poales; family Poaceae; genus Avena; species Avena eriantha. The sequence continues at coordinate 24,995,732 of OU342740.1, forward strand.
TCTTCGTTGTATGATGGCCTAAACTGAGAGGCTGATCTTGAGGGCCTTGACCTCCTAGGTGCATCCCTCTCAAATATCTCTCAAAAGGTATGGTTGTTCATGCTTGATATTCTGAAATTTAAACACCTATTAAACAAGTGATTGCAAAGTGAATATAATGAAGGGTACTACTCATAGGGACTTGTAAGAGGCCTAAACATGCATCAAAACTATATCTCTAAGCATCAAACAAGCTTACAAGCTCTCATAACCTGTCACCTACAGCAGCAAAATACTCAAGATATAATCCACTAAACACAAATCTACTTGGACAAATGGAGCAGTCACATACCGGAGAACAAATGCTCCAAATTTCAGCAGCAAAGATGGGCTGAGCAAGGAGATCGAAAAATTGAGGGCAAGCACAGCAATAACGTGATTTTGAGCAATGAACTGGAGTTTTCTCGGGAGAGAGAAGAAAGTGGCAAGTGAGAGAGTGAGTGGAGGGCCAGGGGTGGCCCACACCATGGCATGGTGCCACCCTGGGCAGGCCACGCCACCAGGTGGTGAGCCTGCCTAGTGGCCCCCCTGGGTCACTCTAGGTACTCCTCTTCCCCTTTTTTTACGTAAAAATTTAATATGAATTTTCTAAAAAAAATTGAGACACTTTATTTTTGGGCATTTTTCAGGTATAGATGAATGATTTTCTGACAGAAAAAGGTTTTTTTGGAAATGATGTAATGACAAAACAAGTATAGAACTACAGAAGTTCTAAGACACTCTAACATGCAAACAACTAACAATAGAAAAGAAAACTAAACGAATGCAAAAACTAAAATGGATAGAATAAAAGTAAGTGGAGATAATCACGGTGAAAACAATGTTCTATTCAATGAAATCCTTTTGTTAACAAGGTTGATCAGGTCTTGTTACCAAAACAATTTCATATGAGACAAAACTTTGTAATCCACTTGATAGCTATGGTCCCAATCATAATAGTTTCAAATTTTTCTCTTGGTATGGGACAATATATTTCTCCAACTTGAATGCCCTCAACATGTTCAATTGAATTCAATCCATAAGTCCTCTCAATCTTCTTGGGGAAACAGACAGTATTGTAACACCACAGATAGGGTGGATATCTGGGGTGTTACAGTTGGTATCAGAGCCTAGGCTTGAGGTCTCTGAAGTAGGTTAATAGTAAATAGGAAATTTTGCAAGGATCTTTAACAACAACAAAAAACTTGTCTTTATTTAGCCTAAACAACTAAAATTTATTTGAAAGTTTAACAACTTAAAACTTGACGCACTAGTGCACAGTAGGATGGGTTTGGGTCATGCTTTGTATTTACACTTTCAATGTATTTTATTTTTTGATCTATTTTACCCATATATGCTATGTGTGTGGGCTAGTCGTTACTATGAGAGGCATACATACCTTGCTTTAGTTACCGTTGTCCCTTTGTTGTTGGTATATGACTAGATAGAGAGGGAGAGGATCTTTATGGTGATGACTTAGCATTGGAAATAAAATGTTTGATCTTCTATGCTAGTTCAATCAACACACTTAAGGTATCAGATTGGTAGATTTAGATATATTTATTAATTTGATGGACTCATGAGGAGATAGTTGAAGAGTTAGTTTTTGCTTCAAAGTTTGAGTTGAATATATGTCAGCATGGAATAATCAATTTTGTTTGTTTGGATGGTAGGAAGATACGATATCACAGTAATTTGAGAGAATAGTTTGCTAATCCTAAAGATGTGATAGATAAGGCGATTGGTGTTTTTTTCAAAGAATAGAGCTAGATTGGATAATCTAGCCATTGAAGCAGTGGATTACATAATATGTTATGAAGATGTTTCGAGATGAAAAACGATATGAGAAGCTCATTCCTCTATCTATTTGCTAAAACACAAGTTTCACTTGTCTTCCATATTCACATTTACCTTTCCTTTCTAGTGCATCACATGCACTTGTCTTTGTTTGAGGATCGTCATCTAGTACTAGAATATCAAGTACTGGCTTCTTGTCTAAGGTTGATGAAGCATTGTCAATCATGTACCTCAAATGTCCTTCTCACCGAACCTTAGATTCCTAGAATCAACACCTTCTGATTGCCCCAATCTCTATCCTTCGTATTCTTCTTTGACATTTGTTGGTGTCGCTCTCCTGTCTTACGGACGAAAGAATGGTGAATGCATTATTATTTTTGAAGCAAATCTAGTTCTTTCCCCAAAAAATCATTTTGTTTTAGAAACCTTCTCCATAGTAGTTATTTTAGGTCACAATTTTGTCCTTAAGTATTAGTTATATGAATCAAGTTGCTAGCCACCCACAAAGTGACTCCTTGTTCGTTTAAAAGTGTTTCTTGTACACACAACCATGTTTGTTTTTGATAGCTCGATAGTTCAGATTTATGTATCGTCTTTGCAGGGAGTCGACCTTGAACCTTTGGTTCATGCCATTGAAATCTTTTTGTAATGCGAGTGAGGATTCCTGAGTGTTAGCTTTGCGTGATTCACTATTTCAGTTACAAGTCTTAATAGTTTGGGTGCGGGATGGATTGGCCCCCATACCAAATACCCTTATTATTCACTCTTGTACATTGGAATGGTGATTCACCGTGAGCCTTTTACTTTAATTAGTTGGGAGACAACATTGTTTTGCATCCTTGCCGATACAATGGTATATAGTTCCACATGTAGTAGAGGCAACCTCTACTAGCGAAGGTGATGCAGCGAGGCTAAACCTTTGTTGCTTTTATGGTACCATATTGGAAATTCCCCCTACTAGACCACCATGAGAGTTTTTGATATGTTATATTTTGTACTTGTTTTCCAAAGTTTAGGAAATATGAGAATTCTATGGTCTTGTAACATCTACATTCTTCGCAAGGATTTCATAATTTACCCAGAGATAAGGACAATTGTTTATGACCTAGATATCATCCTTGTTTACATGTTCTTTGAGACAGGGCATGGATTTCAACTTTGATCTTACTCTTAGCCCTTGAACTACCTTGATGTCTCCTTATCACCTTCCATGACCTTTACAACTAGAATTGAAGGAGAAATTTGATACGATAGTTGTTAGGAGAAAATATCCATCATCCCAGCTTGAGGACTTGTCAGATAAGATAATTGTAGCTAATGTGTTAGCGATGATTATACTCGAGCCTCACTTCATGTGCAGGAACATGATATTGAAAATATTGCCTTCTCCTCTAGGTTTGGGCATTACGAATATAGAATTGTCTTATAGACTAAATAATTCACTTATGTCTTATTGGGGACAATGAACAATATGCTACATGGGTTTCTTGGCAACTTTGTGGCAAAGTTCATCGAGGATATTGTCATTTTTTCAAGGACAAAAGAAGGGTGTGAGCGAGATTTTAGCCTTGTGCTTGAAACTATAGAAAAAATCTTTATGGGGACCTAAAGAAATGAGAGTTTTGCTTCTATATGTGGTTTTTTTAGGTTGTGTGTGCTCATGCAATGAGGAAAGGTTATTGCTTATGCATGTAGACAATTGAAAATGCAAGCAGAACTGTCCTACACATGATGTGGATCTTGTATTCATGGTTTTGCACTTAAGATTTAGAGGTATTATCTTTCTGGAGGATCTGGTGATATTTTCACCGATCATAAGTGTCTCAAATACCTCTCCACACATGGGTTGAACTTGAAGAAAGGACGGTGGCTAGAGTTGATAAAAGATTGACCTCACTATCCAGTACAATCCAAGCATGGCAAATGTACTTGCAGGCACTCGTAGTTTCAACTTTATGCCTCCTATTGTAGATTGACTTGTTGATTTTGGACGGATGAATATCAGATTTTGTTTTGCTCGTGTAGAATACGAGGGTACACAACTCATCCTTGAGTGATCCATTTCAGATAGGGTGAGAGAGGCACAGCAAAATGATCGACAGTTATGGCATGTTCCGGAGCACATTCTAGAAGGTAGAACCAAAGAGTTCACTATAGATGGGACCGAAGATGTTTGCTTTCATTGCTGACTGTGTTTATAGAAGTCTCAAGTGAATGAGGGACAATCTCGTTGGCCCTTGCCTAGCTTTTACTTGCGTAAAATCACGAACTCACATTGTCATGGATTTTGTTATTGGCCTACTCTGTACGCGGAGAGGGAAGGATGTGATTACGGTGGTTGGGTACCAACTTATATAGTTGCTCGGTTTATTCCTATCCGCACAACAGACTTTGCTAGAGACTTGGGTTGCATGGTGTTCTTAAATCCATTATTTCTGATAAGGATGCTAATTTGGTGTCAAAGTTTTAGCATGGCTTGTAGAGTTACTTGGGTTCGTAGTTCAGACTTGGTACGACATTTCATTTCTCGGTGAATTCCTAACCAGGGCAAATAATCCAAACCCTTGCATATATATGTGAAAATGTTACGTCCTATCTCAGCAAGGAAGTTGGGATGACGACTTGCTATTTTTGTTATTTTCTTATAATAACAGTTATCATGATAGCATTTGGATGACACCTTACTAGGCTTGTATGGCAGCAAGTTTAGATTTCCACTTCATTGGAATACGGTGGGTGAGAAGGCATTGCTTGGATCATATTGGGTTTAGAAATAGATAGAGGGTAGTTGAGATTAGATAACACATGTTGATTGCATAGAGAAGAAAAAAAAGTGCGCTGATTTCAAGGATATCGAATTTTAAGAACGCGTGGAGGTATACTCTTAAGAGAGTCACCCAGTAGAGGTGGTATAGGGTCACGTCAAGCAAAAGTTTAGCCCTGGATAATTAGACATTTCATGGTAATGGCACGAGTGGAGAAGCTACCTTATCAACCTGAGTTGTCCGAGTCGATGAAAGGTGTACATGAGTTCCATGTCTCCATGAGGTGGTAACATTTTCGTGATTCAGAACGAGAGTTGACCATGGTGCCAATTACGATTGAAGCAGATTTTATCTTTGAGGTTCGTCCTACGAGGATATTGGTAGTCTGGGAGTGATGAGGTGTAGGACGCCCAAGTATATGAATATTTTTTGCTGGGTCGCAATAATCTGAATGTGAGGCAGTAAGGAAGTATCTGAATTTTTTCTTGCCTGATATGTGATGCAGAATTATGTTTGTGGCTAATTTGTTGAGTCTTGCAGTAAAGCGACCGAGTTTAAGGTGATGAGAATGTAATACCCCAAAATTGTCGATGATTGGATATTGTGATTTATGATAAAAACAAGTGTGTTAAGGTGAGAAAATGAGTTGAGCGTACTCTTTAGATTTTTATTCAAAGGCCTATGCTGAAACTAATAGAAAAATTGTTGCTAGCGAGTGATGTATTTTGATATGGAGTGTCCCTTCGATTTAATAAGAGATTTAATACAAGAGAAACAATGCCAGGACTTGGACCTCAAACCTCATGTCACAACTCAATAGCTATGGAAATCTAAACGACAACGCCTCTTCGTTAATAACTAGTACTGCCTTTTTTTTCTGAACATTAGTTTTTGAGAAAAAAAAACAGATGGAACGGGTTGATGGACTGGGCTGGGCTTCGTGTACTTGAGGCTGTTTACCCTGCCATATGGTATGACGCTACAAACCCTGTGCCCTAATAATTCCCATCGCTAATGTCACCGCCACTGCCGGATCGTGAGCGACGCCTCTGCCGTGTTGATGGGCGCTTCCGTCCATGTCAAGCTGTAGTCTGCGGCTGCTCTTCCTCCACAGTTTTCACAGTCGCCGGTAGAGGACGCCGATTGCAGCTGCCGTGTCTCATTGGGGAACACCGCCACCAATCCTCGGATCTGCTTGACGAGGTACAGTTTGCCATCTCATTAGTGCGTTTGTTTCATGTTGTTCTGGCTGTAGCAGCAGCAGAGTAGTCGGATATTTTGGACCAATCCAAGTTTTTTGTTCTCTTAGGCAGGAGTCTATCGACAGTATTACCTCAGTAACATGATGTTGGCTAGGCGATTAATTTCTCTAGCTATTAGTATTGTGGTAGAAACCACAAACTCCTGATAGAAGTACTGTCTTATTAAGTTATTTTAGTCGCCTTGTTACGACCTGTTAATTTGGCATTAACAAGAGGTATCACAGCCTTGTAGTACGAAGGAAACCTATGCTCTACTTTAATTTCTCACACGAGGAAGCCCAATCAGACCTGGTTCGGACATAACCAGTAGTGAGCTCTAACACGTTTCAAGTTCAGTTTTACCACTGTCATATTCAGACCTTTTGTGGTGTCCCGCGATTATATTGGCAGCAGATTCTTGCGTGTAGGAGGATGCTATATTTGCTCGTATGCTTTTGTGATGATCTTGTGTATTGAGTGAGATACATGTTTCTATAATAGGGATTGGTACTTCTGATTCGGACTTCCACAATTTATGATTTAGACGATTGAGGCAAGTGCATATCGGGATAATACTTTGCATGATTCCGTTCGCTCGACTTTTATTTTCTAGCACTTGTTTTTATTTCATGCTATCATATATTGGTGATATGTATGGAGATGAAAAGGATACAAGAAAGGATACCGTTTAGCGAATGATACATTTGCACTTGCATTCTTGCATACATTTTAAAGATAAAGCACAGTGTTGTGTTCTACCGAGGTAGACACTTTGAGACCGCCGATGTTGGGACGTGTGGCGCCCCGCAAAAATCACTACTAGAAAATCGCGTTGTTGTGCATTACATCATCATGACCGCATGCTCATGTCATCATGTCGGCTTGGTCTGGGCAGGGTTATGGACGCCATTGGTTATTCTTCAGGGCTCTTAGCCCCATTTGCATCTTGTCCATAGTCGGACGCTCTATCGTTTTAAGGTGATTTGGATCTTTATATTGTATATCTGTATTCTTGACTCATGGAGTCGTTGATGTATATAAATCTGTCTGTGGGTCCCATAGAGGACTGATGTGTAATGGTATTACTTCGTTTTCCACCCGCACGAAAGTGCCTGGTGGGTGTCCTTGAATCGTTTCTATGCGGGTTTGGCGGAAAGGCCTAAAACTTGCATAGGGCCGATTCGAGGGTGTTACAGAGTGGTATCAGAGCTCAGCAGTTGCGATACCCCACAAGTCCAGCCTGTAGGATAACCTAGCTAACGACCGAAGTAGAGTGTCAAAACTATTTTGCAAAGTCGGTTGGATAGATCTGATTAGGTCTGTTTTACTCCTTACCCCTCTGCTGTTCTCCCCTTACCTCTGCGTGTTTTGAATCTGCTCTCTTCCCTTTCTTCGAGTCCAGGAATTCTCGTGGTTGGGTTTCCGTCGAACCTTAAGGGTTTCGCTTCCCCCTTTGGTAACGGTGCTTCTACATCCGGACTTGATGCTATCTGAGTGATCCTTTATCTGTGGTACCATTCTTTGTTCCTTGTTTGTGCCTTCCGGTGTTTTCCGATGCGACGACATCATCTACGCCAGATCCGATGCAGAGTGTGCCTCACTTCTTGTTTCTGAATCTCGTTTGTTGAGATCTTCAGTCTAATTCCGAGGGTTGGTTGCATAATTCTCCGATTTGTGTGCAGAGTAATGGTTTGGGTGCGCGATGGACTGATCACCATCCGACTACTCTTATCATTCGCTTATGTATATCGAGTCGGTGAATCAAGCAATTTTACTCCGTCTACGGAAGCTAGAGGTGGCTTTATTTATTGATACCTTTACCTTCGTCCTTTGTTTTCCGGAGTGTTCTCTCGACGACCACGGACAACGACCCCTTGTTGGTGGTGTCGCCAATTCAAGATGGAGCAAGAATCTTTGTTAGTGGTGTCGCGAGGATCAACACGAAGCGAGAAGATTCCGGTAGTCACCCTTCTTTTCGGTACCATGAGGCGGATCTCGAGGGCGAGATCCATTGTTAGTGGTGTCGAATTGTGGCGTCCCGCAAAAATCACTACTAGAAAATCACGTTGTTTTTGTGCATTACATCATTATGACCGCATGCTCATGTCATCATGCCACCTTGCATTTGAGCATCGTCATCATCATGCATGGTTTGTTTAAAAACTATTTTCGAAAAATCTGGTTTTGTTTTCTGAACGCCCCGTCTTTATTTCTAATCCAAAACCGGGTCTCCAGAATATTTTGTTTCGTCTACCAACGGTTTTCAAAAGCCCCGTTTAAATAAACAAAATTTAGATTATTTTTATAGGAGGCAGCCAGCCAGGCCCAAAAGCCTAGCCGGCCACCTCCAAATTAAAACCCTAAACTTTCTAACCCTAAACCCTTTTCTACCCAAACCTAATCTACCCAGCCCCCCTCCACCTCACCATGGCCACTCACGGCTCGCCACATCACCCTGGCCAATCCCCCCACCCACTCACCCGCTGCCACCTCACCCCCCAACTCCCTCCACTCCCTAACACAGCCACACCCACGCACGCACACACACGCGCGCGTGCACGCCAGCCCAGCCAGGCGACCACCTCGGGATTCCCCCCCCCCCCGTCTCCACCTGCCCTCACCCTATAGCCAACCCGCGTGGGCCCCACCCTCCTGGGATGGACAGGCACGCCCGTCCACCCCCACCTACCACGCGCCCACCTGCACCCCACCGACCGCCTCGGGTCCACCCCGACGCCAAGCCCACCGCCCCCGTCTCCTTCTCCCCGCCGCCGCCAGGGGCGCGCCCCGCCCCTATCTCTCCCAACCTCCGTCGCCACCATCCACACCGCCCTGGAGCCGGCCGCCTCCCCCGTCTCCACCGCGCCTCTCCCGCACCGTCCGCCGCCGGACGTCTTCTCCGCCACCGAGCTCCCCGCCGCCGCCGGCCTGCCGTGCCCCTCCTCGCCGCCTGGATCTCCGCCGCCCAACCTCGCCCCGGCCGCGGTCGCCCCTGCAACCCGCGCTGACCCCGGGCCCCGCTCCACCGCCAGCGCCGCCGAAGTCCGGCCCGACCTCGGCCGCCAGCAGGTCCCTGGCCGTCCTCCTCACCGAGCTCGCCCGCGCCCCCTACTCCTTCCCGGTCGCCGCCATCTGCAGCGTGACCCGCCGTCGCCAGCACCTCCGCCCAGCGCCACCTCGCCCACCTCCACGCCTGAGTCGTCAGCCGTTCTCCGTTCCTCCACCTGTATCGGCCAGGAGGGCCCCCGCCCTTCGCCTCCGCTGTGCACCCCGCGAGTGCGTGGGCCCTGCCTCGCCTGCCACAGCCGCCCCTCTCCGTTCCCCGTCGCCAACCACCCGGCGCCCTGCCGCGGGCGCGCCCGCGCCGTGTCGCCGTCACCTCGGCCCGTCCTCGGCCTCGCTCGTGCTTTGCCTCGTCAACGTGTTCCTATCCCGGTGGCCTGCCTCTGCCCATACGTGCTCATGCTTGTTGATGTTTCAAAGTGGTGTTGTGAGGCTATAGAAGATGGCACGTGCGATCATGGTGTACAGGGATGGGGAGATGGTGTAGAGCCGTTTGGGTTTGGCTATTCGGTTATGATCGACACATGTTCGGAAGAACTCGATGTACCATCGATGCCAAGTGACAACGACAAGAACTTCCTCGAATCTACCCGACAAGTTCTCCTCGGAACGCTGAGATCTGCTGCGCGAACCCTCGGCACGCCCAGATCTTCTCCTCGGAACGCCATGATCTCCTTCACGGATCCGAAGACCCTGACGAACCCCGAACCCCTAGAACCAAGGCCTTCGCCCCTAATGTGTGACCCCTTTATCCGAGCCCTATTTTATAAATTGACATACATATGAATTGTTGCATATAAATTGTTCATGCTCGCATCTCATCATGGGGTTGGGGGCATTATGCCGAATCACCTCATAATTAAATATGGAGTATGGACGCGAGATATTGTTGTCTCATTCCGGACTCCATTTAAATTTGTGTAGCGAATCAATGCCATGATTTGTCTTGTTAATACAACATTTGATTGCGGGGGTTTTACATAACTCGAACCTATTAATTAATTGTCGGGACCCCGGTTCCGCTTAATGCTGCCTAATTGCATCGCATCTGCATCATATTATAATCATGCCGGATCTTCTGCCGTAATATTAAATATTGCATCAGGTGTTTCTTTTAGTGCTTTGCTTCTTCGCGGATTAGACCGATGAGTTGATGCGTGTATCGACAAGTTCTCCGATTATGATCCTTCGGCAGTGTTTTCCCAGGCGAGCATCTCTCCGCCTTCTACCTATTTTGCATTTATAGTCTTTATTTCCTCCTGTTGATCTATTGCTATCCGTGTCGCGATGTTTTAGTTTCCGTGCCCAGTTATATCCCGTGCAGCCTCTATAATGCCTTGGACACCTCCTATTACCTGTGTTTGATAGATAGCTGGCCTTGCGAGTCGTAGTCGCTTGCTCAGGTGTGATCTCGTGTTGTCAAGTACCACAGTTGTTGGAGTGCTGGAAGATGTTTGTGGTGGATATGATCATGACTTTAAATACAACTATTAAAATGCTAGATATAACTAATGCAGAGGCATCGGTGGGCAATAGATGTTATTTGGTTCTTCCACGTTCACTTGTGTCCCGTAGGACCCCGAGTACTTGATACCTGTTCCTTGATTTTTCGCACTATCCACATCCGGGAGGCCTTATGGACCCCCCCCCCCCCCTGAGCCAGAGCTTGATTCATTTCTATTTCTTGGGGCCACAAAGTAGTTTGGGGCTTTATTACTATCCTGTACCTATGCCATGCCTTACTGTTTTAATTAAGATTGTGCGTGGAGCACCTGTACTGTTTAGGATTGCGGAGTGTTTTCGCGGTATCGAGAAGCCCAGTCACACTTTCGGGTTCCCAGTCGTTTACAGCCATTGGCGTAAACCTTGGGTCCGGCTCGGAGCCGGCCAACTTCGTTGCGGGTAGCTTAATGGGGTGGCCCCCTGAAATATTCCTGAATCCTGTGATCGCTTTGTCGTGAATGCCTCGTTGGGTTTTGAGTTGGTTTTTCCGAGGTTGATCGAATGTGTGTTGCTATTTGTGCACCCCTGCAGGGTAAAACTTTCTGAAAGCCGTGTCCGCGGTTATGGACGACTTGGAGCACAGTATCTCAATCATAGACAAGCATAACTAAAGTAGTGCTATAAATTTGACTTAATATGTGACTAGTAAACAGATGCAACTATAACGGAATGGATATTAAAAATGCAACAACTGGTGGATCTTGTCGTATCGTGTTCTGATATACTTGCCTAGTAAGTATTGCAACTTCAATGGAAGGTGATAAAAGTGTCAACAACTGTTGGGTTTTGGGATTCCTCAGGACAATTACATCTGACTAGTAAATGCCCCAACTACAATGGAATGGTGATTAAAACTGCCACTACTTATGCTTCAGGATGACTTATGCGATCTATATCTGATTAGTAACAGCTGCAACCATAATGGAATGAGTAAAATTGCCAACTGCGTGAGTTCCTTGGTCCGACTTCCTCGTTTGGTCTCGAGGGGGAAATACCAGGATGGGTTTGTTTGGTGTTAGCTTCAGGTTGGATCTGAATAGGTCTTTCTTATCCCTCTTTGATAACCGCCAGTTGTATTGAGTCTCTATAGGTTGTTTAGTGCCGATGCGCTGCCGCTTTAGCCCACCATATCTATGTAGGCGAGAGCCGCTGAATTCTAGCCTCGTCGTGTACTGGCCTCAGTACTGATGCTCCTCTTTTTCCTTCGCCCTTTGTCGGCACCCCTTTTGTTTGAGCAGGTTTGAGATCGACGTCGTTAGCAGGGTTACCCTTCCGGCTTGGTCTGGGCAGGGTTATGGACGCCATTGGTTATTCTTCAGGGCTCTTAGCCCCATTTGCAGCTTGTCCGTAGTCGGACGCTCTATCGTTTCAAGGTGATTTGGATCTTTGTATTGTATATCTGTATTCTTGACTCATGGAGTCGTTGATGTATATAAATATGTCTGTGGGTCCCATCGAGAACTGATGTGTAATGGTATTACTTCGTTTTCCACCCGCACGAAAGTGCCTGGTGGGTGTCCTTGAATCGTTTCTATGCGGGTTTGGCGGAAAGGGCTAAAACTTGCATAGGGCCGATTCGAGGGTGTTACGGGACGAGTCCCACATTGTCGGCAACCTCCACAAGTTGGAGCGGGTGGATGCCGACGGGTGTCCACTCGAGCGATACCGGTATACGCAAAAGAAAAGTGAAAGAAAAGACCGTGTAGGCATACAGTATAGTTATCGCACTATGACGAGGGTTACAGAATAATTGTTGGTGTCGTGTTTTATGCTTTTCTCATCATTTATTTATGTACTTGCTGAGTATTTTATACTCACCCTTGTTGCTTTAATGTTTTAGGTAAACCTTGATGATGACATGCATGGGATTGGGAGTAGCAGCTCTATAGTTTAGACACGCTACTTTCACACATCACAATCCTATATCTATAGAGTAGTTAGCGAGAAAGATTGCTCTTGACCTTTTTCATTACCATTAGCTTTGGTTTATATTATTGTGGCTATTGAATTGGACAATACTATAGATCTTGGATATGAGGTTTTAACTTGGGTCTCGTTGTACTATTTAGCTTTGTGTATGACTAAAATAGGTGGTAAATTATCATCTTATTGTCGTGTATGTCCCCATTAACAAAGTAAACTCTATTGAAATTTCTAGGTTTGTGCCATTTTGACAAGTGTTCAAAGTATGTGTAACACCCTAGATAGGGTGGATATCTGGGGTGTTACAAGTATGTTCCTTGTCATTAACATTGAAGGTCACCTTCCCTTGATTACAATTAATAACAGCTCTTGCAGTATTAAGAAAAGGTCTCCCAAGAATAATAGACATATTATCATCTTCAGGCATTTCAAGCACAACAAAATCAGTTAATATGAAGCAATTATGATCCACTTGAACAACTACATCCTCACATATACCAACAGGAATAGTGGTAGATTTATCAGCCATTTGCAAAGATATATCAGTTGGTATTAGTTTTTCAAGTTGAAGTCTCTTATAGAGAGAGAAAGGCATAACACTAACTCTAGCTCCCAAATCACACAAAGTAGTTCTAACATAACTATTCTTAATAGAGCAAGAGATAGTTGGAATCCCTGGGTCTCCAAGTTTCTTAGGAACCTTACCACTAAAGGAATAATTGGCAAGCAAAGTAGAAATTTCTTCATTAGGGATCTTCCTATTATTCGAGACAATATCCTTCATATATTTTTAGTAAGGAGGCAATTTAATAGCATCAGTCAAAGGAATTTGCAAGAATAAAGGTTTCATCCACTCATAAAACTTATTATAGTGTTCGTCTTCCTTTGACTTGTGTTTCTTATCAGGGAAAGGCATAGGTTTTTGGACCCAAGGCTCTCTTTCACTACCATGTTTCTTAGCAATAAAATCTTCTTTAGTGTATTTAGTATTCTTAGTGTGCTTTTCAGGTTCTTCTTCAACTTTTTCTTCATTAGGAACATCATTCTCTTCATTACCACTTTCAGTTTCAGCATCAGAAATAGATATACTATTAGGATCTATAGCAGGTTCAGAAGGTTCTACAATATTTTATGTTTCTTTTTCCTTTTCTTACGAGTAGAGCCACTATTTTCAGCTTGTTGAGAATCCTACTCAATTCTTTTGGGATGCCCCTCAGGATATAGAGGATCCTGGGTAGCAACACCACTTCTAGTTCTAATTTCATAATCATGTTTTTCTTTAGCGGCGTTAACCAAAAAGTCTTTTTGCACTTTAATGAGTTGATCTATTTGAGTTTGAACTATTTGAAAGTGTTTAACAATCATTTTAACATCATTAGAGGTTCTTTCCACAATATCTTTTAACTCAACAATAGCTCTAGTGTTTTCCATTAGATGATTTTGCACCCTTTTATTAAAATTATCCTACTTAACAATAAAAATATCGAATTCTTCTAAGCATTAATTAGGAGGTTTAGAGTAAGCGATATCACCTTCATGAAATTGTTCGAGAGAGTGTACCTCAATAGTGGATGAGTAGGGGATACGCTTACATAATTCTTCTATAGGAGGTAAATTCTTGACATCTGTAGCTTTAATTCCTTTCTCCTTAAGACATTTCTTAGCTTCCTTCATCACTTCATCATTCAATTCAATAACTCCCCTCTTCTTAGATGATGGTATAGGTGTCGGTATAGCTGGTTCAGGTATAATTATTTCAGGTATAGCTGGTTCAGGAGGAGTCCAGTCTTCATAATTCTTGCTTATTTTAGCCATTAATTCCTCAGCTTCCTTGGGAGTCCTGTTCCTGAAAACACAATCAGCACAACTATCTAGGTATGTCCTAGATTCTTTAGTTAGTCCGTTATAAAATATATCAAGAAGCTCATTCTTAGGTAATGGACTTCCAGCCTGTGTATGAATCAAAGCACAAAACCTTGCCCATGATTCAGGCAGTATCTCTTTTTCTCCCTGTTTAAAATCAAATAGTTCCAGCAAAATAGCATGTCTACCACTAGGAGGAAAATATTTCTGCAGGAAAGTACTAATCAAGCACTCAGGACTATCAATAGATCCAGGAGGTAAATTACTTAACCAAGTTTTGGCTTCTCCTTTCAATGAAAAGGGGGAAATCTTAGCAACAAAGTAAGTACGCATCTTAATATCATCAGAAAACAGGCTACTCATGGTAGAAATCTCAATCATATGTGCTACCGCACTCTCATTCTTAGTCCCACAAAAAGGTTCTTTCTCAACAATAGCTATGTAAGATAGATCGAGAGAGAAATCATAATCTTTCTCTTTAATGTTTATGGGAGAAGCAGCAAACTTAGCAATAGGAGACAATTTGGGTCTAATGGTACGCCTCTCAAGGAGACTCTTGCCAGCGCTCCTATCATGGGTGTTTTTACATTCTTTAATAAATTCATCGGTCATCTCAACATAACCATCTTCAATATCATAACTCTCACTAGACTCAGGTGAACTAACAGGTGTAGTAGTGTCTTCATTAGGAGTTTCAGTATTTCCAACTATATTTCTAGCAATCGTAGCATCTAGGAAAGGACCTAATTAACCACACTTATTAAGCACAGTAGTCATAAGTATCAGAAGTTTCAGATTCAGCACTAGTAGCAGTGTGTGTAACATGTGTGTGTGGTGGTGTAACGAGCTTCCTCATAGCAGATGGTGAATCAAGAGCAACAGAGGTGTTCAGAACCGTACCTCTTCTTGTAGTGGATGGTAAAATAGGAACCTTGCCATCACGAGACTTACCCATGATGGATGGATAACAGCGAACAATAGAGAATCCAAGTGAAATTGATAAATAAAGCTATGGTCCCCGACAATGGTGCCAGAAAATAGTCTTGATGACCCACAAGTATAGGGGGTGTATCACAGTATTTTCGAGGGAAGTGAAACCCAATTTATTGATTCGACACAAGAGGAGCCAAATAATATTTATAAGCCTTAACAACTGAGTTGTCAATTCAGCTACACCTAGAAACAATCTTGCTCACAACAGTTTATCAGTAGCAACAGTTTTGCAGTAGGAATAGTAAAGTAGCAGAAGTAGCAAAGCAAAGACAGCAGTAACAATAGCAGTAAACAGTGGGATTCGAGTGCGGTAGGCATAGGGATGGATGGACGGGCGTTGCATGGACTAGAAAATTCACATAGCAATCAGAACATAGGGCTATTGCAGATAAATAAGATAAAGCATCCAAGTACTAGATAATCCTAGGCATGTGTTCCATATATAGTCATACGTGCTCGTAATGAGAACTTGCACAACATCTTTTGTCATGTCAGCCCGTTTGCAGCGGGGCCTCAAGGGAACTACTAGAAATTAAGGTGGTTCTTTTAATAGAGCACCAAAGAAAAGCATTAACACTCTGTGAACACATGTGATCCTCACATCAAAGCCATTCCCTCCGGTTATCCTGATTTCTGTCACTTCGGAGCCGTTGGTTCCGGACAACAACGTGTGTATACAACTTGCAGGTAAGACCAAAAACAATACTATCATAATGAATCAATAACATGTTCAGATCTGAAATCATGGCACTCGGGCCCTAGTGACAAGCATTAAGCATAACAAGTTGCAACAAAGTCATAAAGCACTAATAGAAGATACTAGGCACCATACCCTAATAATTCGATGCCATTACATGAACGATCTCATCCAATCCCTACCATCCCCATAGCCTACAGCGGGGTATTACTCACTGATAGATGGGGGAAACATGGATGGTCGATGGAGGAGCGATGGTGATGATGATGGCGATGATCTCCTCCAATTCCCCGTCCCAGTAGGGTGCCAGAACGGAGTTTCTAGTGCTGTTTCGTGGAATCTGGTGGTGGCGGCGGAGCGGAACTCCTTCTGGAAAAACATCAAACCCCCTGAGTTTTTAGGTCAGAAGGCATCTTATATGCGAAGAGGGAGACCGAGGGGGTGTCTGGGGCGGCTAGACCACCCCCTGGCGCGGCCAGGTGGTGTGGCATGGGCCCAGCCCTCCTCCATCTCGTATTCTGGCTCCGGGAGTCTTCTGGTGAAATAGGATTTTTGGCATATTTTCCGGGATTTTTTCTGATAGTTGATTTTGTGCACAAAAACTAGACACGAAGGAAATTCTGCTGAAAACAGCGTCAGTCCGTGTTAGTTGCATCCAAATCACATAAGTTTAGAGGAGAAACAATAGCAAAAGTGTTCGAGAAAGTAGATACGTTTTGGACGTATCATTTCCTTGCTCCTACTGGTTCGATAACCTTAGTTTCATAACTGAGGGAAACTTGCTGCTATGCTTATCATACCTTCCTCTTGGGGTTCCCCAACGAGTTCGAGCCATCTTGAGCCACCATGGCTCATCTTGAGTCAATCTTTATCCTTCTTTCTTATGCTGCTCATAATAATTTTAAATTATAGCAAATGGACGTTAAGAGTGCTTTTCTTAATGGTCCTCTACAAGAGTTGGTATATGTAAAGTAACCCTCGGGATTTGAGGATCCTAACTTCCCAAACCATGACTACAAACTCGATAAGGCACTCTATGGCCTTAAACAAGCCCCACGTGCGTGGTATGAGCACCTTAAAGAGCTTTTGCTAGATCGTGACTTTGAAGTTGGGCAAATCGACCCCACTATTTTTACTAAGAAGGTTAAGGGGGAGCTCTTCGTATGCCAACTATATGTAGATGACATTATCTTCGGCTCTACTAATAAAGCTTTTAATGATGAATTTTCAAAGCTTATGACTAACATGTTTGAGATGTCTATGATGGGGGAGTTATGGTTATTTCTTGGATTTGAGATCAAGCAACTTAGAGAATAAACCTTCATCAATCAAGCAAAATACATCCAAGACATGCTCAAGAGATTCAAGATGACGGATCTTAATGGCGTCACCACTCCGATGCAAACAAAATGTCATCTTGAACTTAATCCCCACGGTAAAGATGTGGACCAAAAGGTATATCGGTCCATGATCGGCTCTCTTCTTTACCTCTGCGCATCTAGACCCGATATTGTGTTGAGTGTAGGGGTGTGTGCAAGGTATCAAGCAGCTCCTAAAGAAAGCCACTTAGTGGCGGTCAAGAGGATCTGCCGATAATTGGTTCATTCCCCTAATTTTGGTCTATGGTATCCCAAGGGCTCCAATTTCTCTCTATGTGGTTATACTGATTCAGATTGGGCTGGTGATAAGGATGATCGAAAATCAACTTCTGGAGCTTGTCAGTTCTTCGGAAGGTCTCTAGTCTGTTGGTATTCTAAAAAGCAGAATTGTATATTTCTCTCCACCACAAAAGCTGAATATGTTGCTGCTGCTAGTGTCTGCACTCAGTTATTATGGATGAGGCAAACTTTAAAGGGATACGGTGTCAATTGTGACAAAGTGCCTCTTTTATGCAATAATGAAAGTGCAATAAAAAATGCATACAATTCGGTAGAGACATAAACACTCAAAAACCAATGTGAATATGATCAATAAGTTCTACCCGAAATGGTGTACAAATTGTCCAATGACAAGAAGTAGAGAGATAATTTCCCGAGGTAGCTTACACGGATATCCAAGATCATATTCATAACACAGGCATATGGCAATATATAAGAATTATGCCCGATGCTTAGGAAGAGAATCTTGATAGCTACACAATCATTAATGATTAGAGTAACTTGAAGCTAATAGTTTCCATGGAGGATATAGATGTCCAAATATGAGGAAATGCATACCAAGAAGAGCTCACACAAACTAGATCCAAAATATGAGAAACAATGTATTCAAGAAAATTTGAACTTGTTTGAGCAAATGTGTCACACATGAGCTAGATAATTATCAATATCAATTCTAAGTGACACAACCTCGAGTATTCACATTTTATAGGCTTGTAATATGCACTAAGCATATGACTCCCCCATAATGTGATAAACCATAAATATCAACACGAGGCAAAAGGATCCAAATATAGATAATTAATGGACATTATAGAACTTGAATTTCTCATGAGAAACATACCACATAGAGACTAGATAATATTGCAATATCAATACTAGGTGGTATTTGATGACCCACAAGTATAGGGGTGTATCGTAGTATTTTTGATAAGTAAGAGTGTCGAACCCAACGAGGAACAGAAGGTGTTGGCGAGTGGCTAGGAGCAGGAATTCTCTGTAAATACTTAGCAAACGGATTTTAGGGGGGTTTTGATAATGCAGGTAAATAAAGTACGAGTAAATAAAATACAATAAGAATAAATGCAGCAAGTGGCCCAATCCTTTCTTTAGCAAAGGACAAGCCGGTTGTATTACTTAAGATGACCAAACGTTCTCGAGGACACATGGGAATATCGTCAAGTGCTTTCGCTTCATATACTTGATTAATCTTCTTTAGTTTGCTAAGTGTTGTGTGGGTGAACCTGTGCTAATGTACCAACCTTCCTAGGACTAATACATACTTGTGATTATACCCCTTGCAATCATCCGCAAGTACAAGAAAGTAATAAAGGTAGAAACCTAACCACAACTTTAAACTCTAAGACCCTGACGTCCCTTGTGAAATGGTTTCCTAACGGGGGTTCAGGTTTCTGTCACTCTGGCAACCCCTACGATTAGTAGCCAAATACACAATGCATTCCCCTAGGCCCATATAGGTGAAGTGTCATGCAGTCGACGTTCACATGACACCACTAGAAGAAGTACACCACAACTTAAATATCAAACCATTGAATCTTTCTCAACACAATTCCACTACTAACAACATGACTTCTCCTATGTCCTCAAGAACTAAATGAACTACTCACAAGACATCATATGGATCATTATCTGAGATGAAATAATGATATGTAGCAATCTGAACATAAACGATAATTCAATGGTTCACTCAATAGCATCAACTACAAGGAGTAATCAACACCAGGAAAGTTTCCCCTAAGAACTATGCAAGATTCAACCCAATTATTACAGTGGTATGAGGTGGTGATGATGGTGTTGGTGGAGATGATGGTGGTGATGATGATGATGATCCCGATGAAGTCCAGCTTGATGGTGGTGTTGATGGTGACGATCTCCCCTCTTCGGGAAGGAATTCCCCCGATAGAATTATGTCTGCCGGAGAGATCTTTCTCTCTCGGTGTTTTCCGTCCCGCATAGGCAGCGAAATATTTCTATGGTCGCTCCCCGAGTCTTAGGGTTTCGGGAGGATAATATACGCTAGAGGGGAGAGGCTGGAGTGGACCAGGGTGGCCACACCACCTGGTGGCACGGCCTGGGGTGGCCCGCGCCAGGGGGTGATGTGGCCCCCCTATGGCCCATCTCCACTTCCCCTTCTGGCTTCCTTCGTCTTCTAGAAAATTAGGATTTTCCATGTATTTTCTCGGATTTTCTGATCTTCGCGAATTTTGCCTCCAAACAGCACCTTTTCCATCAGAATCCTGACTGCAGCGGTCCATGCTCCAAAAGTCATCAACCATGCAAAAACAGGTGAAATAACATAAGTATCATCTCTTAATATGAAATATATCAATGAATAACAGTAAATTATTATATAGAATAGTGATGCAAAATGGACGTATCAACTCCCCCCAAGCTTAGACTTCGCTTGTCCCCAAGCGAAACTGAACTCAATAAACATGACCTCAGGTTTATGGAGTGAAGAGTCAAGAAGCATCACATTCATCAATACATAAGTCATAATAGAAGACAACTCATTATTATATAACTTAACTTCAAATAAGTAAAGGAAACACAATAAAGATACATAAAGTAAATAACAATTGGTAATGCCTAACTTAGCTCTTGGTCAAAGAATAGTTGATAATTTGTTGGAGTTCACACATAACTGGTTTTCAATGATAGCTTTCAAAGTAGTAATCACCAGGATAAGAGCAATGTGCAAAACAAGGAACATAAGAAACACGATTGAATAAATCATCATATGAATGAATGAAACACAACAACTCAAACTTCTTGTTGAGGTAGAAGGGAATAGGTTTATTGACTCAACTAAAAAGTAAAAGAAAGGCCCTTCATAGAGGGAAGCAGGGATTTCAAGTTTCATAAAGAGCTCCCAAAAATAATGGTACTTATTAGCTTCCAGCTCTCATTGCCCCTATCATAGGCATCTTTAGGTGATTAAGGTTAAAGTGACACAACTAAGAGGATATGCTCGACAAGTTATAAGTTGAAATATCATGCCCCCTACTTACGAGTACCGAACCTCATGCTACTCAACTTCAGTCACAAGTAAGCTCTTGTCATTGTAAATACATATGTATTATAGAGAACCGCCAACGGGGTACCCCTTGCACATGATACAGGATCTATCCCATAATCAAAATGACAAGGCAAGCAGACAATGAGCATATCAGTGATCCTTTTATTTGCTATTTGCATAGGTTTTTATTGAGGATGCTTCATAGAGTGCTCATTATGGTTATGCTGCAAGTTTCCACCATGATTAGGCATGGCTTAGGCTAGTGATGGCTCAATGCACGGCGCCTAGAAAAATGCTTGATGGAGGTGTTGATGTAGAGCTCGTTGGGAACCCCAAAAGGAAGGTATGATGAGCACAGCAGCAAGTTTCCCTCAGTTATGAAACCAAGGTTTAATCGAACCAGTAGGAGCAAGGAAAGACCTCAAAGGTGTTACTAGCTGAGCTTTGGCAGGGCGCACTACCGGTGCTAGTAGCAACGTGGAGACCTGCACAACACAACCACAGAACTTTGTCCCCAACTTGCGATGAGGTTGTCAATCTCACCGTGTTTTGCTGAAAACAAAGGATTAAACGTATCAAATGGAAAGAAGTAATAGTTTGCAGAAAGTAAACACAAAATAGTAAAAGATTGTAGATTGAATGTAAAAGACAAGTACCGGGATCCATAGTTCACTAGAGGTGGCTCTCCTTAGATAGACAACATGCTGGGTGAACAAATTATAGCGGGGCAATTGACAAACATCGAGAAAGCAATACATGCATATAATAATCATCTTGACTCCTTTGAGATTCGATTGGGCATTACAACATTATACATAGACCGCCATCCAACTGCATCTATGACTAATAATGCACCTTTAGGTTATCATCCGAACCCCCTCCAGTATTAAGTTGCAAGCAACAGATTATTGCTTTACGAACTGCGTGTAAAGTAAACAATACGATTGTTCTATGAACAAAGGATTGTTATTTTCTCCCTAGTAGCAACAGCACATCTAGTACCTTAGAGATTTCTGTCACATCCCCAGATTACAAGAGGCATGAACCCACTATCAAGCATAAATACTAACTCTTGGAGTTGCTAGCATCTACTTGGCCAAGATATCTACTAACAACGGAAAACATGCAAGATCACAAATAACAAAGACATGATAGAATCAATAATCAATCTGAAATAGCATCTCAATATCCATCGGATCCCCGCAAACACAACATGCAGAATTACAAATAGATGATCTTGATCATGAACGGAGCTCACAAGATCTAAACACGAAAGCACAAATGAGGAGAACCAGCCATCTAGCTACTACATGGATCCGTAGTCCAAGGATGAACTACTCACGCATCACACCGGAGGCTTGCATGGTGATGAAGAAGGCCTCCAGGGTGAATTCCCCTCTCCGGCAGGGTGCCGGGAAGAGCTTCAGATCCCTCCCGATCTAGGGATGGAGATGACGATGGCTACAGACTCTTTCGTGGATTTTTGATCGGAGGGCTTAGGGTTTACGTCCCAAGGGCATCTTATAGTCGGAAGGGGTGGTCGAGGGGGTGCCTGGGCTGGCCACACCACCCCCTGGCGTGGGCCAGGCCTGGCCGCGCGGCCAGGCCGCGCGGCCAGGTGGTGTGGCCGCCCTCTGGCCCCTCTCCGTCTCGTATTCTGGCACTTGATGACTTCCGGAAAAATAGGCACTTTGGCTTTTGTCCCGTCCAATTCTGAGAATATTCATTTTCTGACTTTCCTGGAACCAAAAACAGCAGAAAACAGGCAGCTGGCACTGTGGCTCTTGTTAATAGGTTAGTCCAAGAAATCATATGAAAAGTACTCCAAAGTTGGAAGAAAACACAAGAAAGTGGATAAAACCAAGCATGGAACATCAAAAATTATAGATACATTTGCAATGTATCAACATCCCCAAGCTTAACTCCTACTCGTCCTCGAGTAGGTAAGTGATAAAAAGAAAGAATAATTTTTTAGGTGACATGCACCATCAAAGACTTGATCAAAGTATTTGTAAAACTCTCAAGGATGGGATCATAGTACTTCAATCGTAACATGAAAGACAAAGTTCTAGCAATAAGCAAAGAAACTATGATGCAACATAAAAAGGCACAAACAAAAGATTGATGAATAACAATGCTTTGCAAGACGTTTGTTTGTTTCACATAAAGAAAACATAGCATAATAGTATTCAGCCTGTCCCTCATAGAGTAGCAAATATAAATGCATAGGACACCTTCAAAGTTCATAAGAGTGACTAGATACAATAGTTTAAAACAAGTAATATCAAGTTATGCATCAATCAACTAGTCTTGGGACAATGCACATAGAACTAAGAATGGCCACTATGCTCTCAAAGTAGGTGCATAAAGGTAGAAAGTGGAGACTCAATATAATGGTGGAAGAAAGGCCTTTTGTAAAAGGAAGTAGGGATTCAAGTTTCATAAAGAGCTTCCAAAAATTATGGTACTTATAGCTTTCAGCTCTCATTGCCCCTATCATAAGCATCTTGAAGTGATTAAGGTTACAGTGAACAAACTATGGTGTACATGCTTGACGAAGTATAAGTCAGAAATCTCATGTCCCTTGTATACGAGGGCCGCTCCTCATGCTACTCAAGTTTAGTCACGGGTAAGTTCTTGTCATCGTAAGTACATGTGTATCATAGAGAACAGCCAACGAGGTACCCCTTGCCCGATGATACGGAAGAATCCCCATATCAAAATGACAAGGCAAGCAGACAACGAGCATCTCAGCATTCTTCTTATTTACCATGGGAATATGGTGCTTTTTTCTCTCTTTCCTCTTTTCATAATATCTCTCTTTTTTCTTTTTCTCTTTTTTTCTCAAGATAGGACTCTTTTTTTTATAAGAAGAATGCTTCATAGACAACTCATTATGGTTACACTGCAGGTTTCCACCATGTCAGCATGGATTAGACCACCATGACATAACTCCATGGACTTACAAGCTCCCCTTTCATTTCACACCGACGACATCCATATACAAAAGAGCATGATATCAACTAGGTACAAGTACCAAGTGCAATGTTGAAAGCGTTCCCCATGAAAGCATGGTTCTGCTAATTCCCAACAAATAAGTGCAAGCATATACAACATAGAAGACACAATGGTTCAAGTTTATTAAGGGCAAGTAAAGTAAAGTGTGTCATCAAGTTCGTGAGAGCTTTAATCACTAGTTTTCTCATAACAAGTTTAATTTGGAAGGTAAACAAAAGCATGAATAAACTTGGAATAGCATAAGCTAGTAGGTAGGTATGGTGGACTCTTTGGAATAACTTGGTTTAGGGAGTTGGATGCATGAGTGGAACTCATACTTGGTGGAGGCTAGCAAAAGACTGGGAGCAACAAACTAAGAGAGCAATAATGGCCATAATCATGCAGAGCGACAAAACATCATTGATCAAAGCATAAAGTGATACTACAAGTTGAAAACTAAAGGATCATAAAGGCTATGGTGACTTGAGATAGTCATAACATGGTGTGAGCATGTGCCAAGTCAACCCAAATAAAGCATCAAAGGAGAATACCACTATACAATGCTTTAATATGCTAAAACAACGCATGATTCATCCAAAGCACATTAAGAAATCTCAATTGTTTATAACAAATCATGCTACAGCAAAGAATACTAAGCATAAAGCCAAAACAATACCAAGCATGGCATGACAAAGCATAGGCCACAGTCAAAAACGAGCTCTTTTTACCACATAAGCATGAACTTTCCTACTCTTTTCCAAACCAAACCAAACTATTTGCAAAACAATGTATGAAAGAGGGGGGTCAGACCGATTTATTCAGAAAACTAAGCAAACAAGCAAACGAAAAACACAACTGTGCATGAAACAATAAAAATGAAGCGTTTGGAAGATACCTGGGATTTTTATTGATGAAGAAGGGGATGCCTTGGGCATCCCCAAGCTTTGACGCTTGTACTTCTTGGATATTTCTTGGGGTGACACGCGTGGCATCCCCAAGCTTGAGCTTTAGTCCATCCTTCATCTCATTACTCATTTTTTCCACACACCTGCAATTTTTCCTTCATACAAAACTTCACACAATCTTTATTAGCAACATTAGTGCACTCAAGATAAAAGGTCTTAAGGTTCAGTTCTAACACCAAATAAACTTCCATTAGAACACTAGCTACTGTAGCACTTCCCTCAAAAAGCTCAATTCCCCAAAAGAACTCAAGAAGGAACCAACAAGAAGCAAATGCAGAAAATGGCAGAAATCTGTCAAAACAGACCAGCAGGTAAAGACGAATTTTTTCAAAGACCTTCTGTTGCTCAAATCAAAACGTTTTGAACTAAAGAAAGTTATATAACAACCTGGGGTAGAATCACAAAACATTACAGCTCAATCCGACATACAGAGCTCTCTCACGAATTTTTACGGTGAAGCACAAAGATCTGTTTCGGGACAACAACTTTCCCAATCATTACTTCACTCTCATTAGAGGTTACTCTTGGCACAAAAAGCAAATAAAAAGGATAAGGAGAGGTTATTACAGAGGTAATAACTTCCAAGACTCGTCTAAAACTTTTGGGTTATCTCCCAATAAGTACTTTTCTTTAACGCCTTTAAGTTAGGCATAAGAAGCAAATAAAGAATTAAGTGTTCTCAAATGAAGAAGCATTAAGACCAAAAAAATTTCATAGGAGAAGCAAAAGAAATCTTTTCTCTCTTTTTAGGGAAGTGTTCTATACCTTTCTTGAGTGGGAGTTGATATTTAATCGTTCCTTCTTTCATATCAATGATGGCACCAATAGTTCTAAGAAAAGGTCTTCCCAAAGTAATAGGACAAGAAGCATTGTATTCAACATCCAAAACATAGAAGTCAACGGGGACATAGGCATTGTTAACCATAATAAGAACATCATTAAGACTCCCCATGAGTTTATTTTTAGCATTATCATCAAGTGGGACATTCAAATAACAATCTTCAAGAGGAGGCAAATCAAGCATATCATAAATCCTTCTAGGCATAATAGAAACACTACTATCAAGATAACATAAAGCTTTGAAATCAAAGTCATTCACTTTCATATTAATGATGGGTTCCCAACCATCTTCTTGTTTTATAGAAATAGAAGCTTTATGTTTCATCTTTTCTTCTTTAATCTTTATGAGAGCATCAGTAATGTGTTTTGTAAAAGCCATGTTCATAGCACTAGCATTAGGACTTTCAACAAGGTTTTGTAGGAACTTAATAACTTCAGAGATATTGCAACCATCAAGATCTAAATCAAATTTATCATCTAAAGTAGTAGAATTATTACTAGCCTCAACACTAGTGGTGGTAATAGTAGAAACACTAATGTTTCTAGCAATTTCATCTTCTCTTTCCCACTTAGCATGTAATTCAGCTAATAGTCTAACATTTTCATCAATTCTTACTTGTATAGCATTAGTAGCTGTAAAGGGATTATCATTAGTTTCAGGTTTAGCAGCCATTTTATTCAAAGAGGATTGAGCTTCAGCCAAAGATGCTATATTTCTTTCAGCATTAGAGAGTTTTTCCTCAATAGTTTTATTGAAAGCAGTTTGTTTACTAATAAACTCTTTAAGGATAACTTCAAGTTCAGAGGGAGCACTCCTATTACTGTTGTAAGAATTTCCATAAGCATTACCATTGTTGGGAGGATATGGCTTATAACTGTTGTTACCAAAATTAATCCTATAAGCATTATTGCCAAAGTTGTTATTTCTTATAAAGTTCACATCAACTTGCTCTTCTTGAGCAACCAAAGAGGCTAAAGGAACACTATTTGGATCAATATGGGCTTTCCCATTAACAAGCATAGACATAATAATATCAATCTTATCACTCAAGGAGGAGGTTTCCTCAACAGAATTTACCTTCTTACCTTGTGGAGCTCTCTCAGTATGGCATTCAGAATAATTAACCATCATATTGTCCAGAAGTTTTGTTGCAGCACCCAAAGTGATGGTCATAAAGGTACCTCCAGCAGCAGAATCCAATAGGTTCCTTGAAGAATAGTTCAATCCTGCATAAAAAGTTTGGATGATCATCCAAGAAAGTCCATGAGTGGGACAATTCTTTACCAAATATTTCATTCTTTCCCAAGCTTGAGCAACATGCTCATTATCAAGTTGTTTAAACTTCATTATTTCACTTCTCATGGATATAATCTTAGCAGGAGGATAGTATTTTCCAATAAAAGCATCTTTGCATTTAGTCCAAGAATCAATACTATTCCTAGTTAAGGAATTCAACCATTCTTTAGCTTTTCCTCTCAAAGAGAAAGGAAACAATTTCAGCTTAATAATATCACCATCTATATCCCTATGCTTTTGCATCTCACAAAGTTCAACAAAGTTATTTAGATGGGAAGCAGCATCTTCATTACCAATACCAGAAAATTGTTCTCTCATAACAAGATTGAGTAAAGCAGGTTTATCTCAAAGAAAGTATTTTCAGCCACAGGTGGCACAATAGGTGTGCTCATAAAATCATTGTTGTTGGTGCTAGTGAAGTCACACAACTTAGTGTTTTCAAGAGTAGTCATTTTTTGGGGTTTTCAAATAAGAAAGCAAACAAGTAAAACTAATTTTTTTGGATTTTTGAATAAAGAAAACAAGCAAACAAAGCAAAAAGAAACTAAGCAAAACAAAAACAACAAAGTAAAGAGATTGGTTATGAAGGACTCCCCTTGTGAAGATGTCCTTGACTCCCCGGCAACGGCGCCAGAAAAATGCTTGATGGCTCAATGCATGTAACTACCTCGGACCTACGCTCTAAGTTTAAGCCTGGATGAACCAAAAGTGGATAAGGGATTCTACAGCGGGGGCCTAGGGCCACCCACGTGTAGGCCCGTCAACACGGAGCAGGGCACGGTACCGGCCGACCGCCCTATCCACTTCTAAGAACATCGGGACAAGAGCGAGCGGCGTAGTCGACAGGAAAAGAGATCAAATACATACACAAGTGAGTATGTATGCAAGCTACCTTACAATAGTTCTCAGAGCCATACCATCTAAAAGAAATAGAAATATTGCAACGCCATACAGCAAGATCCAAATATCCTAGATAGAGATAATATTTTAGGATAGCTCCTCATACATCAATCAACAGAGTATCAAGCGGAAGCGGAAAACAAGATCCGAGTACGGATAAGAAGCAAATCGGCATAAGATGCCACATAAATAAGCACATCCCGCCCACAGATCTCACAGATCTCCATCCCCGGAATCTCTACACCGGGTGATCGTTGCCAACATCATCTGTTTCCTCCACCCAGTATCCATATTGCGAATACACCTGTTCATCTGAAGGGGACACCCTAGGGGTACTCAGCAAGTCTTTATGCCTCTAAAGGGGACATATACCTGGGGTGACGCAATTGCAGCAAAAGATAGTAACTAACAAGTCTATAGATACTCGCTAACCATCCACCTAACCAATGATAGACGAATGTTCGTTAATTAGAAACAACAGTTATAACAGTATAAAGTAACAGATCCATCCTCCTCGCTTACCAACGAGAAAGCGGACGAACAACCCATCCGTTGGCAGTTTTATTAATCATTCCATGAATATTGCACTAATTACTAGTCAGATATTTAGTCAAATTAAAGACGGTACTTTAGTTATGCTTGTCGATGATCGAGAAACTGTGCTCCAAGTCATCCATAACCGCGGACACGACTTTCAGAAAGATTTACCCTGCAGGGGTGCACAAATAGCAACACACTCAATCAACCTCGGAAAAACTAACTCAAAACCCAACGAGGCATTCACGACAAAGCGATCACAGGATTCAGAAATATTTCAGGGGGCCACCCCATTACGCTACCCGCAACAAAGTTAGCCGACTCCGAGACGGACTCAAGGTTTGTGTGGACGGCGATAAACGACTGGGAACCCGAAAGTGTGACTGGGCTTGTGGATACAGCGAAAACGTGTCACGGTCCTAAACAGTACAGGTGTTCCACGCAGAAACTTAAATAATGCAGTAACATGGCATAAGTACAGGATAGTAAAGAAAACCCCAAACTAGTTTGTGGCACTAAGAAATAGAAATGAATCAAGCTCTGGCTCAGAGGGGTCCACAAGTCCTCCCGGATGTGGATAGTGCGAATAGTCAAGGAACTGGAATCAAGTAATCGGGGTCCTACGGGACACAAGTGGACATAAAAACCAAATAACAGATAATTCCCACCAGTGCCTCTTTCATTAGTTATCCCATTACTACTCAGTTTAAGTTGTTTAGGTACCTCGTTAACCATCAGACACTCACATACCCTACACATGTTGTTCTACGACTCGCATGGCTCAAACAACTCCTGTAGTAGTGGCTCATGGGATGGAGGAACAAGCTCGGTGGGGTTTAAAAGTAAAGGCTATGCAGTACTTGCGATTCAATTTAATGCAATCGTGACTCCATGATGCAAGAATAAGATAGAAGCAATAGGTACTATATGTATGCAAGCATGTGGTAGTGCTTGCCTGGTAGCTCAGTTGAAGCGAGAGATGGATCTGGGTAGTACTCCTGGGATTCCTGATAATTCCCCCGCTCGACGTCTATTCGAAAAGAACCAAACAAACAAGGGCCAATATAAATAAAGTACGGAAGCATATGAATAAAATGCGACAAGCAACCAAGCATGCCATGATGAATGATGCACAATTTACATGGCATAGCATAGCATGGCATGGGTGAGGTGTGGGGTACAAGAATAAAGCATTTTATTAGGTTTTTAGTCATGTTTTGCTCCCATAAACATTGCTGTATAATTAATATTTACATGATGCATGCTTAAATTCATGTCATAGAATGCATAAACAGAACGGGCTCGTCGCACTGATCGATTTAGACATATTATTTGTCAAATTTGGAATAATAGAATTAAAGTTATTAATTTATTAAGCTAAAGGCATTTATTGCAAATTTAATCATCTCGAAAATTTAAATTGGTCAAACATAATTTTGGATGGCATATTTGAAATCCTCATATTTTTTTCTGATTCAAAAACATATATTATTTGCATTATTTGGATTTATCAATAAAAAGTTATTAATTTCTAGATTTAAAAACACTTAAACAATTTCTAGAAAAGATTTTTATTAACAGGAATAAGAACACAGACTTTTTACACCCAGCTGGATCTAGCCTGAGCAACTGCCATGCGGGCCCGACGCTGAGCTGGCAAAACGACGCGCTGTAGAGTTTTCTCACCGCGGCTGAGCTGAGCCATAGAGGCTGACTGGTGGACCAGGCGCTCAAGCGGACCCACAAGCCAGCGGGTGAGAGGGCAGGCGCCACGCGGCACAGCCAGGGACTGCGGGTTGAGTCTACAAAACGCGTGGTGCCTTTTTGTAAAGATGCCTAGGCGGATGACAGGTGGGCCTGGCTGGACCGCGGGTTGAGCAAACAAAAAGCCAGGGGGTAAACAGGAAAAGGACCGCGCTGCTATTTTTCTTCCTGCATCTGACGGAACTGTCGCTCGCAGAACACTGGGCGCGGCACGGATCGAACCCGCGACGCAGCGCGCGCGCATACGGCGGCTACCACTGCGGTGGGCTGAGGTTGGTGCTGGCGAACGGCTGCGCGGCTAGAAGTGCATACAGCGGGGCGACGGCGGAAAAGCACCAGCGAGCGTCGGTGCACCGAGAGCGTTCGACGGAAAGACCGACGCTACCAGGAAGAGACAGCAAGGAGGGGCTTGTCTAGGAGGATCAGCGGCTCACCGTGGGTGTGCTGGCGGTGTTGGATCGGGTCGGGGCCTAGGCAGACGACGACGACGCTGGCGCACGGCGGGCCTAGGGTTTTGTCGGCATCGGTAGGGTGCAGCAGGTCCAGGCCTTCTCCTCCTCGACTCTGGGTATAGGGGCGGTGCTGGGACTCAACTGGTTCTTCCTCAATGCCCAACTCCTCGCCTCCTTCTCTCCATCCCTGGGGAACCGAAGGTGGCCAATCTTCCTACGGGGTAACGGTGGACAGCAGCGGGGGAAGGGGAGCTAGGAGGTGGAGAGGGCTGAGCCCTCGGGAGATTTGGAGGGTGCAGCCAAGGAGGGGAGGGAGTAGATAAGGACAGAGGGGAGGTATGGCACATGGGTGGCCGGGTTGCAAAAGGGCGTCTACCCCTTTTCTCCTCCTCTCACGTGATCGACATGGGCTCGGGAGGCCTGGGGGTTGCGACAGCTGGGGCCAGATGGTCACACGGCACAGGTGGGGCTCGGGGCTTCTTGGACAGCAAGGATCGAGAGGAAAAGGTGAGGGGGAGGGGTGGTTCGGCCAGGCTAGACCGGCAAGGTGGCTCGGTATGCATGGTTGGGTCGAGCCAAGGTGGCAAGGGGAGGGAAAACAGGGACTAGGTGGGTGGTGGCGGTTTAGGGTAGAAAGGAAGGTTAGGGTAAGCTTAGCCAAGGTTAGGAGGAAAGGAGGGGTTAGGGCTAGGGCCAAGTAGAGCATGCTCTCACAAGGTCACATGCATGGGGGTGTTGAGGGTGGTGGAAAGAGAGATTAGGGGTGTTGGATGAAAGGGAGGATTTTAGGGTAGATGCTTCATTGATAAAAGCACAAGCTTGCAAGAGAGTTTAAGAAAAACTACACCTTCACAAATTCAAATAGAAGAAAAAGAAACAAATGGAAAGGAGGTGTTGCATGGGCCATGCAAAGATGGGAAATGCCACAATTACTAGATGTGAGAACAACTAGATAGCATATGGGCATTTATTCTCACATGCTTAAAAATATGGGATTAAGGCCAAACCAAAAGGAATAGAGTGGGTGTTCCATGTGGAGTAGATGAAATATGCTCACATTTGAATATAAATTGGACATGCTAGTGTGTGTGTGTCCCACTAGATGCATAACTAGCCTCAGTATATTCCAACATGAGCATACATTCAAAAACAAACCATATGGAAGCTTGATAAGGCATTCTACTCACATAGCATGCAAAGGTGGCCATGTGGCTCTCCACATATCAATATTGTGAAAACAACATGATGCATATATGGGAGCATGTGGAAGTAGAAGTGGATCCATCTTAAATATATGTGAGCTAGACAAGAGTCAAAAGAAGTGCAAAAGCCCACATATAGTTTGGGTGGTGGAATTATGGGGTGGTGACAAAGAAAGGTGGTGGAGTTAAAAGAGAGATGCCCCCAACTCAACTTGGGCATGAGCAATTCATCAAGAAGCAAATACATTTTATTAAGAACAAAATACAATTGATAAATGCATATGAGACAAAAACCAAATGAAAAGGGTTTTATATGATGCTCAAATGAAATGTGGCATGATGACATGAGCATGATATAATTATGATGCAACAATTATATGTAGGAATGTAGCATATTATTATTAGACCATGTAGCATTACAGATGTTAGACAGATGGGATGCTACAACTCTCCCCCACTAAACAGGAATCTCGCCCCGAGATTCTAGGAAGAAGAAGAAGACACAAAGAGGGTAGGATACTTGGCACGGAGCTCATCCTCGTGTTCCCAAGTGGCTTCATCAACGGAATGGTGCGACCATTGCACCTTGCAGAACTTGATAGACTTGTTGCGAGTCTTTCTTTCTGTGACTTCTAGGATTTTTGTGGGGTGTTCTTGATAAGACAAATCTTCTTGGAGATTGATGAGCTCATGGTCCACGGTCCTGCCGGGATCCTTGAAGCACTTCTTGCGTTGAGATATATGAAAAACATCATGGACCTTGAGTTTTTCAGGGAGCTCAAGAGCATAAGCGACTTCTCCTCTTCTTCCACGAACTTTGAAAGGGCCAATGTATCTAGGAGCCAACTTCCCTTTGATACCAAACCGGTGCGTGCCTCTCATGGGAGTGACACGAAGGTAAATGAGATCACCAGGGACATACTCCATGTCCATGTGCTTTCTGTCGTAGTTGCTTTTCTAGCGACTTTGAGTAACCTTCAGGTTTTCGAGAATGACGTGAACCTTCTCCTCCGCTTGAGTTACAATGTCGGGGCTAAACAATGTTCTTTCACCTGCGCCCGACCAACCAATCGGAGTTCTGCATTTGCGGCCATAGAGAACCTCAAATGGTGCCACTTTAGACTCTTCTCGAAGCTATTGTTGTAAGAGAACTCAACATAAGGAAGGCATTCTTCCCACTTCATGCCGAAAGAGATTACGCAAGCACGGAGCATATCTTCCAGAATCTGATTGATCCTTTCAACTTGTCCTTGCGACTGAGGGTGATAAGCAGTGCTGAAGTTCAACTTTGTTCCTAAAGCATTTTGGAAACTTCCCCAGAACTTGGAAGTGAAGATGCTTCCACGGTCTGAGCTGATCTCAAGAGGAACCCCATACAGAGAGACAATTATGTTGATATAGAGCTCAGCCAACTGAATTGCCGAAATTGTTTCCTTGACGGGGAAGAAGTGAGCCACTTTAGAAAGCCTGTCGATGACAACAAAGATTTCATTGTTGCCTTTCTGCGACCTTGGAAACCCAGTTATGAAGTCCATCTCTACTTTCTCCCATTTCCATTCCAGAGGCTTCAATGGCTGTAGAAGACCGGAAGGTTTCTGATGGACAGCTTTAACTCTGCGGCAGACATCGCACTCGGAGACATACTTGGCACAACATTGTTTCAACCCAGGCCACCAATATTGTGTTTTCAGGTCCATGTACATATTTGTGCTGCCAGGATGGATAGAAAGAACAGAATCATGCGCCTCCTTAAGAACTTTCTCTCTCAAACCCGGGTAGTTCGGAACAAACATCCGGTGTTCAAAGAATAGAGCTCCTTCATCATTGACGTGGAAGGACTCATACCTCGGCAGCTGAATATTGGAGATGATGTTTTTGGTGTAAGCATCACCTCGTTGACTAGCACGAATCTTTTCTTCCAAGAGAGGGGTTGCTAGAAGATTCAGAAGATACCCTTGATGCACAATCTCAAGGTTGAGCTGGCGGAATTCCTCGCACAAGAGAGGCTGTTGTTCTTCCACCATGAGGTTGTTGACATAAGCTTTTCAGCTGAGAGCATCGCCCATGAAATTAGCTTTGCCAGGAGTGTAGTTGATGGTCAGATCAAAGTCATTAATTGCTTCAATCCATCTCCTTTGGTGAAGGTTGAGGTCTGGCTGAGTGAAGATATACTTCAGGCTTTTGTGGTCAAAAAAGATCTCACAGCGGTTCCCAAGCAAGTAGTGCCTCCATACTTTTAGAGCGAAGACAACCGCTGCAAGTTCAAGATCATGTGTTGGATAGTTGAGCTCATGAGTTTTCAACTGACGAGAGGCATAAGCAACAACTTGTTTTTCTTGCATAAGGACCGCACCCAATCCTTGCAAGGAGGCGTCACAGAATATCTAGAAAGGCTTTGATGTATCTGGAGGAATCAAGACTGGTGTGGAAGTGAGCTTCTCTTTGAGTGTTTCAAAGCTAGCTTGAAATGCAGGAGACCAAAGGTATTTCTTGCCTTTCTTGAGGAGATCGGTAAGGTTTCGCAATCTTCGAGAAGTTCTGAACGAAGCGACGGCAATAACTTGCCAAACCAAGGAAACTCCGGACGTCTTTGACATTTTTGGGTGGAAGCCACTCAACAATTGTCCGAACAGTTTCTGGGTTAACGGCAATGCCCTTAGCAGAGATGACGTGACCAAGATAGGTGACTTGAGGCAACCAGAACTCACACTTGGAGAACTTTGCATACAAGCGGTTCTCATGAAGCTTGTTCAGGACACACCGAAGGTGTTCTTCATGTTCTTCCTTTGACTTAGAATAGACTAGAATGTCATCTAGATAGACCACGACGAACTTGTCAAGATACTCCATGAAAACCGAGTTCATAAGCCTCGAGAAGGTGGCAGGTGCATTGGTAAGACCGAAAGACATGACCGTGTACTCATACAGGCCATAGCGGGTGGTGAAAGCTGTTTTGGGAACATCTTCCTTGCGAATCTTGATTTGATGATATCCACTTCTCAAGTCAAGCTTAGAGAACACCACGGCTCTAGCTAGTTGATCAAAGAGATCATTAATCCGCAGAAGGGGATATTTGTTCTTGATGGTTTTAGCATTGAGAGCCCGATAGTCAACACAAAGTCTATTAGTGCGGTCTCGCTTCTTCACAAAGATGGTTGGGCTACCCCAAGAAGAAGTGTTGTGCTGAATGAAACCCAACTTCTCTTGTTCATCAAGCTGACGTTTGAGTTCAGGCAACTCAGCAGGACCCATTTTATAAGGCCGCTTGGAGATAGGAGCGGTACCCGGTTCAAGCTCAATCACAAACTCGACCTCTCGATCAGGAGGCATACCTGGTAACTCTTCAGGAAAAACATCTGGGAACTCACGGACCACCGGAACACTCTGAATAGCATCCATAGCATCATCGTTCAGAGCAGCCAAAGAGAAGAGTTGAATTGCAAGAGTCAGACTTGGAGAATAGACTATATGGCCTTCAGGAATTTTCAGAGAAACCGAGCGTTCCGCACAATCAATCACAACTGCATTTGCTATTAACCAATCCATGCCCAAGATAACATCAATGTCGCAATTGCCCAGAATGATTAAGGAAGCCGGGAACAAAGAGCCACCAATCTCAATTTGATTGCCATGGCTGATATGAGAAGCCCTCATGTTTGATCCAGGAGATTGTACCATGAGACAATGCAATAGAGGACCCATAGCCAGATCATGCTCATGTGCAAACTTGTGAGAAACAAAAGAATGTGATGCACCAGAACAAACAAAACTCGTGCAGGAACCGAGTTAACAGGAAGCATACCCATCACAACTCTAGGTGCATGCTCGGCTTGAGCGATGTTGACACAGTTGGCATGAGCAACAGTCGACCCGGGCTTGGTGTTGATGTTGAGAGACCGAGGTGGAGGTGCACGAACCATAGAAGGACTTGTTGCAGGTCTTGGAGGTGGTGGAGGAAGAGCCTTGTTGTTCATGGGACAACTCCAGTGTTGATGCCCAGTGCTCCAACAAGTGTAACAAGCACCAGGTGGATGTGGAGCAGCGTAGCCAGGGACTCCGCTAGCCCCTAGGAGTAGCGTTGAAGAAGTTTGGTGGCCTTGCCGCGTAGCTTGGAGGTCTTGATGGAGCCGGGAGCGGCGGTGCGGTATTAGGAACCCACACACGGCGCTTAGAAGGAGCTGTCATAGCTGAAGAGCTTGATGCATCACGGCTGTGTTTCTTGGACTCCTAAAACACTTGCCTACTAGCTTCTTCCTGTAGAGCTGTATGCTGGAGTTCCAGAAAAGACCCTGGCCTGGCATGAGTGATTGCATATTTGATGGATGCATTGAGCCCCTACCTGAACCTCTTTTGCTTCTTCTTGTCATCAGAGATCTCATCGCCACCATACCTTGACAGACTCATGAAGTTTCTGATATAGGTGTCAACACTGTCATTGCCCTACTTAAGGTTGAGAAACACCTCCTTTATCCTCTCCATTACAATTTCTGACAGATATTGCACTCTGAAAGCCCCAGAGAACTGCTGCCAAGTAGGCTGTAACCCAGAGTGGTTTGCCTTCAGATAATTTTGCCACCATAGAGCTGCATCTCCTTTCAGAAGGTGAGTGGCGCATTTTACCCAATCTTGCTCAGGAACATTAGGAGTTACGAGCAACCTTGACATCTCACGGAGCCAATCATCAGCATCCAGCGGCTTATCAGACACATCAAAGTGGCGCGGGTAAACTTCAGAAAGTCCTTGATGTCTCCTCTCTTGGGAGGTGGAGGTAGCGGGGCAAACTCATTCCTCCTAACACTTTCTTCAAAGCGTTGCTGGTTCTATTGCATTGTGCCCAAGGCATTAGCAATACTTGCCAACGCAGCTCCCAGTTCAGGTGGTATGTCATCCTTAGTACGGCGTGGTGGTGCCATCCTGTGATTGATATAAAACTCAAGTCAGTACCATAATGGAGAATAATAATAATCCAAAATAGTGCCAAAATGGAATTAACCAAGATTAAAGGATACAATTTACTGAGGTGATATTAAAATATCAACAAAGTCCAAAGCACCTAGAAGATAGTAAGCATATCGCACACGATTGAACAAGGAGTGTGGTACACAAAGCTATCAAAGAAAAATTTCCGCAAATTTCGGCATTAAAATACCACTATATGCGCAAAACCACTTAACGAATCAAGATTAGTAACTCTACCAATTCAATATACAAGAGCGAATGATAAAGGTAGTGGTATGGTCGCGACTCCATCCCGCACTCAAAGCATTACTCCGCACATGAATAAGTAAAACACATATCCCAACTCTCTTCCTTCTTAATATGAACCTAAAGATTAGCAAATACGGAAAACAAACACCCCTAACAAGATAGCGTCGGATAACAAAGGGTAAGACAGATCGCGTCGGTTTACAACGAATTAGATAGATCGCGTCGGTTTAGAAAAGCCTGTCGGTATGGAATGTACCAACAGTTGATAACCAAAAGGCAGATAGACAAAGAATTACCCACACACACACACTCACACGCAACCTATGGTACTACGGAACCTAGAACACGTGAATCCTAGTTTGAATTTTTAGAAGAGGATTGAAAACATTACACTTCCTTATCAGAAAAGGGTGGGTGGGTGGGTAAGAAGAAAAATGGAAGCAGTCCTACTCTCGTGTTTTGTTTTTCCCTAGTATACATAGCTACCAAAATATTTGCTAGAGTGACAACGACCATTTTGGCTGAGACCCTGAAGGGCGGAATGGCTCTAATACCAATTGTAACTACCTCGGACCCTACACTCTAAGTTCAAGCCTGTATGGACCAAAAGTGGATAAGGGATTCTACAGAGGGGGCCCAGGGCCACCCACGTGTAGGCCCGTCAACATGGAGCAGGGCACGGTACCGACCGACCGCCCTATCCACTTCCAAGAACATCGGGACAAGAGCGAGCGGCGTAGTCGACAGGAAAAGAGATCAAATACATACACAAGTGAGTATGTATGCAAGCTACCTTACAACAGTTCTCAGAGTGATACCATCTAAAAGAAATAGAAATATTGCAACGCCATACGGCAAGATCCAAATATCCTAGATAGAGATAATATTTTAGGATAGATCCTCATACATCAATCAACAGAGTATCAAGCAGAAGCGGAAAACAAGATCCGAGTACGGATAAGAAGCAAATCGGCATAAGATGCCACATAAATAAGCACATCCCGCCCACAGATCTCACGGATCTCTATCCCCGGAATCTCTACACCGGGTGATTGTTGCCAACATCATCTGTTTCCTCCACCTAGTATCCATCTTGCGAATACACCTGTTCATCTGAATCAAACAATTTATCATGTGACACCCTAGGGGTACTCAGCAAGTCTTTATGCCTCTAAAGGGGACATATACCTAGGGTGACGCAATTGCAGCAAAAGATAATAACTAATAAGTCTATAGATACTCGCTAACCATCCGCCTAACCAATGATAGACGAATGTCCGTTAATTAGAAACAACAGTTATAACAGTATAAAGTAACAGATCCATCCTCCTTCTCGCTTACCAACGAGAAAGCAGACGAACAACCCATCCGTTGGCAGTTTTATTAATCATTCCATGAATATTGCACTAATTACTAGTTAGATATTTAGTCAAATTAAAGACGGTACTTTAGTTATGCTTGTCTATGATCGAGAAACTATGCTCCAAGTCGTCCATAACCGCAGACACGGCTTTCAGAAAGATTTACCCTGCAGGGGTGCACAAATAGAAACACACACTCGATCAACCTCGGAAAAACTAACTCAAAACCCAACGAGGCATTCACAACAAAGCGATCACAGGATTCAGAAATATTTCAGGGGGTCACCCCATTAATTTACCCACAACGTAGTTAGCCGACTCCGAGACAGACTCAAGGTTTGTGTGGACGGCGGTAAACGACTGGGAACCCAAAAGTGTGACTGGGCTTGTCGATACAGCGAAAATGTGTCACGGTCCTAAACAGTACAGGTGTTCCACGCACAAACTTAAATAATGTAGTAACATGGCATAAGTACAGGATAGTAAACAAAACCCCAAACTAGTTTGTGGCCCCAAGAAATAGAAATGAATCAAGCTCTAGCTCAAGGGGGTCCACAAGTCCTCCCGGATGTAGATAGTGTGAATAGTCAAGGCACAGGAATCAAGTACATGGGGTCCTACGGGACACAAGTGGACATAAAAACCAAATAACAGATATGGCCCACCGGTGCCTCTTTCATTAGTTATCCCATTACTACTCAGGTTAAGTTGTTTAGGTACCTCGTTAACCATCAAACACTCACATACCCTACACATGCTGTTCTACGACTCGCATGGCTCAAACAACTCCTGTAGTACTGGCTCATGGGATGGAGGAACAAGCTCTGTGGGGTTTAAAAGTAAAGGCTATGCAGTACTTGGGATTCAATTTAATGCAATCGCGACTCCATGATGCAAGAATAAGATAGAAGCAATATGTACTATATGTATGCAAGCATGTGGTAGTGCTTGCCTGGTAGATCAGTTGAAGCGAGAGATGGATCTGGGTAGTACTCCTGGGATTCCTGATAATTCCCCTGCTCGGCGTCTATTCGAAAAGAACCAAACAAACAAGGGCCAGTATAAATAAAATGCGCAAGCATATGAATAAAATTCGACAAGCAACCAAGCATGCCATGATGAATGATGCACAATTTACATGGCATAGCATAGCATGGCATGGGTGAGGTGTAGGGTACAAGAATAAAGCATTTTATTAGGTTTTTAGTCATGTTTTGCTCCCATAAACATTGCTGTATAATTAATCGTTACATGATGCATGCTTAAATTCATGTCATAGAATGCATAAACAGAACGGGCTCGTCGCACTGATCGATTTAGACATATTATTTGTCAAATTTGGAATTACAGAATTAAAGTTATTAATTTATTAAGCTAAAGGCATTTATTGCAAATTTAATCATCTCGAAAATTTAAATTAGTCAAACATTATTTTGGAGGGCATATTTGAAATCCTCATATTTTTCTGATTCAAAAACATATATTATTTGCATTATTTGGATTTATTAATAAAAAGTTATTAATTTCTGGATTTAAAAACACTTAAACTATTTCTAGAAAAGATTTTTATTAAGAGGAAAAAGAACACAGACTTTTTACACCCACCTGGATCTAGCCTGAGCAACTGCCATGCGGGCCTGACGCTGAGCTGGCGAAACGACGTGTTGCAGAGTTTTCTCACCGCGGCTGAGCTGAGCCACAGAAGCTGACTGGTGGACCAGACGCTCAAGCGGACCCACAAGCCAGTGGGTGAGAGGGCAGGCGCCACGCGGCACAGCCAGGGACTGCGGGTTGAGTCTACAAAACGCGCGGTGCCTTTTTGTAAAGATGCCCAGGCGGATGACAGGTGGGCCTGGCTGGACCGCGGGTTGAGCAAACAAAAAGCCAGGGGGTAAACAGGAAAAGGACCGCGCTACTGTTTTTCTTCCTACATCTGACGGTACTGTCGCGCGTAACACAGGGCGCGGCACGGATCGAACCCGCGACACAGCACGCGCGTAGACGGCGGCTACCACTGCGATGGGCTGAGGTTGGTGCTGGGTAACGGCTGCGCGGCTAGAAGTGCATACAGCGGGGGGACGGCAGAAAAGCACCAGCGAGCGTCAGTGCACCGAGAGCGTTCGACGGAAAGACCGGCGCTATTAGGAAGCGACAGTAATGAGGGGCTTGTCTGGGAGGATCAGCGGCTCACCGTTGGTGTGCTGGCGGCGTTGGATCGGGTCGGGGGATAGACAAACGACGGCGACGCTGGCGCACGGCGGGCCTAGGGTTTTGTCGGCATCGGCGGGGCGCAGCGGGTCTAGGCCTTCTCCTCCTCGACTCCGGGTACAGGGGCGGTGCTGGGACTCGACTGGTTCTTCCTCAATGCCCAACTCCTCGCCTCCTTCTCTCCAGCCCTGGGGAACCGAAGGTGGCCGAGCTTCGTACGGGGTAACGGTGGACAGCAGCGGGGGAAGGGGAGCTCGGAGGTGGAGAGGGCTGAGCCCTGGGGAGATCTGGAGGGTGCAGCCAGGTAGGGGAGGGAGTAGATAAGGACCGAGGGGAGGTATGGCACATGGGTAGCAGGGTTGCAAAAGGGCGTCTACCCCTTTTCTTCTCCTCTCACGTGATCGACATGGGCTCGGGAGACCTGGGGGGTGTGGCAGCTGGGGCCAGATGGTCACACGGCGCAGGTGGGGCTCGGGGCTTCTTGGACAGCAAGGATCGAGAGGAAAAGGTGAGAGGGAGGGGTGCTTCGGCCAGGCTAGACCGGCAAGATGGCTCGGCATGCATTGTTGGGTCGAGCCAAGGTGGCAAGGGGAGGGAAAACAGGGACTAGGTGGGTGGTGGCGGTTTAGGGTAGAAAGGAAGGTTAGGGTAAGCTTAGCCAAGGTTAGGAGGAAAGGAGGGGTTAGGGCTAGGGCCAAGT
Source organism: Avena eriantha (assembly GCA_910589775.1). Classification (NCBI taxonomy): domain Eukaryota; kingdom Viridiplantae; phylum Streptophyta; class Magnoliopsida; order Poales; family Poaceae; genus Avena; species Avena eriantha. The sequence goes on from OU342740.1 coordinate 25,036,721, forward strand.
AGAGCATGCTCTCACAAGGTCACATGCATGGGGGTGTTGAGGGTGGTGGAAAGAGAGATTAGGGGTGTTGGATGAAAGGGAGGATTTTCGGGTAGATGCTTCATTGATAAAAGCACAATCTTGCAAGAGAGTTCAAGAAAAACTACACCTTCACAAATTCAAATAGAAGAAAAATAAACAAATGGAAAGGAGGTGTTGCAACATGCAAAGCAAGGAAATGCCACAATTACTAGATGTGAGAACAACTAGATAGCATATGGGCATTTATTCTCACATGCTTAAAAATATGGGATTAAGGCTAAACCAAAAGGAATAGAGTGGGTGTTCCATGTGGAGTAGATGAAATATGCTCACATTTGAATATAAATTGGACATGCTAGTGTGTGTGTCCCACTAGATGCATAACTAGCCTCCATATATTCCAACATGAGCATACATTCAAAAACAAACCATATGGAAGCTTGATAAGGCATTCTACTCACATAGCATGCAAAGGTGGCCATGTGGCTCTCCACATATCAATATTTTGAAAACAACATGATGCATATATGGGAGCATGTGGAAGTAGAAGTGGACCCATCTTAAATATATGTGAGCTAGAGAAGAGCCAAAAGAAGTGCAAAAGCCCACATATAGTTTGGATGGTGGAATTATGGGGTGGTGACAAAGAAAGGTGGTGGAGTTAAAAGAGAGATGCCCCCAACTCAACTTGGGCATGAGCAATTCATCAAGAAGCAAATACATTTTATTAAGAACCAAATACAATTGATAAATGCATATGAGACAAAAACCAAATGAAAAGGGTTTTATATGATGCTCAAATGCAATGTGGCATGATGACATGAGCATGATATAATTATGATGCAACAATTATATGTAGGAATGTAGCATATTATTATTAGACCATGTAGCATTACAGATGTTAGACAGATGGGATGCTACAATGCACGACGCCCAGAAAAATGCTTGATGGCGGTGTTGATGTAGAGCTCGTTGGGAACCCCAAGAGGAAGGTATGATGAGCACAGCAGCAAGTTTCCCTCAGTTATGAAACCAAGGTTTAATCGAACTAGTAGGAGCAAGGAAACACCTCAAAGGTGTTACTAGCTGAGCTTTGGCAGGGCGCACTACCGGTGCTAGTAGCAACGTGGAGACCTGCACAACACAACCACAGAACTTTGTCCCCAACTTGCGATGAGGTTGTCAATCTCACCGTGTTTTGCTGAAAACAAAGGATTAAACGTATTGAATGGAAAGAAGTAATAGTTTGCAGAAAGTAAACACAAAACAGTAAAAGATTGTAGATTGAATGTAAAGGACAAGGACCGGGATCCATAGTTCACTAGAGGTGGCTCCTTAGATAGATAACATGCGGGGTGAACAAATTGCAGCGGGGCAATTGACAAACATCGAGAAAGCAATACATGCATATACTAATCATCTTGACTCCTTTGAGATTCGATTGGGCATTACAACATTATACATAGACCGCCATCCAACTACTTCTATGACTAATAATCCACCTTCAAGTTATCATCCGAACCACCTCCAGTATTAAGTTGCAAGCAACAGATTATTGCTTTACGAACTGCGTGTAAAGTAAACAATATGATTGTTCTATGAACAAAGGATTGTTGTTTTCTCCCTAGTAGCAACAGCACATCTAGTACCTTAGAGATTTCTGTCACTTCCCCAGATTACCAGAGGCATGACCCCACTATCGAGCATAAATACTAACTCTTGGAGTTGCTAGCATCTACTTGGCCAAGATATCTACTAACAACGGAAAGCATGCAAGATCACAAATAACAAAGACATGATAGAATCAATAATCAATCTGAAATAGCATCTCAATATCCATTGGATCCCCGCAAACACAACATGCAGAATTACAAATAGATGATCTTGATCATGAGCGGAGCTCACAAGATCTAAACATGAAAGCACAAAGGAGGAGAACCAGCCATCTAGCTACTACATGGATCCATAGTCCAAGGATGAACTACTCACGCATCACACTGGAGGCTTGCATGGTGATGAAGAAGGCCTCCAGGGTAAATTCCCCTCTCCGGCAGGGTGCCGGCAAGAGCTTCAGATCCCTCCCGATCTAGGGATGGAGATGACGGCGGCTACAGACTCTTTCGTGGATTTTTGATCGGGGGGCTTAGGGTTTACGTCCCGAGGGCATCTTATAGTCGGAAGGGGAGGCCGAGGGGGTGCCTGGGCTGGCCACACCACCCCCTGGCGCGGGCTAGGCCTGGCCGCACGGCCAGGTGGTGTGGCCGCCCTCTAGCCCCTCTCCGTCTTGTATTCTGGCACTTGATGACTTCCGAAAAAATAGGCACTTTGGCTTTTGTCCCGTCCAATTCCGAGAATATTCATTTTTTGACTTTCCTGGAACGAAAAACAGCAGAAAACAGGCAGCTGGCACTGTGGCTAGGTTAGTCCAAGAAATCATATGAAAAGTACTCCAAAGTTGGAACAAAGCACAATAAAGTGGATAAAACCAAGCATGGAACATCAAAAATTATAGATACATTTGCAATGTATCAGCTAGCGGCCCAGGCGTTTCTCTAACGCACATACAAACTCCATGATCTTACAAGTTCCCCTTTTATTTCACACCGCCGGGATCCATAAGCAAAAGAATCATGATATCAACGGAATATAAGTGCAATGTTGAATGTGTTCCCCATGATACATGGTTCTGCTAACTTCAACTTATAAAGCGCAAGCATATACACAACACAGATGGACACAATGGTTCAAGTTATTAACTGCAAGAAAGTAAAGTGTGCCATCAAGTTTGTGAGAGCTTCAATCACCAATTTTCACATAACAAGTTTAATTGGGAAGGTAGATAAATACTTGAATTTACTTGGAATAGCAATAGTGATAGTAGGTAGGTATGGTGGACACAAATGGCATAGGTTTTGGTTTAAGGATTGGATGCACGAGAAGCATTCCCTCTCAGTACATGTTTTTGGCTAGCAAGGCTGGGTAGCAAGCATAAGAGTTAAGGAAACAAACAAACATACAAGTGATAAAAACAAACATGCAATCTTCCTTGGAAGCACAAAAGGTCTTAACTAGAGAGTACTAAGCTTATGAGCAAATCAAGAAAGAAAGATGATGAAATTATATTTATTTAGAGTACTTTTATCTTTTTCATTCAATTCTCAAAATAGTGTTGCTACTGACCGATCCAGGTTTGCCAAAACCAACTAAATTAACTCAATGATCCCAAAGTGATACCAATACTAACGATAAGATCAATCATATAACAATGGATTGAAAACTAAAATAAGATATGCAAAAGAGTAAATGATAGAACTTCTCATTAATATTCCATAACGGCAACTGACACTAAGGGATACATAGATATCTAAAAAGAGGGGGGACACTTCCATAATGCAAACCACCCTACATGATAACTTCTCTACTCATGATATGACTCTACTAAAAAGGTAAAAAGATGGAAGATAGTGATGTGATACCGCGGCACTCTCCCAAGCTTGGAACAAACCAAGGGGATGCCAAAACCTGATGACGAATTACTCCTTCGGTGGTGGTGGTATCCTCTTATCATTGTCCGACTTCCAAGGTAAAGGATCCCCATCAACAAAAGACATCCTGGTCTCCATCATCCTGAAACTAGCAGCAGCACTTATGCGTTTAAACCTAACCTCATACTCACATTTTTGATTTTGAACATCGTAGAGTTGTGCTTGCAGTTGGTTGGTTGTTTGGTGGAGTGAGAGAATTTCATCCTTGAGCTCAGCAGTCTCCTCTTGGTGCTCGGCAATGAGTTCGTAACAAATCTTATGGATGATATCCACTTCGTGTTCCGGCATCTTCTTGTACCTAAAGACTTCTTGCTCCAGTGCTTCCATCCTATCCTCTAGGCTTCCTTCAACTTTAGGGCCTTGAACCTATTTTATCCGTACCTCCCCATCTTCAAGCAACAACTCCTTAGGATGAATCTTCAACTCTCTCATGTATGGGTTGATGATATCCGCTGAGGAATCTTCCTTGGCTGATCCATAGTGTGGCGCCCCGCTAAAACCACTACTAGAAAATCGCGGTGTTTTTGTGTATTGCATCATCATGACCGCATGCTCATGTCATCATGCCACATTGCATTTGAGCATCGTCATCATCATGCATGGTTTGTTTAAAAAAACTATTTTTCGGAAAGCCTGGTTTTGCTTTCTAAACGCCCCGTCTTTATTCAAATACAAAACCCGGGTCTCCGGATTATTTTGTTTCGTCTACCAACGGTTTGCAAAAACCCCATTTTAATTAAATAAATATTTTTCCTGTTGTTTTTAGGAGGCAGCCCGCCAGGCCCGAAAGCCCGGTCGGCCACCTCCAAAATCCTAGTTCTACCCAATCCTAGTCTACCCAGCCCCCTCCACCTCATCCCGCCCTATAGCAGCGCGCCACTTCACACCTCCACCTCACTTGCACCAACCGGTGCTTGCCACCTCAGCCCCTGTCCCCACTCACACGCAGCAGCACACCCGCCACACACACAGCCCGCATACACCTACACCTACCCCGCCAGCCTGGTCCTCAGCCCCACCACACACCCGCCGCCACCTGTCGCTTGACACGCGCACAACCTGGCCCCACCCACGCGCGTGACCACCGACGCGATGCCGCTCCACCCTGTCCTCCTACCACCGCTTCCCCCGCCCTCCTCCGCGAGCTCCGGCCGCCGCGGTCTCCGCCCCGCTCCCCCGTCTCCTCCCTCGCCGACGACCCCGTCGGGCTCCACCCTCGCCGCCCTCGCGCCCTGCCGCTAGCGGGCCCTCTCCTCGCCGGTGCGCCTCGCCTCCCCAAGCTCCACCTCTCTGCCCTGTCGCCCACACGAACCCTGGCCGCCGCCCGAGCACCCCCCTGCTCTCCTCGTCGCCGGCCTCGGCGTTCGCCGCCAGACCGCGCCGCCGCGGGCCCCGCCTCGCCACCAGGCCCGCTTCGACCTGGGGCCTGTCACCGACCCCGCCGCCTCGCTCCGCGAGCGCCCTTCGCTGCCGCTGCATGGCCCGACCCACGCGCCCTCCCCCTTCTCTGTATCGGCTGGCTGCCATCGTCCTCGTCCCCTCTGGCCAGTGACCCACGCCGTCGCCTCATGGGCGCCCTCTCCTGCAGCTCGGCCTCCTCTACATCAGCTCCAGCAAGCCCCACGAGGGGGCCTTAACGTTCCTCCCCTCGCAGTTTTCTCCCCGCCTCTGGTAGCACTTCACGTCCGTCTCTGTCGAGGTCCTCGTCGTCCGCGAGCTCGCCCTGCAGACCCGCCTCCGCGCGTCCGTCGTCGTCCCTCTGCACCGTGGTTTACTGACCCTGCTGTCGTTTTACTCTCTGTGGCTTGTTTGTGCCGTTTTGTGGTGAGCTGGGAGCACATGGAGTGACGTGGGGCCACCTGGAGGACGCTACCGAGAACCGTCCCAATGACAAGATGATCCCTACCAATACCGACACAAGCGCTCAAGACAACCCGTGGTGAAATCCAAGACCTTCATGGAACATCAAGTTCGACCGACGCCAAGAGCCGCCACGACCGCCACCGGCAAGTCAAGGTCGACCACCGACAAGACCACAATTGAACATGGCAAACAAGACCGACACCATCGCCCGAGTACTTTGATTAGACCGCCAAGATCGCCACCGGATACGCCAAGTACTTCCTCAATGACGCCAAGGTCTACATCATGGAACACCATGCTCTTCTTCACGAATGCGACAAGATCTACTTCCCGGATTCGAAGACCCCGGTACTCGACCTACTCAAGTTCGCCATCGACGACAAGATCGACACCGGCCAGGGCGAATCCGATGAGTCACTGACGCCAAACCAAGTCCTTCTTCCCGGATGCGACAAGATCTACTTCCGTTGTCCGAGACCGTTCCCGTCGAACCGTTCCCCGTCGAACCCCTCGGAGCCCAAGTTCGCCGAACCCTAATGTGATTCCCTATCTGAGACCCCCATTATTTTATAATATGACATTATCGACTATCGCATATTAAATTGTTCATCTCGCATGCATATCATAATCATGCCGGATCTTCTGCCGTAGTATTAAATATTGCATCCGGTGTTTCTTTTAGTGCTTTGCTTCTTTGCGGATTAGGCCGATGAGTTGATGCGTGTATCAACAAGTTATTCGAATATGATCCTTCGGCAGTGTTTTCCCAGGCGAGCATCTCTCCCCCTTCTACCTATTTTGCATTTATAGTCTTTATTTCCTCCTGTTGATCTATTGCTATCCGTGTCGCGATGCTTTAGTTTCCGTGCAACAGTTATATCCCGTACAGCCTCTATATTTCCATGGACACCTCCTAATACCTGTTGTTTGGTAGATAGCTGGCCTTGCGAGCCGTAGTTGCTTGCTCAGGTGCGATCTCGTGTTGTCGAGTACCACAGTTGTTGGATTGGTGGAGATGTTTATTGGTGGATATGTTTATGGTGGAGATGATCATGACTTTAAATACAACTATTAAAATGCTAGATATAACTAATGCAGAGGCATCGGTGGGCAATAGATGTTATTTGGTGCTTCCACGCTCACTTGTGTCCCGTAGGACCCCGAGTACTTGATACCTGTTCCTTGACTATTCGCACTATCCACATCCGGGAGGCCTTATGGACCCCCCCGAGCCAGAGCTTGATTCATTTCTATTTCTTGGGGCCACAAAGTAGTTTGGGGCTTTATTACTATCCTGTACTTATGCCATGTTTACTGCTTCATTTAAGATTGTGCGTGGAGCACCTGTACTGTTTAGGATTGCGGAGTTTTTTCGCGGTATCGACAAGCCCAGTCATTTATGAATCCTGTGATCGTTGCGGGTAGCTTAATGGGGTGGCCCCCTGAAATATTTATGAATCCTGTGATCGCTTTGTCGTGAATGCCTCGTTCGGTTTTGAGTTGGTTTTTCCGAGGTTGATCGAGTGTGTGTTGCTATTTGTGCACCCCTGCAGGGTAAAACTTTCTGAAAGCCGTGTCCGCGGTTATGGACGACTTGGAGCACAGTATCTCGATCATAGACAAGCATAACTAAAGTAGTGCTATAAATTTGACTTAATATGTGACTAGTAATCAGATGCAACTATAACGGAATGGATATTAAAAAAAAAAGAGCCAACAACTGGTGGATCTGGGTTGTTTCGTGACATGCTGTACCTGCCTAGTAAGTATTGCAACTCCAATGGAATGTGATAAAAGTGCCAACAATTGCTGGGTTTTGGGATTCCTCCGACAATTATATCTGACTAGTAAATGTTCCAACTACAACGGAATGTTAATTAAAACTGCCACTACTTATGCTCCAGGATGACTCATGCTATCTATATCTGATTAGTAATTGCTGCAACTATAACGGAATGAGTAAAACCGCCAACTGTGTGAGTTCCTTGGTCCGACTTCCTCTATTGGTCTCGAGGGGGAAATACCAGGATGGGTTTGTTTGGTGTTAGCTTCAGGTTGGGTCCGAGTAGGTCTTTCTTATCCCTCTCTGATAACCGCCAGTTGTATCGAGTCTCTATAGGTTGTTTAGTGCCGCTGCACTGCCGCTTCAGCCCACCATACCTATGTAGGCGAGAGCCGCCGAATTCTAGCCTCGCCGTGTACTGGCCTCAGTACTGACGCTCCTATTTTCCTTTGCCCTTTGTCGGCACCCCTTTTGTTTTAGCAGGTTTGAGATCGACGTCGTTAGCAGGGTTACCCTTCCGGCTTGGCCTGGGCAGGGTTATGGACGCCATTGGTTATCCTTCAGGGCTCTTAGCCCCATTTGCAGCTTGTCCGTAGTCGGACGCTCTATCGTTTCAAGGTGATTTGGATCTTTGTATTGTATATCTGTATTCTTGACTCAGGGAGTCGCTGTTGTATATATATATATATATGTTCTGTGGGTCCCATCGAGGACTATTGTGTAATGTTATTACTTCGTTTTCCACCCGCACGAAAGTGCCTGGTGGGCGTCCTTGAATCGTTTCTATGCGGGTATGGCGGAAAGGGCTAAAACTTGCATAGGGCCGATTCGAGGGTGTTACACATAGGAAGACATTGTGGCTCCAAATCTGGGGCTCTGCCTGTCAGAAACAGATTGAAACAAAAACACGACGAGAACAAGATATACGAACCTCGGAGGATCTGGGGGATTATATATTATGAAGTTTTACAACAAAAGGAAGGTAATGGGAGAAAACGGGTCGGAGACGGAGTCCAGGGCGGCCACACCACCTGTTGGCACGGCCAGGGGGCCGCGCCAGGGGGTGGTGTGAGCCACCCTGGCTCCATTTCCACCCCTCTTTCGCTTCGTAGCTTTCCTTGTTGGATAAAAACTCCAAAAATACAACTGGATAGAATTTCCGCGGAACTTTTCTTACCAGATCTGTTACCTATTCGAAAACGGACTCTGCAGGTCTCTGAATTTGGTCTTTGATAAAAAAATCGGAGTTACCACTTGAATAACATCAATATCTTCATCTTCATACACATATTGCTCGAGTCATGAAACCTTTCTCTTTCTTATTACACCATTTTCTCCACTAACCTAGAAATTTCTTTCAAACAAACTTCACACATTTCTCATTAGCAACATTAGTGTAAGCGAGGTAATAAACCTTTTTAAGTCCAAATTCAACTGAAATCCATCAAAACATAAGCTACTGTAGCAACTCCTTCCGAAAACTCAAAAAGAATTCAAAAAGGAAATCGATTAAAGAAGCAAATACAAGAGTGGCAAAATCTGTCAAAACAGACCAGCATGTAAAGATCAATTTTTTCGAAACTCTTCTGTTGCTCAAATCAAAAAGTGCAAAACTAACGAAAGTTAAATAACAACCTGGGTTAGAATCACAAAAAATTACAGCTCAATCCGACATACAGAAATATCTCACGAATTTTTACGGTGAAGCACAAAAATCTGTTTCGGGACAACAACTTTCCTAAATCATACTTCTCTCTCATTAGAGGTTGATCTTGACAAAAAACCAAACAAAAAAGGATAAGGATAGGTTATTACCGAAGTAATAACTTCCAAGACTCAAAGAAACAAAAACAAACTGAAAGCAAAAATATATTGGGTTGTCTCCCAAAAAGCTATTTCTTTATAGCCATTAAGATGGGCATGATAATTTTGATGGTACTCACATAAGAATATGAATTGAAGTGAAAGAGAGCATTAAGAGAGATCTCTCACGAATTTTTACGGTGAAGCACAAAAATCTGTTTCGGGACAGCAACTTCCCCAAATCTTACTTCTCTCTTATTAGAGGTTGATCTCGACACAAAAACCAAACAAAAAGGATAAGGATAGGTTATTACCGAAGTAATAACTTCCAAGACTCAAAGAAAGAAAAACAAACTAAAAGCAAAAATATATTGGGTTGTCTCCCAAAAAGCTCTTTCTTTATAGCCATTAAGATGGGCATGATAATTTCGATGGTGCTCACATAAGAATATGAATTGAAGTGAAAGAGAGCATTAAGAAACAAAAATATACATGTTTAAGTCTAACCCACTTCCTATGCAAGGGAATTTTGTAAACAAACAAGTTGTTGAAACCAGAGGCCACTAGCATAGGAAGGCAAAGAAAGTGCAACATAATAACTTTCAACATAAAACGAGGAAACTTAATATTATTGAGATGCATTAGAACAGTCTTCCCTCTCTCATAATAACTTTCAGTATAATGCATAAATTTAATGATATAGCTATCACAAGAACCATTGTAGCAATGATCACTTATCCTAACAGAAAACACAGGGATACTAGCTCTCATAACACTACTCCGTGAAACAATATTAGAGGTACCCTTACAAAGGATAGTGTGTCCCTCTTCTACATATTTAGCGACAAAATCTTTCACATTTGCTATTATAGGTCCATCATCTATTTGTTTATCAGGTTCAATAGCTTTATTTGTACTTTCATTAACCATACTAGCCATCATAGAATGTTCCTTTATCTTAACTGGGAAAGGCATTTTCTCAATATAAGGTTCAGGTAAAACATGATTAGCAGTATAAACTTCAGTATTTCTTGCTAGAACACCCGTGTCTTTATAAGGTGCATGATACTTATTCCATTTCTTTTTGGGCACTTCAATATAGGAAGCAAAAGCCTTAAAAAAGTTGCAATAGCTTGAGAGTCTAGACCATAAGCATTTTTAATATTTTGAAAGTCATCAGTTCCCATAAAAGATTCAATGCATTCATAATCATAATTTATACATGACTTTCTTCCTTTGTCATTCTCCCATGCTTCAGCATTGTCTTGAATACGGTCTAGAAGATCCCATTTAGCTTCTTCTTCCATGCGAGTGAATGATCTAGCACAAGAGGCATCCAATAAATCCTTATCATGAAGAGGGAGCCTTGCATAAAAGTTATTGATAATAATATTGTTGGGGAGCTCATGAATGGGACATTTGAGCATTAGTAACTTCAATCTCCCCCAAGCTTGAGGTGTACTCTCTCCATCAAGAGGCCCAAAGTTGTATATTTGATTCTGATCTTTATGAATCTCACTAGGTGGATAAAACTTTGAATAAAAGAGAGGCACTATTTCCTCCCATTCAAGAGCTTGCCCATTCTTTAGCAGCTTATACCAGTCCTCAGCTCTTCCTTTTAGTGATAATGAGAATAACTTCTTATTAACTTGATCTGTAGTAATACCTGCACACTTGAACAACCCGCATAATTCGTGTATAAAGAGCAAATGATCACCGGGATGGACATTTCCATCTCCAACATAATAGTTATCCATAACACGATCAATAATTCTTGTAGGTATTTTAAAAGTATCATTCTCAGCAGGTGGTGGTTCATCCACTACCTTAGCAGTGGTAGTAGCATTACAAAATAAGAAACTCAGCGAATTATCCATAATGAAAATAAAGCAACTAATAGAAGTAAACAATACTCACAGTAGAAATTTCCTTTACCAGTTCCACTTTCCAATAACGCTTCACTCCCCAGCAACGGTGCCAGAAAATAGTCTTGATGACCCACAAGTATAGGGGGTGTATCGCAGTATTTTTGATAAGTAAGAGTGTCGAACCCAACGAGGAGCAGAAGGTGCTGGCGAGTGGCTAGGAGAAGGAATTCTCTGTAAATACTTAGCAAACGGATTTTTATGGGTTTTTTGATAATGCAGGTAAATAAAGTATGAGTAAATAAAAGGCAATAAGAATAAATGCAGCAAGTGGCCCATTCCTTTCTTTAGCAAAGGACAAGTCGGTTGTATTACTTAAGATAACCAAACGTTCTCGAGGACACATGGGAATATAGTCAGGTGCTTTCGCTTCATATAGTTGATTAATCTTCTTTAGTTTGCTAAGTGTTGTGTGGGTGAACCTGTGCTAATGTACCGACCTTCCTAGGACTAATACATACTTGTGATTATACCCCTTGCAAGAATACGCAAGTAAAAGAAAGTAATTCAGGTCGAAACCTAACCACAGCTTTAAACTCTAAGACCCTGACGTCCCTTGTGCAATGGTTTCCTAACGGGGGTTCAGGTTTTTGTCACTCCGGCAACCCCTACGATTAGTAGCCAAATACACAATGCATTCCCCTAGGCCCATATAGGTGAAGTGTCATGCAGTTGACGTTCACATGACACCACTAGAAGAAGTACACCACAACTTAAATATCAAACCATTGAATATTTCTCAACACAATTCCACTACTAACAACATGACTTCTCCCATGTCCTCAAGAACTAAACGAACTACTCACACGACATCATATGGATCATGATCAGAGATGAAATAATGATATGTAGTAATTTGAACATAAACGATAATTCAATGGTTCACTCAATAACATCAACTACAAGGAGTAATCAACACCGGGAAAGTTTCCCCTAAGAACTATGCAAGATTCAACCCAATTGTTACAGCGGTATGAGGTGGTGATGATGGTGTTGGTGGAGATGATGGTGGTGATGATGATGATGATCCCGATGAAGTCCAGCTTGATGTTGGTGTTGATGGCGACGATCTCCCCTCTCCAGGAAGGAATTCCCTGGCAGAATTCTGTCTGCCAGAGAGATCTTTCTCTCTTGGTGTTTTCTGCCCCGCAGAGGCGGTGAAATCTTTCTATGGTCGCTCCCCGAGTCTTAGGGTTTCGGGAGGATAATATACGCCAGAGGGGAGAGGCTAGAGTGGACCAGGGTGGCCACACCACCTAGTGGCGTGGCCTAGGGTGGCCCGCGCTAGGGGGTAGTGTGGGCCCCTTGTGGCCCATCTCCACTTCCCCTTCTGGCTTTCTTCGTCTTCTGGAAAAATAGGATTTTCCATGTATTTTCCTGGATTTTCTGATATTCACGAATTTTGCCTCCAAACAACACCTTTTCCATCAGAATCCTGACTGCAGCGGTCCATGCTCCAAAAGTTATCAACCATGCAAAAACAGGTAAAATAACATAAGTATCATCTCTTAATATGAAATATATCAATGAAAACAGTAAATTATGGTATAGAATAGTGATGCAAAATGGACGTATCAGTATTCCTCATGTACATAGATTTTTAGGATTGTGGAATGCCCAAGCATAACACTCCTTCAAAATGGGATAGTCCATTAATCTCTCACAAGATCCAAATAGGATACCAAATATAATCAAGAAAGGCTCCAACTCAAGAAACACACATACATGGTGTGCCACCCACCATACACAAATATACTTGACAACTCAAGATAATTACGTGGAATGCACAACATGTACAAAATCATGCAAGGTACAAAACTAACACATGCACAAGGGCGAGTAAATTTCAATGTAACGAGTTGAGCACATGTTACCGCAAGGACGAATATTGGAAATATGATAGAGGCAATATAATCCACTTGACTTGCCTTGACAAATATAATAGATGAAGATCCCTTAATTCTTCATGATGTAGCGAAGTCTCCAATGCTCTCCAAACACACCTATTGATCAAGTTTTGGCTTGTTGGTCCCCAAAAAAGTTGGGTCCTAAGAAGTTAGTCACAATAGGCATGGAAACCCAAATGGTTCTTTTCTTGAAACCACATTGAGCACCAACAAATTTGGCACACATTCCCAACCTCATCCTTACAAAGAGAATAAGCATCATCAATCATGATAGGGTTGGATGAGGAGTTACCAATGGTGCATGAGGAAGAAATATGCCCTTTCTCATGACAAATGTAGCAAGTTCTTATCTTGCCATCTTTCTTTTTGGATGAAGCAACAACTTGTGGAAGAGCTTGAGTCTTCTTGGGAGGAGGCCCATCTCTAACAAGAGGTAGAGCGTGAGGTCACTTTCCTTGTTGCTTCTTGCTAAGGGGCTTCTTGTTCAATGGGCAAGACTTAACATGATGCACTTATTCCTTGCACTTGAAGCAAACAATGTTGGGCAGATTCTTGACTTGATCTTGGCCATTTTTCTTTTTGCCCTTGTGCTTCAACTTGATATTGGACTTGTTCTTGATATTGGAGTTGAATCCAAGTCCACTCTTATCATTGGGGGATTTTTGCATCCTCAAGATGTTGTTGAGTGTGGCCTTCCCTTTATGACCCTTTTTCAAGTCATTATTCAAAGAAGTGACTTGAGCCTTGAGCTCATTAATTTCCTCTACATGGTTAGTGTGAACAACAATACTAGAGGAAGTGGATGTTATATTATTAGAGCAACAAGGCATGGAATGTAATTCATCACAAGATGTAGCAATGGCATGAGTGGATGAATTACAAGTACTAGCACATGGCAATATAGCATTATTAGTAGAGATTGTGCTAGAGACCACATGAAGCTCACAAGATGTTACCTTTGTACAATTAGCCTTATAAGCTAATTTTAGCCTATCATGGGAGGCTAGAAGATCCTCATGTGAGATTAATAAATTACGATGACTTTCTTCCAAGATCCCATACTTGCTAGTAAGCAAAGAAAGTTGAGTCTTTAGATCAACATTCTCCTTCAAAATAGATGCTTCACAAGAAATAGAGTTAGTAGCACAAGAATCATAAGAGGTGAGGGAAGCTTTGAAAACTCTTTTGAGTAAGAGGCTTTAAGTTGCTCATGTGACTTGGTGAGTTTGATGAGCTTGCCCTTGATGACCCTAGAGCCATTTTTGAGGTGCTCAAAATCCTTAAGGACTTTAGCATAAGCAACTTGAAGCTCATCATTTTTATTTTTGAGATCACTTGCCACCTCAAGATCTCTATCATGAGATTCCTTCACTCTAAACAATTCTAGAGCAAAAGTATCCTCAAGAGATTCCTTAGTGGTTTGTTCCTCTTCAAGAGATTCATCTAGATTTGTAGTTTTATTACCATACTCACGCTCAAGGCTACTCATTTTATCAATGGTGTTCTCATGCTCCTCAATTTGTGCTTCTAACTTATCAATATGGTCTTTCCTCTTAATAGCAAATTTCAAGATTTCAACGAAGTTAGATCAAGCAATATTATTCTTAATAAGAGCATGATAAACAATCTCACCCTTTTCATATAAATCATCTACATCAAGCTCTTCTTCCTCATTATCCTCATCCTCATCATCACAAGAGGTATTGGGTTCCAAAGTAGGAGTTACCTTTGAATCCCTAGCCATAAGGCATAGGTGGGTACCATGAGAGGAGGATGATGATGAATTATTTGAAGCTCCATTCAAAACCTTGTCTTGGCCCATAGAATCTTTGTTTTCCTCTACATGGTTAGCAACACAAGCACTAGAGGAAATATAAGGATTTTTACCATGGCAACAAGACAACACAAGCATATCATCATAAGATTTATTCAAGCCATTTCTACATGATATGCAAGGACTACCAACACAAGCATATAAGGAGTTTTGGGTGCTACAAGTGTTAGAACCAACGATAGACCATTGCAACTAGATAGAGATGAAGGATGACCAATAGTAAGCTCACTATCCATATTGCAATTTCTATCACCACTCACCATATCATTACCTTGTGAAGAATCACATGTTGGTGAGGTGGTAGAAGATGAGAACTCATCTCGACCGGAAGTGGAAGCAACGCAATCATCCTCAAGAATATTGGACACAACATATTTATCTTGAAGTTTTGTCCATAACTCATGAGCGCTCCAAAACGAATGATTGAAGATGTAACTACATATCTCAAAGCATTAACAAGCACATTAGAAGCTTGAGAATCAAGATATAAGTTTTTCTCATCCTCACAAGATAGATTTTCAAAATCCATAGGAGGATAAAAACCTATATCAACAATATGCTCCAAATTTGGGTCCATGTCCCGAAAATGAATAAGCATACGAGTTTTCCATATATCATAATTTTTGCCATCGAATATGAAGATTTCATTATGCACTAATCCCCTAGCCGACATCTTTACTCTCAAAGCGGTGAAGCCTAAAAT
Organism: Avena eriantha; assembly: GCA_910589775.1. Classification (NCBI taxonomy): domain Eukaryota; kingdom Viridiplantae; phylum Streptophyta; class Magnoliopsida; order Poales; family Poaceae; genus Avena; species Avena eriantha. Next base: position 25,052,105 of record OU342740.1, read on the forward strand.
GAGAGTCTAGGCTCTGATACCAATTGAAAGGACAAGGATGTCGCCTAGAGGGGGGTGAATAGGCGGTTTAAAACTTTTACGAGAGTGGCTTAACAAAGGTGGAATTAAACTAGCATTTACTTTGTCAAGCACAAAACCTAGAACAACTAGGGTTCAACTATGTGCACCAACAACTTATGCTAAGCAAGACAAGCAACTATGTGATAGCAAGATATAGACTTCAAGCACGAAGGCTATCACAAAGTAAGGTGCATAAGTAAGAGCTCGGGTATAGAGATAACTGAGGCACGTAGAGACGATGATGTTTTACTGACTTCCTCCCAAAAATGGAGTATGTCTCGTTTGGAGAGGCGGTGGTTTCAAACCACCAACGCCACAAAGGCCTCCCTTGTTCTCCGGTGAATCTCACCCCAACGGGATCTATCCACACTTACACTATCGGTGCACTTATCGGTGGCAATCTGGAACCTCTCACAAGATTGGGGCACTTATCCACAGCTAAATTGGAGGTTCCCAACTAACAAGCTTGGGGAAAGCTCCACAACTTAATTGGAGGCCCCAAGTAATCCACAAACCTGCAATACAACCAAACCATCTAGGGTTCCAAGAACCCAAGAGTAAAAGGCTTTTCACCTTTCATCCAATCGAATCCTCACCGAGAGCCCAAAACGATGCACCAAATGCAATGGCAAGAACACAAGAAGTGCTCAAGTCCTTCTCTCCTGAATTCCACCAAAGCTACAAAAGCTTATGCGGGAATAAGAGAGGAAGACCAATGGAGGAAATCCACACTAGACTCCAAGATCTAGATCCCAAGATGTTCCCCTCACTTAGAGGAGAGATTGATTGGTGGGATTGTAGATCTAGATCTCCTATTTCAAATCCCTCAAGAATATGCAAGAATCATAGGAGGGATTGAGGGGTAGCAAGATCAAGAAGGTCAACAATGGAGGGGAAAACTTGCAAGAAAGGTTAGGGAACTATTGGGGAAGAAGGGCTCCTTAAATAGGTCCCTAGAAATCCAACCGTTAGGCCCAGCAATCGCCCGGTCCGGAGTCTTCAGACTGGGACCAGAGTCTCCGGTGTACCCAGGCCAAACAAGGACAATCTGGATGCCATTCAGTACTTAGTCCGGATATAGACTGGAGATTTAGTCCGGAGTCTCCGGTCTTGCAAAAACTGGTAGACAGACCAATACGAAAACAACCATAACTTTTGCATTGAGACTCCGATTTTGATGATCTTGATCTCGTTTTAAAGAGGATAATAAGATCTACAAGATCATACGGAAACACATCATAGTACAGCAAGGGAGTATAGAACCAAATGACTAAAGGTTTGAGACCTCTCAAAAAATGAACCGGTAAAATCTCCAACATTGAAAACGCAGTAGAGAATGCATATGAAATCTGTTCTCGATAAACTAGAGCTTGTTATGAATATTACCATAAGATCTAAATCCTCTCATGGATAAGAACCAAATAAGAACCAACAAAGATGATGCCAAGTATGCAAAGGTTTGAGCTCTCTCCGAAGGATATGATCAAGTTACTCACTCGAGAGCCCCTCTTGATAGTACAGTTACCTATCCTATAAACCGATCTCCCCAACTAACACCATGAGACCGGTAAGAAAGAAATCCTATCAAGAACATACCTTTGCCTTGAGCATATTCCACTTGAGCTTGACGATAACAATCTTGTCCACCTCAAGATGGAACACCTTTCTTGACTGCACTAGTTTGGTGAAGTCTTGCAAATTTCTCCCCCATACTCATTATGGGAGAGCCTCTCTTTTAGGCATATCTTCACATATCCATGAGCACCATATGATGGCAAGTTTCAAGTAAATGAATCTTCAAGATGGCTCATCTTGAACTTGCACTTCATTTCTTCTTTCTTCATCATGTTGGTGTCTTGAAGGTACACAAGAGATATCACACCATCTTATTCTTCAACACACACTTCCATAGGCCTAACTCTCATATGACCAAACTTTCGATCACTCCTTGAACACCTTGGTCATCACTTGATCTTCTTCACTTTCTTCTTCTCCCAACCTTGAAGCCAACATATGGTTCAAGCATTGTCTATGAACAAATCCTACAAATAAAACTCAATGCAAATATAAGTCCATAAAGATTGTCATTAATTACCAAAACCACACATTGGGACACACATGCACTTTCACCCTCAGTACCAGGAGCTGTGTTAGAAGGAATATCTTTGACAATATTTTTAATTTCCTCCTTTTTGAAAGGTTCATCTAGATGAGATAAATCACGAGTCTGTATGGATTAGACCATCAAGCTTGAACTGCATATCTGGATTTTTAGAAATACCAAGTCTATTCTTATAAGAATTCCATAAGATGAAAGCTTTATGATCATGATTGTACACCCTAGTGGCATCCTCAAATTTAATATATGTTATCAAATTTCTTATGTAGCTTCCAGTTGTGGTAGTGTGAAAATACTTAGTGTTTTCATCACCTAATTTTCCCCATATGATTTTTGCCCTGTTTTTTTCAATATATTCTCTTACTTTATAGAAGTTTCCTTATGTACCTCTTACAAATAACCTCAAAATTCCTTTTTGCAACAAAGAGGTTTCTCTGATCGTCTAATCCATGTAGTAGAGTTAAGACATAGCTGCATTTGTTAATGATCATATCAAGATTTGAGAGATTTCGTCTACATTTTCAAAATGAATAGCTCATGAATTAAAAAAGAAAAATAAAAAACAGGAAAAGAACAGAAAACATGAAAAAAGGGAAAAAGGAGAAACATACGCAAGTGGGCCAGCCTATGTGAGTGGAGTGTGTGGGTGAGTGGTACTGTAACTTGTCCTAAGAGTATCTCCACTAGCCCCCTATACGGCGTCCGGTGGTTGGCCATAGGGGGCGCCAGCACAGGTACCTCCTATCGGGGTCACTGTCTCCTAGTCGCCACCTCCAAACACCAGTCCCTAAATCATAATTTAACAAATTCAGACATTAAAAAGTTGCCAGAAAATAAACATAGTTTTGTCATACCGAGAATATTATAGTCTCGCTGGTAAAGTCGCCTCAATACAAGTCTAGCAATCAAAATAAACATGCGAGCCAACGAAAATCAAATGGGGACATCATTCGCCGCGGTAGGAGGCACCTCCGAGGTTGCCGGTGGCGGGACGGTGCTGCTGGCCTAGGTGTCGATCAAGGTCGGGGTCGTAGTCGCCGGGGTTAGGGTGCTGGCCTGGTTGGTATCCGCTCGGCTCTCGGACAGGATCAAGGCGCCCTGATCAACACACCATGCCTTCACCTCGTCGTCCATGTCCTTCGTGATGACCATCAAGATCGCCAAGTCCTCCCTCATCTTCTTCGCCACCACGGTGGCTTAGCTTGATGTCTTGCCGCTCGATGACCGATGCCCACATTCCTGCGGCGATTTCCTCCATCCTGGTGGCCTACTCTTCCCTCTTGGCGGCATGTGTGGCGGCGTCGACCATGCAGGACATGATGGACGAGTGTAGCTTCTCGATGGCCGGCGTCGCGTCCCTCATAGCCTTGGCCTTCTTGTGGCCAACGGGTCGACCTTCCGAGGCCACGGATGGCGTCACTTCAGGGTCATGGGCGGCCTTGGCCTTGGTGAGAGCGGTCCACATCTCCGCCCACTTGTCGCACCCCTCGATCTGTGCAAAGACGTGGATGAACTTGAAATCATTGTCTTCGTTATCCTCTTGGTAGGAGGCGACCTTGGTGTGCATCTACAATGAACAATAGCAACAATAGGATACAATTTCAAATGTGCGAGAGTGGGAGGCGATGGGGCCGATTTCTTACTTGATCGTTGTAGTTGGTGCCGCTGACATGGACGCAACACACCTCCTCCATGATGTTGTGCCACTTGTTGCAAGCATGTTGGATCATGGCCCAACGGTGAGACACACCGGAGTCGTTGTGATCATGGCACAAAGACTTGAAGTAGGGATCTAAGAGCCGTCGCTCATCGTACGCCGCCTTCACCCTCTTCCAGTAGCAATCCGAAATTTGGTTGGCTGAAGGGGTCTATGTTGATGGTCTTCCAAGCTTTGGTGAGGCACTCGTCCTCCCTTGAGCTCCACTTGGGTCCGTGGAAGCCACCTCCTTTCTTCTTTTTCTCCACCTCCACCGCCTTATTCTTCCCTTTCTGGTCGGCCGCGATGGTCACCGACACCTCCACCGCTTCATCCTCGAACTCCGCCTCTGCGTAGGCATAGATCTCGTCTTGCCAAGGCTCTCTGTATTCTTCAGCATAGGAAACAACCTCTTCTTACATGAAGTCATGGGCGGAGACGCTGTTGATGATGTCGGCCATGATGGAGTCGTTGTTGTGCGTTCCGCCAAATAGGCTGGGGGTGCTCTGACTCCTGCATCCTGCGGCGAATTGGTTGAAACCCACCCGCGGTGGGGGCACGCCGCCGTTGAATGGAGGGTGGCGGTGGGCCGGCGAGGTGTCATTGATGAAGGAGTTGGGGTCGAAACCGCCAAGCGGGTTGAAGTCATTGCACCCCAGCGAGAAACGCGTGAGATGCAGCGCCGTGTTCGCCTGACCGGACAACGACGCGTTGGACGCCGACGGAGAGGAGATGCTTCTCTAGTTCCCAAGGATGTGCAGGCTAGCGCTGCAAGACGGCGCCACCATTCCCGCCATGTCCGCGGCCCTCTCCGTCACAAGAGAGGCCGCCTGCGCCTCCGCTGCCCTGTGCAGACTCGAGTTCTTCTCCCTCAGCCGGCGGCTGGCGTTCTCCACCTGCCGGCGCTGGATGTCAAATGCCCACTCCGCGTTGGTCATCCCCTCCGGCCACTTCTTGCCGGCCTTCCCCTTCTTCGTGGGCGCCAACACGCGGGGAGCTTGGTACCTCTTCGGCTGTAGGTGGAGCGCGAGAGGGGAGGGGCGGGGGATGGCGGGAGTGGCGGCGATGGGGAAAATGGAGGGACTAGGTGGCGAGGAGGGGGATTGGATTTGTAGAGAAAAAATAGAGGGGAGTCTGGCTATTGGAGGAAAAAATTTGGTGTCCCGCCGACAGGGCTAGCCCGCCAATTTTTCGAGGTCCGTCGCGCGCACGATAGCCCTCCCTTGGGTTGGGTTCGGCCTGGAAACGCCGGGTGATTAGTTGGGTTGCGCTGATACCATTTTGGTTTTTCTGAGAGGGTGAGGGAGGGAGTGGACTGGACGGTTTTTTCTACGCCGGCGCCCTCATTTCATTCTTAGGAGGCCTTTATAGAGGGGAGGGAAGATGTTGTAAGTCAGATATCAACACAATGCCAACAATGCCCACACAGAGAGCACGGTGAGCCGGGCCCAACAAATTCGATCATTTTTCCTCGCCATATAGGTCGAGGTTTAATTCGTTAACAGGTTTAGGTTTCGAGCATTTAGGTTTATTTGGTTTTTTAGATTTGAACAGTTTACCGAAATTAGAAAATATACAGATTTAAAAAGTGTTTAAATTTATAAATGTTCAAAATTCAAATTTAAAATTGTTTTCGATGTGAAAAATGTTCAGATTTTTAAAAAGTTTAGATTTAAAAGTATTCAAATTTGAAAAATCAAAATTAAAAATGTTTATAAATTTATAAAATGTATTGTTTAAAAAGACAAGAAACATGAAAATAAAAACGGTAAAAAATGAAAAAGAAACGGGAAACATAAAACAGAAAAAGAAAAACGTAAAACCAAAGAAAGCCAAACCGAAAAGTTTTAGAAACTCCTTAAAACGGGGCAAATATATACTCTTTTCTTTCAACATTGGGGACGCCATAAATGGGCCAAGCCCAGTATGTATGGGGGTGTGCGCTCAGGAATTTGCCGCTAGGCGCGGTAAATAGGAGCTCGCCTCAACCGAGTCTTCTTCTGCTTCTAGCCCAGCACGATATTGGCACCGCCGTCCGTTCCTTTCTTCTCCCCCAATCCAACTCGCCAAAACAAAACAAGTTCGAGAAAGAAGCACAGGAACACGAAGCTAGCTCTCCTCCCCATCCTCGTCTCCGACTCACTCACGATCCGAGATCAGGTACGGCCCCGGCCAAGAATCCGCCTCCTTCCTGCCGCCACTTGATCCCCAAGTACTTCGCGCGATTTCTTTTCCCTTTACTCGCCGAATATAGATCTCCGCGGGAAAGGTTTCTAGGGTTTCCGTCGCGAATTTTCTTCCCTGTATCGAGGAACCGAGGTCAGAGGAGTGTAAATAGGGGTGCGTGTTGCGGTGATTCGGGTGGAACTGGTTGGCGCGATCTTGATTCGTTTTCTGTTTATTGCAGGATGGCCGGATCGATGGAACTCCCCGCCAAGGGCGGCTTCAGCTTCGACCTGTGCCGCAGGAACGCCATGCTGGAGAAGAGCGGCCTCAAGATGCCCGGGTTCTTGAAGACCGGGACTACCATCGTCGGCCTCGTGTTTCAGGTCTGGTGGCTGCTCTTTTCCTGTTACTACTACTCGCTGTGTTGTTCTCTGCGGGTTGGTACTCTGCATATTTGATGGGCGGAAATCAGGGGACAGTTAGTCATGTTTTAGCTACCGATGATTACGATGAAAATTTACTCGGGGGCAATACACTGAAACTTAGAATCTGGGTGGAGTTCAGTTCAGTTACCAGTTAACCCTCCGTATCAGCACATACCGGCATTTGGCTATCTGTGCTAGTTTGTGTCTTACGTAATTCTGACTACATTTTAACCTTCTGTTGTAGCACAGACCTACATTTAATTATCTGTGGAAGTGTGGATGGCAAGTATGAGTTTTACTTTTGAAATAATGCAGTATGCTTGTCAATGATAAACCAGTAGTATGGAAGTTTGTGTGTCCATCCCTGTTCTGATTCTTAGTAACTGATAATGGATGGAAGATTGTTCAATATGGTTTCCAACTGGCATTCTTTTTGTGGCTGTCATGAAGAGTTACCTGATAATGAATAATGGAGTAGGTCTTTCGATGATTAAACAATTGTCTAGCAGTTCGTGTGCTGATCCCAATTCTGACCCTCACAGTATAGTTCTTAGTAACTGATAAGGGATGGAAGATTGTGCGATATGGTTTCAAACTGGCATCCTTTTTTGTTGTTGTCATGAAAAGTCACCTGATAATAATGTGTTAATGAACTATGTTTCATATCTAGGATGGAGTGGTTCTTGGGGCAGACACAAGGGCAACCGAGGGTCCTATAGTTGCTGATAAGAACTGTGAGAAAATTCATTTTATGGCACCAAACATCTACTGCTGTGGTGCTGGAACTGCTGCTGACACGGAGGCGGTGACAGGTACGAAGTTGTTCACAGAAAGAAACCAAGCTAATCCTCATTTGTTTCCTTGTATTTGTTTTTGCATCTATCACACAAACATGATGCATGCTTTTTTACTCCAGATATGGTCAGCTCCCAGCTGCAACTTCACCGTTATGCTACTAGTCGTGAATCAAGAGTTGTGACCGCTCTTACACTACTCAAGACACACCTGTTTAACTACCAAGGTCATGTCAGTGCTGCCCTTGTTCTTGGCGGAGTAGATGTTACTGGACCACATCTACACACTGTGAGTAACTGAGTATGCTTGTTTGATGATCTTCTGGAAGAGAAAGTCATGGCAATTTATTAACTTCTGCATCCCAGGTTTATCCACATGGCTCCACAGATACTCTTCCTTTTGCCACGATGGGTTCTGGATCCCTTGCTGCAATGTCTGTGTTTGAATCGAAGTACAAAGAAGGCCTCACTGTAAGTGAAAAAATGCAATAGTTCCTGCACTTGTCTATGGTGATATTATGTGTGTTTTCATGCAAGGTGTCTTGAATAGCATTTGCTTGCCAAAGTGGTTGTTTTGTTTTTTTCCATCAAATCAGCAACATTGTACTAACTGATTCCTTTTTATCCTATAGAGGGAGGAGGGAATACAACTTGTAGCTGATGCAATCTGTGCTGGTATCTTCAATGACTTGGGTAGTGGCAGCAATGTGGATGTTTGTGTAATAACCAAGGTATGGTAATTCTATTCCCGTAGCTGTCAAACACCATTTGATGAAATGTTCACTTTTTCAGAGAATGACTTTTCCAAACTATATTCATGTCATTTTAATTTTCTAGTGCTCTACGTTCCTCGTTGCACATGGCTGACTTATATTTCTCTTAAATCAAATGCTTAACTTAATTACATATGCCAGTGCATTCTGCCTTTTGCCATGTGGGGCAAATTATAAGATGCCAACTTGTGTAACATTAAGCAGGTGATACACAGTTGCATTTGATTATCTAAGTACCCCCAGTAAGAAAAAATAAGACCTTATTTGTATCTGTGATGTTCAGGAGTAGTGTAATGCATGAGGGTGTTCTGTTTCCCCTTTCACTAACCCAATTTCCTGTTAATAATACCAGGGGAAAACAGAGTACTTGAGAAACCACCTGGAACCAAATCCAAGGACTTATGTTAGCTCGAAGGGTTTCAGCTTCACCAAGGGGCATACTGGTAAGTGGCTGATGGTGTTATGGACTATATGTGAAGTGGTGCTGGAGTGATACCAACTTAAAAAATTAATCCCATGTGTTGTTTGCAGAGGTATTGTCCACAAAGATCACACAGCTGAGGCCTGTGGTGACCGCGGGCGACGCCATGGAAGAGTAATCTTATGTGCTTATACATTCGGATCAGCAGTCATATTCTGAATTTGCGGGGTTCTGTTTTTTCTCATCAGATATGCTAGAACAAAAAGAATGGATGTATTTTGTTGTACTTGCTGAACTTAGTGGCGACTTTTATGTTAAAGATGTCTCTACATTCACGAATGCTGCTTGATTGTGCCATGCCAGTGCTTCATTAATAGGTGCTGATCCTTAACGTGATTGTTGTCTCCAATATGAATGTAGCAGGTCATCATATTCCCTATTGAATTGCCAGTCAAATTGGAAGATAGCTGATCTTGGACTTGTTTTCTAAATGACTAATACATGAAAATTGTGTTTGAGGTTCCTATAACTGGGGTGGAGTGTCTCACTAGATTCCTGGATCTTCTGTCAAATTGGCAATATTATGTTAAGTACAGTGAAAAATTAGCCAGTAGGAGGTTGTATAATGGTTGGTCGCTAGCTGCTAATGTGGCATCTTAATTTCAGAAACTAACCGACCCCTCTGTGCAGCGGGGTTCTATAGTGTTGAAGATGTCTCCACATTCGTGGATGCTTTTTGATTCAGATGTGAGGATTTACTAGTGCTTCATCAGTAGGTTCTGTAGATGTCTCGTCTGTTTACTGTCTCTAATACGAATGTAGCAAGTCATATCCCCTTGCACTGCGGCAGTCAAATGATATACTGGAAAATAGGTCCTGTAAATGTCTCACTAAGGTCGCTGAATGTAGAGTCATACTAGTCCAAATGATATCCTGGGAAATTGCTGATTCTCACTAAAGTCGCTTAATCTGTGAACTTGCCAAATTGACAATTGATGCTAAGTGCCTCTGACTTTAATGAGGGTTTTCCCTTGAAACATAGCTCAATTCGCACTTTACTCAGTATAGTTGCTATGCATGATTATGAGCTGAAGCAATTATTATCTATTTCTAGAGGGAATTGCTAGATAGTTTGATTTGATTTGATGAAATTATACTCATATCGATAATATTAAATGAACACCTTTCCTATTTAGAATTGAATAGTGATCGAGGTGAGCAAGGAAAGACGTGTAGGGATGACAGTGAGATCCTACCAAAATCCCACTTCTAACTCACTACACCTTGCTAAACGGGGCGGAGCTAATGCTTGCCGAGCGTGAACACGCTGAACTGTTTGGTGGTTTACGGATGAAGGTGGTGCCTCCGCTCCATGAATAAGCATGCGTTGGGTCTTTCCAGGGATTAGGAATGCAGCGGGGAACATGGGGCTGGGTGCAGGTGGGTAGGGGCGGTCACCCTAGTCGCGAGCCTTCGTCTTTTGTTCAAAAGGACGGTCTCGAGCGTAGTCTTGCCTTCAAGCGCTAGGCTCGTGGGAGATGCTTCCGATGCCTCGAGCGTGACCACCAGGTCAGCACTTGTCGTGAGCCATTCAGATGCATCCACTGTCGTTGTCCTGGTCATCGGGAGCGTTTTTGTCGTGCTCGTTTTCCTGCCGCTCTTGGAGATGAGGTGGTCACCCCTTCCCGTTCTTTGGTTGCTTGTGCTCCTTACCAGCGGGGCCACTCTCCATTTGCTCAGCCTCGCCACCTCGGAGTTGGGCTGGAGTTGTGGGCCACTCGTCGGCAATTACGGTGGTGACGCCAAGCCCCTCTCCTAGGTGCTACAAGAGTTCAAGGCCAATGCCACTTTAGACTCTCTCTTTCAGTCCCAGGTCGCCTTGATGCGCTTGGAGCTCCTTCAGATGGTCGACGTTTGTTTCGAGGAGGTGACTCGCTCCCTTCGTGAGGAGGTGACATCTCTCAGGCTGCTATTGGCGCGTGGTGGTGTTTCTTTGGAGCAGACTGAGCCATGCTCTTCTGATGGTATGGGGCTCGCCAAAGCGCAGGATTCAATTGCGCTTGTCTCGTCTGAGGAGAAGTCGTCCGTGGTTGAGGAAAAACAACTCTACGACTGCCATCTCAAGGTGTACCGAAATAGCTGTTGTATCTTGTATAATTTTCTTGCAGGGAGTATCTTGTATAATTTTGATTGGACTGTTAAAGCGAGTGGGATATGCAACTATGTAGAGCCCATATATTTTATTTTTGTATTCCGTAATGCAAGAGGGTGTCTGGATATGCAGTTTGAACAATTAGGAACTTGGTGCTGATGTCCGATTTGGGATCAGAAGACCTGATACGCCACTTGTATGATGTGAACATAGCACACTCCGAGTATATCATAACAGTTTTGCTTGGTTGTAGGACCATTTGCTAGTACTCATAATAAATGATCACATATGAGAATAATATTGCAGTAATGATTGTGAAGTATATTTAGAAGTTGTTGATTTGTTGGTAAACATATGAATGCAATCTTATCACCCCGAAGCAAGCAATTGCAACCAGATAGGAAGATAAATAAAGAAGCACACATTATCAGAAGTTACAATGCTTAGTCGTTGGTGACACTGCATATTTGTTTCAGTTCTACATTTGTCCACCTCTTTTGTCAAATCTCTGCAATCTCTATTTGGTTCATACCCTAGCCGGCTGAGGTGTTGTTTTGTATCTAGAGAAATTTTGCGTGGTATGAGCTATTCAATCTCCCTGGGCACAGCACTTTTCAGGCAAAGCAACCTACATTTGCTGTTTCTTTTAGCTGTGTTTTGAAGACTAAAAAGGGTTTGAGTACTAGATATACAAAGGAAGCAGTTAATGGAAGGTCTTGGCTACTGTTATTATCCATTCGAAGAATGACTGTTCAAGCTAATTAACCGAGATTGCCAATGGCAGCAAACGCATCCTAGCTGTAATAGCCGTGCTCTGTCCAGTTAGCAAATTTGTTTAGCGGACGAGTTGGTTCAGATCATAAAGGAGCTTATACCGTAGCATCTCTTTGTACGTTATATCAAAGATCTGAACTGTTCGGATGGTCGGAACTGGAGGGATGAATTACTTCATGCCTATCAGCTGTACTGGTGGCCGCTGTGAGCAAAGACGGTGGAGAACGGCAGGCTGGGTCATTTTCTTCCTCAGGAGACCAAACAAACCAGCATTAGACAGGTTCCAGGGACAAACAAGGCTTGGCGTGGAGTGTGCATGACACCAACCAAACATGCTGTTATACTTTCATACTAATATTTCAATATTGTTTGTCAAAACATTGGGAATTATTATTCGAGCTACATACAATACTACCATTAACCAAAAAAGTGTCTAGTATTTCCTATATTTATATTTCTCTTCTTCAAGTTTCTTGCCTTGTGATATGTAATGACCTATGTGCTTCTCCTTGTAAGAAGACAATTCTGCACATATAGAGTCATGTTCGGTCTCTAATTGTGAAATTTTTGCTTCCTTCTCATTGACGAGGTAGACCAATAAAGTTGAAGCCGTTGTGATGTAGTTGACCATCTCGTCGGAAATCTTGCTGAGAAGGTCTTTCCGGGTTAACAAACCACAAGCCTGCATACATCAACATACAAACTAAAAGTTAGTGCATTCTTAATTATAGGAAAATATTGTTTTTGAACAATAAAAGAAAGAATTACCTCTATCATGACTCAAAGGCAAGAAGGATCCTCTCGGTTACATATTCAAGAAAATCTACAACTCTACGGTTAACCATGTTCACATAATTCAGAAATAATTGAACGATCTGTAGTAAGAAACCAAAACCCCATCCGACGAAGCAAATGAATCTAGATTGCAACATGTGAAAATCATGGACTACCGAAGAGGAGTTTAACAGGGAAGACGATATGAAAGTAGACCAATTACTAGCACAAACCAAGATGATCGTCGGGACGCAATCTTGTTCACGCCGTACCAGCACTCATCTTTTCCAAGCCACCATCTTCTTCTGACCATCTCAGCTGACGCCGCTGAGCCGTCCCAGCTACCGCTGTGGGCGCTGATGGGTTCCCCGTCGAAGGCTGGATCGCAATGTGCGTCCAGCCCCAAGAAGTCTTGGCTGCAAAGGGAAAACATCAACGTAACAAGTCAGAACACATGTATATTCAATTTAATCTGTGCACTGTGAATAAGAAGTAGCCCAGACGCTCAGATTACAAAGTTTCCTTGCGGAAAGATCTAACACTGCCCTAGTTCATATGCAAGATTGTCTATCTATTTATTACATAGTGATCCTGAATTCTGGTATTACCAACAAGTCAGAGCTGAGATTGACGCAGTATGAAGCACAATATTTTTTCTTTACCAACCTCTATTCTTGTATTATGAGATAGATATATGTTGCTTGTTTTAAAACTAGTACTCCGTATTAAATCTGTACATGGATTTGCGAAGACCTGTAGTAGCAATTATCTGAACTAGTAATGATCTGCACAAGGAATGATCTGCTCTAGCAATGATACGAAAGACTAAAAGGATTTGCAAAGATTAATGTTTTCAGCAATAGTACTGGACTACTGGTCACCAAGTCAAGTTAAGCAAGTACCCACAGATTTTCCATGCTAATGCTTTCTATAGAGTGCTGGATCGGGGCCAGGGCGGAGGAGGGTGGTGCAGTCGGGACCTGGTTCGGGGCTGAGGCGGAGGGCGCCGCAGGCGAAGAGGGTGGCGCCGTGGGCTCCTGAAACAGGGCCAGGGCGGAGGGCGAGGACGAGGTCCCCGGGCCCGAGGGCGAGGCTAGGGTCGGGTAGGAGGACGGGGCCCGCGGGTTGGTGGGGATCTTGCGCAGGATAGGGAGAGGCGGCGGGGCGCCGGAGTTGCCGAGGAGAACGGCGGCGGCGGCAGCGTGTGACTCGCTCGCTGGAACAAGGAGACGAGGATACTATAGTGTTTTTTTCCCAACGCAACCACATCGCACTCTAGATCGTCTATGTTGGGCTCCTGGGCTGGGGCCGTCTAGAGCCTGTTTTTGGTTCGGTGGCAAAATTGGACAGAAATATGATTAGTACTTGTCATTTATTTAACGCTAGTATGATTTGATGCGGTTCATGGATGGATGAAAATTAAGGCCTGTAATTCATTTAGGGTACCACAAAACACCTCGATAAAAATTAAATAGGAACATGAAAATAGCGGCAGACCCTGCAGGGGACATGAAAGTAGCGGCGGACCTGCAGGATATGCCGGATATGCCGGGGCATACCCTGCGGCCGGGCTACTCTACCGTATCTTATACCGTATATTAGTTGGGAAAAAGTAGCGTTGATCGATTTGTTGCAGAACCGGCCGGCTGAAAGAGAGGTGTATGCGGTCTGTCTAGCTAGTAGGAAACCACGGAAGAAAACCTGATCGATTATGCTTTATACTCCTCTACCGATCGGAAGGAAACCAAAACTGGTCAGCTGAAAACTAGGAGTACTTTTACTCTGTTAGAGTATATTTGTATATTATAGTTTCCTCATATGTTAGGGGGCTTCCTGTATATTTGCACCTGTACATGTACTATATATTCTGGCCTTTGGCCCTCTGATAATACAAGATCTATTACCTTAACATGGTATCAGAGCCGTAAGGCTTTTGTTTTCTCTCGCCGCCGCCGCCGCCCGCCCCGGCACCTTGCCGCTGCGCCCGGCCGTCGCCGCCGCTGTCCTGCCGCCGCCGCCGACGCCTCCCGCCGCCGCCGGCCGCCGCCGTCGTCGTTGCTCCTCTCTCTCGCCGCCGCCGCTATCACGTCGCCGCCGGCCGCCCCCGCCGTCGCCGCCGACCCCGCCGCCGCCCGGCCGCCGCCGTCGCTGCCGCCTCCTCTCCCTCGCTTCCCTCGCCCGCTGCCGGCCGCCGCCGCCGCTGCCGACCCACCCCGGCCGCCGCCGCCGATCCAGTGTTCTGATCCGGTTCTAGTTTGGATCTAGTTCGAAAAAAAAGGAGCTGTGTCTTCCTCGTCGGGCTATGTTGCGATTCCTCGCTGCCCGGTGCTTTTTGATGGCGCGAATTATCCTGATTTCGCTGCCTTCATGCGCGTCCATATGCGCGGACTTCGTCTTTGGGGTGTGCTTTCTGGTGAGGTCTCCTGTCCACCGCGCCCCGTTCTGCCTCCGGCGCCTATTGCACCACCACCCGTTGCCCTTGCCCCCGATGCTACTCAGGCGGTCAAGGATGCAGCCCAGAGTGCTGATGAGTCTGCTCGGGCTGATTATGAACGCCAGGTTCAGGAGCATTCTACTGCTACTGCGACCTACCGGCTGGATCTGGCTGACTACACTCAGTGGATAGATGAGGATGCTCGTGCTGCTGCTGTTCTCACTTCCAGTGTTCTGCCTCAGTATGCTGTTGAGTTCATGGGTCTTCCCACTGCTGCTGCTCAGTGGACTTTTCTTCGTCAGCGCTATCAGCCGTCTGGAGATGCTCTTTATCTGTCTGTGGTTCGTCAGGAGCATGATCTTAAGCAGGGTGATTCCACTATTGATGATTTCTATACTCAGAGTGCTGCTATTTGGCGTCAGCTTGACTCTCCTCGTACAGCGGTGTGTAACACCTGTCCCTGCTGTCTGATTGTGTGCGCGGATCTGGAGTTTCAGCGCGTCTTTGCGTTCTTGTCGCGGCTCCGCAAGGAGTTTGAGCCGCGTCGTGCCCAGCTGCTTGCCCGTGGCCGTGTTCCGCTCTCTGAGGTACTGGCTGAGCTTCGTGCTGAGGAGACTCGTCTTCGTGGTGCTGGTCTTCTTGAGGTTCCTTCTGTTCTTGCTGCTCGTGGTCCCCCCGTGCCACCGGCTTCGTCGCGGTCTCTAGCACCGCCGCTACTCTCTGCTCCACCGGCCCAGGGTCACAGTCAGTCTCAGCAGCCTCGTGGTTCTCATCCTCCCTGCGCCCACTGTGGCAAGCCTGGCCACGATATCTCTGGTTGCTGGACGAGGGATCCCCGTTTACGTCAGCAGTATCTTACTCGTCGGCAGTCTGGTTCTTCAGGATCTTCTGCTGTTGCTTCTGGACCTCTTGCTGGTGCTATGTCTGATCAGGATATTATTCGTGGTCTTCGTAGTCTACTCGGTGCTACAGGCTCTTCCTCGTCGGGTACTGCTGGTCCTGTGCCTAGTTCTTCTGGCACCGCGCGACCGTCACCTTCTACACAGTCAGGTACGTCATCCCTGTGGTATCTGGATTCTGGAGTTTCTTTTCATATGACTTCTGCGTCTTCTATTCTTTCTGCTCTTCGCTCTCTTATTTCTCCTGTCCGTGTTATTACGAATGATTGGTACCTCTCTTCCTGTTTCTAGTCGAGGCACCCTCTCTACTTCCTCCTTCTCTGTTCCTGATGTTTCTCATGTTCCTAGTCTTAAGATGAACCTTTTCTCTGCTAGTCAGCTTACTGATTCTGGTTGTCGTGTCATTCTTGACGCTGATTCTTGTGCTGTTCAGGACCGTCGTACACAGACTCTGGTTGGAGCTGGCCCGTGCAACATTGAGTCTCCAAGGCTATGGGAGTTAGATTGGCTTCGCGTTCCTTTCGCTGACACTTCTTCTGCCACTTCTCCTGCGGTTGTTGCTTCTGTCACTGGCTCGTTTCAGCAGCGGCATACTCTACCGATCCACGATTCCAATCCCATGATCCTGCGTTGCTGCGTGGAGCGGTCGACTGCGCCGCCTTGCCGATTGCCCTGCTTTTGACTATGTCGCCACTCAGCCACGAGCATCGCACATCCAGGTCAGGAATCGGGAGGAGCCACCTGATTGGATTGTCGTCTCTAATCTGTCGACCTGGATGCCGGGCGCCGGCAGCGTGGTACGCCGCGAGGTTCCCGGAGGCCGGCATGCCGCTCGCCGCAACGCCCGTGATAGAACACAGTTCGTGGCTTCGTGTTTCTGCTTCGTCGGCCGTCGCGAGCCTACAAAACCAGGATATTTGACATCTGACAAGCCACATCCACACGGAGGTAATGGTCGGTAGCTATTGATTCATGTATCCATTATCATAGGATTACATAATTCAATAAAAATAAAATAAGAACATATACAGATGATTATCTGTATTATTTATTTATGTAAAGACACTATATTATCTTGACTATGAACTATTATGGGTTCTGTTATACCGTTTGTAAATAGTCAATTTCCATACGTATATTGATTCCTTATTTAATTATTCAGCTATTAAGAAGAGAGGTGGAGACATTGCATCTCTTTTTCAAAAACATGCAGCAAAGAAGGATGAAAGAGTATTGTAAGTTCCTTTATGCATATTTCTGACTATTAGTTGTGTTTGAAGTTAATTTGTGCAACTTTCTAAGTCAATCTTTCATCAATTAGATAATATTTATTGTTTCTTTACCGTTGTACAATGCAAATTGTATAATTAATTATTTAATAAGTAATATATTTTATCAAAATTATCATCAAATTTTTATGGGGTATACCCATCGGTAAAATCCTAGGTCCGCCACTCCATGAAACATGATTTGCTCTACCGAAACTGGAGGCCGCCATAATAACAAATAATAAAGCCCATTTTCATTGACCGTTCGTGTGGTACACAGCCTTGATACAGTGGTTTCGTAGAGAACTATCAGGCTTCTTCGAATGTACTACACTACACTTCAAGAACAGCACCGACAACGACAAGAGCTAAAACATGATCACTTGGCGTACTGGGAGTGCGCAGCGGCGATGAGTGCCGCTCCGAGCCCCGACCCGTCTTTGGTGAGACTGACAGACACCGACTTGGACGCCTCCTCTCCAAGCAGCTCCGCCAGCGTGCTCTCCAGGCATCGCCTGAACTCGGCGTAATGCTCGAACAGCCCGCCGTCGATCGCGATGCCCGTCTTCCTCTCGTCCCCTGGGGTGCCCCTCCCGATTTTCCTGATGATCCCCACGATCCCTGCCGCGGCCAGCCGGGCAGACCGGCGGGTCACGATGTCGCAGACCTCGACCACCATCTTCCGTGTCTCCAAGGTCGTGTTTGCGATCTTCAGATTGCTAGCCAGTTTTTCGGCCACGATCCTCAGGTCAGGCGTGTCGTCGTGGTGCATTGCTGATATGTCAGGAGTCCTGAATGTCACAGAGGTAGACAGGAGATTCGGTCAGTGAAAACGGGCTTTATACTCCTCATATTCTCTCATCAAAGACATGCTATGCATAATGCAGCTAGCAATGTACTACCTACCTCAGATTGAAGTGAGTTCTGAGCTTGGTGCGGTCGACGTCGCCGAAAACCGAACACTGTGTGGCGATCTTAAGAAGCACCCTCCTCACGATCTCGCCAAGGTACAATCCAGAAATCAACTTCTCGAAGATCTGAGAACAAGGTTACTGTTAGTTCACACACGGTGCAAGTAAAGTTTTGACACAATGAGAATTAATTATGCAGCGTCTTCTGCAGCAGACACTTGCCTGCTCTCCGGGGTTTAGGCTCTCCTCATCTAGCGCTTCATCATATTCTGTGATCGGAAGGCACGGCGCAGAGAAGTTACCCCATTCCGTGTTTATAACCTGAAACGAAGAAAGTAGAGTGAGGGGAGATCGAAGAAAGCAGATATAAATCTTTTTTGTCCACTGCAAACTAGTTATTATTATTCGGAGAAGTGGAAAGTCTTACCATGTTTCCTGATTTTGGCAGCTCTCCTTCTAACTTGGGTATGTCGCTTGCCTTCTCCAGATATGCGGCATTTGAGCCGGTACCTAATATCACGCCGACGACAACGTCTTCGTCGTTGTAGCTGCCGGCAGCCAGTGTCCCAACAGTGTCATTGATCTGAACCAAGAACGAGTAATGTCATAATAATGTTACCCCCAATGTAAGGATTTTACAGAACAGAGACCAGATGAGGGAACTGACCAATGCAGCGACGCGCATGTCGACGCCTTGCTTCTCCATGGCCGTCTGCAGTTCAGCTACTACATCTTCACCAACCTGAAAATTTTCGGAGAGGCAATTTCAGATAGTTTTCAAGCGGAAATGGCAGAAACCTGACGAGATATACACTAACTGAAAGCTGGGTTTTTGTTGAACCACACATATATAACAGGTACAGTAGTAGTTACCGCGTCATCTACCGCAAACGCCTTGGTCCACTTGATGAGCGTGCCGGATGCGATGGAGGTTTGCCTGACGGGGAAAGAGAAGGTGAACCCCAGCTCCCTCTGCTTGCTGCCCAGTACTTTGTTATTCCCTTCGTCGGCGACGTACTTGGCTACCGCGGAGGCGATGAAGCCAAAAAGCTCCTGGAGAGACAACAGAGGCAGGATTACAAACATCGGCGATGGGATCATCTGATCAGATGCAGACTACTGTGCTAGCGAACAGGGTGATGCAGCAGAGTGCAAGAAGTGCGGGCAAGTTTTACTCACCGCGGCGCTGCCGGACATGAGATGGGGAGGGATGGAGACCTCCCTGGACTCGCGCTTCACGACGCGCTTGGCCTTGCCGGCGAGCTGCACCCGCAGGACGCGGAAGTTGGTTCCTCCGAGGTCCAGCGCGTAGAACAGACCCTCTTCGCTCCTAAATTCAGTATAGCACACTGAATTTTAGGCTCAGCAATTTTAACACTTCTTTTAGGAAAAACTCTGAGGAATTAAGCGTGACGAGAACTTCGCTCCGGATAGTAAGTTACTCCCTATATATATATATTCCATAATATAAGCCTTTTTAGCAAGCTGTAGTAGTTCTTTTTCAAAAGTCATCACAATGCCATTAGGAGCCTAAGAAGTGTTTGGTAGCTAGCAATGTTTAGATTACTTAGCCTAAGAAGTGTTCAAATTACTGAGCCTAAAATTCCAACCAACATGAAAGTTCTTCATATCCAGGCCAGAAGTTGTAGAAACCACGTTGCAGTTGAGCACCGAGTTCGCGCGCGCGCACACACACGTGCAGCCGTACCTGTGGGCTGTGGCACGGACGCTTGTAGCTAGACACGGGGCTGACAGGGACAAAAGAACGTGTACGGGCGATATAAAAGCAGACAAAAACTTGTGTCACATGCACCGCACACAACCATCGATCTGTCAAATCCAGCTTCGCTACCAACTAACAAGTCGTTTTTCTTTAACCAAGCTGAAGGCAGCTAGGAATCCTACATCTCCAGACTTCCAGAGAAACTCTACTAGCATCGACAGTAATAAGCTAGGCAAAAGTAACCATCAATTCATTGACTCTTATTTCTGTTACTAATAACAACCATCACGGTCACGGGAAAGCAAATTGAAGCAAGAAATTTTGCTGGAAAGTAGTACTGTAGTAGTAATACGGGAACGGAATCATCTGGCGAAGTGAAGGAAGGATTACCCACCCGTTGGGGAGGTTATCGACGTAGGAGACGATCATCTTGATCTTGCTGCCGCCCTCCTCGCGCAGCCCCGCCCTCATCTCCTCCTCCATCGCCGCGGCCACGCGATCCAGCCACGCCGCCGGCGTCGCGCAGGCCTCCCGGAGCTGCGATACCACCTGCTCCGCCACCGCCTCCACCGCCGCCACCATGATCGTTCCCGACGAACCCAACAGGGGAAATGCGCGATTCCGAACCGCAATGGATCGATCGACAGCTAGGAACAGGAAAAGAAGGCCGCTGAGGAAGCTTCGGTGTTGACCTCGGGATGTCACGAGCTCTATATAATGCGTTCTCTGTTTCTTCTTGTTCCTGAAGAATAGACAATCTGGGAGGAGGAAGGACTCGGGTGCGGAGCTGGATTTATATAAGTGGAAGTGGGGGGGGGGGGGGGGGGGGGGGGGGGGGGTGGTCTGGTGGAGAAAGCGACCGAGAAAAGGCTGAGGTCGGGTCGGATATGGATGGGTGGAGGCTGCGTCGGATTTGGCTTTATCCTATTGCCCTGTTTCGAGGAGGCTGCGGACGACGATCAACCGCTGCTGAGAGAGGCCGTCGCCAAGAGTGCTGCCGCTGCTTTCAAGTTTCAACCTTCACGAGGAGCGTATGACTTTGACCCGCCAGGGTTTCACTCGACGTGCCAAAAATTAATGAATAGTAGTCAGATGACGTGTCAACAAAAATGTCATGGCAAATTACGTTTTTTTTTCTTTTGGGATAAGGACAAAACAGATCCACAAAATCATCCGATGATATCCAAAAGTAAGAAAGGAAATAAATTAGTTACTACTCCCTCCGTTTTAAAATATAAGATGTTTTAACTTTGTGAAAGTAGTGTATCTAGATCCTTTTAATGTCCAGATTCACTCGAAATCTGAATGAACCTACACACTAATTTTTTTTTAGATATACTCTTTTCACAAAGCTAACATCTTATATTTTAGAAAGGAGGGAGTAGTTCGGTAAGAGGAAAAAGGAGACCAAGGCTTTATTTCCCAACAAAATCCTATCTCCTTTACAGTTATCAATTTTGAACGGAGTAGATTTGTTGCTAAATATGCAAGAGCGAAGATACTAACAAACTAGCAAGATCTAGCACGGCACAAGAACGCTTCAAAGCGAATAGTTTTTGCGGCACATGAGCTCTAGTGATCTCTCTACATTAAAAAAAATTCGAAAATCACATTCACGAGTTCAAATAAAATGAAAACAACGCGAAATTCTTTTTAATGCCGACGGTGACCACGCTAGAGACCTTGCCGAGAGCGGCATGGTCCTCGAATTCTCAGCTCACAACTCCAAAAGACATGGGACTTTCATCGTTGTGCCAAATAAAAAATGCAAACTTTTTTATGTTGACAGTTTTGCTAAACCCCAAAGTTGGTCTATGGTGAAAATTTTCAATAACAGATTTGGTCAAATAGAAAAGTGAACTTTCAATAGGGCACGCAAAGTGGATGAGCTCCGTTTCCCGCCCATTTGTTGGAACACATAATGTGAAGATTTATTGGGTATTTTCGATATAAAATAATTTAGATGAAATAGCTATTTAAATGTTGGGACTAGGGAAGAAACTATATAGGAAAATCATGGATTTTTTTCCCTAAGGAGATATCAAATATTTTTGCACATAGTGGCTATATATGGCCTAGGGATGATTCCATGAAATTTGGAGAATTTTATAAACAACAAAAAAGAAAGTTTGTTCGAAAGGCTAGAATAGAGGGGGTGTTTGAAATGCATAAAGAGAAATATTTCCCAAGAGTTTTGCTTTGAGAAAATATGGAATGACTCATCTACTAATCATACCAAGTGTGAAATACTCAAAAACCATCAATTCTCAAGCAAGGCCAAAGTTTGAGAATTTGAAAGAGCGGGAAAATGCAAATAAAATCATGAAAGAAACAAAATAAAATATCGAAATAAAAATTTGCGGTGTACTGATCGCTTCCCCGATAGTTTTTCTGTCGCTTCGCTCCATCCTTTTTAAGACACCCTCGATGGCTAATGTGGTAACTTTTACTTGAAACCGACTTTTGCCCCGCTTTATAAATAAAACAACCACGTCCATACAAGAGTCGAAGTCAGGAACGATCCACAAGAAAAACAAGAAAGCACAACAACTTATCGGGGCAACGGCACAACAAGCCCAACAACATGAAAATAAAACAGGAAAATAGGGTGATACAACTTCACACGGGAGTGAAACACATCAGCCAGGCAGCGCAGAATAATGACGAGCTGCCACAAGGAGAGCCTCCAACACTCCATCCAGACGATTTATGTCAATCTGCCTACATAGCAGGTACCATTACTGCAAGAAAGCCAAAAATTTGAACACCGAGTCAGAGGCACGCCGTAGGAAGACCCTTTCGATAACCATTTTATTGTGAATATTCCAGAGAGTCTAGATCATCATCGTGAACACTAGCCAGAAGAGGCGCCTCCTCCTACCAGCATGGTTTGCGTTAACTTTTAGGAACTCACTAATAGTGGCGGAGCTAGGGGACCAACATGGGCCTTCTTCCCCCTATGACATGATATAGCAGGAGAAAACTACATGCTCAAGACTGATTTAGAGAGAATATAGAGAATTAGCTTTATTGCCCCCGCCGATTGAGAATTAGCATGATCAGGCCCTCTTATCCTTTGATCTTGCCTCCGCCACTACTTAATGAGGTCTTGGGTCTGCCACTCAGGCCATAGAGACTCCTGAATGAAGCTCCATAAGAAGTGGTCCACAGGACAAGAAAACAAAATATGGGTCCCAGACTCTGGGACCAAGCACAAGGGGAACAAACCACCCCCAGGACCAAGTCGTTTCGAGACTTCCACCCTTGTGGGTAGGCGATCGCGAAGCAACTATCACACAAAAATCCTAATCTTCAGCGGCAAAGGGGCCTTTCACAAGTGTGAGGTCCAAGGAAAACTAGGCCCTCTAAATAGGGCCCGGTAAGTAGAGTTCACCGTGAAGAACCCCAATAGTGAGAGGGTCCACGCGATAGAGTTTGGGGAGTCTGGAAGCGTCAGGGGTACTCTATCTTGTAGCGCATTCCACGCCAGCGATTCCTATAGGCAGAAGGTCTGGTGGAACTGGACATTCAATCCCCCATCCCTAACCGCACCGGAGACAAGGAGCATCGGGTCAGAGAAGATTGCAAACAGGTTGGGGAAGTCATGTCTTAGAGGGCGTCCGTCAAGCCAGGGATCAAGCGAGAAGAGGGTCGCTTCACCATCACTTATGTAGAAGGAAAGTCCCCGTCTAATCTCCTGCTTGATGTCCTGGATGGATATCTAAAACTGAGATCCCTCCCTGCGCTCACATGCTAAGAGACGGTGGCCTCGTAGGTACTTCACTTTCACAAGCTGAATCCACAAACCCCCATCATTGGTTAGGATCCTCCACACCCATTGCAACATCAATTCCACATTCATATGGCGAGAAGAAAGGATGCCAATTCCCTCACCTATTTGGGAGAGAAAATGTCGGCCCACTTCACCATATGGTACTTCTGACGTCCATTACACGCCTTCCGGAAGAAGCATAGCAACTCTTTGTCAAAGGATCCATGTACTCCTTCCTATAGCAAATATAACCCAATGATATACATGGGGATGCTAGATAGACATGAGTCAATAAGGATGATTTTACTACCCTTGGAGGTGAACTTACCTTGCCATGGCTCGGACTTAGTCTTAACCCGCTCCACTAAGAGATCGAGATCCCTAATAAGAATCCTCGTATAATCAGCATAGCCAGGTATTTAACAGGGAAGGTGGCTAACCTACAATTGAGATTATTGTTATCCGTTGTTGGTCTGCTAGGGAGTACCCCATGATCACCACTTCTATTTTATCAAAGTTAATTTCGAGGCCCTACATGGCCTCAAAACACAGTAAGAGGAACTTGAGGTTGACAATGTCAAGCTAGAATCCCTCCACCATGATCATGGTATCATATGCGTACTGGAGGTGAGTAATCCCACCTCCTGGTACGAGGTGCCCTACCACACTCCAGATATGTGTCCAACGATCTTACTCTCTCTAAGAGATCCGATAGGGTGTCCACTACAAAGTTGAAGAGCAGAGGGGATATGGGATCCCCAGCCTCACTCTACATGAGTACCTAAATTAGGGACCCACTTCCCCATTGATGCTGATAGTTGTATTGCCGCTTGTGACGATCTGTGGGATCCAAGCAATGATCCGATCATCCACTCCTCTCCATTCAAGCACTTGCCGAAGAAAGGTATAATCCAGCCTATCATATGCCTTCTGGAAATATATCTTAAGAAAGATGCCCTTGTAACACCAAATTTTAACTTCATGGATACTCTCAGAAGCCCTAGGATACCATCATGGATATATCGACCTTTGATAAATGCAAACTGATAAGGGTGCGTTAGGCGCTCCATAACTGGAGCTAACCTAGAAGAGTAGACCTTTGAGATGATCCTATGGATGACGTTAAGGATGGTGATGGGCCTAAATTGGCGAATATACATGGCCCCTACTACCTTGGGGATCAGGGTTATAACACCAAAGTTAATGTGCGACATAACCGGTATTCCAGTATAAAACTCTTCGAACATCGACATAATGACCCCCAGATATTCTCCTAGAATTTCTAGAAGAAAACAACTAGAAGGCCATCCAAACTCGGGGACGAGTTTGAAATGGATCGTATGGGCACCTAGAGGGGGGGGGGGGTGAATAGGTGCTACACCAATTTTTAATTCTTTTTCAATTTTAGGCTTAGCACAAAGGGTAAATTCACTAGATAAACTATTGGGTGGAATTTTTCTCTATATGCAAACCTATCTACTAGCGAGTAAAGAGCGAGTGGAAGAGGAACGAGTAAACCGAAGTGAAGCACGCGGAGACACATGATTTGTTTGACCGCAGTTCCTTCCTTGTTAAGGGAAGTACATCTGCGTTGGAGGGGTGGGCGGTACTAAGACCACCACGCCACAAAAGGCCTCACCCTGTTCTCCGATGGATCTCGCCACAACAGGCCTGATCCACCTTCCACTATAGGTACCCTTCGAGGCGGGCACCGGCGCCTTTACACAACTAGCGGGGCAACAACTCCACAACAACTTGGAGGCTCCCGAAATGACAACAAGCTGCCATAAAAACAAACTTATCAAATACAATAAACAAGATCTAGGTATTGACAAGAATACTATATCAGGGATTTCTCCAAGTGAATGGAGAGGAGTTGAAGCGCTTGATTCTTGATGATGATGAACTTCTCTTCCTTCAATTCCACCAAAGATCAAGACCTTCGGGTGGTTGAAGTGGGAGATCGAGAATGAGAGCTCTTTCACAATGTCTAGTCAATTTTCGAATGAATCAAGAGGTCTGAACGTTGGGGAAGAAGGGGTATTTATACCCCCTTCAGAAACCAGCCGTTGCAACCTTTGGGGGCCGGATTATCCGGCCCAAGTGAGGGCCGGAGTATCCGGTCTGGGGAAACACCGCCCCAGACTCGGAATATCCGGTAGATAATCCGCCCCCCTCTCCGAGCATCGCGCCGAGCTTGCCCTTGATCAACTTCTAGGGGCCGGATTATCCGGCCCAATGCGAAGTAATCTGGCCTGGGGAATAAAAACCGCCCCAGTTCGGATTTTCTAGGAGAAAATCTGACCGGATACCGAGCGGCACGCCTTTGCCCCTTTTGCTCGAAAACTGGGGGCCGGATTATCCGGCCCATGCGACACCCGGATTATCCGGCCTGGGGAGGAAAAACCGCCCCAGTTCGGATTTTTCGGGAGAAAATCCGACTGGACCCCGAACGACGCGCCTTGGCTTCCTTGAGAAATGAGGTAGGCCGGATTATCCGGCCCTTGGTGGGGCGGATTATCTGCCCCCCCCTCAAAACTTCCTGCACACATGAAATGTCTCCATAGTATTGTTTATCTAACACACAAAACATAGGAAAACATGAAATGTTCTTTCAATCTCCCCCTTTTTGGTGTTAGATGACAATACCAGGATTTGCAGGAGAAAGACACAAGACAGACAGAGATAGCTTATGAAAGAGACTCCCCCTCAATGTGTGCATAATAGAGTTTTGCATTGGAATACAAATGCACACAAATAGGTGAATCTATTCCATAGACATATGAGCAAAAACACATACCACTGAAGTAGAGAATAGGCATCCTTGACATAAGTCACAATTATTACCAGATAACCAATATGAGCGCGCCTTCCGTGATATACCTCCAGCAATAGGATATGAATAGATAGATCCATAAGCACAATCCATGATATGAAGTGCATAGGCATAGCATAATCCAGACAACCACAAAGAGTCTCAAACAACCAAATCACGAATTTAAAGTTCAACGCTAAATGGGCATAAGCAAGAAATAACGAATAGAAAAGTGCAAGTGCTTATGCCCGACCCATGCAAATCCACGGACAACCTAATAGAACTAATTCTCCCCCTTTAGCATCGAGACACCAAAAAGGGAGAAGAGCGATGCTAGCGCCCCATGAGATCACTCATCGTAGTCCTCGTCCTCGTCCTCTTCTTCATTCTCTTCCTCATCCTCATCTTCAAGTTCCTCAGTGTCACCTTCCTCATCTTCATCATCAGCAGCGGGCGCAGAGGGGAACAAGTGACACTCCAGCTCACCATAGTTCAGCCCAGAGGAAGAGTTCCACCGAGCATACGGAGTGGGAGGTGTAGGAGCCAGAGGAGCACCTGAAGCGCCGGACACGTGGTGGAGAATGAGCTGCTAGGAGTGAGCCAACTCATGGCGCTGCCTGTATGCCTCGTACTGACCCTTGCGCGTGTCCACGCCCATGCAGAGAATGTGACGCTAGAACCAGTTCAACTGCTTGATCTCACGGGCCACAGGAGGCACAGGGGGCCTGCGAGCATCCCTCATGAGGCCCTCAGGAGCAGAGGAGGGGTGAGAGGTCTTCTGAACCTTGTTGTACATCTTCTTGGCCTTGTGCACCGAGTCAATGTGGAATTCCTCAGCAGGAAGCAGGTGACGGATGAGCAACATAATGTAGGGCGCATAGGGAATGGACGGACGGTTGAACATAGCATCACACAGCTCATGGTAGATGAAGTCCATGACATCCAGCCTGTATTGCACTAACTCGTCCTCGCAGGAGGCAACCTCATGAGAAAATTGAAGTAGCTGAACAAGGTGACCACATATGCTGTCATTGTTGCCCCCACTCGGTGTAATAGAGTCACGGAAGAGACCCACTAATGCAGCATAGATGGGAGCAAGACCAGCCACAGTACCCACAATGCCATTGTCCAGAGTGCACGGAGAGAGAGCTGCATCCTTGTTGGGCTTCAGCTGAGTGATGATGCGGTGGCCACTGGCTTTATCCCTGTTGCGGAAGGAGTACCCCAGAACCTCAGCAAACACGTGAAAATCAGCAGTCATTGGCCTGTCATGAGTCATCCACTTCATAGTGCGATGCTCATCCCCACAAATCACCAAAGTGGAGAAGAATTGCTTCACCACCTCAGAGTCAAAGGAGCACTAGAGAGACATGAGATGGTGCAGCCCCATCCTCTCAGCCACATACATCGCATCCACAAGATGCGCCTTGTCCAAAGCATCAGCAAGAACCAGTGGGTGCATAGGCCTAATGTTCAACCTGGCATAGATGTCTTCATAAATCCCCTTCTGTTCTACACACCAAAAACGGGTATCCCCCAACTCATCATCACGAGGCAGCTCAGCAAACAAGTCACGGTGACGAATGGCCGAAAAGGAGACCGCATCCAAAGTCCTGTAGTTGATCTTGGGCTCCTTGCCCTTCCTCTTGGACACCCCCTTTCTATTCCTCTTGGATTGTTCAGCCATGCGTCTCTCTTCGTTCTTCCTTCTCCTCAACTCAACTTCGTCCACTAAGTTACCCTGTCCGTCGTCCCGAAAGTATTTGGCGTGAGGACGACACTTGTAGGTCTTGGAAACACCGAAACCACCTGTGAGGAGAATAAGGGCGATAACAAGGGGATAAGCATACACACAAGTCCAGGAGAGAGCATGGAGAAGGTAGTCAAAAAGTTTATAGGACAAAACTACTCAATGCATACTCCATAGTGAAACTGAACCAGAATCGAATCTGTCAGGCCGGATTATCCGGCCTGGCCAAGGGCGGATAATCCGGCCCTGGCAGAAATTTTCGATTTCACCTAGATTGCATGCAAAAAAGTAGATCGGGCCTAGAAACTGCAAGACTACGATTTCTATGTGAAAACACATCCTTCTAGACAACGTTCCACCCAACAAGATACACATCTAGCCAAAGATGGGGAGAGAGGGAGTTACCCTCACTCATTGGAGGAAGAACGCGGAGGAGAAGGTACCCGGAGGCGCGAAGAAGAAGATCCGGGGAGGCCCGGAAAATCCGGTGGCCGGAGAGGCTCCGGGGAGGGTGAGGGGCAGCAGGCGACGGCTGTGGAGGAGGAGAGGGCTGGGGGAGAAGTGTTGCTCATTATGAGCCCTTCCCCCCGAGCCCTACCCTTTAAGATGAAATCCGCCAGGGCCGGATTATCCGGCCAACACTTGGGCCAGATTATCCGGCCTAAATTCTGGGATTCTGTTATACACAGAACCAGGCCCGCGCGACCCCAAACAACACCCCCACAAGGTGTACAAGGGACTTGTGTGCAAGAATAGATGGTTTAGGGGTGGCGAAGGCTTGGGATTAAGAGAGCCAAATTGAGATGGTACTAGACACTCAAACTTGCAAAATCCAAATCAAATAAAAGCCAAGAGTGAGTGTGATTCCCATAAGAACATGATAGAGCAAAGGACATCCAAAAAGATCCAATTCTCCTCAAGGGAGAGGGCGGTGGCTGAAGCCACCTTGTTGGAGTGTATGGTGTGACACCACGAAGATATATCTTGGGTTCACGACCAATACTCATCAATAAGCTCACATATCACAAAATGATATTAAGAGAAATGATTTATCTTGCTTTTGGCATTATGGGGGGAGGGTTAGCCCAATGAGTTAGAACCACACTCCCCC
This sequence comes from Avena eriantha, assembly GCA_910589775.1. NCBI lineage: Eukaryota > Viridiplantae > Streptophyta > Magnoliopsida > Poales > Poaceae > Avena > Avena eriantha. Next base: position 25,080,942 of record OU342740.1, read on the forward strand.
TATATCCATGCCCACACCTAGACCAAACAAGGATTGAGATGTACAAGTGAGTGCATGGGTAATCAAGACAAGCTCCCGGAATCAATGATATTTAGCTCATTCCTCAAATAGCAGAATCTTGCTTCATCAAGTGGCTTTGTAAAAATATCCGCCAGTTGGTTCTTCGTGCTCACAAAGGATAGATCAATATCGCCGCGAGCAACATGGTCTCGAATAAAATGATTCTGAATCTCAATATGCTTCGTCCTTGTGTGCTGAACGGGATTGTACGCAATTTTGATTGCACTTTCATTATCACATAAAAGAGGCACTTTGTCACAATTGACACCGTATTCCTTTAAAGTTTGCCTCATCCACAATAATTGAGTACAAGCGCTGGCAGCAGCAACATATTCAGCTTCGGCGGTGGAGAGAGATATACAATTCTGCTTTTTGGAGAACCAACATACAAGAGATCTTCCCAAGAATTGACAAGCTCCAGAAGTGGATTTCCGATCATCCTTATCACCAGCCCAATCTGAGTCAGTATAACCACATAAAGAGAAATTGGAGCCCTTGGGATACCGGAGAACAAAGTTAGGGGAATGAACCAAATATCGAAAGATCCTCTTGACCACCACTAAGTGGCTTTCTTTAGGAGCTGCTTGATACCTTGCACACACTCCCACACTCAACACAATATCGGGTCTAGATGCGCAGAGGTAAAGAAGAGAGCCGATCATGGACCGGTATACCTTTTGGTCCACATCTTTACCATGAGGGTTAAGTTCAAGATGTCACTTTGTTTGCATCGGAGTGGCAACACCATTTAGATCCATCATCTTGAATCTCTTGAGCATGTCTTGGATGTACTTTGCTTGATTAATAAAGGTTCCTTCTCTAAGTTGCTTGATCTCGAATCCAAGAAAGAACTGTAATTCCCTCATCATAGACATCTCAAACCTGTCAGTCATAAGGTTTGAAAATTCATCGTTAAAAGCTTTGTTAGTAGAACCAAAGATGATATCGTCTACATATAGTTGGCATACGAAGAGCTCCCCCTTAACCTTCTTAGTAAAAAGAGTGGGGTCGATTTGCCCAACTTCGAAGCCACGATCTAACAAAAGTTTTTTAAGGTGCTCATACCACGCACGTGGGGCTTGTTTAAGGCCATAGAGTGCCTTATCGAGTTTGTAGACATGGTTCGGAAAGTTAGGATCCTCAAACCCCGGGGGTTGCTTTACGTATACCAGCTCATGTAGAGGACTGTTAAGGAAGGCACTCTTGACGTCCATTTGCTGCAACTTAAAATTGTTATGAACAACATAAGCAAGTAGGATACGGATGGACTCAAGGCGAGCCACTGGAGCATATGTCTCGCCGAAGTCGATGCCCTCAACTTGGGAGTAACCTTGTGCCACAAGTCTTGCCTTGTTCCTCACAACAATGCCATTCTCATCTTGCTTGTTCTTGAAAATCCACTTGGTGCCGATAACATTGCGGCACTCTTTGGGTTTCTCCACTAGTTTCCAGACTTTTTTGCGCTCGAAATTATTCAAATCTTCATGCATAGCAATGACCCAGTCTGGGTCTTCAAGATTCAAAGACCTTCTTAGGTTCCACCATGGAGATATGAGCTTGATGCTCACCAAAACTGGCCAATTCTCTTCTTGTAGAAACCCTTCGTCGAAGATCACCAACAACCTTGTCGAGAGTGTGACCCCTCAACTCAAGGTTATGATCAGCCTGAGCCTTGTGACGAAGTTTAATAAGTTTGTTGTCTCTTGGAGGAGGAGATTCATCACTTGAGTATTCATTGGAAGCATTTTCTCCGCCTTGATCAGTAACTGGAACATCAGTAGCAGGTGGTGGAGACGCATGCCCTTGAGGTGAATCCGTAGCCGTAACAGGAGGCTGCAGAACTAGAGAGTCAAGGCCGGATAATCCGGCCGATGGAGAGGCCGGATAATCTGGCCTGGGGGTACTTGCCACAGCTTCTTCAGGAGGCCTGGGACTTGCTTGAACTGGTGAGGGGCCGGATAATCCGGGGCTAGCCGGAAAATCCGGCCTGGAGCTTGTGTTGAAATCTTCACCAGCAGGAGCAACATGGTCAGCTATAGCGGGGTGGCCGGATAATCCGGTGTCAACCGGAAAATACGGCCTGGAGCTTTCTGGAACATCTTAACCTTCAGCAGTTGATGGAGATGGTGTAGAAGTTTCCCCCGTGGTTGGAGCATGTTGAGTATGTGTCGATGAGGGCTCTATATGAGTAGAGCATTGTCCTTCCCGGTCCGCCACAAGGGGTTCCTCAATGGGACGGAAGAATCCCACGCCCATTCTTCTTATGGCATCTTGGGGTATTTCAACATCTGCATCACAAACACCAACTTGCTCGGCACGGGAACCGTCATTTTCCTCGAACACCACACTACAAGATTCTACAACAGTTCCGGAGAGCTTATTATAGACTCTATAAGTGTGGGATTCGGCACCATAACCAACAAAAAAACCTTCTAAAGCCTTAGATTCAAACTTAGATAAACGAACTCCTTCAATAAGAAAGAAACACTTACACCCGAATACCCGAAAGTATGAGATGTTTGGCTTGTTACCAGTAAGTATTTCATACGGAGTCTTGTCCAAGATCTTGCGGAGGTATAAACGGTTGGATGAATGACAAGCCGTAGAGATTGCTTCAGCCCAGAAGTTATATGGAGATTTAAATTCGGCTAACATTGATCTTGCCATGTCCATTAGAGTTCGATTCTTCCTCTCGGCTACACCATTTTGTTGAGGGGTGTACACAGCGGAATATTGATGTCTTATCGCCTCTTCACTTAGGAACTCATTTAAGGTGTAGTTCTTGAACTCCGAGCCGTTATCACTCCTTATAGCCAGAATGGGGACGTTGTGTTGACGTTGAACCTCGTTGGCGAAGTCGATGACAGTTTTTTGAGTTTCACTCTTCAACTTGAAGAAATAAACCCAAGTGTATCTTGAGTAATCATCAACAATCACTAGACAATACTTCTTCCCACCAAGGCTTGCATGAGATGGAGGTCCGAAGAGGTCCACATGAAGGAGCTCCAAAATCCTTTTTGAAGAGATAATGGTTTTCCTTCGATGAGGTGAATCATGCATTTTCCCTTCAATACACGCCCTGCAAACACGATCTTTGGCAAAAGAGACATTTTCTTTTAGTCCAAGAATGTGGCCACCCTTGTGGAGACTTTGCAAAGTTCTCATATTAACGTGGGCTAATCGGCGATGCCATAGCCAACCCGCGTCAGCCTTTCCGAAAAGACACATCGGGCCTGTAGTGGTTTTCCCGGAAAAGTCCACCACGTACAGGTCGTTTTCGACATATCCCACGAAAGAGACTTTTAGAGACTTGCTCCACAAGAGTACCACTAAATCAGCATCAATGTAAACTGCAAAGCCCATCTTACCAAGGGCACAAACTGAAAGTAAGTTATACCCGAGGGTCTCAACAATCATGACGTCCACGAGAGAGATATCGTGAGCCACCACAACTTTGCCAAGACCCAATACCTCAGATTTTGACTTGTCACCATAGGAGACGGTAATGTGATCAAGGTTTGGCCGCATCTCCGTGATGATCTCCTTGCTTCCGGTCATATGACTCTTACAACCGCTATCGAGTACCCATTTAGAACCACCGGAAGCATAGCCCTGCAAGAAAATTACTTCTTGGTTTTAGGTACCCATTTTTCAATGGGTCCTCTCATGTTAGTAACAAGGGTCTTGGGAACCCAAATGGACCAAGGAATGTAACAATCATAAGGCCCTACATAACTAGCATAAACATCACCATAACAATCACAATATAGTTCAAAGTTAGGATTGTTGATCCCTGCAAAACCATCATGATTAGTCTTGTTATTGGTAATGTTGCTAGTCTTCGGTTGAGCAGTCTTGTTCTTCTTCTTCTTGTTGTTGTTGTTTTTCTTGCTCTTTATCTTGGGTATGTAACCAAGACCTTCTTTACTATTGTTTGTCCTTTGCCTGCTCAGTATCTCATCAATAACCCCTTTACCTTTGTGTTGAGAACTTCTTGCAAGATCTTCTTTTCCAAAGGATGAAGAGGAGGTACTTGGCACATCATACCTTTTCAATTGAGTTTGGAGCTGGTCATGAGACTCATTTAGAGTAGAATGATCACTCTTCAATGCCTTGTGAGCACTTTTGAGATTATCAAACTTCTCCAAAAGTCTAGCATGAACAGCCCCAAAATCAATCTTTTCTTTCTTTAGTTTATTTACCTTGGCAAGAGCATGGTCACGTTCTTTAATGAGCTGAGCTACAGCTTCTTCTTGTGACCCCTCAAGGGATTCGAGTCTTTCTTCCAAAGAAACTCGAGCTTCCTCTTCCTCTTCCAAGGCATTCTTCAAAGAAGCTATCTCCAAGGCATCTTCTCTTTCAATTCTGCCCTTTTCTTCAAGGAGATCTTCGGCTTGAGCAAGTCGACTCATAAGAGCATCAAAATGGAGTTTGTGCTCACCTTGTAGGTTAGTGAAAAAAGTATCCAAGGCAATAACTTCTTCTTTCATTTCAAGACTGTCATGATCATTCATATCCAAAATTATGTTAGTCTTAGGAAATGAAGAGCTAGAAGTTGATACCTCGGATCCTCTTGCCATTAGACAAGTGGCGTTGTTGTTGATGGCGTTCTCGTTCGGCGAGTCGAAGAGAGAGGAGGGAGTCGATGTGGTGGCTATAGCAGCCACTTCGTGGGAACTATCATCATCCTCTTCATCTTCACTTGCGGAGGAGTATTCCTCTTGAGCTACAAGGACAATCTTGGGTTGCTTGTTGAAACGGCCATTCTTCTTAATAAACAGGTTCTTCTTAGGAGCTTTAGATTTCTCTTTAAGAATGAGCCTGCCACCATTGTCTTCTCTATTTTGATAAGGACACTCGGCAACAAAGTGCATTCTATCTCCACAGTTGAAGCAAGTTCTCAATCTTGGGCCACTTTCTCTTCTTCCATTTGACCCGTTCTTGCGCTCAAGGTCAGACTTGGCTTTGGTAGGGTCCTTCCAAAAGTTCCTTGCATAGAATGCCATGTACTCACCATGAGCACGTTTGACCTCATCAGGGCAGTCCATGGATACCCTCTCGAAAACTCCTTCATCGTCCTCTTGCTCAACAACATTGGCTTTGAGAGCCACATTGACACCCTTTTGCATTCCAATGGCCCGAGCACGGGCATCTTCAGCATTCTTTGCCGCCACTTTGAATGATGCCATTTCTTGCATGACTTCATTGGATGTCATTTGATGATAGTTGTGTCTACCTTGCAGGCTCTTCCAATCTGTTGGCTCGAAAGGCATTAAGGCACTCACATACTTTCTTTTTATCCATGCATTATCAATGTGAGTGGCCCATGCTTCTGAAATGTTGTTGCGATGCCCTTGAGTCTTCTATACATGTCCTCATGGTTTTCACCATCCAACATGTAGAATCCCTCAGCTTCGTTACTAAGAGCATCATACCTGTTTCTTCTCATGCTTTCATTTCCAACGAAAAGGTTCATAAGAGCATCCCACGCCTCTTTAGCTGTGTTGAGATGTTCAATGTGTGGCATGTCATTGGGACCCACACCCAGCTGTATCATGTGGAGAGCGGTGGCATTCAACTGGCTATCCACAACTTCCCTTCTCGTTAGATTGGTTTGATCTCCAATATGAAGACCTTCTTCAATAATCTTCCACAATTCAATAGAGGAGCTGCACACATGAGATTTCATTAGGAATTGCCATTGATTAAAAGAGGATGAAGTGAGCTTGGGTGGATCACCCCTATTGTTTAGATGAGGATGAGGGATAGGTGGGTCGGGGGAATATACGTGGCGAACCTCATTATATTCCTCCTTACCACTTCCCTTTTTAGAGGTGGAGCCATTTAGTTTTTCACCTTCCACATCATCATCCCTGGATCCGGTGTTACCCTTTTCCTTAGATGATGGTGTGGGAGCCTCAGAGGAGGATGGAGATGGGGCTATGGATGATGTGAGGCGAGCAATCATTTGATTCATCTCCTCCATCTTGGCCTCAAAGGATTTCAACAAGGTTGTTTGCAACGACTTGAGATCATCCATTGTGACCTTATCCACAACCTCATTTCCATCATCCTTGGTACCCATACTACTCTTAGGCGGTTAAGCCTGAATTAAGAGTCGTGGCTCTGATACCAATTGAAATGGATCGTATGGGCACCTAGAGGGGGGGGGGTGAATAGGTGCTACACCAATTTTTAATTCCTTTTCAATTTTAGGCTTAGCACAAAGGGTAAATTCACTAGATAAACTATTGGGTGGAATTTCCCTATATGCAAACCTATCTACTAGCGAGTAAAGAGCGAGTGGAAGAGGACCGAGTAAACCGAAGTGAAGCACACGGAGACACATGATTTGTTTACCCGCAGTTCCCTTCCTTGTTAAGGGAAGTACGTCTGCATTGGAGGGGTGGGCGGTACTAAGACCACCACGCCACAAAAGGCCTCACCCTGTTATCCGATGGATCTCGCCACAACAGGCCTGATCCACCTTCCACTATAGGTACCCTTCGAGGCGGGCACCGGCGCCTTTACACAACTAGCGGGGCAACAACTCCACAACAACTTGGAGGCTCCCGAAATGACAACAAGCCGCCACAAAAACAAACTTATCAAATACAATAAACAAGATCTAGGTATTGACAAGAATACTAGATCAGGGATTTCTCCAAGTGAATGGAGAGGAGTTGAAGCGCTTGATTCTTGATGATGATGATGAACTTATCCTCCTTCAATTCCACCAAAGATCAAGACCTTCGGGTGGTTGAAGTGGGAGATCGAGAATGAGAGCTCTTGCACAATGTCTGGTCAATTTTCGAATGAATCAAGAGGTCTGAACGTTGGGGAAGAAGGGGTATTTATACCCCCCTTCAGAAACCAGCTGTTGCAACCTTTGGGGGCCGGATTATCTGGCCCAAGTGAGGGCCGGATTATCCGGTCTAGGGAAACACCGCCCCAGACTCGGAATATCCGGTAGATAATCCGCCCCTCTCCGAGCGTCGCGCTGAGCTTGCCCTTGATCAACTTCTGGGGGCCGGATTATCCGGCCCAATGCGAAGGCCGGATTATCCGGCCTGGGGAAGAAAAACCGCCCCAGTTCGGATTTTTCGGGAGAAAATCTGACCGGATACCGAGCGACGTGCCTTGGCTCCTTTTGCTCGAAAAGTGGGGGCCGGATTATCTGGCCCATGCGACACCCGGATTATCCGGCCTAGGGAGGAAAAAATCGCCCCAGTTTGGATTTTCCGGGAGAAAATCCGACTGGACCCCGAACGACGCACCTTGGCTTCCTTGAGAAATTAGGTAGGCCGGATTATCTGGCCCTTGGTGGGGCGGATTATCCGGCCCCCCTCAAAACTTCCTACACACTTAGCACACATGAAAAGTCTCCATAGTATTGTTATCTAACACGCAAAACATAGGAAACCATGAAATGTTCTTTCAGAGTTACCCTTCATCATGCTGAACACCTGTGCCACCTCTTCCGGAGAGAAAGGGAAGGTGAGTTCTGCATGCTCTTCACCCCAGACTTTGGACCTAACTGGGCAGATATCTTGGGCTAAATATGGGTAGAGATATCTCTGGCCTCCTCCAAAAGAATAGCATCTGCCTATAGGCAGGGGATTGTTGGGAATATGCCATAGAGGCAATCATATATGATGTTATTCCCAATGTATTCATAAAGTTATTATCCATGTATGAACTACTGATATGTATAATTGAATATATGATTCGATTGTGGAACTATATGTAGGGGTTCCGCGCATAAAAACAATAAATTTTACTCTACGCCCCTGAACCCCTGAAGCTGCCAGGACCTATCTATTAGTAATACAGTAACGGGAGGGGCTTTTCGTGAACTTACCCTTGAAGACCGAAAAGCGTTGGCAACGCTCAGAAGAGCGTGGTTGATGTAGAGAGCCGAAGCCGACCTCAAGGTCGTGATGAAGTCCTTGCGCTCCTTCTAGCTCCAACGACTTGCCTCAAGTGCGACACCTCGCGGGGAGTTACACACGTCCGGTGCCTGACGATGACTCCCGCTTCCCCGATCCAGCAGTAGTTGCGGAAGTAGAGCTCCCGGATCTGAATCCCGCAGCACGACGGCGCTCCGCGATGAAGATGTCTTTCGCTCGCGTAGTCCAGACTTGGGACCACAATCACGAGAGAGAGAGAGGGGGAGAGAGAAAATATCAATTGGAGGTCCTCCCAAAAGTGGGGAGACCTTTATTGATTATTGGTGTATTTTTCTAGGCCAAATACCCCACTATATATAGGGGGAGGGGAGGTACTACCTCCCCTCAAGTCCCGGGGTGGGACTAAAGGAGAGGAGGGGGTGGGGTGGCCGCCGGCCAGCCCCAAGTGGGCCCCGCGGGGGGCAAGGCCCAGCCGGCCTCCCCCTTGGTCCCTCTCCCTCTCTCCTTTTCCCTAATGGGCCCTCTCCCTCCGGAATTGGCCCATTAAGCCTTTGACCTTTTTAATTGATTTTCTATTTATTAAATAATTATGAATAAATGATTAAATCAATATTTAACATTCGTTCACATATTATTTAATCTCCGTGGCCATGGAACACCTTTCACCTCCACTCCGGACATCCTCCGGATTTACCGAAACCCTTCCGATTTTCTCCCTTCTTTTCTTCGGTGATTCTATCGATCCTATAAATGATCTCTAAGCATCATCAAGCCCTTAAGCGTGATACCCCACAGTTCGGGAACACTCCAGACATGGTCGGGACACTCCCGCACCAATGATCGACAGAGGGACCTGGATGGCCATGTGACCCCTGTGCGTTCCACGAAGATCTTTCGTCGTTTGAACCGGGACAGTCGTGTCTTATTCCCTTTGTCATTTGATACTTGCATTGCCTGAGATATGATCATTGACATCACCATGTCGTGTTCAATATCGTTACTGAAAAATGCTACTTAACTCATTCCGACAAGTGATATCCCCATGATCTAATCACACGCTTTGCAGCTATTGGATATAACTTCTCAGAGTGGGCCCTTGAGTATCTTTCCATCACATGGATGGACAAATCCCGCTCTTGACATATATTACCTCTATGGTTTCCTCTGAGTACCTGAACACACCTTTATAACCACCGTTTTACCAGATGGCGTTTGATGCTATCTAAGCACTCTCGGGAGACAGTGATTGATATAGCCTCACGGTCTAAGGAATAGTCTACGAGGATCCATTTCTAATCATCATAACTTGAACTTCGTGACATGATCGGGTCATGATGTTTAGGTTGGGTATTGGTTCATCATCTCATTCTCCGAATGAGATGACTTCATTTCCAACTGGCATAAATGCCACATGATCAGGAAACAATGAACCCGTGACTAGAGTTTCACTGGGAACTCCTGGTTGTTTGTATATCACACGTGTATTGATGTTTCCACTCAATACAGTTATAGCATGATATAAAACTTAATCATAAACTATATGAAATATGATAATAGTCCTTACTACTATTTGTCTCTAGGGCATATTTCCAACAGTCTCCCACTTGCACTAGAGTACAAATACGCTAGCTGCATTTGTTCTAAATCATTGGCACCAACTACCCGGTACCCTGAACATGCTCGCTCATGGAAGAGGTTGTGCCTTGGGTCTGTACTTTATAGTCCCAAATCCTTTGCAACCTAGTAATGTCACCTTGATGGACATTAATACTTTATCATCACATGATAGCATCTGTGTGTATGTATTGTCGCTATGGTAGTAGAGCGAGGCCTGATTCCAGGAGCCTACAGTGACGTTAGATCAACCTCGAGGGCTTTCTCATGGGCACTGTGCCCTGGGACACATCATTCTACGTTAAAAGCGAACTACCCCCGCCATAACATTAGACAACACTTTAGATGGTACCCATATCTATTATTATAAATGTATTCATCGAAATACAAGAGCATCTGTGCAACTTTCGATGTTTTGTTCACCTCGCTTCCTATTTGACTTTAATAGGTATCTACAGGAGTTTCCAACATATTCCCTTATAACATAACTCTTTATGCTTTAAGATATGTCATCCTTTATGGATTTGGAAAATATGTCCACAGTTCTCTACTAGACACTACGAACAAACTTAGCTCAACGTTCTGTGATTCGAACTTAATCACTTTCAAACGTTCCTTATTTGGATCACATATTATGCTAAGTTATCATCATGGTTTCTAAGATAGAACCTATGTCTTAACATAGTAGATGACGATCATCCTTTTCTTTCTTTCAACCATTGATGCTAAACTTAACACTATTCCTAATTTGAGTTATTAAGGACCAGTTCCTTAATTATCTTCTATTCTGAAACCCCTTTCAGAATCCCTTAAGGAAAACTACATAATATCATAATACACCTATTATCAACTTCTACATCTTATAAATCATTATTTATAAGTATTTGCATTTTCACCCTTAACATATTTAAGAATTACTCCTATAAGCTCCCACTCAAAATATGTTCCTACATATTTGAATTCGAGTTTTATATTGCTCCCACTTAAAATATGTCAATCACATATTGTTTCAGGAAGACTTTCATAGCTCCCACTCAATTTTATGCAAATTGCATATCTCCTTACTACTTTGAACAACTTCAAAATCCTTTGATCAAATATCAAACTTGGAGATTTACTATGAGATACTAGTACTTTACTCGTTTTAAATCCACTAGACATTTAGCACACTTGAATCAAATTCATTTGAATTCATCCAATACTTGACAAATTGTGCTTTTGTCATTCACCCCTTTTTCCTACTATGGCTTTGCAGTCATTTGGGAAAATTCCAAGTAACCCCTTTACTTGTGAGATTCAGCAACGAATTGCTTTCTAATCTCAAGGGAATTTTTCTTTTAGGATTTATCATAATTTAGTTTGCCATTATTTCCTTTGTAGTTCGTAGGTATGTCATATTCCAAAAATCATGACAAGTGATTCACAAATGTCTCCATACAAGATATGGATTTACATTTTGAATCCTACTTCATGTAGTGAAAAACAATAGTGGAGGGAAAAACACAATGATCAAAATCATTGATTCTTCCCTTCCGTGAAGAGAATCATTCAGGAACGTTGTCCGTTGCGCTTCTCAACACTCTGATGCAGGGTTTTGAACCCTCGTCATGTTATACACTAATTTCCATTTGCTCCATAATTGAGAAACATCACTAGAGGTGAGCTTTCTCAAGAATGCACCAAAATCCAAGCAATACGAATCTTGCTTTCCTTTTGGTTTGAGCTATGGGTTTCGTATTCAAAGTTTCCAATGAATACTCTACAAGGACTTATTCGCTATTGTTTTGGTTATATCGAATAACCCCAAAACTTTCACGAATTCAAATGGTTTACCAATTCTAATTGAGTGCTAACTATTTCTAACTAATGGTCTCTACATCTATACTACAACGATTTATTTGGTGCCTTCTATTCAACCCTCTTTGATATCTAATATCATATTGTGATGCTTTGTATTTTGACGTTTCAAAACACTTTACATTCCACAATTTCTTTTATGCCATTCTTATAAAGTTCGAATTTCATTACTATTGATCAAATCATAGCAATTAGATTCCCTTTTATCTTTGTACCCTTTGTTAATGAAACATTTTGATCAAATCAAATAGTTTCATATTCATGTTTCCTTTGGTAAACTACTTTACACATTTAAACAATCATTTAATGATAACTACAATTTTCGTTAAAACACAATACATCGAATATGTACTTCCTTTTAACAATTCTTTAAACACTTTGTGTTCAAGTAATACACGATGTTCAAGTTATTTTGCCGAACTTAGGCATGATTTATATGTGAGAAGAAATCGAATGACTTTCACATATTATGACATAACTTTGAATTTAAACAATGGTTTCATTCATTAATGAAATATCATTAAGTTGGGTATTTTTAAACAAGGCATTTTAATGTTTTACAAATTTTCATACATCATCAATTAGTTTCAAACAACAAGGATAATTCACACACAATCAAACAAGATATGAACACGAATAGAAATCATTCATAAAAGTAGAACAACTGTTTGTTACAAACTTATATGAATAACCGTCTCACGAAGTGTGAGACACACTAAAGAAGTTCACAATCTCTTGATTACAAAATCATCCTAAAACACAAACTAAATGATAAATGTTGAGGGAGAGTGTCGTCGGCCATCATCATCATGCTCGCCATCAACACGCAACGCCACCTCCTCTCCAGCAAGCACCTCTATGCAGAAGGACTTGTTTTCAATAAAACAGAACAAGTATCAGATATACTTAACACTGCAATGTGTTTGCAAGATTATAACATTTATAAAACTGTATATCAAATATATACCTTTGTCATCGATGACCTGAGCGACATCTGGTTCAACCAACACATTCCTAAGATGTGTCATGAACCGGTGGAACTCCATTTCCATGTCGCCCCTCATTACGCAAGTCCTGATTTGTGCTTGGTAGCTTGGTGGCAGCGACTGCAACATAGCAGCATTTGTAAAAGAGCCTGAAATCCAAACGTCCAGGAAGTATGCTGGCCTCATGTAAACATCATGCATGTGCTGCAAGTGGCTGTCTAGTGACGAGTTCTCCTCCATCTTAATGGAGAGGAAGTCTCCGATCAACTCATGCTCCCAGATGCGTGTCTGCTCCACGAAATGTGTCCTAAGCTGCAGCATTACCGAACGAGGGTTGACATCACCCACGAAAGGCCACAGCTCGTCCACCATTCTGAAACGCATCACAACTGAAATATAGGAGTCCATCTCACGATGGAGATAGCAGTCTTTCCGCTCCTCTAGGGTCTCAAGGTCCGTGGACAGATCCAAATCCATCCCGTCGAGTATGTAGTCGACCACGTCGTTCTCGCTAAGGAGAACATGGAGACTGGCAACCCAAATGGAGAAGTTGGATCCATCTAATCTGAGCTTCTCTCCTTCTAACCATTCAATTGTCAACACGAAAGGTCCCATCCACATTTATAATTGCAAAAGGAATTTAGACTAAGTTTATAATTAAATGAGTTAATAATAACTCCACTCAGAAACACCTATCCCCAATGAGGGTTCCTAGTGATAACACGACCCCTATCATCCACATCTCCCCCGATCATCACGGCCATCAATGTGGGTTCAAGGGTGGACGCTAAACGTCGGTCACATCATTCATGCGACTCATGCTCGATCTTTCGACCATCCGCGTTCCGAGGCCATGTCTGTACATGCTAGGCTTGCCAACTCAACCTTAGTGTTTTCGCTGTGCAGCACGGCTTGCACCCACTGTATGTGAACGTAGATATGTCTGAGACCCAATCATCACGGCCTGCCTCATACCGAAGAACTTTCTTGGTGGTGCACACTAAGGGGGAACACAATCGTTGGTTATTTCAACAGGGATCATCTTATTAGGCTACCGTCGAGTATCTAATACTAGCACACAATAAGACATACAAACAATAACATTGAATGTAAATGCTATGTGATATGGTCCTTCACGTTGTGATCTCCATCCGTCGTCACCGGGTTCCGGCGCCAGGGTTCCGGCGCCATAGACACCAGGGTACCAGTGTAATTCTGGCGTGGTAGGCCGTCACCTCCGTGACTATCTACTACTACGTAACAAAAGGTAATAACTTTACCTTTGCCACAACCATATCACAAAGAATCGTCCCCTGGCAAAACAAAGTTAGACGCCTTTACTTTATCTTTGCATGTTTTACGTGGCTTAATGGGCTTTCGCACAAGAACCGTTCTTACCTACGAACTTTCAGCACAACGCTGATCAAGTAGTTGTCTCTACTAGACCCTTTCGGGGCCCTCCGTTGCAAATGGTATACCAACTAATGTGAGAGAGACAGACACCCCCCTAAGCCACTTTATACAGTACAAGCCGTATGTCAAGCATGGACCAGTCTCGTGAATGAACGCGTAAAGTCGGTTGGGGGCCGCTTCATCAAGCATTACCTCGGTATACACAAGTACACGTGGGAGGGTAACAACTAAAATATCAACGCCCACACGCTACATCTCGTGTGTTCTACCCGTACTAGCATTACTACGCATAGATCTAGCTCTGATACCACTGTAGGGGTTCCGCGCATAAAAACAATAAATTTTACTCTACGCCCCTGAACCCCTGAAGTTTCCAGGACCTATCTATTAGTAATACAGTAACGGGATGGGCTTTTCGCGAACTTACCCTTGAAGATCGAAAAGCGTTGGCAACGCTCAGAAGAGCGTGGTTGATGTAGACGAGCCGAAGCTGACCTCAAGGTCGTGATGAAGTCCTTGCGCTCCTTCTGGCTCCAACGACTCGAGTGCCTCAAGTGCGACACCTCGCGGGGAGTTACACACGTCCGGTGCCTGACGATGACTCCCGCTTCCCTGATCGAGCAGCAGTTGCGGAAGTAGAGCTCCCGGATCCGAATCCCGCAGCGCGACGGCGCTCCGCGGTGAAGATGTCTCTCGCTCGCGCAGTCCAGACTTGGTACCACGGTCACGAGAGAGAGAGGGGAGAGAGAAAATATCAATTGGAGGTCCTCCCAAAGTGGGGAGACCTTTATTGATTATTGGTGTATTTTTCTAGGCCAAATACCCCACTATATATAGGGGGAGGGGAGGTACTACCTCCCCTCAAGTCTCGGGGTGGGACTAAAGGAGAGGAGGGGGTGGGGTGGCCGCTGGCCAGCCCCTAGTGGGCCCCGCAGGGGCAAGGCCCAGCCAGCCTCCCCCTTGGTCCCTCTCCCTCTCTCCTTTCCCCTAATGGGCCCTCTCCCTCTGGAATTGGCCCATTAAGCCTTTGACCTTTTTAATTGATTTTCTCTTTATTAAATAATTATGAATAAATGATTAAATCAATATTTAACATTCATTCACATATTATTTAATCTCCGTGGCCATGGAACACCTTCCACCTCCACTCCGGATATCCTCCAGATTTACCGAAACCCTTCCGATTTTCTCCCGTCTTTTCTTCGATGATTCTACCGATCCTATAAATGCTCTCTAAGCATCATTAAGCCCTTAAGCGTGATACCCCACGGTTCAGGAACACTCTAGACATGGTCGGGACACTCCCGCACCAATGATCAACAGAGGGACCTGGATGGCCATGTGACCCCTGTGCGTTCCACGAAGATCATTGACATCACCATGTCGTGTTCAATCTCGTTACTGAACAATGCTACTTAACTCATTCTGACAAGTGATATCCCCGTGATCTAATCACATGCTGCGCAGCTATTGGATATAACTTCTCCGAGTGGGCCCTTGAGTATCTTTCCGTCACATGGACGGACAAATCCCGCTCTTGACATATATTGCCTCTATGGTTTCCTCTGAGTACCTGAACACACCTTTATAACCACCGTTTTACCAGATGGCGTTTGATGCTATCTAAGCACTGTCGGGAGACAGTGATTGATATAGCCGCACGGTCTAAGGAATAGTCTACGAGGATCCATTTCTAATCATCGTAACTTGAACTTCGTGACATGATCGGGTCACGATGTTTAGGTTGGGTATTGGTTCATCATCTCATTCTCCGAATGAGATGACCTCATTTCCCACTGGCATAAATGCCACATGATCAGGAAACAATGAACCAGTGACTAGAGTTTCACTGGGAACCCCTGGTTGTTTGTATATCACACGTGTATTGATGTTTCCACTCAATACAGTTATAGCATGATATAAAACTTAATCATAAACTATATGAAATATGATAATAGTCCTTACTACTATTTGTCTCTAGGGCATATTTCCAACACTATATATTCATGTTGTTCATACTAGTTGTCCTTGGTCATTGAGGTTGTGCAACTTAGACTAATGTGAAAGTCAGCTGATGACTCGGTTCAACTTGTCATGGGCATGGAGATGCCGTTCTGATTTACACAGATTCGGCTAAAGAGTTTAGCGAGTTAGACTGACCCATATTGAGATGCAACAAACAAGACGTCATTTGTATGTCTCAATCAATGTAATCCTTAGACCTGAGGTTATTGCACAATCCGAGTTGAGGATCACCGACTTAGGTTCTGCCAAACGTTGTTCCATCACTAGGCAGTTATAAAGACAGAGTTCAGGTTGCCTGAGAATCAAGCTACGTGATGTGGATGACCAAGATGGGATTCTGCCCCTCTAAATGGAGAGATATTCTCTAGGCCCTCTCGGAAGATATGATTCGGAAAGCATGGCCATGCATGATTCAGTTAAGTGTTAACCGAGGCAATCTACTAAGAGTTAGTCGGATGAATCACTTATCTCGGATCGAGAAAGAGAGTCAAACTATTTAAGGGATGACGGTTATTTGCCTATAGTTCGACACGGCATATCGTGATGCAAAAGGGACTCAGACGAAAGTCGCATCGGAAGGTATGTCGTCATGACTCTTTGGTACTTGGGAGTCGACATGTTCTACTAGGAGCCGCTACCGACTGATCGGTCACGAGTGAGACTCGGATCGTGTCCGAGTCACCATGAGCCTATCAGGTCACACACTTAAGAGCGGGAGCAAGTTTGGGTTGGACCCGAATTGGAAACAGACTAAGTTAGTGAGTTGGACTCGTAGTGACTAATATAGGACTTTTAGTGAATGAGCCACAAGTGAGTGGATCCAACTTTCACTCCCTATATAAGCTAGGGCGCAGGTTCTTAGAGCACATAGTTAGGTCATTCCATGCGTTGGAAAGCCTAGCTCCATTTCAATCCAGCCACCGTACCGAACCTAGCAGTCCACCGCCGCTCCTCCTCCTCATATGTGTGGATACTGGCGGAGGTGTTGTACGTTCGACACTTCGACGATCGGATCGAAACAGATCATGAGGACTACACTACATCAAGCAACATGCTTAATCAATTCCGCAGCTGCGTGTCTAGTGGTAATCCTTGTGGCCTATCACCTCAGCTAGATCTTGGGATCACCGCATAGGGAAAAGTTTTTGTTTATCTCTATGTAGCCCAATAGGGATGGAGCATTTCCTTCTTCTACCATTTGTTGGGTTCACAACATAGAAAACAAAAAATTTCCTACGATGGGAACTATACGCCAAGATCTATCTACTAGATACAGGCAACGGGTTGATATACATCCATAGAGAACTTACCCTCGAAGACAAAAAAGCTTTGTTAATGAGATGGAACTCGTGGATGATGTAGTCGTACACTTGCCGATCTCAAGATCGTGATGAAGTCTTTCAGGTCCAGCAGTTCCAGCACCATCAGGTCCAACACCATCAAGTCCAGCACCGCAAAGCAGTGGTGCATCCGTGATCGCACACACGTTCGGTCCACCGAACAACCTCCACCTCCTCGCTCCAGCGATGCAGCAGAAGCAGCAATTCCAGATAAAGCCACCGGGAACATGTATCTCGCTAATCCAAGACCATGGGGAATAACTAGAGGGGGAAGAGAACCTTCACGGGGAGGTGGGGCAAGAGGAGAGGAGGCGGAGGTGCTCCTTATATAGGGGAGGGGGCAGCCCAAGGGGGCATGGCGCCGGCCATGGTGGGTGCCCCACCTCTCCCTCATTCATGTGGGTGGAGCTCCCACTCACATAAACATACACCTCCACTCATGTCCACTCACATGCATTAAATTTCCACCAAATTTAATGCAAGCTCATTAAATAAAACACTTTTATTTATTTTATTCAGAATTTTGTTAATTACTTTAATTAACAAACATTCACATAAAACTCCCTGCAACATTTCAATATCACATGCAGAACTAGTTTCAGCAATTTCACCCGAAACAATTCTGGTTTCCATCGAAATGATTCCAGCGCTTTCTTAATCTTTATCTGAAACATATTTGCTCCTAAATGGTGTCGGTATCCCTTAAGTGTGTCACCCTACAGTTTGTGAATAATGCAGACATGATCGAGACCCCTCTCCGATCAATAATCAGCAGCGGGACCTAGAGATCCGAACTGACTCCCACATATTGAACAATGACTCTTGTGATCGTGTGAACCTTTAACGTCGTAACTAAATCCCTTTGTCTCTTGATATATTACATGTCCAAGATTCGATCATCGGCATCCAAATACCTAGTTTGATCTTGTTACCGACATGCATTCTTTTCTCGTTCCCGTTGTCGTTGTATTGGGAACGGCAGTACCTGAAGAGGTTAGATAGAGGTGTGGGGACTGGAAGGGAAGCTATCGACGGTGTCCGCATGCTGGATTGGGTACAAGCGAGCGTAGCTAGACGCAGGAAGTACCCAGGTTCGGAGCCCTCGTGATGAGGTAAAGCTCCTACTCCTGCCGGATCTGACTAAGTGGGGGATACGAACTATAAGTGCTCCTTGAGCTGTATTCACTAGCTACTACCTTAAATGCTATGAGACCAACCCTTTCTACTGAGTCCTTGCCTCTCCTTATATAGGCAGAGAGGCAAAGGTCTCACTGGCTAATCCGACTAGCGGGCCCCACAAGCGGGTCCCAGCCGGCTAGTCATCTACAGTATCCAGTATGGCATGTCACGTCGGAGTGTGAGCGGTATGGCTGTCGTGGGCACAGTGGACACCGTGCGAGCCCGTCATCAGCATCGGGCCACTGTTCCCGCGTCATCCCCACAAAGTCTTCAGTATGGCCGGGTAGTTGCTAGTCTTGTCGTTGTACAGGGCGTACCGTGCACTGATACGCACGTCGTCCTGTCTCGCTGATTGGTTCCGACTACGTTACCGTAGCCGGCTACTTCCCGCTGACCCGGCTATCATGCGATAGCCGGCCCGTCTTGCCTTGTCTGGCTACGTCTGGCCAGCCGGACACCATCTGACTGTCTTGTTTCTTGTCCAGTTGGGGTACCTGGGGATCGTCCCCCCAACACTAGCCCCCGAGCACGTGTGGATTCCGCCCCTAGGCAAAATGTGCGCGCGCTCCTTCCTGTTTTTGAATTTGTGTCCGGCTGTGCTTGGCGGTTTGCGCTACTCGTGACGTCAGCGCTGACGCCGGCCACGCGCGCACGCGCCATCATTGCACTACGGCGGGCAGCGTAACGTCCCATTGCACGTCGCCTCGGGAAGCCGATGTCCGGCGCTTCGGTTCCTGCTCCGGGATGTTCTGCGCATCCTGCTTCAGCACACGGGATCTGAGCGGCTGTTGGGGTGAGGGCCGTCCGGGTGCGCGCCACGTGGCTCCGTTGATGGTTGCCCTTCCGTCCCTTTAAAGGGACGCCGCGGGGAGGCAGTTCATTTCCATCGCTTCCCCGCTGCAGTTTCCTCTTCCCCCCGCGCGCTCCTGCCTTTTCGCTCTTGCCTTCTGCGCTGTAGCCCGCTGCGCCGCCCGCCCGTCGTCATCGTCGCTACGGGCCACCGCCACTCTTCCGCCACCGTTCCCCACTGTCAGCCGGAGATGGCCACCGATCGCGGGGCTTGGTGCGGCTTCGTCGTGACCGAGGACCAGATCGAGAAGTACCGTGCCACCCGCGTTCTCCCGTCGTCAGAGCAGGTGGCACTATGGTTGGCGCCGGTAGGGGAGGTGTCGCCGCACCCGGTGGAGGGGGAGCGCGTCATCTTCCTCTCCCATCTAGCACGCGGGTTCGCCCTTCCGGTGCATCCCTTCTTCTTGACGTTTCTTGCCTTCTTCGATCTCCGCCTCCACCACCTCGGCGCCAACGCAATCGGGACGTTGGCGCACTTCATGGCCTTCTGCGAGAGCTATCTCGGGATCTAGCCGGATCTCGGGCTCTTCTGCCGGCTCTTCCGAGTCCGGCCGCAGGTGCAATTCACGCAGCGGCCACTAGTCGTCTGCGGCGGCGCCTCCATCTACTCCCGCTCGCAGACCGGCTACCCCAAATTCCTTCTTCACGACACGGTACGACTGTGGCAGCAGTCGTACTTCTACGTGAAGAACCTCACCAACATCGACCGGATCAATCTTCCGGCTTTCCAGGACGTCGAGTCCAGCCGGCAGAACTGGGACTTGAAGTTCCACGGCGACAAGGCGAAGACAGATGAGACGCTGAAGCGCATGCGCTCCCTCGTCCATTGCCGGCTGACTGGCCTGGACGTCACCCTCAGCTGGATGTCCCGGCTGATGATGCCGTTGCAGCAGCGAGCGCACAAGATGTGCTACTACTCCGGCCGGCTGGAGCCGACCCGGCTGTCGCGCTGCAATGCCCGCTACCATAACCTGAAGGAGTGGGTGTGGACGATCACCAAGGAGCGACTGCCGGAGAACTGGAAGTTCAGTCTGGCGCCTTACACCCGGGAGAACCGCGCGCCCCGGGTAAGTTCTTCTAGCCGGATGCTCTTTTGGTATTTCTTGCATTTATTCCTTGTTTCGTTTGACTGATCTCTTGTATTCGACAGATGTTCCCTTGCATCATTCGCAAGGAGGGTGAGGCTCCCCTCGAGGAATTCACGCCCGACTTGCCCAAGCCACGCGCTCGGCGGTCTGGCGAGGAATCGGACGGGGATGGGGATGCCTTCCCCAGCCGGAACGACGAGCCGGTTGTCGATCCTCACCCGGAGGTTGTTGAGGAGGAGGAGGCCGCGCCGACCGTCGACCCGGCGTCGCGCCTTGCGACAGACGGCGAAGCCGGTGGGAGCGGCTCCCGCCGGTCTGCCGCAGAGGAGCCGACTCCCAAGAGGAGCCGGACAGCGCCCTGCCGCCGAGCCGCCTTGGCCGGAAGAAGCGGCCACCTCCCGTCGTGCCAGGGTACGTTTTCTCTTGCCTTGTCCTTGTCATTTTTTACTTGTTTCCTTTTCTCCTTCTCCTCCTTCCGCTTACTTGCTTTTCTTTCTGCTGTCTTGTTAGCATGTTGGTCTATTTTGGAGCCGCGAGCCCGGCACGAGCGCCGACCGGGTCGCCGCCCGCCGCTCCGACTGCGCCTGCCATCGCCCCTCCTTCATCCGAGGTGCCGCCTCCGCCTCCCCTTCGAGCTGAACCGGCTGCCCCCGCCGAACCGGAAGGTCCCCAGCCAGAAGCGGAGTCCTCACAGCCGGATGGCTCTTCTGCGGGCGCGCGGGAGGCTGCCGGCAAGGAGCTCGTCGTTGTTGGCGATGACAACTCCGACGAGGAGCCGGGAGAGGAGTGGAGGACGACGGTAGTCGTTGCGAAGGAGTCCCTGGCGGTCAACGCCGTGGATGACGACGGTTCCTCCGCCGCCTCGCTATCGGACCTTGCCACCACGCTCGAGCTGGCGATGAAGGAGATCCGGCTGCTGGAGGCCACCGTCGGCGGGAACCGATCCCTAGAGCAGAAGCTTGCCGCTGCCAACGGGACTTCCTAGAGTAAGTTCGCTTCATCCCTCTTTTTTTTCTGATAGCCGGTTTTGCTGCAGCCATCCTCGTGTGCACTCAGCGCAAGATTGATCGCTTGAAGAAAGCGAATGACCGGCTGAGCAAGTCCAATTCCACTCTGCGGCTATAGAATAAGGATTGGCACGCGAGGGTAGACGGTCTGGAAGCCACCATCAAGGAGCGCGACGCCTCGCTCGCCAGCCGGACCGAAGCTTTCGCCCTTCTCGAGGCCCAGAACAAGGACCAAGAGAAGGAGATTAAATGACTAGTGACAAAGGAGAAGGCTCTGGTGGAGGAGCTGATGCAGGTAGGCCACACGGCTAAGGGTAAGTTCCCTTTTTCCGTCTTCTTTTCGTTCCAGATCCGGTAGCCGGATCTGACCCTTTTTTCTGACAGCCTTTTATCCCGGCATAGACCTGCTGGCCTACAACCGGCTGCAGGAGAACTGGCCGGGAGCGCAGCCGATGGCTCAAGAGCTTGTCGTCCTTCTTGGCGAAGAGGCTGCCAAGCTTCGCCAAGCGGCGCGGGAAGTCTTCTCCTTCGTGTGGCCGGAGGCTCCGGTTCCGGAGACGATGGCGCAGCTGGCTGCGAAGGTGGGAGAGGTGCCGGCTGTGGTGGACCAGCTGCGGGACTTGGCGACGCGAGCCGGAGCAGAGATGGCTTTGGCCCTCATGCTCTTCTGGTACAAGGACGCCCGCGTCGAGAAGATCGACGGAGGCTTCCGTGCCGGCGCTGATCTTGCCGCCATCCGCCAAGCCCATCCGGAGCTCCGTGGATCCGCCATCAAGATTGCCGACTACGTGGATCCCGACGAGGTGCTCATCGACTCGGAGTCCGTCGGTACTCCTGATGTGGAGGGCCCGATGTCGCCGTCCGCTGGCACCGGAACCGGATCGAGCTCCGCGCCGCCTCCTCCGCCCGAAGCTTCCGCCGGCCAAGATCTTCCTCACGGCAAGGGTCCTGCCGCTTAGTCACAGCCCCGGGATGCCGGGTGTATTTGTCTTGCTTCAGATGTGCGTGAAACTTGTTTGTCTGTACCGGTTATCTCTAATGTCGGGTAACTTGTGGGAGCTTTGCCTCCTTTTTGTTTGTTTAATATTGAATTTGCCTGAGTTTCCTTCAACTTGTGCTTCGAATTTTCTTTTGATATTTTGCCGGTTGACTTTGTCCGGCTTACTTCGTCTGGCTAAACTCCTTTAGCCGGAGGAACTACACCTCCAGTGGGGGCGCGCCAACGCACCCACTGGGTGTAGCCCCCGAGATTCGGAGTAGCTGGCGCAGCCAGGTGCTTCGAATCTTCCTCGTTTTCCCTAAGTCTTCTAACTTTATCCAGCTAGACTTGTCTTAGTCGGCTGCTTTCACTGGCTGAACATCTTCAGCCGGAGGAACTAACATTCCAGTGGGGGCATGCGAGCGAACCCACTGGGTGTAGCCCTCGAGATTCGGAGTAGCTGGCGCAGCCAGGTGCTTCGAATCTTCCTTGCCTTCTCTTCACCTTCCCTTGCCCTCACCTGGGCTCTGAAAGGCCAGCTAAACGCCTTTAGCCGGTCAGGAACTACAAGATTCCACTGGGGCCGCGCGAGCGCACCCAGTGGGTGTAGCCCCCGAGATTCGGAGCGCTTGATGAAGGCAAGGACTTCGAATCTTCTTCTTCTTTCCTTCCTGAATTCCGACTCAAGGTAGTCGGACAAGAATGTACATACACATACACATATGTCCTCATAGGTTAGTAGGTTAGTCTGCCAAATTGTAGTCGGAAAACGGCTTGTTTTTTTCGAAAACTAGCTTGTGCCTCTCTAGACACTTGGTCGCTTTCCCGAGTGCTCTGCTGTTTTCGCTGCATCCTTGCCGGGCAGCCGGGTTGCGGTCTGCAGCCGGAATCGAAGGGACCTGACAGTACATTGCGCACTATACTAACGGCTTAGCAGCCGGATTGGTTCGAGCTAGTTGCAGAGCCGGTACGCCCGGTCTGTCGCGTCTCCTCCCTGTTTTTCATGTGGGATGCCTCGGGCTTTTGCTCTTGCTAGCCGGACAGCCGGGTTGCGGTCTGTAGCTGAGACGAAGAGTGGGCCTCTGACATCGTCGCACACTACTCAGCCGGTTTATTGACTTAGCAGGCCGGGCCAGCCGGCGAGCCCCCAGGTAGGGGTTGCCGGAGCCAGGAAACTGGAACCGAAAAACAGATACACACACATTTCTAGCAAGGAGCCCCCGAGATTCTCGTAGGGGTCCGCATTTTCATTCATAGGGTTTTCGGGGTACATACATTGCCTGGCGACTAGGTGTAAAACGGGCGCAGCAGGGCCACGTTCTAGGGACGCTCGGTCTCCTCGTCTGATTTGTCCATCTTGTTCTTGCGCGGCTGCTGCGCGTCGACGAGGTAGTAGGAGTCGTTGGGCAGCGCCCGACCGATGATGAAGGGGCCCTCCCAGGGTGGCGATAGCTTGTGCATGTCCTTCGTGTCTTGCACCAGCCGAAGAACCAGGTCGCCCTCGCGGAATGCGACTGGGCGGATCCGGCTGGAATGGTAGCGACGTAGTCGCTGCTGGTACAGGGCTGATCTGGACAGGGCCAGCTCGCGGGCCTCCTCTAGGAGGTCCACTCCGTCCTCCCGCGCCTCCTGGTTGGCTTTTTCGTCGTACAGGAGCTTGCGTGGGGAGTTGAACTCGATGTAGGCGGAGAGGACGGCTTCCGATCCGTAGACCAGGAAGAACGACATGTAGCCGGTTGATCTATTCGGTGTGGTGCGGAGGCTCCACAGCACAGCCAGAAGTTCCTCGATCCAACATCCGGGTGACCGCTCCAATGGCTCAATGAGGCGTGGCTTGATGCCGGCTAGCACCAAGCCATTTGCTCTTTCGACTTGCCCGTTGGACTGTGGGTGTGCGACGGAGGCGAGATCCAGCCAGATGCCCTTGTTGCTGCAGAACCGGGCGAAGGCCCTTTAGCGAAGTTCGTGCCGTTGTCGGTGATGATGCTGTTGGGGTAGCCGAAGCGGTTGATGATGTCGGTGAAGAAGATAACGACTGTCACCCCATCCAGCTTTCGGATAGGCTTGGCCTCGATCCACTTCGTGAACTTGTCCACCGCCACCAGCAGGTGGGTCATGCCCGCGCGTGCTCGCTTGAAGGGACCGACCATGTCGAGGCCCCAAACCGCGAAGGGCCAGGTGATCGGTATGGTCTTGAGTACCGAAGTTGGCATGTGCCTGAGATGCCCGAAGCGTTGGCACCCATTGCACGCGCGGACCAGCTGCTCAGCATCCTCGAGGGCGGTGGGCCAATAGAAACCATGACGGAACGCCTTGGCGACTATCGCCCTTGACGAAGCATGATGCCAGCACTCGCCCTGGTGGATATCCTTGAGTAGCCGGTAGCCCGTGTCCACGTCGACGCATCTTTGGAAAATGCCGGATACACTGCGCTTGTACAGTTTGCCGTGGATGATGGTGTACGTGTGCGCGCGGCGCCGGATTTGCCTGGCCTCCACTTCATCATCCGGAAGTTCTCCATTGGTGATGTAGTCCATGAAAGGCTGTGCCCAGGATGGCACTTCCCGAATGACAAGGACGCTCCCGTCCTCCGGTTGGCGGATGTCGGGGGGTCGTCTGGGTGGCGTACCCGGGACGGCAGCCCCCGAGCCGCTTGGTGAACCGGCAGCCCTCGGGCCTTGCAAGCCGGAGGGCACTGCCTTGTCGGAGTTGGCACGGGTCTTCTTTTTTGGCGGCTCTGCTGGCTCCGCTTCTGCCGCTCCGTCAGCCGGAGCGCTCCCTGCCCAGGTGATGGAGTCTTATTCCGGTGACGGGTTGATGGACGGCTTACATAGGTGCTCCAAGGAGACCCCCGGTGGGATCGCCTGCCTGGTAGATCCGATCTTGGAGAGCGAATCGGCTACCTCGTTGTTGACGCGAGGGACGTGGTGGAATTCGCATCCGTCGAAGGAGGCGCTGAGCTTCTGGATGTGGAACCGGTAGAGGGCCATGTTTGTATCTCTGGCGTCCCATTCTCCGGACACTTGCTGCACCACCAGGTCTGAATCACCGAAGCACAAGATCCGGTTGACACCTATCTCCTTGGCTAGCCGGAGTCCGTGCGCTAGTGCCTCGTATTCGGCTACATTGTTGGAGGCCTTGAAGTGGATCTGCAGCACGTACTCCAGCCGGTCCCCCTTGGGCGAGGTGAGCACGATGCCGGATCCCAAGCCCCCGAGCATCTTCGACCCGTGGAAGTGCATCTTCTAGTGGTTCGAATCCGGAACTGGTGGGAGATACGGGGTCTCAGCCCAGTCGACAAGGAAGTCCGCCAATGCCTGCGACTTGATCGTGAGCCGGGGCTCGTACTGGATGGAGTAGGCGGCGACCTCGATGGCCCATTTGGCGACTCGGACGGTGGCGTCTTTGTTGCCGACAATTTCCGAATGGGGTGCAGTGCACACGACCTTAATCGGATGCTCCTGGAAGTAGTGCTTGAGCTTCTTGCATGCCAGGTACACGCCGTAGCACATCTTCCGGTAGTGGGGGTAGTTCTGCTTGGAGAGGGAGAGAACCTCGCTGAGGTAGTAGACGGGTCTCTGAACCGGCTGAGCCTTGCCTTCCTCGGGGCGCTCCACCACCAGGACGACGCTGACGACCCGGCTGATGGCTGCTATATAGAGCAACATCGGCTCCTTGCTAGCCGGCGTGGCTAGAACCGGTGCTGTGGATAGCATGCGCTTGAGGTCGTGAAATGTGGTGTCGGCTTGCGAAGTCCAGGAGAACTTGTCCGTATTCTTCATCAGCTGGTACAGCAGGAGTGCCTTCTCCCCTAGCCGGCTGACGAAACGGCTGAGGGAAGCCAGGCATCCGGTGAACTTTTGGACTCCAAGCAGGTTCCTGGGCGGCTGCATCCTCTCGATGGCCGCGATCTTCTCCGGGTTCGCCTCGATGCCTCGCTGTGATACGAGGAAACCGAGGAGCTGGCCGGACGACACTCCGAAGATGCACTTCTCCGGGTTCAGCTTCATCTGGTATTGGCAGAGGTTGCCAAATGTCTCTCCCAGATCCTCGAGGAGGGTGCGCTTCTCCTTGGTCTTGATGACCACATCGTCCACGTAAGCGTGCACGTTTCGGCCTATCTGTGAGTGCAAGCATTTCTGCATGCATCGCTGATAGGTGGCGCCTGCATTCTTTAGGCCGAAAGGCATGGTTACGTAGCAGAAAGCCCCGTAGGGGGTGATAAATGATGTCTTAATATGATCAGCCGGGTTTAGCCGGATCTGATTGTACCCAGAATAGCAATCTAGAAAAGACAACAAGTCGCAGCTGGCCGTGGAATCGATGACTTGATCGATACAGGGCAAGGCGAAGGGGTCTTTCGGGCACGCCTTGTTCAGGCTGGTGTAGTCGATACACATGCGTCATGTCTTGTTCTTCTTCAGCACTAAGACTGGGTTTGCCAACCAGTCCGGGTGGTACACTTCCATGATGAACCCGACTGCAAGGAGCCGGTTGATCTCGTCACCGATTATCTTCCGCTTCTCCTCTGCGAACCGGTGTAGAGGTTGCTTGACCGGCTTGGCATCCGAACGCACATGAAGTGAGTGCTCGGCGAACTCCCTCGGCACACCCGGCATGTCCTTAGGGGACCATGCGAAGATGTCTCGATTCTCACGGAGGAAGTCGACGAGCGCGCCTTCCTATTTCTTGTCCAAGCCGGCACCAATGGTGACGAACTTAGTCGGGTCGGAGGGGTCGAGCAGGATCCTCTTTGTCTCCTTTGCCGGCTGAAAAGCTCCTTCTCCAGCCGGTTTGCTGCTAGCTGGTATGTCCTGCTGGGCCATGGCCACATTATGCATGATCACACAATTTTCCTCGGCTATGATGAGGGCCTCTGCCAGTTTGGAACCGACTGAGGCGCACTCCATCGACCGCCTGAAGCAGCCGGCGACGGTGATCACACCGTGGGGTCCTGGCATCTTCGTCTTGAGGTACACGTAGTGGGGGATGGCCATGAACTTGGCAAGGGCGGGGCCCCCGAGGAGAGCATGGTAGGAGCTCGTCAGGTTTACCACCTCGAACCAGATTGGTTCACGGTGGAAGTTTTCCTCGGTCCCGAAGATGACGTCCAGCTGGATTTTCCCCAGCAGGGCGCAGGCTGGCCCCGGCAGTACGCCGTGGAACGTCGTGGTAGTCGGGCGTAGGTCGCTTTCGCGAATGCCCAGCTTCTCCAGCAAGGACTAGTAGAGGAGGTTGAGGCTGCTGCTTCCGTCGATGAGGACGCACGAGAATCGGCAGGTACATGCGTTGGAGACGATGAGGGGGTCGAGCACCATGGCGTAGCCCCCGGGACTCGGCAGATGCTCAGGCTGGTCTGCCCGGCTCCAGGTGATGGGGGTTTCCGACCAGTTCAGGTACTAGGGGCCCGGAGAGACGATGTCATTGACCTCCTTGGAGCATCGCCTGTGGTTGTGCTTGTCGTCCTGCTCCATCTCGAAGATGTGGTAGGCGGCGTGCGGCTGGGGGTAGCCGTTGTTGTTGTTGCCGCCGTTGCCGCTGTTACCATCATTGCCGGCTCCTCTAGCCGGTGGTGGAGGTCCACCCGGAGGGGGAGGGGGGAGACGAGGCTGGTTACCCTGGTCTTTTAGCTGCCGGGTCTAGCTATAGTTGCGGGTGGTGTGAGTAGCCGGTTTGAAGGGACCGCTATGCCACTTGCACGGGCCATCAAACATCTGGTTGAAGGTGAGCCGTGGCTTCTGCCTTCTTGCCTCATTAGTCGGTGCGTCGGGTGCGCCCTCCACAGTGTTGACCTGCCGCGCGTGGTAGCGAGGCTTCTGTTGTCCAGCCTGGCGGTCCCCATGTAACCAGTTGTCGTTGCCATGGCGTCGAGAGGATCCGGCTTCTCCAGCCGGATTGCTCGTTCGGTTGCGAGCCGGCTCTGTAGGAGTCGGACGCCCGTCCACGTTTACTCGGAGGGGCTTCTTCATGGCGGCATCCGCCGTGGCGTACTGGTCCGCAACCGTCATGAGCTCTGCCATGGTTTTCGGCTCGTCACATAGTAGCTGGTGGCGAAGCATGGTGCCTTCTCGGCAACCCTCGATGAAGAAGCTGATGGCCTGGCTCTCTACGATGCCTTCATAGGTGTTGCGCAGCTCCGTCCACTTGGCGAGGTACTCGCGGTCGGTCTTGCGGTCACCCTGGACGCACAAGGCCAGGTCGCGCGGGCGCCCTGGGCGCTTGTATGTGCCATTGAAATTGCGGACGAACACCTTCTCGAAGTCAGGCCAGGCGTTGATGCTATTGGGCGCGAGGCTGTTGAGCCACGTCCTTGCCGACCCGGTTAGCATGAGGGGGACGTAGCGCACGGCTGTGCGTTTGTTCCCATGGGCGATGCCGACTGCCGTAGCATAGTCGGTCAGCCAATCTTCTGGCTTCATGCTGCTGTCGTACTTGGGGGTGTCCCTGGGCAGGGAAAATTTATCCGGAAACGGCTCCTTCCGGATGCAGGGTCCGAAACAAACCGGTCCGGTAGAGTCATCCTCCTCCATGATGCGTGCTTGAGCGAGGAGCTCGATGCGGTCGCGGGCATCCGGAAAATCCGGGTTGGGCGCTCCCACTCGGCCCGAGAGACGGGACCCGGCTGGTCTGGGCGCTCCGGTTGGTGGAGGGGGAGGCGGCGGGTTGCTGTTCACCGTCTGCTCCTGGCGCGGCTGGCCCCTGTTGCCAGAGCTGTGACGCCTGCTGCGGGCCTTGGCCGGCTGAGGGGAGGACGCCTGCTGGGTGTCGCGCGGCACGCCCCTGCTGTTGGTAGGCAGCTTTCTCCCCCTGGAGTAGCTGGGGTCCTCCTGCATCTGCCGGTTGGCGTCAGCCTGCTCGTCTGCGATGCGGAGGAGCTCCTGCACGCGAGCATGCTGGCGGGCTCGCTTCTCGCCCTCCAGACTGGGTAGTTCTTCTGCCGTGGCTCGTGCCGCGCGCAGGTTCTTGATGGGCGTGCTGTAGGTGGGCCGGATGAGGGCGGGTGCAGGATCCGGCTCCCCATCCTTTTCCATCCTACCGCCTAGCTCGCCACCTGGCGCCGCACCTGGCCGCGTCGGCTTGGTTCCGCGGTAGCCGGAGTGAAACCGTGCGCGCGGTCGTACTCGCACCGGGTGATCTCGAGTTGCTTGCGGGCCGCCGCCAGCTCCATGGCCTCCTGGAGGAGGATCTGTCTCTCCATGGTGAAGTTGGCCTCCGCTTCCTCCGGGTTATCCCCGAGGTTAACCGGCGTCAGGAGCCGATTAATGGCGTCCTCCACCGGGTTCCGAGGCTGTGGGGGAGCAGAAGTTCCGACCTCGTCCACGCCTCGCTCCCTCGGCTGGCGGGGATGAGAGCTGGAGCCGGCCATCATGACCTCCACGTCGTAGGATGCGGCGGAGGTGCTACCGCCTGGACGCGGCAGCTCCGCGACAGAGACGATTTCCTTAGGGAAACGCTCCGGGATGGTGGCGACATAGACATGGAGGTCGCCGAATAGCAGGACGGCTCCGTTCGCCGGGAAGGAGGTTCCGGCGAAGCAGGAGGCGTTGTTGATGACGCAGTCGAATTTTCCAAGCGTGAGCACCAGGTCGGAGGCCATGCGCTCACCGGCTGAAGTGTGGGGTCCCGTGCGGAACATGACTCCGGTCGAAGCCATCTTGCCCCACGGTGGGCGCCAACTGTCGTTGTATTGGGAACGACAGTACCTGAAGAGGTTAGATAGAGGTGTGGGGACTGGCAGGGAAGCTATCGACGGCGTCCGCAGGCGGGATTGGGTACAAGCGAGCGTAGCTGGACGTAGGAAGTACCCAGGTTCGAAACCCTCGTGATGAGGTAAAGCTCCTACTCCTGCCGGATCTGATTAAGTGGGGAATACAAACTACAAGTGCTCCTTGAGCTGTATTCACTAGCTACTGCCTTAAATGCTATGAGACCAACCCTTTCTACTGAGGCATTGCCTCTCCTTATATAGGCAGAGAGGCAAAGGTATCACTGGCTAATCCGACTAGCGGGCCCCATAGGCGGGTCCCAGCCGGCTAGTCATCTACAGTATCCAGTATGGCATGTCACGTCGGAGTGTGAGCGGTATGGCTGTCGTGGGCACAGTGGACGCCGTGCGAGCCCGTCGTCAGCATCGAGCCATTGTTCCCGCGTCATCCCCGCAAAGTCTTCGGTATGGCTGGGTAGTTGCCAGTCTTGTCGTCATACAGGGCGTATCGTGCATTGATACGCACGTCGTCCTGTCTAGCTGATTGGTTCCGGCTATGTTACCATAGCCGGCTACTTCCCGCTGACCCAGCTATCATGCGATAGCCGGCCCGTCTTGCCTTGTCCGGCTGCGTCTGGCCAGCCGGACACCATCCGACTGTCTTGTTTCTTGTCCCGTTGGGGTACCTGGGGATCGTCCCCCCGACACCCGTGACATAACATTCTAGTGAACACATCACTTGCTTGCAAGCTATCTTAATGTGATATCACCGAGAGGGCCCAGAGTATATCTATCCATCATCGGGATTGACAAATTCCACTCTTGATCCATGAGCCTCAACATAACACCCTCGGAGTATCTGAACCCACCTTAAATTCCACTCTTATAGAATCCATTGGACAAGGTCCAGGAACCTGTCCTGAACCTCACTTGTTTGAGGTTTTGTAGCAAATAAACCAAAGCAAGAACAATACATCAATTACAAAATATCAGGAAGCCACAATATATAAGTAGGAACCTTAGGAATGGTATTTCACATCATCTGATACCAACCACTAGACCATAGCCAGTACAGGCCAGGGAGAACCATAGGAAAGTAACAGTAGGCAAAGCAACATAAGCCAGTAGCTAGGATAGCAATGTAAAAGCAGTAGTGAGTAAAAATCATAGGAGAACAAATGACAGCAGCACCAAATCAGTTGTAGATAGAACAAGGTATAACAACCACCTTAGCGACCATAGAACATACTATAATCTACCAGCAGATCAAATAGTAAAACCCAGGAACATTAGTAGAAAACATTTAACATAAAATAAATTACAACAAGTAAAAGGTACGTCAAACCTAGGATTCTTTTTAAGAATCAAATGAAGCTAATGAACACTTGTAGTTCACCAAGCTACATGAACAATTGTCAATAAAACACTTAGTGAAATTCTCTAAACTATCAAAAACGGGATCACTGAAATCCCAGGAGACACTAACAAAAACACCAACTTAAACTTAAATGTTTTTCCCAATTGACTAAGGCAAAATTATCAAATTAGTCTTTAACTGACATGCCACTTTTGGCATATGACAAAAGCTGATTAGAACAATTAAATCCAAGCTAGAGACGGTATAAGTTTCTTAGTCATGAATTGCATGCACTGAGGTGCCAACACTAGGTGAATCCCAGGACACTATAAATAGCACCCCAGACAACCCCAAAGATCACAATCCTCAAAGCAAACCTCATAATAAACACTCTCATACCAGAGGTTGAGAGAGAGGAAAAACATCTTTCCACACTCACTAGTGAGAGAGATATCTAGAGAGGAGAAAGAAGCAAGAAGAGGAGCCAGAGAGGGAAGAATTGCATCAAATTTTACTCAATCCCATTTTTGAGTCTTCAAAGGTTTATATCCAAACTTTAGAATAGATTAGGAAGAGAGAGAGAGAGTAGCATTAGGTAGCACCTAGACTAAGATAGGGCTAGCTTATGTGCATCTCCACGAATGGAGAATACAATAGGGCCATGCCACTAAGTTAGTTGGCATAGCCTAAAATAATTAGTAAATCACTTAAACAACTTAAACTTTACATCTCCATTTCCTTCCGTAGATAGGAGCATTTGATCACCTAAGGAAGAAAAGGGAGAAGCAAAGAACAAGTTTTGAATATATTAAACCTACATAGAAATAAATAATACTAATCAACATACTTACATTAGCACTGAACCAAAAGTTCAGAGATAAAAAGTAAACAACAATGAAATTACATGATAAAACATGCTTAATATTACAAGTTAGGATCAATATAAAATTAACTCACACTATGAGTAATCAATTAACAAATGTGATTAAAGATACACAACTAAACCTAAGTAATGTAGTTGAGTTGTGGATTTTGGCTAAACTAATCACAAAAACACCACTAACAGAATAGCAGTACTAGCTACTATTAGACAACAACAAGAGACTGTTAGATAACTGATGCATGTAATATGCATACATGAAATTTATAGTTTATTGTGTTAAAATCATTATTATTTTGCAACCTAATTATATTTATTGGTACTAACCTACCAATAGTTTTCAAAGTGCAAAAAGTCTTGATTTTCACTTTGTGGTGTAGAAAATATCTAAATATGGAAGGAGACCGCTCATTATGGTGAAATTCGGAGTTTCCTGGAATCTGTCCATGGAGAATAGTTTCAAAGATGGCCACAAAACGCCCCAAATACGACGTACATTGGAAAAAAGTAAAAACATAAATGTTGTTGGAAATTTTATGACGATAATTATAGACATACAATTCGCCTCAGTTAGACTTCAGAAGCCCAAACTGAAGCCCATTTACTGTGGAGTACACAAGCAGTTTCAGGACTCCAAAAGTGTGTGATGTGATTGACTCAAACTCCTTCCATATTTGATGATTTCGGTCATGTGCTCATAAAAAATAGAGGGAGGTCCTATGAAGGTTCTAGAGGTGTCCAAGAGCTCTTGGATCGAGCATCCATCCCATAGCTTAGATTGCATCTCCACCACAATATATTGAGGAGAAACCCTAATTTTGGAGGCATTAACACATAGCCACAATTCCTCCCTCTTGGTAGTATCCAATGAGGGAGAGGAGATCCTCCACACTAGAACCATCTCGAGATAAGAAGAAGGGGCCAAGGGCATCCGCTGCCCATAGGAGGCCACCGATGCCTCCCTGTCGGTGCTCCGCCTCCTCTCCATGCCATAGCCGCCTCCCCCCCTTGGAGAGGTACATCTCCATCACCATATATAGCAAGATACCCTACATATACCTACTATGATATCTTGGCAAACATGATGTACGACGCAATTCATTATTTCCCCCATGATCTATTGTGCCTCCATGTCTATGTTTGAGTAGTGAATTGTTTATGGCAATTGTGATATAGTTCGTTGATGGTTGTATACAAGTATATGTTATCTTCTATGATGATCTTATGTACTAATATATGAGTGCACCCATATGTTGGGAGAATACATAAAGGTTGTCACTGTTGCATGATGATAGGATGAGGGATTGCCAGAGTTTCACAGAAACCGAATCCCAAGTCATAGATATGAATGTTATATTAATTAATAGTTAATTAATGGGAGGTATGCACTATAGAGACCTTAAATCTAAATGCGGTGGTTCGACTTTATGTCTTAATAATTCCTCTGTTTTCTCTTAGTTGGCCTTGGGATCAATCATTAGGTGTGTATTTGCTCATGTATATGGCTGCACCTATCTATGGCTCTTCTCTAGAAGGAACAATAAAAAGACTATCCATGTGCACTCACTAATTGTGACAACCAAATGAATAAAATAGCCATTTGCCTAAACACTTGCTCTCTTGCTCATACTTTACTAGCTCCACTTTACTTGCACTAGTTCACCTAGAGTATTTACTTTCAAAACTTTTGTGTTTTCTAGTTAGTAGCAAAAACAACCATATATGTGGGTTATAGGGCTTTATAGAATAGATAGTTTACCTTCATCTCCTCGTGGGTTCGACACTCAAATACTAATTGAATAGTACTATAGTGATTCCCTGCTCTTGGGGGATTATCAAGCACTTTTCTAGCGCTGTTGCTAGGGAGCGTAGCGCTAGGTTTCTATTATTGTTTTCATGGCTAGTTACTTTTAGTACCTTGCATGTAAAATTAAAACCCAAAAAAATAGATAATGGAAGATGCTCTAGAGCCTTATAGCAAGTGATATGTATGATATGCTGCTCAAATATGTTCAAATCTTGAATATTCCCTTGTGCACTAATGTTTTGAATGCAAGAAATCATGTTGAAAATGCCAAGGAAGAAGATGACAAAATCCTAATCTTGGTATGCCCATGCATCCCAAATAAAAGGAGATAGAAGAGCAAGAATAACAAGTGGAGGAAGAATGGAGTAGCTACCCATCTCCTACTCCCAACAAGGGTAACACACAAATTCCCATGAATAACTCTTCTTATAGTGACAATGATTCTTTATTGACTAGTAGTTCTCTATGTGGAACAATTACAACTAGTATATGTGAGGATGAAAGTGATCTAATTGAGTTAGATGATCTATTATGTTCATTAGATTACAAGTCTTTATGTGATGATTCTAGGCAAAACTATTTTGTTAAGTTTACCTATGATGCTTGCAAATATTATGAAAGAGGAAGATATACAAGCCCACTTTATGTTTTCACTCTATTTAAAATGAAAATATTTATCATTATATGCATTGGCTACCACAACCTTGCTGCTATTTATTCATATATAAAATGCCAATGCATAGGAAAAAAGTTAGGCTTAAATGTCAATAGTTATATGCTTTGTGGTGTGCTCCATATGCTTTCAAATACTATTCAGTTTGAGAACACCTTGATATATTTGTAACATGTAAAATAACTTTATCTACTGTTATGAAAAAATTAGATTAAAATATTAACTATAAAATTTGGGAAAGAAAATGAGAAGGATTAGCAATGGATAAGTCGGGGTCGATCTTGAGCATGTGTTGTTCATGCCAATGGAACCATTGCAAAGTCTATATCATTAAAACTTTTCCCACACTAAAACAAAATAAAAAGAGTGTCTTTGTAATATATTAGCTTTTTTAATAAAATGGTTTCCCAATAATTACTAGAGTTTGCATCTTTGTTGAAACTATTATATCATTTGTTTGGAGAACTAAACATTTGGTAGGCATAGAAGTATCCTGGAGATGCAAATATATCTTTATTTGAGATGGGTAACATGATATGATGAGAAACAAGTAGAGGACAAGAACTAGCAAGACCACAATCTTGGGGATGCCCATGCATCCCCCTCTTCTTTCAAGTAATTCCATGTAATATCATTTCAAACTCATGTTTTAGTTTTATGCTCATGTTCTCTTTGGTATATTTGTGGAAACCATGCTTTAGTTTGCCTTGTTAGTTTAGGAACTTTATTCTATGTTATAATAGGTTTTTTAGCTTAATTTTACATGTTCTAAGAATAAAGTACCAAGTTCAACCCATTTTGGATGATATTAAGTTGATGAAACATATGGAGTAGCAAATTCCTACACGAACACTGTTTAGTAGAAAAAAATCCTTAGGATGTTATGTAACTCCGATTGCTCTCATATTTGAACTGTAGTTACAACTTTTAATCCTCTATAGGTGAAAATTTTGGAAAAAACTTCCTGACATGTTTAGGCGGTCGAAATATTTGTGTTTTGCTGCTGTTGCTTTTTTGGACAGATTTTGTCTACGATTGTTTAGTGCATTCTTTTATGTCTCAAATTGATTTTCCATTAATCTTGTGATGGTTAGGGAATATGGACAACATCATATACCTACTATACACATAAAATAAAAAAATTCTAAGGATTTTATGGCATCTAGCAATATATATTTATGTCCACTAATGTCACCCCATAGAAAAGAAATGGAAGAAAGTTTTGTGTTGAAGTTTTTTTTGACAGGGAATGAAGGAACACCACACCATGAGACATGAAATAATTGTGAAAACCATAATATTGTGGATGCCCAATGCGCCCCACTGAACCTATTACACTCACGGTTTGCACACCTTTAAACTTTGTTTTTTGATCAACATAAGATTATCACAGAAACTTGGAGCGTCCATATCTAGTTTAATATTTAGTTTTGCATGTTAACCTTTGGAGCAAATAAGACCACCATGATAGATGTTTTACATGCTTAGGAAAGATCTATTGGAAAAAATGAAAGTCAAGTTTGAATTCCATGATAGAAGGAAAAAGGGAGTAAAAAATCTATGCATGTTATTGCTTCTAGTTATATTGTGCATATGCTTTATGAAGTGATAACTTACAAGTGTTTTATCTAGTGCTATTTCTTATTTTCAACATTGATGGATAGTATAATGATTATATCGTCTATTAGAAATGATCTAGTACTATGGACACTTTTTGCATGCTTGTATAAGATCAAACGGTTCTATTGCTAGGCCCGCCATATTGAAACACCCTCCTATAGAAAAACAAACTTAGTTATCATGCTAGGGAAAACATACCCAAATATCTCATGCTATATCCCAAAGCATACTATGACGTGTAAGTCATTATTTAGCTTCCAAACAATATCAATTGTGGGTATGGGTGATATAGTGAAGTTAGTTGTGAGGTGACCATAAACTCATAGGGCATAAGAGTACCCTTTGCAAGTAGAACAAGATTATGCATAAAAGATGAGGGAAAAACCCTACAAGCAGGGTACCTAATGCTAAGATGAGGGCAAAAGCCCTCCATTGATGACATGAACGAAGTGAAAGAGTGAGTATGCAGGAGGCTATGCCTCTAAAAAATCAAGCAAATACAAAAAGCAAAAGGTGAAAAAAGAAAAGAAAAAAGAAACCGGTGAGAGAAGAAGCAAAAAGTGCCAAAACAAGAATGCCAAAATGAATCGGGTAATGAGGGGCAGGAACCAAACACTAATTATGAACTATGATTGAACTATAAACATAAGGGGTAGTGTTTGAAAGCTAGATGTGTCTTGCAGATGATATATCCTGCTTACCAGCCTCATGCATTTATCCCTCTATTGCCTTTATTCTGACCATAGGACCATCCACATATATGCATACATACATTTTTTGTGTGAATCGTTTTAAAACATTGTCCATGGTACTTTATTCATTTGTTTTACTCATTATACATTTTGCTAGACATGTATGAAGATTATGAGAAGTATCATTTTATGATATGCTTGTCTATTGTTACTATTTAATGAATGAGCCATTTAACTTTTTGTAATACTTTCTAGCTAAAATAGGAAACAAACTTCAAAGTCGTTTAGTTTTATCACCTTCATGCTCGAGAACAAGCAGAAATTAAGCTTGGGGGTGTTGATGCATGTAAAATGCATACATTAACTTTGTAGTTTATTGTGTTAATATCATTATTATTTTTCAACTTCATTATATTTATTGGTACTAACCTACTAATAGTTGCAAAAGTACAAAAATTCTTGTTTTTCACTTTGTTGTTTAGGAAATACCCAAATATGGAAGAAAACCGCTCATTATGAGTTTCCTAGAATCTGTCCCTGCAGAATAGTTTTCAAAGATTTTCATGAAACGCCCCGAATACAACATCCAATGGAAAATTTCAAAACATGCAATTTGTTGAAATATTTTTTACAGTCTTTTTAGACATAAAATTCACCTCAATCGGACTCCAGAAACCCAAACTAGAGCCCATTTACTATGGAGTACAGGAGCAGTTTCGAGACTCCAAAAGTTTGTGACGTGATTGACTCAAACTACTTCCATATTAGATGCTTTCGGTCAAGCCATGACTTTATGATCTCACAAAGGATATAGGGGAGTCCTAGAAAGTATAGAGGTTCCCAATAGCCCTTGGAGCAAAGGGGTATCCATTCCATGGCCTAGATTGCATCTCACCACTATATATTGAGGGTAAACCCTACTTTTGCAGGCATCCATTCATAGCCACAAAATTCCTCCCTCTTGGCAGCCACCAAGGAGGGGGATGAGCTCCTTCACAGAAACCGAATCCTAAGTTATAGATATGCATGCTATATTAATTCATGGTTAATTAACAGGAGGTATGTATGATGTCTGCAAGAGCACATATCGTTTGTAGCTAGTTTCGAAGTTCAGATATCGATCCCACAGGGAGCCCAAAGGTAAGTGTTTATAGGTGAAGTCTCTGTCACACCCGAAGTTGTCACAGGTCTTTGAGTGAATTGCCTGCAAGTGTTGAAAATAGGAACAGAGTTTCGATTAAATGAGATGTATTTAAATAGAACTAAAATGTAAACTTCAGAAATATAGAGCATAAAAGTAAAGAACGACTTGGTTGTTTATTGTTTTCTGCAGATGGCGAAAGAAGGCACGGGAAGATTCAGTTCATGGTGATAGTGACTGTGCCAGGTGGATGAGTGATAAATGTAACAATTATAATCTTATAAATATATGTGTAGGCGAGCAACCCATAATTAGCCGGAACTCCTCTTGGTAGATTTCATCCCAACTTCAATAATCTTACTAGCCTGATACCAAAACCATGGCCAGACACTAACCAATTAAGACCCTTGAGGTTACTTAGCGATTAAGCTCCTTGGATCGGACTAATGCAATAAGCATAGTGGTTACTCGTTATCCTCGAGTCAACTGGCTTTCCATTGATATCCCCGTGTCACCCGGGGGTTGCCGGTACTAGCGAATAAGATCTTATCTATATAGAACAAAGTATCATGTTGTCTAGGCCCTTAATTACACAACAAGCATTAGGCATCCCACAGGTAGTCAAGCACACATAATATAGTAATTAGAATCAATCACAAAATAATGGAAAATATGAAGGAACATCACATCTCACCAATCCCCTACATTTCCCACGCCCAAAGGAAT
This sequence comes from Avena eriantha, assembly GCA_910589775.1. Lineage (NCBI taxonomy): Eukaryota > Viridiplantae > Streptophyta > Magnoliopsida > Poales > Poaceae > Avena > Avena eriantha. The sequence goes on from OU342740.1 coordinate 25,119,850, forward strand.
TACTCACACATGAGAGAAGAACGGATCATCAATATAATTGAATAAAGGGAATTCGTCTTTGTGTTACCGTGGAGATCCACAATAAGAATATAAAAATATCCAACACAATTTAAGATGGGAAGAAACAATCTCAAACCCTAGTCTTGCAAGGTGGAGATCCCTCTCTCTCAAGTACAAGTAGTGGCTATGGGGGTGTATTGGCTAGGAGGTTGAAGATCGTGGAGCAAGATGAAGAGCGTATTACCCTTCTTCTCCAGATCTATTCTCTCTCCCTTCTCGATGGTATGGCGGCTGCTGCGTTGTGTTTTCGTCCTTGGTCCCTTCATGGAAGTTGTCACTTTTGACAAGACAGAGGCGGCGGCAACTATACGGTGGGAACTATACGGCTAGAAAAATATTCCCGCCGTATAGTTGCTCGTTAAAGCTTCTGTGAGCTCCCCTCGCGTGCTTCCAAAGTGAGACTCACGTGTTTTCCCCAGAATATTGTGTTTCTCTAGTAAAATCCTTTTGTTGACGTTTAGAACCTGAAACACACATTAAAAACCAAGTTTTATTTGCTACCGAAGTATTAGCGTTAGGTAAAGCTAGAAAACGATCAAATCCGGGAGAAAAGCATCCAATAAATCCATCAAAAAATGTGTCGAATCTCACAGCTATCAACTCCCCAAGCTTAGATGTTGCTCGCCCTCGAGTGACAAAGAAATAAGGAGGAATAGTGGAGATTCGAGGCTGAAAATAAAGGAACTCACAAGTTTTAATTGGAGTCAAATTCTTTTCTTCATAATCCCTACAATCTTAAATATGATCATACAAGTATTCACAAGATTGCACTGAGTCTACTTCCTAACCACATATATCTTGTTAGCAAATAAATTATATGCCCAAGCAAGTGTCGAAAGTTTAGCTAGGAAAGTGAGACAAATTATTTTGGTGCCTCTCTTTAGAGAGATGAAAACCTTTTCTTGTTATTTGTTTAACCATTAGGAGTACTCAAGTTGGCATCAAAGCATGTAATTTAAGAACAACTCATCTATTCCATGTCAAACTTTCAAGACTATCAAAGCACCTCTTTTTTTCTTTTGCCTTTTAAAAACTTTAGCTCTTTCATAGAGGAATCATGACACTATTTTTATCATGTTTAATTTGGCTGTGTTGTGCACTCGTGACCATGCCAATAAATAATTGTTGAGAAATAATGGGCCAGAGGAGTACTACAACTTCACTTGGAACGTGAAACCATGAGGAGACTAAATTTTTTACCTGTCATAGCATTGCTGCTACAGACGTTTACATAACTCAATAGCCAAAATCAAGTGGTTTCCCACATTTGGATCGTACGTTGGCCAGCGGAGTTAATAATTCCCCGGGGAGCTTAACATAGTTGTAATGACACGCGTAAAACAATATCTTACGGTAATTATTAGAAAAAAGTTATGGCATAATTTCTACTACTTCGAAGCATCCATTTTATCAAACAATTTCAATCAAAGGTACTATCAAGTCTATCTATATTAAGCTCAAATGGAATGGAATAGTTCTAAAATTAAATTCTTTGGGCTAAACATGGACTCAAGTCATCTTTTAGATGCTTTTTCTTGTTGTAAAAATGTAGAAAGCATTTTTAACCAAGTTCTTTGCTCATTGTTTCAAAGATAAAAAGGAGACACTAGCAAAGGAATATAATTTATAGGATAACAAGCTAAGTGGGGAGCAATCTTAGTGCAAGCGAGTAAATAATTGTAGGGTCAATTTAAGGTTACAAAAAGAATGATGAAAGGAATGTGATACCTCTTCTAACTTGCTTCATTCTGTTATTTGAGTCGAACCTCCTCTATTCTTTTCCTATTGCCAAGTCACCTAAAATTAAGCAATCTACGAGAGAAAGAAAGAAACGAACTTGCGAATAAAGTTACAACTATTTTTTGTATTTTTGGTTTAGAAATGCAAAGCTGGAAATAAACATGTAAGTTTGAAGAAATAAAATAAATCAAAAGAAGAAATGAAAATATGAATGCAAAGTCTGGAGGTTTTCAAGGCTCAGTTGTTGCCGTCATTTGGCGGTTGGTGCGGATACTGCTGGTAGAAGTCGGGGAAGCGGGTCATGAAGTAACTGAAGTTGTGAGTCAAAGTATTCACATCTTTATTCACATCCTGAAGAGTATGGTCGATCTCCCCAAAGCGCTGGTTAAGCTGTTGGAACTCCTGGTAGGGGACATAGTTGTACCCTTGTTATGGCTGGTTGGGCCACGGTTCCCAGGCTCCTCCTTGCTGCTGGTGCTGTCCCTCCCAAACAGGGTTGTGTCCCTTCTCTTCCTCCTGCTCCTACTCCTCATCATCCTGCTTCCCTTCATGTTCATCTTCCTCGGGCCGGAGCTCGGCCAAGATCTCCATCACTTGGTCCTTGGCGAGGATCCAAGTGTCCTTCTACACAATCAAGAAGGCTTGTGGGAAGGGCAACTGAACCTGCTCACCCTGTGCATCACCAAGATAACTAAATTGATATGCTCGGAGCCTCCGGTTAGCATGGTAAACACCAAGGAAGCCACAAGCAGACAAATATTTGACGTCCATGAGTTTGGAGCCGTAAACAGGTTCCATAACAGGTAGTACAATGTTTAATGCATAGGCAAGGTGGGTTATCAATCCACCAATGCAAATATCACCCTTGGTCTTGTTGCTTTGGTGGTGGAAGTGCTGGATGAGTAGAGCTGTAGGACTGGGGCTCTGTGGTGAAGTAGGGAAGAGAGCCTTGGTGATCATGGCCATGTCCGCATTGGCCATGGAGCATGTGTCACACCTTCCCAGTAGTGTGTTGGCAAGGAACAGAGCGTACACTACTAGGAAACAGCCTATCCGTGGCACATGAAAAGGGGACTTCTGTGGCGCATATCTTTGTCGCCACTGTTACCTCGCCACTGATAACTACTTCCTGTGGCGCATATGGATATGCGCCACAGAAGTTCCAGACTTCTGTGGTGCATTCCTTCATGTGCGCCACAGGAAGAACTTCTGTGGCGCATTTACGTGTATGCGCCACAGATATGCCATGCGCCACTAACTATATAATTATATGCGCCACTGATTGTGTAACATGTATTCAAAGTAAAATACTTTCCTGGTGTATAATCAGGTATTTATATAGGATTTATACAATATTTATCCAGATGAGTATAAAATACATTGACAAGTAGTAGATGCATGAAAACCGACATATATATAATACAAACACTTAGAGCCCGATCGAGATACATATATAGTGTCAAGTGCCAAATTTTTACACAAGCGCCGAATACAAAGTTCATATCATCTCACATTACAAATATGAAGTGGCCACCGCCGCCTACACTAGGATCAAATAGAATACAACTGTGATAATGGTGAGCAAGAGCATTAGCCCGACCAATATCTTCATCTGGTTCTTCTTCCACAAGTGGTTCCTCCACTTGGCTATCGCCTCCTCTCTAGTCGCGTATCCTTTGTAGATGTTGCCGCTGAACTTATTCACTTTTTTGTGGCAATCCTCCCACTCCTCGTAGACTCCTGGAACCCTACCCATGTACACCACATACCACCTCGTCGCCATCTCTATAGACGACAAGGCATATTAGTAAAAATACAACGAAAAGAATGAATAAAGGGTTCACATCCATATATATATATGTTCATAGAATATAAAACAAAGGATCCATAAACCTAAAAGTTAGATCATCATAGAAGCAATAAGTTCAACGACAGCACAACCACAAGGTAGTTTAAGTCTAACAACAATGACCATTTCGACCACGAGATAGTAAAGTTTATGCACACACACACTAATACAGCAGGCGTCCATCAAGAATATACACACACTGGATCATGCTAGAGGCACACATCGATCAGGATGAAGACTTCCTCTTCTGGCTCGGCTTCGGGAACGGTAGATAGCCCTCTTTCGTCATCCACGTCCTTGTGTCACCCTGCTTACGGAGGCGTTCTTCGATCTCCCTCTTACTCAACCCTCTAGCTTGTTGTAGGGCACCGCCCCTTGTGTTGACATCTTCAATGATGATTTGCGAAAACTTCATCTGAATGCGATGGAAGTCTTCTCTAAGATCAGCATTGTCGATTTTCGCCAAAGTTTTGGCCCATCCTCGGAGACTAGATGGCAGCGTTAGGTTATGGCAATCTCGAACATAGCCTTTAAGGTGATGGAGGACGTAGAAGGCCTCCTTGGCACCAGCAGTCGACTGCTTGACGCAGGGGAAGTCGAGCACGTTCTTGAACACGTGTTTACCATCCTTGATACATTCCCCCTATCTACGAAGGTGCATCCCTTCTTGGTGTAGCCCTCGAGAGCCTCATTGAGAACACCCCTTATTCTAGTGTAATCTTTCTTCTTCGTCAAACTCCCCGAGTCGAAATACGTGGCTAGCGAATACCTCGGGGCAAGGACGATGAGTGTGCAGTATTTGTCTCTGCGCAACACAATTGGAACGGAATGTTGGAAAAATAGCAAAGGAAAGAAATCTATAAGAAATGCATAAGTTACGGTGACGATGAGCGAGTGTGTGTACTTACTCGGGAAAGAAAGGCAAAAGAAGTGTGCCCTTCCTCTTGTTGTCCACCATGAACTTCTCGAGGTACGCCGTCGCCTTGGTCCATGTCTCTGATCCTTCGACCAACTGGCTGTCCCGCATGTAGTAGGGATCCACTATCGCGATTTCTGGGGAACTTTCACTCTTGCTCGTGAGCGCCAGATTGAGCGCGTATAGGCGGACCAAGTTATAGTTCAGCCGTTTCGTTAGAAATAGCTTGAATATGTCCTCGAACGCTATGAAGAATATATCCGTGGGGGGTTCATCGACGAAGCCCACGTCCAATGGCACCTTGGCCGTGAAAACCGGGTAATTTGGATCTTCCTCTTTAAGAAGGAGGGCCTCTAGTGTCTTGACACCCTCGTGCAAACTTAACATGGCTCCAACCGCAATGTGGATCATATCCGGAGTCAATATCGGATCACCAGCTACATGCACTCGGGGCAAGCCAAATTGTGTGGATGGTACGACGACGGTGTCCTCACCCCGGATCCTCTTCGGAAGAGGCTGGCTCGCACCCTTATTATTATTATTATTACCTCTCTTCCTGTAGTGCTTCTTCTTCACAACAGTGTCAGCCACTGCCATCTGCTCATCAGTCGCCTTTCGAAGTGTGTTGGGGATGAAAACCAATCCCGGTTTCTCTTGTGGTGGATCGGCGGCCAGAGGCGTCTCTTGAGAAAGACCATGGAAGACCAGGCCCTGTGTGCATGTATTGGGCCGACCAGCTTTATGGTCGTCGCGAGCTGCGAAGGGTTCTTCATCCACAGAAGGCATATACAATCCTTTGGCGGCGCCGTTGTTGATGAAGTCGTCAACGTTGACCAATTCATCATCATCTTCATGGGTGCCATCATGTGGTGGTGGTAGCGGGGGCGATGGCGGTTGCGGCACAACGTCTTTGCCATGTGGCGGTGCACACGCTGCCAAGAGTTGATGGTGACGGCTGGTGGTGGCGACAACGGCGGCTACTGGATTCCGAGGTGGTGGTCGGGCGATGATCGGTCGAGAGGTGGCGCCGGTGCTCCCCCTCGCAAGATGAATCTGGGTCTTTAGCAGGGCCAGTTGTAGCATTCCCCAAGGGTCTTGTGTTCGTCGGCTCCCTGAGGTTAAAAGGGGGGGTCCATGTCGTCGCACCCTGGCAACACCCGAGCCAACCTGACCCTCATCACGTCATCATCCATTGGATTGTTGTGCATCGTGCGGCTCGCTGGTTGTATAAGAGTGCCCTTGGCAACATCCTTCAACTCACCGCCGACATCTTTAAGCAGGAGTACGCAAGAAGTGTCCTGAGGCAAAAACATGTTGTTGGGCGTCATGAGATGGCAACAGTCATGCATCAAAGGCATAAAGGAGATGACGTGCACTAACTAATTAGTTACCTTGGTGATGGCGTGGATCTCGGCTAATGTAGAGACACGGCCGATGCCGGCGGCCGGCCTATCATCATCTACAATCTCCCGCTCGGGTGCCTCACGAAGCACCACCGCCGTCGGTTGCGCCTTATTGGTATCTTTGGCGGGAGGGGGCATCGGTGTGACCAAAACGAGGGGCTGCGTCCTGACGTTGACGGCCGGAGGGGTCACCAGGTCCGGCGACACGGTAACATTGATGCGCGAGTTGTTGCCGCTTAAGCTGGGCAGATGTATCGGCCCCTATCGACCTCCCGCATTCCAAGCAGTAAGCCCCTCAAAAAACTCAGGGGGGATCATCAAGCGGAGCTTCTCTTCCACTAACTTGTCCAGCGTTTTCTGGTCCACCGCCTTCTCCTCCAGTGTCTGCACCTTCATCTTCAGCTCTACAACAGCGGCTTTATCCTGGTTCTTCCTCTCCCTTCTTTTATTGGCGTCCTCTTTGTAGAACTCCTTGAACTTCATGCTCGTACCGAAGCCGGACACACGACCAGCTGAGGACGGCGGCAACCCGTTGTCCCTCTTCTTGTAAGCATTGGTCGCCCTGTTGAAAACATTGTCCCACGGCTCTGTCGAATCCTAGGACGACTCTGTGGCAGTAGCGTTCAGTTCCTCCTCCTGCAGAGACAAGGAAAGGTGAACCCATTTAGATTCTTGGCTTCATTATCTTAATTAGAACGCAATAGACTTGAGATCGGTGATAAATTCCTTACCATATTATTCTCGAATTCCTTCACCTCCGTATCGTCGGTGATGAACTCCCTTGTTTCCTTGTCCAGGTAGTAGCGGGCCCGAACAAATTGCCTAAGCTGCAAGTCCGCGATTTTAAGCCAAGGGTTGTCTTTACCAAGGCATTCAAGCTCGGCGTCCTCCTTGTCCCAAATGGCCTGTTTCCCCTGTAACCGCCGCTTCCAAGGTGTTGGTTACCTATGTTCTGTTCCCGCATACTCCTTCCCCATTGAGTCCATTTTATAGCGTCAGCGGTAGCTATATCCGCCTTGAATATCCTAAACTCCTCTTCGTCGAGCATCGGATTTTTCTTACTAATAACCTCCCAGCTTTCATTCCTCTTCTTACTTTAGTAGTAGTAGGCATGTCGAAGTACTTGTCGAATTCCTCTTCGATCTTCGGGTTGCTGTTTTTGTCGAAGTTTTGCTCGTTGGCGGCTCCTTCCATTCCGATGATGCTCCTCTTGCCCCTCCTCACGGTTGGGCTTTGACGGGTCGGTAATAAAAAAGCATTGATCAACTTGGCTAGCGAGTACCCAAGGCTCATTTTTTGCGGAGGCATTCTTTGTTGATTTGGCATCTGGTATAACCATTGTGGTGAAATAGCGGCCTTCTTTTTCCACGTTCTTGGCCCATCTAACACGGAACATCTGTACAATCTCTCCACAGTAGTCGAGCTCCCATATCTCCTCGATCCTTCCGTAGAATCTTTCCATCACAGTAGTCTCGTCATCAGCAAAGGATAACATAGTTACTCTTGAGTTTTGATATTCACTATTCTTGTCCTTTTCCTCGGTGTAGAATCTGTAACCGTTTATGTCGTATGACTGATAGGTCCTTAGGTTGTGCCCTAGGCCCTGTGACAAGGAGAATATGAGTTTTTGATCTTCCGTAGAAGGCGTCTGTGGGGGATTGTCCAGTTGTCTTTTCTTGAACCAACCCGTGAAGCTGGAGTTGTGCTCTCTGGTTACGTCTCCCTTCTTCCTCGGCCGGCCCTGGTCGACGTACTCCTGCTCGATTAAGCTTCTGTGCTCTTCGACCCAAGGGCCGACCACTTCAATGTGTTGTAGCGCGACTCGGTGTGCCCTTTCAAAATCAGTGCATCGACCATCAATGCCGACATGTAGTGAGCGGAAGCCCTCGCGGTGACCATATCCATTGAGCCTGCCGAGGTGCTTCTTTGTGAGTATTCCAACATCCTCGTTCTCGGTGGTTAGATAATTCTGGCAGAAGGAGATGCACTCGTAGATCAGAAAGCCCTTGGCTATGCTTCCATCTGGACGAGACCTATTGTGAACGAATCCTTTGATGACACCGTTTAGCCTTTCAAATGGCATCATGTTGTGCAGGAATGTCGGCCCGAGCTGGATGATGTCGTCCACGACATGTACAAGCAGATGCACCATGATGTCGAAGAATGCGGGCGGGAAGTAAATATCAATCTCGCATAGTATCATCACGATCTCTTCCTGTAGCCTGTCGAGCTGCTTCACACCGATCGACTTCCTAGATATGACGTCGAAAAAGTTACAGAGGCTAAACAACATCTCACGGACATGCTCGTCCATTATCCCACGGATCGCAACGGGGAGTATCTGCGTCATCAGCACGTGACAGCCGTGAGACTTCATACCTCTGAACCTCTTCCTCGCCACGTCCAGATATCTGCTTATCTTCCCCGAGTAACCGTGAGGAACTTTCACTCCTAAGAGGCACCTAAAAAACTGCTCGAGCTCCTCCAGACTCAGAGTGAAGCAGGCAGTGCGAAGCACCACCTCATTCTTCTTAACTCTTTTGTGGCGACCTTGAGTCACTTCCTGATGATGATGATGATCATCATCATCACTATCAGGGTACTGAAGATCTTTCTTTATGCCAAGCAATTTAAGGTCCTTTCTTGCTTTTGGCCCATCCTTGGTCCTCTCCGGCATGTTCAGTAGAGTGCCAAGCAGACTCTCGGTAACGTTCTTCGTGATGTGCATTGCATCGAGGCTATGGGGAGTGTGGAGGACCTTCCAATATGGCAGGTCCCAGAAAATAGACCTTGCTTTCCATACACCCAGCAGCGGCTTTGTCCTCGGTCGTTTTTTTCCAGGCGCAGGCCAATCTACCCAATTATTCAAAATCTCCTCGATTTCTTCGCCGCTCCTCGGACGTGGGGCTCTTTCGAGCTCGTCCTTACCATTGAATAGGTCACCACGTTTTCTCCACAGGTGATCCATGCGGAGCCACTTTTGAGTACCTTGGAACACGGTTTTCAAAGACCTAGGATCCCTTGGTAGCTGGAGATGCGGTGTCTCATCCATGCACTTGACGCATGCATTGTGTCTATGGTTCACCTGGGCTGATACATATGCGTAACCAGGATAGTCCTGCACGGTCGTGAGCAACGCGGCTCTCAGATGGAAATATTCTTTAGTGTAGGCGTCCCACGTACGGGCCGGCGTCTCCCACAAGCTGGCTAACTCCTCTCTCAATAGCCCGAGATACATATGCATATCGATACCTGGTTGTTTCGGCCCCTGAATAAGAATGCTCATGTGTACATACCTTTGCTTCGTGCATAGCCACGGGGGGAGGTTGTATGGCCATACAAACACGGGCCAGGTGCTATGCGTGCTACTCTAGTTTCCAAAAGGATTGAGTCCATCGGTGCTCATACCCAGCCTGACGTTCCTTGCATCGCCCCCGAACTCTTCGAACTCGATGTCTAATGCGTTCCACTGGCTAGCGTCTGAAGGGTGTGTTAGGATCTTGCCCTTCTCTAGATCATCTTTGGGTTTCTCTCTTTCCGCGTGCCATTGCATGAGCTTTGCTTCCTTAGGATCTACGAAATATCGCTGCAGACGAGGGGTGATAGGAAAGTACCATACCACTTTTCGAGGAACTTTCTTGTTCCCTCTCTTGTACCGTCCTTGGCCACACACCGGACAAGTGGTTCTATCCGCGTACTCGTTCCGATAAAGTGCGCAATCATTGATGCATGCGTGGTATTTAATCTATGGTAGGTCGAGAGGGCACACGATTTTCTTGGCCTCCTTGATACTTGTTGGCAATGTGTTCCCCTTAGGAAGTCGGTCGTGCCAGTATTCCATGTTCGCGTTGAACCTCACATCGGTCCATTTGTGTTCGGCCTTCATCTCTAGAGCCTTGAGCGTTACACTCAAACGTGTATCCTCAGGGCGACACCCAGGATACAATGGAGTCATCCCATCTACCTCCATTTGGGCCAGCTTGGCTTTCTCTCTGGCTGCAGCTTTGTCGTTGCTTGTCTCCTTGAGGAGTAGTTCTTGAACATGAGGGTCCTGCAAGATCGAAGTTAGCAGCGTTTGTGTGTTCGCGTCTTCTCCTTCTTCATGATCATGCCCATCGTCATCTCCTTCGTCATGATGATCATGCCCGCTGGCATCTCCTTCGTCATGATGATCATGCCCGCTGGCATCTCCTTCGTCATGATGATCATGCCCGGTAGACTCTTCGTCTTCTCGCCCGCCCACGTCTTCGTGACCACCACCATGTCCTGCCGGCGCCTCATTGAGGTCGCGCATGAAACCGCGCCTAAGCAGGTGACCCTCCAATTGTCCAGATTCAGGGTCGATCCAGCGCTGCAGTTTGCATGTTCGACATGGACATCTTATCATGGTCTTGTTGTTCAAAATCATGTCCTCCTTCACGCCTTTCTTGTACATAGCAATTCAACCTTCGCTCATCATGAGGACCATGGTTGCCTGAGCGGTCAAAACAAAGAGTATAGGTGAGAACCACACCATATGAACACACACATGCATGAATGCTAGCCGGAAAAAATTCGCATGACCTTTCCTAAAATTAGGACATATGGGTAGTGCAAAATTTTGCTGAAATGGAAATGAATCAACATTTCGGCAAACATCCATGCAACCACACCGGCCGGGCCCGACAACAACAAGCAAACAACAAAAAACTTCCTCCCATTGCAAACATTCATGCACCACACACAAGCATCGTCTCGCCATGGATCGCACACACACACCGCCCGCGCGACAAGCTTCACCTACATGTTCATGATGGCCAAGTACTCACCTATAGTATACACAATAATAGCGAGACGAGACCGCACGATGAGAGAGTGTGGACAAATAGATCTACAATGCAAGTTGGTGGAGAGGAAATTAGTAAACAAATAGAGATGTGAGAGAGAAAAGTAAGGAACTTTTAGATCTAGAAGTTGGAGCGAAGCTTCCACTTACCAATCTATGGATTAAAGTAGGTTTAGATAAAAGAAAATAGAGAAACTATGGGCAAGATGGGGTGTGAGAGAGGAGGAAGACGAGTTGGGAGGAGGTAGAGATGTGAAATGGGTGGTGGTGGATAGATAGATAAGAAAGCTAGCTCTTGTCACCTTTTTAACATGGATCTGGACGCCCTCATCTGTGGCGCATATGGAGGAAATGCGCCACAGATGCGGCAACTTCTGTGGCGCATAAGTCCATATGCGCCATAGAAGTGGGTGAATACGATTCCCTGTGTGGGGCCCACCTCCAAGTTCTGTGGCGCATGTTGGACTTATGCGCCACAGAAGTGAAACACATATGTGGCACATATATCAACATGCGCCACATAACTTGGGTGAATTATATTCCATGGTGGGGCCCCCCTCCATGTTCTGTGGCACATGAGGAAATATGCGCCACAGAAGTTGCCTCTTCTGTGGCACATATTTCAGAATGCGCCACAGAACTTGGATCATCCCCCCCGCCGGCGGGTCCCACCAATCTTCTATGGCGCATGTTCTGGACAATGCGCCACAGAACTTCCAATCTTCTGTGGCGCATGCTTTCTGGTGCGCCACTGATGTTTTCCTGTGGCGCATAGTTTGGCATATGCGCCACTGAACATCTTGTCTATCTATAGGCTGTTTCCTAGTAGTGGTAGTAGCGGATGGTTGGGTTCTGAATGGTGGACATCTTCTTTTGATAAAAGTGCTTGCCACCATTAACATAAATAACCTCCCAAGTCTCTCCACTTGTGATGCTATAGAGGTTAGTAACATTGGGTTCCCCAGTATGAGGGAAGCTGAAAGCATTGCAAAATTGTTCGAAACTTACATCATAGTGCTGTCGGTTCATGGTGAAGCTTATTGTGCACAAATTACCTTTTTCCCCGTGGTCGTCGTAGAAGGAGGCAAGGAACTCGTGGGTAAGTTTGGCGTAGGTGTTGTGGCTTGCGAAGCCAAGTACTGCCAACCCCACCCTGCTGCACATGAGGTTGAAATCCCCCTTCAACCCTGCCGTGCTGAGAAAGTTGTGGTCGACCCAACGTGTGGGCAGCACCTTCCTCGATGAGACAATGTCCAACTTGGAGTTGTGCGGAGCTCGGGACCCCGAGCTTGAGCCCTCACCCCGTTGGCGCTTGCTCAAGCGAAAAAGGTTACCGATTTTTTTCATCGTGATGTACTTAAAATTTTCACCATAAAACCTTAGGCATATAGTTTCTATATGATATATGAACGATTCTACGTGGAAAAATTCAATCCTAACGTGAGAAATTAATAGGAAAAACAAAATAAGCTTGAGTTCATCCACTAGATCAATATGAGAGTTTCAACTATGGAAATCTGAAAATAAAGCATGGATAGGGAGAGAAACATACCGATCTATTGATTCCCAACTCAAACAAATGAAATCTGCGAAGAATCAAGAGTTCTAGGTGGATTTTGAGAGGTTTGGAGAGAAAATATGAGGAGAGGAGGAAGACCTAGCCGCCCGGTGCGATTTTGTGGTTGCACCGAACTATACGGCCGAAACTATACGGGCGGGTGATGTTGTTCCGCCCGTATAGTTGCGGCGGTGCCGCCAACTAGGGTTTGTTTATACAGAAAATAGCTATCCAGGCATAACTATATGGCCAAATCACAGTGATCCCGCTGTATAGTTGGTCGTTAAACTGTTTGCCTCTCGAGATAAATTTCTGAAACTAGCATCGATATCTATACTACCGGAACTATATCGCCAGAATTTTTTATTCCCACCGTATAGTTGGTCGTTAAACTCTCAGTACCTTTCAGAAATTTTTGTATGAAGGCATCGATATCTATACGACTGGAGCTATACGGCCGGAATTTTTATTCCCGCCGTATAGTTGGTCGTTAAACTCTCTGTACCTTTTAGAAATTTTTATATGAAGGCATCGATATCTATACTACCGGAGCTATACGGCCAATTTTTTTATTCCCGCCATATAGTTGGTCATTAAAATCTCTATGCCTTCGAAGAAAATTTGTTGATGGCAAAGATAACTATACGACCAAAACTATATGGCCAGAATTTTATTCCCGCCGTATCGTTGGTCGTTAAACCATCAGTAGTCATCAAAAAATTTCTATTTCTTCGAGGATACCTTCTTATCCCATAACTTAGCGAAATACCTAGTTTTTAACATAAAAATGATTGTAAAAACTATCGACCAACATTAACATATTAAAAGCAAAATTTTAGCTTCTGTAAATAAAAAACTCAAAATTTTATTCTTATTTTTATTCTCTACTCATTCAATCGACGTTTCTAATACTTTTTGACAGCTGCATCTTCACGGGCGCGCTTCCGCAAGAATGTTTGTGAAAAAGTGGTGGAAATACGATGAACTTCTTATTCTTTATTCTACTATATTGACAAAAATCAGTTGGGTCCCATTAAGCATTTATTAAGAATGGTTGAATAACTCAACCTCTTCTCTCTTCTCGAATTCTTATCTTTGGTTGCCCCTTATCAAGGGAACTTACCACATGAACTTGTTTTGCTGGCAGAACATATCTTTCTCCTGCTTCTAGCTTCTTTGGAAAATACCGGATGATTTCAGCATCATAAACATTGAAGATTATCTTCCCTTCTGCACAATCTACTGATGCACCTGCAGTACTGAGGAAAGGTCTTCCAAGTATTATAGATATCTTTCATCTTCTGGCATTTCAAGAATAATAAAATAAGTGGGAATAACATGCTCATCTATCCTAAGTAAGACATCCTCAATCATACCAACGGGTTGTTTAGTGGACTTGTTAGCCATCTGTAAAGTGATAGTAGTAGGAGAATACTCACCTAATCATAACCTTTTATAGAGGGAGTATGTGATTACTCTAACTCCTGCTCCTAGATCACATAATGCATTGTGAATATCTATTTTATCTATTGAGCAAGAAATAGTTGGTATTCCAGGATCTCCAGACTTAGACAACAGCTTCCCGTTAGTAGGATAGCTAGTTACCATGGCAACATTTTCAGTTATTTCTTTCTTTCTACTAAGAATATCACGAAGGAATTTACTATAAGTGGGAACTTTGATTGAATCCGCAAATGGAATTTCCATACGAAGGTCACTAAGTGCCTTTGTAAAAGAATTATAAATTACCTGATCCGGTGCTTTCTTTTTTCGATCTGGATAAGGAAGCTTTTTCTCACCTAACTTACTCTTGTCTTTTACCTTTTGTGGAGGGTCAGGATGTTTCGTTGCTTTCTTTTGTTGCTGCTTATTGCTTTTATTCTTTTCTACTATAACAACTTCATCTTCCTTGCTTATTTCTTTATCTTCTCTTGGATCAATCGTCTCTACATCAGAGTCATAATGATCACCTTATGCATCATTTTGGTCCTCCTTAGTTTGATCTTGTGTTTCAGTTTCATCTTGAGGATCCACCAATGTATCATCTTCTTGGCTTGCTTCGAGCAAGGCTTTTTCCTTTCGCTCTTTTTCGGCTTCATATTCCGGTGGTCCTAAAGGTCCTATAACAACTGTACCCCTTCTTGTGACAACATTAGTAGAAACAGGAATATCTTTATCTTTACGAAGAAAAATCTGATAACCAGATGCTATTTGTTCACATTGGGTTTCAATCATACTAAGGTACTTGTGAAATAATTTTATTTCTTGGCCAATCTCATCATAATTTTCAGTGAATTCTGCCAAAATCTTTTTGTGTTTTTGGAAATGCTTATGCAAGTTATTATGAGATTTTACTTGTCGATGTTTTAATTCTTGGAAAACTTTTCTAGTTTCATCTTCTTCAGTTAAAACTTATAACAAATCTAATTTGTTTTCCTTAACAAGTTCATAAGATATACCTTTTTCTTTCATAGTTTTACGTACCTCAGGCATAAGATCAGGAGTTATCCGAAGTATCCCTTTTTCCGTATTAGTGCCAAAATTAGGATTATATAAAGAATCATTCTTAGCCCTAGTAGACATTAATTCCAAACATTCTTTAATAGTTAAAGTAATTATTGATCCTCCTGCTGAGAAGTCAAGCAACTCTCTACATCGAGTATTGAGACCATGGTAAAATAAATGGCAAATTGTTAGTTCATAATAGCCATGATTAGGAATACTATTGATCATTCCAAAGAATCTTTCCTAGGCTTGTGGGTAGTTTTCTCCCACGTTCTGACTAAAGTTGCCTATGTTGTTTCTTTGTTCAGGTACCTCTTTAAAAGGAATAAACATGTTTATGAATTTGGTAATGTAGTTTTCCCAACATTTAATGTAATGGCGAGGGAGAGAATATAACCAGTCTAGAGCTTTACCTTTAAGAGACCATCAAAATAATTTAAGACGAGAGAAGTCTCATGGCAAACCTTTTGGTCCAAGCGATATTATCACATCGTCAAACTCTCTAATATGTCTTCCTGGGTCTTCATCTTCCCTTCACCTGAAAGCTTTCTCCTGCAAAATTTTAATAATCCCACCATCAAATCGATATTCTCTAACTCTAGGATTAGGGAACTCTATTGGTTGTTTAAGAAATTCGGAACTTGGAGCACTAAATTCCCTGAGAGTTTTCTCAGGTTTCATAGGAGTTGTCCTATAAATAGACATGATTTCCATAATATCACTCAGGTTTTCAACTTCAACTTTATTTGATCTTAAAAGTTTTTCAATAATTACTTCGCGCCTCTGAGCAGGCATGCGCTCAATATAATCTGGCAGGTAGGTCCCACCAGAGTGTGTAGACCTTTTGTCTCCTAAGGAGAACATTTTATAGTAGCAAACCTGAAATGTCAAAAGACAAACACTTAGCGCTTAGCTCCCAGGCAGTGGCGCCAGAAAATAGCTTGATGTCTGCAAGAGCACAGATTGTTTGTAGCTAGTTTCGAAGTTCAAATATCAATCCCACAGGGAGCCCAAAGGTAAGTGTTTATAGGTGAAGTCTCCGTCACACCTGAAGTTGTCACAGGTCTTCGAGTGAATTGACTGCAAGTGTTGAAAATAGGAATCGGTTTTTGATTAAATGAGATGTATTTAAATAGAACTAAAATGTAAACTTCAGAAATATAAAGCATAAAAGTAAAGAACGACTTGGTTATTTCTTGTTTTCTACAGATGGCGAAAAAGGTGTGGGGACATTCAGTTCATGGTGATAGTGACTGTGCCAGGTGGATGAGTGATAAATGTAACCATTATAATCTTTTAAATATATGTGTAGGCGAGCAACCCATAATTAGCCGGAACTCCTCTTGGTAGATTTCATCCCAACTTCTATAATCCTACTAGTCTGTTACCAAAATCATGGTCAAACACTAGACGATTAAGACCCTTCAGGTCGCTTAGCGATTAAGCTCTTTGGATCGGACTAATGCAATAAGCACAGTGGTTACTCGTTATCCTCGAGTCAACTAGCTTTCCATTGATATCCCCATGTCATCCGGGGGTCACCGGTCCACTAGCAAACACGATCTTATCTATGTAGAACAAAGTATCATGTTGTCGGGGCCCTTAATTAAACAACAAGCATTAGAAATCCCACATATAGTCAAGCAACATAATATAGTAATTAGAATCAATCACAAACTAATGGAAAATATGAAGGCACATCACATCTCGCCAATCCCCTACATCTCCCATGCCCAAAGGAATTACTCACATATGTGAGAAGAACGGATCATCAATATAATTGAATAAAGCGAATTCGTCTTTGTGTTACCGTGGAGATCCACAATAAGAATAGAAAAATATCCAACACAATTCAAGATGGGAAGAAACAATCTCAAACCCTAGTCTTGCAAGGTGGAGATCCCTCTCTCTCTCAAGTACAAGTAGTGGCTATGGGGGTGTATTGGCTAGGAGGTTGAAGATTGTGGAGCGAGATGAAGAACGTCTTTCCCTTCTTCTCCGGATCTCTTCTTTCTCCCTTCTGGATGGTATGGCGGCTGCTGCGTTGTGTTTTCGTCCTTGGCCCCTTCATGAAAGTTGTCCCTTTTGACAAGACAGATGCGCCGATAACTATATGGCGGAACTATACGGCCGGAAAAATATTCCCTCCGTATAGTTGGTCGTTAAAGCTTCTGTGAGCTCCCCTCGCGTGCTTCCAAAGTGAGACTCGCATGTTTTCCCTAGAATATTGTATTTCTCTAGTAAAATCCTTCTGTTGACGTTCAGAACCTGAAACACACATTAAAAACCAAGTTTTCTTTGCTACCGAAGTATTAGCATTAGGTAAAGCCAGAAAACGATCAAATCCGAGAGAAAACCATCAAATAAAGCCATCAAAAATGTGTCAAATCTCACAGCTATCAATGTACTATGGAGACCTTAAATCTAAATGTAGTGGTTGGACTTTATGTCCTAATAATTTCCTTGTTTGCTCTTAATTGGCCTTGGGATCATCACTAGGTGTGTATTTGCTCATGTATATGGTTGCACCTATCTACGACTCCTCTCTAGAAGAAACAATAAAAAGACTATCCATGTGCGCTCACTAATTGTGACAACCAAACGAATGATATAGCCGTTTTCCTTAACACTTGATCCCTTGAGAGACTTGCTCCCACTTCCCTAGCTCACTTTACTTGCAATAGTTCACCTATAGTATTTACTTCCAAAACTTCACTGTTTTCTAGTTAGAGCAAAAACAACCACACACACGCAAACTCTAGTTCCTAGCTTTGCATGAATAGCCACATAAGTGGATTATAGGGATTTAGAGAATAGATAGTTTACCTTTAGCTCCTCGTGGGTTCAAAACTCAAATACTTATCGAATTGTACTATAGTGGTTCCCTGCTGTAACATCCCAGCATTAGAGTTTAGAAATAAGCTAAGATGAGATGTGTGCATTGCATTCATGCATAGAAAATCCGGATAATTTTCGCGCTTTTAAATAAAACTTGTCAAAGAGATTGAAGCTTCTATTAACTTAGTGGAACTGAAGTAGATCATCAAGTTGATTGCGATAAGTTTCAATATGATCTTTGCTAAAAACCTTATTTTGGGTAATATAATTTGATCTAAGGGTAGATCAAATGTAATAAAACTAAGTCACAACACACTACTTAATAAGGAGTACTAGATCTTCTAGAGATCATTACATGGTATTCCATACAACAAATCAAGGATGAATACTTAATATTCTAATGATGATATCAAGGTATTATCTACCACAAACCCTGAATACCAAGTCAAGTATATAACTTAAGTAAATGAAACCCCATAACTAAACTTTGATATACTTGCTTGCCATAGTTATTCCTACCATTGGTATCATGGTAGTTCTTAAACTTAACTCTTATCACAAATAGAGTAGAAAGGGAAGCCAAGCTAATACCATCCATCACATACCCTTAGGGTCATGTGAATTGATGACAATCCTATTTAACCAAGTCCTAGTGCCAAGTGATCATCAGTGTTGAGTGACCAATTCTTGACCAAGCACTTGTTAACCTTTAGCTTTGACCTATTATATTAACCTTCCAAAGACTTTAAGTAAATTAATAAGAAGAAGGAATTAGATATGGTTGAGTGTACCATCATCAATGGAATGTGATCCTTAGTGGAGATCAAACCATTGGATGTTGGAGGAGTTAACTCACTCATGAGTTAACTAGAAGAGTATTTAAACTCATGAGTTTAGATAGTAAATATGAAGCTATAAGAAAGCTAGTAGTAGTCGAGAATCCAATGATGATCTTGTTAAGACAAGTAGGTATAAACCTAAAGTAAGTTTCCTTAACAAGATAAATCCTATAGAGAGACTAGTACAAGTCCACTGCTTAGTGTTAATATATCTTGATCAGACAATTGGAAGCCTAAGCTAAGCATGATCAAGGGTTGGTGGTCATTATTCTCAAGTCAATTGAGGATAGATGATTAGGTATTAAAGAAGAGTTGTGAGTATACCAAATTAGGTAAAGCCCTAGTGATACATTGCTTACGTATCTATAATTTTTGATGTTCCATGCTTATTTTATATCTACTTTCTTATGTTTTGTCCACACTTTGGAGTATTTTTATACAGTTTCTTGGACTAACCTATTAACAAGATTCCACAGTGCCAACTGGCTTTTTTCTGCTGTTTTTGGTTCCAGGAAAGTCAAAAAATGAATATTCTCGGAATTGGACAGGACAAAAGCCAAAGTCAATATTTCACGGAAGGGGACATGGAGCCAGAATATGAGACAGAGAGGGGCCAGAGGCCAGCCACACCACCTGGCCGCGCGGCCAGGCCTGGCCCGCGCCAAGGGGTGGTGTGGCCGCCTAGGGCACCCCCTCGGCCTCCCCTTTCGCCTATAAGATGCCTCCGATACAGAAACCCTAAGTACCCGATCAAAATTCCACGAAAGAGTCTGTAGCCGCCGTCATCTCCATCCCTATATCGAGAGGGATCTGAAGCTCTTCCCGGCACCCTGCTGGAGGGGAGAATTCACCCTGGAGGCCTTCTTCATCACCATGCAAGCCTCTAGTGTGATGCATTTGTCCCGTCCAATTCCGAGAATATTCATTTTCTGACTTTCCTTGAACCAAAGACAACAGAAAACAGGCAGCTGACACTGTGGCTCTTGTTAATAGGTTAGTCCAAGAAATCATATGAAAAGTACTCCAAAGTATGGACAAAACACAAGAAAGTGGATGAAATCAAGCATGGAACATCAAAAATTATAGATACATTTGCAATGTATCAACATCCCCAAGCTTAACTCCTGCTCGTCCTCGAGTAGGTAAGTGATAAAAAGAAAGAATAATTTTTGAGGTGACATGCACCATCAAAGACTTGATCAAAGTATTTGTAAAACACTCAAAGCTAGGATCATGGTACTTCAATCATAACATGAAAGACAAAGTTCTAGCAATAAGAAAAAGAAACTATGATGCAACATGAAAAGGCACAAACAAAAGATTCATGAATAACAATGCTTTGCAAGACATTTGTTTGTTTCACATAAAGAAAACATAGCATAGTGGCATTCAGCTTGTCCCTCATAGAGTAGCAAACATAAATGCATAGGACACCTTCAAAGTTTACAAAAGTGACTAGATACAAATAGTTAAAAACGAGCAATATCAAGGTATGCATCAATCAACAAGTCTTGGCACAATGCACATAGAACTAAGAATGGCCACTATGCTCTCAAGAAAGTTCTCAAAGAATAAGTGGAGACTCAACAAGTAAAAGAAAAGGTTTTGCATAGTTTGAAAGGCTTCCAAATGCTGAAAGTATGGTATTCATTAGCTTTGAGCTCTCATTGCCCCTATCATAAGCATCTTTAATGTGGTTAAGGCGAAAGTGAGGTCCAATCTGAGTTATATGCTTGACAGACTATAAACTGAAAATCCCAAGTCCCTTGAGTACGAGGGCCGGTCCTCATGCTACTCAACTTTAGTTACCGGCAAGTTCTTGTCATCGTAAGTATGTGCGTATCATTAAGAACCGCCAACGGGGTACCCCTTGCCCGATGATACGGAAGAATCCCCATATCAAAATGACAAGGCAAGCAGACAATGAGTATCTCAGCAATCTTCTTATTTACCATGGGAAAATGGTGCTTTTTTTTCTCTTTCCTATTTTCATAAATCTCTGTTTTTTCTTTTCTCAATAGCAATCTTTCTCTTTTTTTATAAGAAGAATGCTTCATAGATATCATTATGGTTACGCTGCAGGTTTCCTCCATGTCAGCATGGATTAGACCAGCGGCCCAGGCGTTTCTCTAACACACATACATAAATCCATGGACTTACAAGCTCCCCTTTTATTTCACACCGACGAAATCCGCAAACAAAAGAGCAAGGTATCAACTGGGTATATATTTACAAGTGTTGAAAGCGTTCCCCGTGACAGCACGGTTCTGCTAATCCCCAGCCTATAATTAGTGAGCATATAACTTTCATGGAGAGTTCACAATGGTTCAAGTTTATTAAGTGCAGGAAATAAAGTGTGCCATCAAGTTCGTGAGAGCTTTACTAACTAACTTTCTCATAACAAGCAAACATTTTATTCGGAAGAAAACAAGGCATATTGAATATGCACGGAAGTAGCAAATGATGCTAATAGGTAGGTATGGTGGACACTTTGGCAATATTTGGTTTAGGGAGTTGGAAACATGAGTAAAACACTCAGTGGAAGTGAAGGCTAGCAATAGTAAGGGAGCGACAAACGAGAGAGCAATAATGGCCATAATCATGTAGAGCGACAAAACATCATTGATCAAAGCATAAAGTGATACTACAAGTTGAAAACTAAAAGATCATAAAGGCTATGGTGACTTGAGATAGTCATAACATGGTGTGAGCATGTGCCAAGTCAACCCAAATAAAGCATCAAAGGAGAATACCAATATACTATGCTTTAATATGCTAAAACAACGCATGATTCATCCAAGGCACATTAAGCAATCTCAATTGTTTATAACGAGTCATGCTACAACAAAGAATACTAAGCATAAAGCCAAAACAATATCAAGCATGGCATGACAAAGCATAGGCCATAGTCAGAAACAAGCTCTCTTTACCACTTAAGCATGAGCTTTCCTACTCTTTTCTAATCCAAACCAGACTATTTGAACACCAATGCATGAAAGAGGGGGTCTAACCAATTTATTCAGAAAACTAAGAAAACCACGCAAACTAAAAACCAAAACGAAAACGAAAAAGAAGACGCTTCAAGAACAACACAACTGTGCATGAAACAATAAAAATGAAGTGTTTGGAAGAAACCTGGGATTTTTATTGATGAAGAAGGGGATGCCTTGGGCATCCCCAAGCTATGACGCTTGTACTTCTTGGATATTTCTTGGGGTGACACGTGTGGCATCCCCAAGCTTGAGCTTTAGTCCATCCTTCATCTCATTACTCATTCCTTCCATACACCTAAAATTTTTCCTTCATACAAAACTTCACACAATTTTTATTAGCAACATTAGTGCACTCAAGATAATAAGTATTTAGGTTCATTTCTAACACCAATAAACTTCCATTAAAACACTAGATACTGTAGCACTTCCCTCAAAAAGCTCAATTCCCCAAAAGAACTCAAGAAGGAACTAACAAGAAGCAAATGCAGAAAATGGCAGAAATCTGTCAAAACAGACCAGCAGGTAAATACGAATTTTTTCGAAGACCTTCTGTTGCTCAAATCAAAAAGTGTTGAACTAACTAAAGTTATATAACAAACTGGGGCAGAAGCACAAAAAATTACAGCTCAATCCGACGTACAGAGCTATCTCAGGAATGTTTACGGTGAAGCACAAAAATCTGTTTCGGGACAGCAACTTTCCCAATCATTACTTCTCTCTCATTAGAAGTTACTCTTGGCACAAAAAACAAATAAAAAGGATAAGGAGCGGTTATTACAGAGGTAATAACTTCCAAGACTCATCTAAAACTTTTGGGTTATCTCTCAATAAGTACTTTTCTTTAACGCCTTTAAGTTAGGCATAAGGAAAAACTAAAATGGATAGAATAGAAGTAAGCGGAGATAATCATGGTGAAAACATTGTTTTGTTCAATGAAATCATTTTTTTAACAAGGTTGATCAGGTCTTGTTACCAAAACAATTCCATATGAGACAAAACTTTTTATCCCACTAATGATTATGTTACCTCAACCTTGATAGCAATGGTCCCAATCATAATAGTTTCAAAAATTTCTCTTCGTATGGGACAATATATTTCTCCAACTTGAATGCCCTCAACATGTTCATTTGAATTCAAACCATAAGTCCTTTCAATCTTCTTAAGGAAATAGACAATGTGTTAATTCAAGGTCAACTTCCCTTGATTACAATTAATAATAGCTCCTGCAGTATTTAAGAAAAGGTCTCCCAAGAATAATAGGCATATTATCATCTTCAGGCATAAAAGTTTGAGAGGATGCTCTGATAAGAAATATGAGTTGAAGTAAAAGAGAGCATGAAGGACAAAATCCAAAACACATTTAAGTCTAAACCACTTCCTATGCATAGGAATCGTGTATGCAAATAAATTTGCGAAGAACAAAGTGACAGGCATAGGAAGATAAAACAAGAGAACTTCAAAACTTTCAGCACATAGAGAGGTGTTTCAATACCATGAAAACTTCCACAACCATATTTTCCTCTCTCATAATAATTTTCAGTAGCCTCATGAAGAAACTCAACAATATAACTATCACATAAAGCATGCTCTTCATGATCTACAAGCACTAGAGCTTTATTATAAACATTTTCAAGAGAAACCTCAGGAACATAACATTCATCCTCCTTTGGTAAGCATGGAGGACAATCAAATAATGTAAGGATAAAGAGTTACTCTCATTAGAAGGTAAGCATGGGTAGCTAATCCATTCTTCCTCCATTTGTTCATCACTCTCCTCCTCTTTTTCATCTAATGAGATTTCAGGTTCATCAATTTCTTCTTCCATAGGATCCTGCAAGGCACTAGTCTCTTCCATTTGTGGAAAGCATCTATTAAAATATTCAGGAATATAGCAATCTTCATCCTTGTAATTATCAAAGCAAAAATTAAGTATACCATACACCTCATATTTGTAAGGTGAATCATCAATATTTTCAAGCAATAAATTCTTCAATTTGTTCTGCATCATAAAAGTCATAAATTCCTTTAGCATAGGAAGATATGGTAT
This sequence comes from Avena eriantha, assembly GCA_910589775.1. NCBI lineage: Eukaryota > Viridiplantae > Streptophyta > Magnoliopsida > Poales > Poaceae > Avena > Avena eriantha. The sequence goes on from OU342740.1 coordinate 25,143,423, forward strand.
CATTATCACTATACTCACATTGAAAAGGGAGGTGTTTATACCTCTTTCTGCAACAAGACTCATCACAGCAATAAGTAACATTATAACTAGAGCACACATTCCTAGCAATGGTATACAATCTATCAATTTGTTCCCATAAGTGGTTCCCTTTTGTGACAAGCGGTGTTCCTTATAATAATATTTTTCATCTTCCGTGAACCCACCTTGCCAATAAGCTTCAGTTTCAAAGAAACCACCCATTGACAACAAGCATGATAAAGCAAGACAATAACAGACCAACGAAAATAACAACTAGAGTAGGAACTATTTTTTTTGTATTTTTGATAAAGAAACAAGCAAACAAGGAGAAAGATAAACTTAGCTTGAACAATAGAGATTCCAAGTGAACTTGATAAATAAAGCTATGCTCCCCGGCAACGGCGCCAGAAAATAGTCTTGATGACCCACAAGTATAGGGGGTGTATCGCAGTATTTTTGAGGGAAGTGAAACCCAATTTATTGATTCGACACAAGGGGAGCCAAAGAATATTTATAAGCCTTAACAACTGAGTTGTCAATTCAGCTGCACCTGGAAACAATCTTGCTGACAGCAGTTTATCAGTAGCAACAGTTTTGTAGTAGGAATAGTAAAGTAACAGCAGTAGTAAAGCAAAGATAGTAGTAACAAAAGCAGTAAACAGTGGGATTCGAGTGCGGTAGGCATAGGGATGGATGGACGGGCGTGGCATGGACAAGACAATTCACATAGCAATCATAACATAGGGCAATTGCAGATAAATAAGATAAAGCACCCAAGTACTAGACAATCCTAGGCATGTGTTCCATATATAGTCATACGTGCTCGCAATGAGAACTTGCACAACATCTTTTGTCCTGTCAGCCCGTTGGCAGCGGGGCCTCTAGGGAACTACTGGCAATTAAGGTGCTCCTTTTAATAGAGCACCGGAGCAAAGCATTAACACTCCGTGAACACATGTGATCCTCACATCAAAGCCTTTCCCTTCCGGTTATCCCGATTTCTGTCACTTCGGGGCCATAGGTTCCGGACAACAACGTGTGTATACAACTTGTAGATAAGACCAGAAACAATACTATCATAATGAATCAATAATAAGTTCGGATCTGAAATCATGGCACTCGGGCCCTAGTGACAAGCATTAAGCACAACAAAGTTGCAACAAAGTTATAAAGCACTAATAAAAGATATTAGGCACCATGCCCTAACAATCTGATGCCATTACATGAATGATCTCATCCAATCCCTACCATCCCCATAGCCTACAATGGGGGATTACTCACTCATAGATGGGGGAAACATGGATGGTCGATGAAGATGATGGTGAAGATCGATGCAGATGGCTCCGGGGGCACTTCCCCGTCCCGGCAGGGTGCCGGAACAGAGACTTTCTGTCCCCCGAATCTCCCCTTCGGTGGCGGCGGTGGAGCGGAACTTTTCGTGGAAAAACGTCGAACCCCCCGAAGTTTTTAGGTCAGAAGGCTTCTTATAGGCGAAGAGGGAGACCGAGGGGGTGCCTGGGGCCACCACACCATGCCCTGGAGTGGCCAAGCCCAGCCCGCGCCTGGGGGTGGTGTGGCCAGGCCCTGGCCCTCCTCTGTCTCGTATTCTGGCTCCATGAGTCTTCTGGAAAAATAGGCACTTTGGCTTTTGTCCTGTCCAATTCCGAGAATATTCATTTTCTGACTTTCCTGGAACCAAAAACGGCAGAAAACAGGCAGCTGGTACTGTGGCTCTTGTTAATAGGTTAGTCCAAGAAATCATATGAAAAGTACTCCAAAATGTGGACAAAACACAAGAAAGTGGATGAAACCAAGCATGGAACATCAAAAATTATAGATACATTTGCAATGTATCAAGGTACCTTTATGACCATTACTTTGGGTGCTGCAACAAAGCTTCTTGATAATATGATGGTGAACTATTCTGAATGGCATACCGAGAGAGCTCCACAAGGTAAGAAGGTAAATTCTGTTGAAGAAACCTCCTCCTTGAGTGATAAAATTGATGTTATTATGTATATGCTTGTTAATGGGAAAGCTCATATTGATCCAAATCATGTTCCCTTAGCATCCTTGGTTGCTCAAGAAGAGCAAGTTGATGTGAACTTTATAAGACAAAATAATATTACCAACAATGCCTACAGGAATAATTTTGGTAATAATAATTATAGGCCATATCCTCCCAATAATGGTAATGCTTATGGCAATTCCTACAACAATAATAGGAGTGCACCCTATGAACTTGAAGTTATGCTTAAAGATTTTATTAGTAAACAAACTGCTTTCAATAAAACTATTGAGGAAAAACTCTCTAATGCTGAAAGAAATATAGCATTGATGGCCCAAAATATATCGAGCTCGTTGGGGAACCCCAAGAGGAAGGTATGATGAGCACAGCAGCAAGTTTTCCCTCAGTATGAAACCAAGGTTATCAATACAGTAGGACCAAGGAAACACCCCAAAGGTGTAGCTAGCTGAACGTTGGCAGGGCGCACTACCGGTGCCAGCAGCAACGTGGAGACCTGCACAACACAACCACAGAAATTTGCCCCCAATTTACGATGAGGTTGTCAATCTCACCGGTTTTGCTGGAAAAAAAGGATTAAACGTATCGAATGGAAGGAAGTAATAGTTTGCAGAAAGTAAACACAAAGCAGTAAACAGTTGATTGTAGATTGAATGTAAAACAAAGGATAGGGGTCCATAGTTCACTAGAGGTGGCTCTCCTTAAGATAGATAACATGCTGTGTGAAAAAATTACAGTGGGGCAATTGACAAACATCGAGAAAGCATACAAGCATATACTAATCATCTTGACTCCTTTGAGATTCGATTGGGCATTACAACATTATACATAGACCGCCATCCAACTACATCTATGACTAATAATCCATCTTCAGGTTATCATCTAAACATGAAAGCACAAAGGAGGAGAACCAGCCATCTAGCTACTACATGGACCCGTAGTCCAGAGATGAAATACTCACGCATCACACCGGAGGCTTGCATGATGATGAACAAGGCCTCCAGGGTGAATTCCCCTCTCCGACAGGGTACCGGGAAGAGCTTCAGATCCCTCCCGATCTAGGGATCGAGATGACGGCGGCTACAGACTCTTTCGTGGAATTTTGATCGGGTACTTAGGGTTTCCGTATCAGAGGCAATATATAGGCGGAAGGAGAGGCCGAGGGGGTTCCTGGGGCGGCCAGACCACCCCTGGTGCGGGCCAGGCCTGGCCGCGTGGCCAGGTGGTGTGGCTGGGCCCCAGCCCCTCTCCGTCTCGTATTCTAGATCCAAGTGTCCCCCAGTAAAATAATGACTTTGGCTTTTGCCCGTCCAATTCCGAGAATATTCATTTTCTGACTTCTAGAAACCAAAAACAGCAGAAAACAAGCAGCTGGCACTGTGGCTCTTGTTAATAGGTTAGTCCAAGAAATCATATGAAAAGTACTCCAAAGTGTGGACAAAACACAAGAAAGTACATAAAACCTAACATGGAACGCCAAAAATTATAGATACATTTGCAATGTATCAACATCCCCAAGCTTAACTCCTGCTCGTCCTCGAGTAGGTAAGTGATAAAAAGAAAGAATAATTTTTGAGGTGAGATGCACCATCATAAAATTGATCAAAGTATTTGTAAAACATTCAAAGCTGGGATCATAGTACTTCAATCATAACATGAAACACAAAGTTCTAGCAATAAGACAAAGAAACTATGTTGCAACATGGAAAGGCACAAACAAAAGATTCATGAATAACAATACTTTGCAAGACGTTTGTTTGTTTCACATAAAGAAAACATAGCATAGTAGCATTCAGCTTGTCCCTCATAGAGTAGAAAGTATAGATGCATAGGACACCTTCAAAGTTCATAAGGGTGACTAGATACAAATAGTTTAAAACAAGCAATATCAAGGTATGCATCAATTAACAAGTCTTGGGACAATGCACATAGAACTAAGAATGGCCACTATGCTCTCAAAGTAGGTGCATAAAGGTAGAAGGTGGAGACTCAATATAATGGTGGAAGAAAGGCCTTCATAGAAGGAAGAAGAGATTCAAGTTTCATAAAGAGCTTCCAAAAATTATGGTACTTATAACTTTCAGCTTTCATTGCCCCTATCATAAGCATCCTGAAGTGATTAAGGTTAAAGTGAACAAACTATGGTTGTCGTGGTGGTGTCACGGAAGATGCCATGGATAGGCTAAAGGTGGGGACTAATACACGCTAGGAGAATCCAGGGAGGGTTTGTGGAGTGATTCTCCACACAGAAGTTTGTATTGATTTCCTTCCAAGATTACAAGTGCTCCTGGAGCTGTATTCGCGAGAGCAGGAAGAAGGAGCTCTCTTACTCTCACCCACGGATTACGCCTGAAACCCTAGCCCAAACAGAATAGTAGAAATACCAACCCCCTCTATAGAAGCCCTAGCCCCCCTTTTATAGGGGAGGCTCGGTTTCTGCCTAGGGCATACGTGGAGGCATATCCTAAGAATATGCCTCCTCCCAAAGTGGTAAGCCGACCGGGGTGCTTTTTCCCCCGCGTCACACATGCTTTAGCTACGTGAGCCTCTGCGGCGCCCTCGTCAGTCGACACGGGCGTCGTCACGCTTGTCGGCCACGCCCCGGTGGTCCTGTCCTTGCTTGCTTCGCTCAGGCAGTGCGTACCGGGGCTCCTTTTGACCAGCGAGATTCCTTCCTTCTCCTAGAATCTTGCTGTGACCCGGATGATGGTTTATCCGGCCACACCTGTTCCTGCATATAAGTAAAACATGCACTTCCGACTCACTACTTAAGTCGGATGAGACCTAGTTAGGCGAATGCCCCCAGGTCCGGATTACCCCGTGATACGGCCTGCCTTGAGGTGACCCGGCTAGCATCCGCTTTGACCTTGCCGAACCTCGGCTAACTTGGCCTTTATACCCCGGCGTGACCCTACCCGGGGGTATCCCCCCAACATTAGTCCCCGAAGCTGGTGCGGTCTTAGCTGCCTTGGCCGCTAAGGCCACACCAGGTTCAATTTCCAGCTTTGGTCACTATTTCTGAGTTAGCTCTTTTACCTCGGATTTTATGGATTTACATTCCCTTCGCGCATTCCAAGTTTTCACTTGCCGGCTGGGTTACCACTTTAACTCGGAGCTCATGGTTTTACTTTCCCTTCGCACATGCCAAGTTTTTACTCGCTGGCCGGGTTACCATAGTTCCATCCGGGTCTCATTTCCTTCTCTCGTAAGCCATCCCATGTGAAGGGTAATCATTTTGTCTTCTTATTTTAAGGGCCTGCACAGTAACCGCCGCAGTAATTGTCAGTTATCACTGCGCGCGGGTCATGTCATGCCTGCCTCCTTGTTTTTTGCATCACACTATCACGTCATAGGATGCTCTCCGCTCTGTGGACCTCCGTGTGGCTCCCTGCTGATTGGTCCGGACGGACGATACACGGCCACTGCGTGTGGCCGGTCCACAGGACGCGATCCCACTCACCCCTGGTGGGAGTGGTTAAATAGCGGAGGGGTGCGTCCCTTAGGATTTTCCCCCTCCGCACCCCTCTGCCCGTTGCTATTCCTCTTCGTCTTCCTCATGACCGCGCCGCCGCCAGCACTGCCAAAAAGCAGCGTCACCGCCGCGCTTCTCCGCTGCACCTCTACGTCACCGTCACTGCGACGCAAATCTCTTGCTACGGGTCCTCGTCAATCCAGACCACTGTCCCCCGCCGCCTCTAGCGCCAGCGAGGGCCTCGAGGAGCAGATGACGGAAGAAGAACTCGCCATTGCTGAACAAGAGATGGAGGAGGACGTCGCGGCGGCGGACCGCGGTGCGTGAGCCGGCTCCTGGGTCTGCCAGGACGACCTGGACTGGCTCTACCGGACCAGACGCATCCCCGCCGGCGTCGCCGCTCGCCTCGCCTCCGCCGAACTAGCTCCTTCACCCAATCCTGGGGAGTTCGTCGTGTTCTTGTCTCACTTTCAACGGGGCTTTGGACTGGCGGTGAGCGATTTCTTCCAGGATTGGCTCAGTACCTACCATCTACAGCCGCACCATCTTCCAGCCAATGCCATTACTTCTCTCTCTGCCTTTGCTTCTACGATCGAAGGCTACGCCGGACTGTGGCCCATGAAGGAGCTATGGATCCGGTTTTTCGGCCTTCGTCGCAACGTTATTCCCGACATCCACACTGATCCGGAGGACAAGCGGCTCACTCAGTTCAGAGCGGCCTCCATCTCTCCCCGGAGGTTTTCTGTTTTCCCCCGGGTCACCGGGCTAGAATCCTGCAAAGGGTGGGCCCGGACGTTCTTTTACGTCCGGAACACAGGCACCGAAGATTTGATCCGGTTGCTTCCCTATACACCGGGTCCACCGAACCCGGATCTGTGGGACGCCGTTCCCAGGAAACCTACGGCCCTGGCCAACCAAGTGAGCAAAAGGTTCGCGGAGCTGAAGGAGCTTGGGGTGCGCAACGAGGATGCAATGATCACTTTCGTGCGCAACTGGATCTCCCCTCTCCAGAAGCGCACCCACAAGGTGTGCCATATGAGCTTCGGCCGCGATCCCAACCGGACTTCATCCTTTGAACTGAGCAACACGGAGATTTATCGCCGGGTTAAGGCTCTCTTCACCACTCACAAGGACTTCTCCTCTGAGTGGACTTGGGGGATTGAGCATTTCTGCCGTGACCGGCTTCCTCCCATGGTAAGTTTCATGCTGTAAACTTACCCCGGACTAATTACGTGTCTGTTATTGTTGCATTTTTGACTCTTTTGTTCGTTCTTTTCCTCAGCTATTCCTTCAGCAGACGCTCGAGGACGGCACCGATCTGACCCTTAAGTGGGCACCGGACCGGGTGACTCCGGATAAGGAGGAGCCGGACCAAGAGATGTTTCTCCCCATGACCGACGCCACGAAACGACCCACGGGTAAATTCTCTTCTATTAGAGATTGGCCCGTTGATGAAGATGACTCGGATATCGAGATAATTGAACCTTTTGAGGCTGTCCCCCTTTCTTTTGCTTTTCCGCCATCAGCTCACCCCAGTGGTCACATCCACGAGGATCCCCCTCTCGCTACGGGCGAGCTTGTTCCGGTGGCATTGAAGAAGAAGCGTAGGGATTCTTCAAGCTCTTCCTCCGGACCTTCTCAGCCCGTGAAAAGGCGAAAGAAGTCCGGGGACAAGACTGCCTCCAAGCCAACAGGCAAGGCCCCAGCACGAAGGGCTCGGAAACCCAAGGAGGCCGAAACCTCGGATGCGTAAGTCATTCTTTCTTCCATAACTTGTTCTTCCTTACTTCTTCGTAATTTTTCTTCTGACATTGCTTGATTTTGTAGGGCTCCGGTGGAGGTCCCTCAAAGTGGATCCAGCATCTCTTCACCTCTCCGGCCTAGCCCTTCACCCCGTCGCGACGACGAGTCACGTCCGCTGAGCCCTATTCCGGAGGGCTCTGCGGCCGCTCCGGGTCATCTTGGAGCAGGGGGAACCGGCCCAGCCGGAGCAACGGCACCCACCACCACGGCAACGCCACAACCGGCAGGCACTAAGGCTACCTCGACTCCAGCATCAGTTCCAGTACCAGCAGCCAAACCGGCACCATCTCCAACTCCGGCATCAGCACCAACTCCGGCTGCGAAAACATCAGCGCCGGCACCAAGTCCAGCAACGAGAGTACCAGCGCCCAGTTCCTCTGCATCTTCCGAATCTTCTCAATCTCTGAAAACCGCTGCTACGACTTATTCTTCCCAGCAAACCAAGGGCAAGAAGACTCAAGACGCTGCCAAGCCCAGTGCCGTCGAGCCTGGGCAACGTACCCTCATATCGATGCTTCCTAAGAAAACACCAGCGGCAAAGGACGCCCCTACCGAGCCAACCGATGCCTAGCAGTTTGTCTTGCATACCAGCCCTGCCCTTGCCTTGGTGGAGAGGAAGGAAGCACATGCAAAGGGCTTGGTGACGCCCCATATGCCCACCGGAGAACGGTACCCCCCGAGCCTGATGGAATTTTTCATGAACTAGAATAAGGCATAGGTAGTTCTGGATTCTGATCTCCTGGAAAAGTTTGGCCCTGCCGAGTTTTCCGCTCAGATGAATACCGCCGCAAAGGCAATTAACCTCGTTGGACGAATGATGGAGGTACGTCGTTTCTCCTTTGCAAATTGTAGATAATAACCATTAGTCCCCGAGCCTCCGGGGGAGTAACTTGTTACTTGGCCGGATGCTCTTTTATAGAACTAACGTAGCTCCATGATAACTTCGAATATGCACACACCTAGAGCCGGGTTAAGTTCCACTTGGCCCGGATTTGAGTACACTTCAAATATGCACACACCTAGAGCCTGGTTAAGTTCCACTTGGCCCGGATTTTAGTACACTTCAAACATGCCCACACCTAGAGCCGGGTTAAGTTCCACTTGGCCCGGATTTTAGTACACTTCGAATATGCACACACCTAGAGCCGGGTTAAGTTCCACTTGGCCTGGATTTTAGTACACTTCAAACATGCACACACCTAGAGCCGGGTTAAGTTCCACTTGGCCCGGATTTTAGTACACTTCGAACATGCACACACCTAGAGCCGGGTTAAGTTCCACTTGGCCCGGATTTTAGTACACTTTGAACATGCACACATCTAGAGCCGGGTTAAGTTCCACTTGGCCCGGATTTTAGTACACTTCGAACATGCACACATCTAGAGCCGGGTTAAGTTCCACTTGGCCCGGATTTTAGTACACTTCGAATATGCACTAGGCTGACTTAAGTTTCTGTATCTTTTTTAGGTGACCACCAACCGCCGGAGTGCTGAATTCCAATGCTTGCAGGATAGGCACAAGAATCTTCGCGCAAAACAGGCCGCACTCATCGCGGAGTACGAGAAAAGGGGTAAATTTCTTCCTTATCCTTTCCTCATTTTTCTTCAACTTTGTTTGCCGAAATAATTTGATTGTTCGGTTTCCGCAGCTGGGGTGGAGGCTGAGAACAAGATAATGCGGAAGAACTTGGAGCAGATCAAGGGTACATCCTTTTTGTCTGCCTTCACCGTGCTTTCTATCTCCTTTCTCCCTTGGTTCGGCAAACATTCATACCTCGGCTCTGCCGGGCCAACAAACGATTTCAGCATTGCTTGAAGAAAGTGTGCATGTGCCTGACATGATGTTGCATTTTCTCGAACAAGCAGGACAGCACCAAGCCAAGCTGAAGAAGAAAGATGACGAGCTCGCCCTTCTCCGGACCAAGGATGATGAGATTGCCAGGCTAAAGGCTGAGATGGCAAAGATGAAGGCGCGGCATCAAACTGAGCTAAAAAAGGCTGGCCAGGACTACACCGAAGAGCGTGAGCGCCTCAACCTCCAAATTGCTAAGGACCGTGAGCTTCTTCATGAGGCCGATGTCAAACTTGAGTCGGCTAACGCCGAGCTTGAGCAGCTTCGGAAGAGGCGTGATGATTGCACCAAGGAATTGAACCGGATTCACAGCCACATCTCACGTAATTTCTTTTCCCTTATCCGCCTTATTTCTCCGGGTTAGTTCCTATGTCTTGTTTTTCAACTTCGTCTTTTGCCTTGCTTCTCAGGCCACTTTCCAGAGGGTACTGCTATTGCTAGTGCTGTTGTTGCCAATTTTCGCCGAGAGAGGGGTACTCCCGCCGCTCCTGACGGTGCGACCATTCCCTTAGACATGGAGGACCTATTGGTCAGCCTGTCCTCTCGCATGGAAATCATTAAAAACTATGGCAAAGATCTCCTTGACGTTTCAGTCCGAATCTTCAACGCGTTCTGGCCCGCTAACGACACTCCGGAGAGAGTTGCGCATCTCGCTGAAAAGCTTTCGGAAATCGAGACCCAGCTCGACCTCTGGAGAGAATCCGCCGGCCATGCCGCTGCTGATACTATCCTTCACCACATTCTTACGTGGTACGAGAAGATTGATCTCAGCCTCCTTACACGCGTGCGCACAGGATCCAGATGGACCAATGACCCGGAATGGGTGGCTCCGCGCCAGGCTTGTGCCCACAGTCTCATCGAATATGCTCCAATTCACGACTGGACTGAGGGTCCGAGCTTCCTGGAAGTCGCTAGCGAAGAAGAAGTTGAGAACGTTGAAGATGATTCGGGTGAGGACGAAGAGGACACTGCCTCGGATATCGAAGAGGGCGAAGATGATGCCGAACTTCCTCTCGCTGCTTCTAAGTAAAAAACACTTGAAGACCTATGAGATTCCCGGTATGCCGGGTGGAATTGTATTCCAAACATATGTGATATTTTGCTACTAAGTGCTTATGCCGAATTAACTTGGGCGTAGTCCCCGAGTTTCTTTTCTTGTTCGTTCAATCTCTTGGCTCGGTTCGTGTCTACCTTGGTTCGGTTTTACAACTTACGAATCCGAGCTTGAAAAATTGTCTTAACAATACTGGGAAACTTTTAGGCTTAGCTCAAAAATAGAACAGCATAATAACTTGAAAATGAATACTGGGTTAGTCCGAAAAACAAATGTCGGCTCGAATAAATTCTTTTCCTTAGTCGTTTTTCATGTGCTACGATATTCCAAACTTGTTCTCTTGCTTTCCATGAAGCCAATTCTTGTTGGACAGCAGCAAGTCGAAGAGTTGGGTTTTTGGTGCTCGCACATTACTAATCCGAGTTAAGTAGAATAAATTATTCCAGCTAATGCGTGAAAAACAACAAACAATATTAAGGCAGTCCCGAGTCACTGCTCGAGGTACCAACATTTCATTGATAAGCTCATTGCCGACGTACATACCGACATATGAGAAGACTCGGATACATACGCTTCTTTAGCTAAGTGTAGAAAGGACGAAGTAGAGCTATATTCCATGGTCGCTTAGATTCCTCTCCGGACCTGTCCGCCTTGTTCTTTTCATGTGGCTTTGCATCTATAAGATAGTAAGAATCATTGTGTAATGCTTTTCTCACGATGAATGGCCCTTCCCATGGGGGCATAACTTATGCATGCTCGTAGTACGTTGTACCAACCGGAGCACCAGATCGCCTTCCCGAAAGACCCGGGGGCACACTTTCCGGCTATGATAGCGTCGGAGATTTTGCTGATATATGGCGGATCTGGACAGTGCCAGTTCTCTCGCTTCTTCCAGCAGATCAACATCATTTTGCCGGGCTTCTTGCACTTCGGCTTCTGTGTATTGGGTGACCCTAGGCGAATCATGCTCTATGTCGGCTGGTAACACAGCTTCTGCCACATATACCAGAAAGAACGGCGTATAGCCTGTCGATCGATTCGGAGTTGTTCTTAAACTCCACAGTACCACTGGTAGTTCTTCTATCCAGCACCCCGCTGATCTTTGCAGCGGCTCAATGAGCCGGGGTTTTATCCCGGATAATACACATCCGTTGGATCTTTCCACTTGTCCGTTTGATGCGGGGTGGGCTACCGAGGCTATGTCCAGCCGGATCTTCTTATCTCGGCAGAAACGAGCAAACGCTCCTTCCGCAAAATTTGTGCCATTGTCAGTTATGATACTGTGAGGATAACCGTACCTCAAGATGATATCTTTGAGAAACGTTACGGCCGTAGCTCCATCACATTTTTTTATAGGTTTTACCTCAATCCATTTCGTAAACTTGTCCACCATGACCAGAATGTGAGTCATGTTTCCCCTTGCTGGTTTGAACGGGCCAACCATATCCAAGCACCATACGGCAAATGGCCAAGTGATTGTTATGGTCTTGAGTTCCGACATTGGCATATGTGTCTTGGTGGCATACCTCTGACAACCATTACATTTTCTCACCAGATCTTCCGCTTGCTCTAACGCATTCGGCCAGTAGAATCCGTGCCGGAAAGCTTTTGCTACCAAGGCTCGGGATGAGGCATGATGCCTGCATTCCCCCTGATGTATATCTCGGATGATTTCAAGTCCTTCTTCCGGGTAAACACATCGTTGGAGTACATTTGTCACACTTCTTTTGTATAGTTCGGAATTGATGATTGTGTAGGCCTTTGCCCTCCTCTGTGTTTGCCTGGACAGCACTTCCTCAGTGGGTAACGTTCCGTCCCTCAGGAATTGAAATATAGGCAATGCCCAAGCTGGTATTGCTCGCACAGGGAACACATCCTCATCAATCTCCATCTGATCCACTAGCATAACTTCAATCGGACCATGCTGAGCAGTCCCCGGGTTTACCGAAGTAGTCCCCGGATTTGCCGAGGTAGTCCCCGGGTTCAGCGCTCCACTTCCCGTGTCCACGTCCATGGGCACAGCTCCTGATTCTGTGTCCTCCGAGACGTAGATTGACTCGGATTCTGGGGATGGCCTGATGGATGGTTTCCTGAGGTGCTCTAATGCCACACCCAGTGGAATTGCTTGTCGGGTTGACCCGAGCTTCGACAGCATGTCGGCAGCCTCATTTTCCACCCGGGGTACATGGTGAAATTCACATCCCTCAAAGTAACCAGATATTTTCTACACATGAAAACTGTACAGCGCCATGTTTGGATCCAAGGCGTCCCATACTCCCGACACTTGCTGCACCACCAAATCCGAGTCGCCAAAGCATATGATCCGACGTATTCCAATTTCTTTTGCTACCTTAAGCCCATGCACAAGTGCTTCATACTCAGCGACATTATTTGATGCGGTGAAATGGATCTGCAGCACATATCTCAACTGGTCCTTCTTCGGCGACGTGAGTACAACTCCGGCACCTAGCCCGGTTTTGGTCTTTGATCCGTCAAAGTGCATTCGCCAATAGTTCAGATCCGGAAGTGGCGGTTCGTATTGTACCTCAGCCCAATCCACGAAGAAGTCTGCCACAGCTTGAGATTTGATGGCCTCTCTTCTGTCATACTGCGGCGCATAAGGTGCTAGCTCAATTGCCCATTTTGCAATTCTGCCACTCGCATCCTTGTTACTCATTATCTCGGATATGGGGGCCTCACATATGACTCGGATAGGGTGCTCCTCAAAGTAGTGCTTCAGTTTCTTGGCGGCCATGTACACGCCATATGCCACCTTTTGGTAATGTGGATAGTTTTGCTTTGAGGCTGACAGCACCTCGCTCAAGTAATACACCAGCCTTTGCACCGACTTACCTTCCTCGTCGCGCTCCACCACTATCACTGCACTTACAACTCGGTTGGTTGCGGCTATATAGAGCAACATTGTCTCCTTTGATAGTGGTGAGGCTAGTACTGGTGTTGTGGCTAACATTTTCTTCAGGTGGGTAAAGGCTTCGTCGGCCTCTGGCATCCAAATGAACTTATCCGACTTTTTCATGAGTTGGTAAAGAGGCAATGCCTTCTCTCCCAACCGGCATACAAACCGACTTAACGAGGCCAGGCAACCTGTGAACTTCTGGACATCGTTAAGACACTTCGGCAGTTCCATTCGCTCGATGGCCCAGATCTTAGTTGGATTAACCTCGATACCTCGGCTGGAAACCAGAAAACCAAGCAGTTTTCCAGCCAGGACACCGAATGTGCATTTTTCCGGGTTAAGTTTCATCTGGAACCTCCTTAGGTTCACAAACGTCTGCCTGATATCATCAAGGAGCGTTTTTCTTTCCTTGGTCATGATAACCACATCATCCACGTACACCTATACATTTTGACCTATTTAGTCGTGCAAACATTTTTGCATACATCTTTGGTACGTTGCCCCTGCATTACGTAAACCAAACGGCATGGTGCGATAGCAATAAGCCCCATACGGGGTAATAAATGCAGTCTTTATTCGATCATCCGGATTCAGAGGTATCTGGTGAAAACCTGAATATGCATCAATGAACGACAACAGTTCACATCCAGCAGTTGAGTCTATGCCCTGGTCTATTCTTGGCAGCGGAAATGGATCTTTTGGACACGCCTTATTCAGGTTCGTGTAATCGATACACATGCGCCAAACCACTGCTACGTTCGGGTCATCCTTCTTCTTTTCCACCAGCACTGGATTGGATAGCCAATCCGGGTAGAGAACCTCCATGATACATCCTGCAGCTAGCAATCGAGCTATCTCATCCCCAATGACTTTCCTCCTATCTTCGGCGAAGCGGCGGAGAGGTTGCTTCACCGGCTTAGCTCCGGGTCTCACATTTAAAGAGTGCTCGGCCAACTCCCTCGGAACACCTTGCAAGTCATGTGTGGACCAAGCAAAAATGTCCCGATTCTCATGGAGGAAGCTGACGAGCTCGCTTTCCTATTTATCATTTAACCCGGCACCAATCGTTACGGTGCGCTCTGGGAACATGCCATCAATAGGAACCTTCTTGGTATCTTTCGTGGCCTGGAAGGAGACACTTCCATGCGGGTTACTTAGCGCCGGCATATACTGCTGCGCGGACTGAGCCAACGCAGCCACCTCTTGAATTTTCCTTTTTTCTTGCGCAATCACCAGCGACTCGGCTAAGTTTGATCCGGCCGACGCACACTCCATCGAACGTCGGAAATCCCCTGCAATGGTTATCACCCCGTTTGGTCCGGGCAACTTCATCTTCAAGTAGCTAACGTGACAGCTTGCCATGAACTTGTTCAGGGCTGGCCTTCCGAGTAATGCATGGAAGCACTTTCCAAGTTCACCACATCGAACTCCAAATTTTTGGTTCGGTAGTTATCCCTCGTGCCGAACAAGACGTCAACCCAGACTTTGCCTATGGGCTCACAAGAAATGCCGGGCACAATGCCATGAAAAGTTGTCCTCGTGGCCTGCAGCATGTTCTCCGAGATACCCAACTTTCTCATTGTGTCCCCATACATGATGTTAATGCTGCTGCCATTGTCGATCAACACCTTTGAGACTCTTACGTTAATGCTAGGTCCAATGAATGTCGGATCTAGCACCAACGCATACGAACCAGGGCTTGGCATGAGCTTGGGATGATCCCTGATGCTCCGGGTGATTTCTTGATCGGACCAAGGCATGTACCTCGTCACCGCAGGCATCACCGCATTCACCTCCATATGCCTACGCTGCAAGCTTTTTCTATCTGTTTCCTCAGTGGTGAACACGCAGTAGCTCTAATGGTGCTCCCTATACTCGTTTCTCCCCTCATTTCTGGGGTACCTCTGATCCGGCGGATGCTGATTTTCCACTTGGTGCACCGCGTCCCTTCACTCATTGTTATCATACCTCGGCGGAGGGGGAGGCAACATCAGCTATTGCGTGTTCGCTCCGGAGAGCAATTGCTGCCGGGGTAACTCCTGCCGAGGCTGATCATTCCAGGGTGCCTGAGCATTCCCCGAACCGCCCTGTTCAATCTTGCGCATCCACTCACATTGCCTCGTGGTATGACCCACTGGGTTATTCGGATTTGGCGTGTGAAACTTACACGGCTGGTCCAACATCGACTCATAAGTGTACCTCGGACGGTCTTTCCTTTCTTGCCACTGCTTCTTTTGCTCTGGTGTCCAAGTCTTCTTGCCATCGTTTCTTGGGGTCCACTGGCCTCCAGTTTTTTGGCATTGACTGCCCCCTGCTCTAGGCTAATCTTGATTCACAGCTGCAACTTGGTGCGAACCATATCGATGATCCGGTCTATCATCTCTCCTTTTTCCTTTGTAGTCATTCCTTCGGGATGATCCAGCCCCATCTCTTTGATAGTACTCATCGTTTGACTCGTTTGATACGAGCCTAGGTTGAGTCGGATCACCCAAAGCATACGAATCCGCAATCCGGATCATCTCTGACAACGTAACTGGCATTTTCCTTTGCAACTTCATCCACAACTCGCTTCCATACCTGCACCCTTATGCAAACCATGCTATGGCCTGCGATTCAATCACGCCCTCACACGAATTTCTCACAGTGCACCACCGGGTTAAAAACTCCCGATCCGTCTCATTTGGCCTTTGCTTGCACATAGCTAGGGTTTGTGGCCTGTTCGTCCTTTGATACGTACTCGAAAAATTGCTGATGAACATCTCCTCGAAATCTATCCAGCAGTTGATGCTTCCTGGTGGCAAATTGTTCAACCACACCCTTGCCGGGCCTTCCAACATCTTGGGTACATACCGTACAACCCATCTCAGGTTGCCAGTGGCAATTTTAACTGCTGTAGCATAATTTATCAGCCAATCCTCCGGCTTTGTACTACCGTCGTATGTCTTCGTGCCCCTGGGTAACTAGAAGTTGGGTACTGGTGGCTCTTTCATGATCCGGGGTCCAAAACATGCTGGGCCCGGTGGACCTTGGCATTCAATTTGTTCCGACCTATACAGTCAATCCAGTTTTAACCTGGCATCATCTAGCATCAAATCTCTACTTCCCAATCTTGATCCTATCACATGATAGTCTTGCCTCGGGTATCCCGCGTTTGCCATTTCTGAGTCTCCATCATTATACCTGTCTTGTTCTCGTGGAGCGGCTTTCTGTTGCATACCTCGGCCGGCACTTTGCTCTTGCCTTGGTATATTCCGTTGCTGTGGTTGTCCTGCTCCAGCCGAGTTTCGCTGTCCGGTATTGCCATTGACAACGTTCCCTTGACCGGCATTGCCTTGGTCGCGGTTACCTCGGCCAGCTTCACCTCGGCTCACACTTCGCCGATCATCATTTTTCTGTGCTTCTTTTCCTTTCCCTGCCCGCGTCGGGTCATACGGTACGATCTGTTTGTTCCATCAGGCCGAGGTTACTACCTCCTCTCTCCTGGGGCCGCCATGAGGGGATGATGCGGCTCCAGCAGATTTCTCTGGGTTACCCACCGCCGAATGGACGATCTTAGAGGCTCCAGCTCTCTCCGGGTTAGCTCTGAGTAGTTCCTCGTTTTGCCTGTTCGCAATCCGAACCAGCTCGTTAACCCTATCTTGTTGTCTTTGCCGGGCTTCACCCGTTAGACCCTCCAACTCGGATGCTGCTGCATCCGCTGCTCTGAGGTTCTTTGCCGGGGTACTATACCTCGGCAGCCCCACAGACAAACAGTTTTCCGATACCTCAATTCCAGTATCACCCTCTCGGTTCATCTCGCTCATGAGATTTCTCCCCTTCACTTTTACTGCGTCCACTTTGTTCGCTTTCGCGTACTCACGAAATGTCATATTCAATGACTGCTGAGCCGCGGCTATTTTCTTTGCGCCCTCTAGGATTTTCTGCCTAGTTTCTTCCAGCTCGGCCTGCGCTCGAGCCGGATCTACCGCTGCAATTACAGGGTTTGCTAAGCTATCCATTGCTTCCCTCAACAAGTTTTCTGGCCTCTCTAGTGGAGGACCTCTACCTTTCCTCGGTGCTTTTGGCGTTACCTCCGGATCTAGCGCCGGATCCTTGCTCGCGCTCGCACCTGGCGCAGTCATCATCACCTCCACATGGTCCGGGGAGCGAGCGATACGCGTCCCGGGAACCACGGTGAGGGGTGGCTCCCCCGCGTCGACGACGTGACACGGATGAACACGCGACACGTCCACAGCGACATAGACCTTGCGCGCGCCGAGCTTGACGAAGAGGCCATTGTGCGGTAGAGGGCGTGTGCCGAAGCAGCCAGCGTTGTTGCCGACGAAGTCTAGCGCTCCAAAGCGCTGAACGAGCCCGGAGACGATGCGCTCGCCGGTGCCGATGATGTTTCCCGTCTGGATTTTGACCCCTGCTAGCGCCGCTAGCACCACGGTGGGCGCCAACTGTCATGGTGGTGTCACGGCAGATGCCATGGATAGGCTAAAGGTGGGGACTAATACATGCTAGGAGAATCCAGGGAGGGATTGTGGAGTGATTCTCCACACAGAAGTTTGTATTGATTTCCTTCCAAGATTACAAGTGCTCCTGGAGCTGTATTCGCGAGAGGAGGAAGAAGGAGCTCTCTTACTCTCACCCACGGATTACGCCTGAAACCCTAGCCCAAATAGAATAGTAGAAAGACCAACCCCCTCTACAGAAGCCCTAGCCCCCCTTTTATAGGGGAGGCTCGGTTTCTTCCTAGGGCATACGTGGAGGCATATTCCTAAGAATATGCCTCCTCCCAAAGTGGTAAGCCGACCGGGGTGCTTTTTCCCCCGCGTCACACATGCTTTAGCTACGTGAGCCTTTGCGGCGCCCTCGTCAGCCGACACGGCGTCGTCACGCTTGTCGGCCACGCCCCGATGGTCCTGTCCTTGCTTGCTTCACTTAGGCAGTGCGTACCGGGGCTCCTTTTGACCAGCGAGATTCCTTCCTTCTCTTAGAAGCTTGCTGTGACCCAGATGATGGTTCATCCGGCCACACCTGTTCCTGCATATAAGTAAAACATGCACTTCCGACTCACTGCTTAAGTCGGATGAGACCTAGTTAGGCGAATGCCCCCAGGTCCGGATTACCCCGTGATTCGGCCTGCCTTGAGGTGACCCGGCTAGCATCCGCTTTGACCTTGCCGAACCTCGGCTAACTTAGCCTTTATACCCGGCGTGACCCTACCCGGGGGTATCCCCCCAACAATGGTGTACATGCTTAACGAAGTATAAGTTAGAAATCGCAATGTCCTTGAATACGAGGGTCGCTCCTCATGCTACTCAAGTTTAGTCACCGGCAAGTTCTTGTCATTGTAAGTACATGTGTATCATAGAGAACCGCCAACGGGGTACCCCTTGCCCGATGATACGGAAGAATCCCCATATCAAAATGACAAGGCAAGCAGACAACGAGCATCTCAGCAATCTTCTTATTTACCATGGGAATATGGTGCTTTTTTCTCTCTTTCCTCTTTTCATAATCTCTTTTTTTCCTTTTTATCTTTTTTTCTCAATATAGGACTCTTTTTTTATAAGAAGAATGCTTCATAGACATCTCATTATGGTTACGCTGCAAGTTTCAACCATGTCAGCATGGATTAGACCAGCGGCCCTGGCGTTTCTCTAACACATATACATAACTCCATGGACTTACAAGCTCCCCTTTTATTTCACACCGACGACATCCATAGACAAAAGAGCATGATATCAACTAGGTACAAAGTATCAGTGCAATGTTGAAAGCGTTCCCCATGACAGCATGGTTCTGCTAATCCCCGACAAATAAGTGCAAGCATATACAACATAGACGACACAATGGTTCAAGTTTATTAAGGGCAAGAAAATTAAAGTGTGCCATCAAGTTCGTGAGAGCTTTAATCACTAGTTTTCTCGTAACAAGTTTAATTTGGAAGGTAAACAAAAACATGAATATACTTGGAAGAGCATATGCTAATAGGTAGGTATGGTGGACTCTTCGGAATAACTTGGTTTAGGGAGTTGGATGCATGAGTGGAACTCATACTTGGTTGTGGAGGCTAGCAAAAGACTGGGAGCGACAAACTAAGAGAGCAATAATGGCCATAATCATGCAGAGCGACAAAACATCATTGATCAAAGCATAAAGTGATACTACAAGTTGAAAACTAAAGGATCATAAAGGCTTATGGTGACTTTGGATAGTCATAACATGGTGTGAGCATGCACCAAGTCAACCCAAATAAAGCATCAAAGGAGAATACCACAGTACTATGCTTTAATATGCTAAAACAACGCATGATTCATCCAAGGCACATTAAGCAATCTCAATTGTTTATAACAAGTCATGCTACAACAAATAATACAAAGCATAAAGCCAAAACAATATCAAGCATGGCATGACAAAGCATAGGCCACAGTCAAAAACAAGCTTTCTTTAACACTTAAGCATGAACTTTCCTACTCTTTTCCAATCCAAACCAAACTATTTGAAAACCAATGTATGAAATACGGGGTCCAACTAATTTATTCAGCAAACTAAGCAAACAAAGCAAACGAAAAACCAAAACAAAAATGAAAAAGGAGACGCTCCAAGAACAACACAACTATGCATGAAACAATAAAAATGAAGCGTTTGGAAGAAACCTAGGATTTTTATTGATGAAGAGGGGGATGCCTTGGGCATCCCCAAGCTTTGACGCTTGTAGTTCTTGGATATTTATTGGGGTGACACGCGTGGCATCTCCAAGATTGAGCTTTAGTCCATTCTTCATCTCATTACTCATTCCTTCCATACACCTGAAAATTTTCCTTCATACAAAACTTCACACAATCTTTATTATTAACATTAGTGCAATCAAGATAATAAGTCTTTAGGTTCAGTTTTAACCCTAATAAAACTTCCATTAAAACACAAGCTACTGTAGCACTTCCCTAAAAAAGCTCAATTCCCCAAAAGAACTTAAACAGGAACCAACAAGAAGCAAATGTAGAAAATGGCAGAAATTTGTCAAAACAGACCAGAAGGTAACAACGAATTTTTTCGAAGACCTTTTGTTGCTAAAATCGAAAAGTGTTGAACTAACGAAAGTTAGATAACAACCTGTGGTAGAAGCACAAAAATTCACGCCTCAAAAGGATGTACAGAGATTTTACACGAATTTTTACAGTGAAGAACGGAAATCTATTTCGGGACAGCAACTTTCCCAATCATTACTTCTCTCTCATTAGAGGTTACTCTTGGCACAAAAAGCAAATAAAAAGGATAAGGATCGGTTATTACTGAAGTAATAACTTCTAAGACTCATCTAAAGCTTTTGGGTTATCTCCCAATAAGTACTTTTCTTTAACGCCTTTAAGTTAGGCATAAGAAGCAAGAAAGAATCAAGTGTTCTCAAATGAAGAAGCATTAAGACCAAATTTTGTTTTCATAGGAGAGGCAAAGGAAATCTTCTCAATCTTCTTAGGGATGTGTTCTATACCTTTCTTGAGTGGGAGTTGATATTAAATGGTGCCTTCTTTAATGGCACCAATGGTTCTAAGAAAAGGTCTTCCCAAAGTAATAGGACAAGAAGAATTGCATTCAACACCCAAAACATAGAAATCAACGGGGACATAAGCATTATTAACCATAATAAGGACATCATTAAGACTCCCCATGAGTTTCTTTTTAGATCAAGTGGGACATTCAAATAACAATCTTCAAGTGGTGGCAAATCAAGAATATCATAAATCTTTCTAGGCATAATGGAAACACTACTATCAAGATCACATAAAGCTTTGAAATCAAAATCATTCACTTTCATATTAATGATGGGTTCCCAACCATCTTCTTGTTTTATAGGAATAGAAGCTTTATGTTTCATATTTTCTTCTTTAATCTTTATGAGAGCATCAGTAATGTGTTTTGTAAAGGCCATGTTCATAGCACTAGCATTAGGACTTTTAGCAAGCTTTTGTAGGAACTTAATAACTTCAGAGATATTGCAACCATCAAGATCAAAACCATAATTATCATCTAAGGTATTAGAGCTATTACTAGCCTCAACACTAGTGGTGGTGATAGTAGAAACACTAATGTTTCTAGCAATTTCATCTTCTCTTTCCCACTTAGCATGTAATTCAGCTAATAGTCTAACATTTTCATCTATTCTCACTTGTATGGCATTAGTAGCTGCAAAGGGATTCTCATTAATTCCAGGTTTAGGATCCATTTTATTCAAAGAAGATTGAGTTTCAGCCAAAGATGCTATATTTCTTTCAGCATTAGAGAGTTTTTCCTCAATAGTTTTATTGAAAGAAGTTTGTTTACTAATAAAGTCTTTAAGCATAACTTCAAGTTCAGAGGGAGCACTCCTATTATTGTTGTAAGAATTTCCATAAGCATTACCATTGTTGGGAGGATAAGGCCTATAATTGTTGCTACCAAAATTATTCATGTAGGCATTGTTGCTAAAATTGTTATTTCTTATAAAGTTCACATCAACTTGCTCTTCTTGAGCAACCAAAGAGGCTAAGGGAACATTATTTGGATCAATATGGGCTTTCCCATTAACAAGCATAGACATAATAATATCAATCTTATCACTCAAGGAGGAGGTTTCCTCAACAGAATTTACCTTCTTACCTTGTGGAGCTCTTTCAGTATGCCATTCGGAGTAGTTAACCATCATATTATCCAGAAGCTTTGTTGCAGCACCTAAAGTAATGGTCATAAAGGTACCTCCAGCAGCAGAATCCAATAGGTTCCTTGAAGAATAGTTCAATCCTGCATAAAAAGTTTGGATAATCATCCAAGCAGTCAGTCCATGAGTGGGAAAATTCTTTACCAAAGATTTCATTATTTCCCAAGCTTGAGCAACATGTTCATTATCAAATTGTTTAAACTTCATTATTTCACTTCTCATAGATATAATCTTAGGAGGAGGATAGTATTTTCCAATGAAAGCATCTTTGCATTTAGTCCAAGAATCAATACTATTCCTAGTTAGGGAATTCAACCATTCTTTAGCTTTTCCTCTCAAAGAGAAAGGAAACAATTTAAGCTTAATAATATCTCCATCTATATCCCTATGCTTTTGCATCTCACAAAGTTTAACAAAGTTATTTAAATGGGCAGCAGCATCTTCATTGCCAATACCAAAAAATTGTTCTCTCATAACCAGATTGAGTAAAGCAGGTTTTATCTCAAAGAAAGTAGCTTCAGGAACAGGTGGAGCAATAGGTGTGCTCATAAAATCATTATTGTTGGTGCTAGTGAAGTCACACAACTTAGTGTTTTCAAGAGTAGTAATTTTTTGTGTGTTTTTGATAAGGAAAGCAAACTTGTAAAACTATTTTTTTGTGTTTTTGATAAAGAAACAAGCAAACAAAGCAAAAGTAAACTAAGCAAAACAAAAATAACAAAGTAAAGAGATTGGTTATGAGGGACTCCCCTTGTGAAGATGTCCTTGACTCCCCGACAACGGCGCCAAAAAAAGAGCTTGATGGCCCAAAATATATCGAGCTCGTTGGGGAACCCCAAGAGGAAGGTATGATGAGCATAGCAGTAAGTTTCCCTCAATTATGAAACCAAGGTTATCAATCCAGTAGGAGCAAGGAAACACCCCAAAGGTGAAGCTAGCTGAACTTTGGCAGGGCGCACTACCGGTGCCAGCAGCAATGTGGAGACCTGCACAACACAACCACAGAACTCTGTCCCCAACTTGCGATGAGGTTGTCAATCTCACCGGTTTTGCTGAAAACAAAGGATTAAACATATCAAATGGAAGAAAGTAATAGTTTGCAGAAAGTAAACACAAAGCAGTAAACAGTTTGATTGTAGATTGAATGTAAAAGAAAGGACCGGGGTCCATAGTTCACTAGAGGTGGCTCTCCTTAAGATAGATAACATGCTGGGTGAACAAATTACAGCGGGGAAATTGACAAACATCGAGAAATACTCATCTTGACTCCTTTGAGATTCAATTGGGCATTACAACATTATACATAGAACGCCATCCAACTGCATCTATGACTAATAATCCACCTTCAGGTTATCATCCGAACCCCCTCCAGTATTAAGTTACAAGCAACGGATAATTGCATTACGAATTGCGTGTAAAGTAAACAATACGATTGTTCTATGAACGAAGGATTGTTGTTTTTTCCCTAGTAGCAACAACACATCTAGTACCTTAGAGATTTCTATCACTTTCCCAGATTACCAGAGGCATGAACCCACTATCGAGCATAAATACTAACTCTTGGAGTTGCTAGCATCTACTTGGCCAAGATAGCTACTAACAACGAAAAGCATGCAAGATCACAAATAACAAAGACATGATAGAATCAATAATCAATCTGAAATAGCATCTCAATATCCATCGGATCCCCGCAAACACAACATGCAGAATTACAATAGATGATCTTGATCATGAACAGAGCTCACAAGATCCAAACATGAAAGCACAAAGGAGGAGAACCAGCCATCTAGCTACTAGATGGACCCGTAGTCCAGAGATGAACTACTCACAGATCACACCGGAGGCGTGCATGATGATGAAGAACGCCTCCAGGGTGAATTCCCCTCTCCGGCAGGGTGCTGGGAAGAGCTTCAGATCCCTTCTGATCTAGGTATGGAGATGACGGCGGCTACAGACTCTTTCATGGAATTTTGATCGGGTACTTAGGGTTTCCGTATCATAGGAAATATATAGGCGGAAGGAGAGGCCGAGGGGGTGCTTGGGGCGGCCAGACCACCCCTGGCGCGGGCCAGGCCTGGCCGTGCGGCCAGGTGGTGTGGCCGGGCCCCAGCCCCTCTCTGTCTCGTATTTTGGCTCCAAGTGTCCCCCGGTAAAATAATGACTTTGGCTTTTGTCCTGTTCAATTCTGAGAATATTCATTTTCTGACTTCTTGAAACCAAAAAACAGGCAGCTGGCACTATGGCTCTTGTTAATAGGTTAGTCCAAGAAATCATATGAAAAGTACTCCAAAGTGTGGACAAAACACAAGAAAGTAGATAAAACCAAGCATGGAACGCCAAAAATTATAGATACATTTGCAATGTATCAAGCATCATTGGGTGAAGCACAATCTTCTTTTAATAAAATGGATGCTAAACCTGAAACAATTTAAAATCCCTTTGCTCGTACTAATGCCATACAAGTTAGAATTGATGAAAATGTTAGACTATTAGCTGAATCGCATGCTAAGTGGGAAAGAGAAGATGAAATTGCTAGAAATATTAGTGTTTCTACTATCACTGCCACTAACGTTGAAGCTAGTAAACCCAATGGAACCTTTTCTAATATAAATGCTGAAATTCTTCGGAACATGGGAAACAATAGCTCTACTAATTTAGTTGATAATTATGATTTTGATTTTGATGGTTGCAATATCTCTGAAGTAATTAAGTTCCTACAAAAGCTTGCTAAAAGTCCTACTGCTAGTGCTAAGAATATGTCCTTTACAAAACACATTACTGATGCTCTCATAGAAATTAAAGAAGAAAAGATGAAACATAAAGCTTCTATTCCTATGAAATTAGAAGATGGTCGGGAACCCATCATTAATATGAAAGTAAATGATTTTGATCTCAAAGCTTTATGTGATCTTGATAGTAGTGTTCCTATTATTCCTAGAAAGATTTATGAAATACTTGATTTACCACCATTGGAAGATTGCTATTTAAATGTCCCACTTGATGATAATGCTAAAATGAAACTCATGAGGAGTATTAATGATGTTCTTATTATGGTTAACAATGTCTATGTCCACGTTGATTTCTATCTTTTGGATGTTGAATGCAATGCTTCTTGTCCTATTACTTTGGGAAGACCTTTTCTTAGAACTGTTGGTGCCATTATTGATATGAAAGAAGGCACCATTAAATATCAACTCCCACTCAAGAAAGGTATAGAACACTTTCCTAAGAATATAGAGAAGATTCCTTTTGCCTCTCCTATGAAAACAAAATTTGCTCTTAATGCTTCTTCATTTGAGAATACTTGATTCTTTTCTTGCTTCTTATGCCTAACTTAAAGGCGTTAAAGAAAAGTACTTATTGGGAGATAAACCAAAAGTTTTAGATGAGTCTTGGAAGTTATTCCTTCAGTAATAACCTCTCCTTATCCTTTTTTTGATTTTTGTGCCAAGAGTAACCTCTAATGAGAGAGAGTAATGCTTGGGAAAGTTGCTGTCCTGAAACAGATTTTGGTGTTTCGCTATAAATATTCGTGTAAAATCTCTGTACGTCGGTTTGAGCTGTAATTGTTTGTGATTCTGCCCCAAGTTGTTATCCAACTTTCGTTAGTACAACAATTTTCGATTTGAGCAACATAAGGTCTTACAAAAAATTGGTTTTTACCTGCTGGTCTATTTTGACAGATTTCTACCATTATTTGCATTTGCTTCTTGTTGATTCCTTTTTGAGTTCTCTTTTGGTGAATTGAGATTTTCGAGGGAAGTGCTACAGTAGCTTGTGTTTTAATGGAACTTTTGCTTGTGTTGGAACTGAACCCAAAGACTTATTATCTTGAGTGCACTAATATTGCTAATGAAGATTGTGTGAAGTTTTGTATGAAGGAAAATTTTTAGGTGTAATGGAAGAATGATGTAATGAGATGAAGAATGGACTAAAGCTCAAGTTGGGGATGCCACCCGTGTCACCCCAATAAATACCCAAGAAGTACAAGCGTCAAACCTTGGGGATGCCCAAGGCATCCCCTTCTTCATCAATAAAAATCTCAGGTTTCTTCCAAACACTTCATTTTTATTGTTTCAAGCACCGTTGTGTTGTTCTTGGAGCGTCTTTGTTTTTCGTTTTTGTTTTCGTTTGCTTAGTTTGCTTGAATAAATTGGTTGGACCCCTCATTTATACATTAGTTTTCAAATAAGGTTTGGTTTGGATTGGAAAAGAGTAGGAAAAGTTCATGCTTAAGTGGTAAAAAGAGCTTGTTTTGACTGTGGCATATGCTTTGTCATGTCATGCTTGATATAATTTTGGCTTTATGCTTAGTGATTTTTGCTGTAGCATGACATGTTGTAAACAATTGAGATTGCTTAATGTGCCTTGAAAGAATCATGCGTTGTTTTAGCATATTAAAGCATAGTATTGTGGTATTCTCCTTTGATGCTTTATTTGGGTTGACTTGGCGCATGCTCACACCATGTTATGACTATCCCAAGTCACCATAGCCTTTATGATCCTTTAGTTTTCGACTTGTAATATCACTTTATGCTTTGATTAATGATGTTTTGTCGCTTTGCATGATTATGGCCATTATTTCTCTCTTAGTTGGCCGCTCCTAGTCTTTTGCTAGCCTCCATAACCAAGTATGAGTTCCACTCATGCATCCAACTCCAAATAAAACCAAGTTATCCCAAAGAGTCCACCATACCTACCTATTAGCATTTGCTATTCCAAGTATATTCATGCTTTTATCTACCTTCCGAATTAAATTTGTTATGAGAAAACTAGTGATTAAAGCTCTCACGAACTTGATGGCACACTTTATTTTCTTGCACACTAGTGATTAAAGCTCTCACGAACTAGTGATTAAAACTAGTGTCCATCTTTGTTGCGTATATGTTTGTGCTTTATGAGTTCAAGTTAGCAGAACCATGTATCATGGGGAACGCTTTCAATATTACACTTATTATTCTGTTGATATCATGATTCTTTTGCTTATGGATCCCGACGGTGTGAAATAAAAGGGGAACTTGTAATATCATGGAGTTTGTATGTGTGTTAGAGAAACCCCTGGGCCGCTAGCCTAAGCCATGCCTAATCATGGTGGAAACTTGCAGCATAACCATAATGAGCACTCTATGAAGCATCCTCAATAAAAACCTATGCAAATAGCAAATAAAAAGATCGCTGAGATGCTCATTTTCTTCTTGCCTTGTCATTTTGATTATGGGATAGCTCATCTATCATGTGAAAGGGGTACCCTGTTGGCGGTTCTCTATGATACATATGTACTTACAATGACAAGAGCTTACTTGTGACTGAAGTTGAGTAGCATGATGTTCGGTACTCGTAAGTAAGGGGCATCACATTTCAACTTATAACTTGTCAAGCATATCCTCTAAGATCTGTCACTTTAATATTAATCACCTAAAGATTCTTATGATAGGGGCAATGAGAGCTGAAAGCTAATAAGTACCATAAATTTTGGAAGCTCTTTATGAGACTTGAATCCCTGCTTCCTTCTATAAAGGACTTTCTTTTACTTTTATGTTGAGTCTCCTTCTTCTATCTTTATGCACCTATTGAGAGAGCTTAGTGGCCATTCTTAGTTTAATGTGCATTGTCCCAAGACTTGTTGATTGATACATAACTTTGATATTGCTTGTTCTTAAACTATTTGTATCTAGTCACCCTTATGAACATTGAAGGTGTCCTATGCATTTATGTTTGCTACACTATGAGGGACAAGTTGAATACCATTCTCATTATGCTTTATTTATGTAAAACAAACAAACGTCTTGCAAAGCATTGTTATTCATGAATCTTTTGTTTGTGCCTTTTCATGTTACATCATATTTGCCATGTCTTATTTTTAGAACTATATCTTTCATGCTATGTTGAAGTATTATGATCCCAGCTATCAATGTTCTACAAATACTTTGATCAAGTTTATGATGGTGCATGTCACCTCAAAAATTATTCTTTCTTTTTATTACTTACCTACTCGAGGACGAGCAGGAGTTAAGCTTGGGGACCATGATATGTTGCTAACGTATCTATCATTTTTGATGTTCCATGCTTGTTTTATATCAACTTTCTTATGTTTTGTCCACACTTTGGAGTATTTTTATACACTTTATTGGACTAACCTATTAACAAGATGCCAAATTGCCAGCTGCCTGTTTTCTGCTATTTTTGGTTCTAGGAAAGTCAGAAAATGAATATTCTCGGAATTGGACGGGACAAAAGCCAAAGTTAATATTTCATCGAGGGGGACACAGAGCCAGAATACGAGACGAAGAGGGGCCACAGGCCGGCCACACCACCTGGCCGTGCGGCCAGGCCTGGCCCGCTGATACGTCCAAAACGTATCTACTTTCCCGAACACTTTTGCTATTGTTTCTTCTCTAAACTTGTGTGATTTGGATGCAACTAACGTGGCCTGACGTTGTTTTCAGCAGAATTGCCCTGGTGTCTACTTTTTGTGTAGAAAATCAACTATCAGGAAAAATCCTGAAAAATATGCCAAAAAATACTATTTCACCAGAAGACTCTAGGAGCCAGAATATGAGACGGAGGGGGGCTGGGCCCAGGCCACACCACCTAGCCGCGCGGGCAAGCCTAGGCCACGCCAGGGGGTGGTCTGGCCGCCCCAGACTCCCCCTCGATCTCCCTCTTCGCCTATAAGTTGCCTTATGACCTAAAAACTCTGGGGGGGTCGACGTTTTTCCAGAAGGAGTTCCGCTCCGCCGCCACCACCAGATTCCACGAAACAACACCAGAAACTCCGTACTGGCACCCTGCCGGGACGGGGAATTGGAGGAGATCATTGCCATCATCATCACCATCGCTTCTCCATCGACCATCCATGTTTCCCCATCTATGAGTGAGTAATCCCCGCTGTAGGCTATGGGGATGGTAGGGATTGGATGAGATCGTTCATGTAATGGCATCAGATTGTTAGGGCATGGTGCCTAGTATCTTCTATTAGTGCTTTATGACTTTGTTGCGACTTGTTATGCTTAATGCTTGTCACTAGGGCCTGAGTGCCATGATTTTAGATCTGAACATGTTATTGATTCATTATGATAGTATTGTTTATGGTCTTATCTGCAAGTTGTATACACACGTTGTTGTCCGGAACCAATGGCCCCGAAGTGACAGAAATCGGGATAACCGGAGGGAATGGCTTTGATGTGAGGATCACATGTGTTCACGGAGTGTTAATGCTTTGCTCCGGTGCTCTATTAAAAGGAGCACCTTAATTGCCAGTAGTTACCTTGAGGCCCCGCTGCAAACGGGCTGGCAGGACAAAATATGTTGTGCAAGTTCTCATTGCGAGCATGTATGACTATATATGGAACACATGCCTAGGATTATCTAGTACTTGGATGCTTTATCTTATTTATCTACAATTGCCCTATGTTCTGATTGCTATGTGAATTGTCTTGTCCATGCAATGTCCGTCCATCCATCCCTATGCCTACCGCACTCGAATCCTACTGTTTACTGCTATTGTTACTGCTGTCTTTACTTTACTACTGCTGTTACTTTACTATTCCTACTACAAAACTGTTGCTACTGATAAACTGATGTGAGCAAGCTTCTTTCCAGGTGCAGCTGAATTGACAACTCAGTTTTTAAGGCTTATAAATATTCTTTGGCTCCCCTTGTGTCGAATCAATAAATTGGGTTTCACTTCCCTCGAAAATACTGTGATACACCCCCTATACTTGTGGGTCATCAAGACTATTTTCTGGCGCTGTTGCCGGGGAGCATAGTTTTATTTATCAAGCTCACTTGGATTCTCTATTGTTCGCTGCTATCCATCCATCATGGGTAAGTCTCCTGATGGCAAGGTTCCTATTTTACCATCCACTACAAGAAGAGGTACGGTTCTGAACACCTTTGTTGCTCTTGATTCACCGTCTGTTTTGAGTAAGTTCCTTACACCACCACATACACATGCTACACACACTGCTACTACTGCTAAATCTGAAACTTCTGATGCTTATGATGCTGCTTCTACTGTGCTTGATAAGAGTGGTTCATTAGGTCCTTTCCTAGATGCTACGATTGCTAGAACTATAGCTAGAAATACTGAAACTCCTAATGAAGACACTACCACACCTGTTAGTTCACCTGAGTCTAGTGAAAGTTATGATATTGAAGATGGTTATGTTGAGATGACCGATGAATTTATTAAAGAATGTAAAAACACCCATGATAGGAGTGCTGCTAAGAGTCTCCTTGAGAGGCGTACTATTAGACCCAAATTATCTCCTATTGCTAAGTTTGCTGCTTCTCCCATAAACATTATAGATAAATATTATGATTTCTCTCTCGATCTATCTTACATAGCTATTGTTGAGAAAGAACCTTTTTGTGGTACTAAAAATGAAAGTGCGGTAGCACATATGAATGAACTTTCTACCATGAGTGGCTTGTTCTCTGATGATATTAAGATGCGTACTTACTTTGTTGCTAAGATTTTCCCCTTTTCACTAAAAGGAGAAGCTAAAACTTGGTTTAGTAATTTACCTCCTGGATCTATTGATAGCCCTGATTGCTTGATTAGTACTTTCCTGCAAAAATATTTTCCTCCTAGTGCTAGACATGCTATTTTGCAGGAATTTTTGATTTTAAACAGGGAGAAAAAGAGATATTGCCTGAATCTTGGGCAAGGTTTTGTGCTTTGATTCATGCACATGCTAGAAGTCCATTACCTAAGAATGAGCTTCTTGATATATTTTATAATGGACTAACTGAAGAATCTAGGACATACCTAGATAGTTGTGATGATTGTGTTTTCAGGAATAGGACTCCCAAGGAAGCTGAGGAATTAATGGCTAAAATAAGTAAGAACTATGAAGATTGGACTCCTCCTAAACAAGCTATACCTGAAGTAATTGTACCTGAACCTACTATTCTGGTGCCTATTCCAACATCAAAGAAGAGGGGAGTTATTGAATTAAATGATGAAGTGATGAAGGAAGCTAAGAAATGTCTTAAGGAGAAGGGAATTAAAGTTGCTGATGTCAAGAATTTACCTCCTATAGAAGAATTATGTAAGCCTATTCCCTACTCATCCACTATCGAGGTACACTCTCTCCAACACTTTGATGAAGGTGATATCCCTTACTCTAAACCTCATGATCAATGCTTAGAAGAATTCGATATCTTTATTGTTAAGCAAGATAATTTTAATAAAAGGGTGCAAAATCATCTAATGGAAAACACTAGAGCTATTGTTGAGTTGAAGGATATTGTGGAAAGAACCTCTAATGATGTTAAAATGATTGTTAAACACTTTCAAATGGTTCAAACTCAAATAGATCAACTCGTTAAAGTGCAGAAAGACTTGCTATTTTATGCTGCTAAATAAAAACATGCTTATGAAATTAGAACTAGAAGTGGTGCTCCTACCCAGGATCCTCTTTATCCTGAGGGGCATCCCAAAAGAATTGAGCAGGATTCTCAACAAGCTGAAAATAGTGGCTCTACTTGTAAGAAAAGGAAAAAGTAACATAAAACTATTGTAGAACCCTCAGAACCTACTATAGATCCTAATAGTATATCTGTCTCTAATGCTAAAACTGAAAGTGGTAATGAAGAAAACGAAGTTCCTAATGAAGAAAAAGTTGAAGAAGAACCTGAAAACCACACTAAGAATACTAAATACACCAAAGAAGATTTTATTGCTAAGAAACATGGTAGTGAAAGAGAGCCTTGGGTCCAAAAACCTATGCCTTTCCCTGATAAGAAACACAAGTCAAAGGAAGATGAACACTATAATAAGTTCTGTGAGTGGATGAAACCTTTATTCTTGCATATTCCTTTGACTGATGCTATTAAATTGCCTCCTTACTCAAAGTATATGAAGGATATTGTCTCGAATAAAAGGAAGATCCCTAATGAAGAAATTTCTACTTTGCTTGCTAATTATTCCTTCAATGGTAAGGTTCCTAAGAAACTTGGAGACCCAGGGATTCCAACTATCCCTTGATCTATTAAGAATAGTTATGTTAGAACTGCTTTGTGTGATTTGGGAGCTAGAGTTAGTGTTATGCCTTTCTCTCTCTATAAGAGGCTTCAACTAGAAAATTTAATACCAACTGATATATCTTTGCAAATGGCTGATAAATCTACCACTATTCATGTTGGTATATGTGAGGATGTACCTGTTCAAGTGGCTCATAATTGCTTGATATTAACTGATTTTGTTGTGCTTGAAATGCCTGAAGATGATAATATGTCTATTATTCTTGGGAGACCTTTTCTTAATACTGCAAGAGCTGTTATTAATTGTAATCAAGGAAAGGTAACTTTCAATGTTAATGACAAGGAACATAATGTCTATTTCCCCAAGAAGATTGAAAGGACTTATGGTTTGAATTCAATTGAACATGTTGACGACATTCAAGTTGGAGAAATATATTGTCCCATACCAAGAGAAAAATTTGAAACTATTATGATTGGAACCATTGCTATCAAGGTTGAGGTAAAATAATCATTAGTGGAATACAAAGTTTTGTCTCATATGAAATTGTTATGGTAACGAGACCTGATCAACCTTGTTAACAAAAGGATTTCGTTGAACAAAACAATGTTTTCACTATGATTATCTCTGTTTACTTCTATTGCTATCCATTTTAGTTTTTGTTTTCGTTTAGTTTTATTTGTTGTTAGTTGCTTGCATGTTAGAGTGTCTTAGAACTTCTGTAGCTTTTGTTTTGTTTTACATTGCATCTTTTTCAAAAAAAAATCTGTCTGTCAAAAATCATTCTTCTATACCTAAAAATTGCCCAAAAATAAAGTGTCTCGAAAAATTCCAGAAAATTCATATGAAATTTTTACTTGAAAAAGGGGCAGAGGAGTTCCTGGGAGGTACCAGGGGGACCCACCAGGTAGGCTCACCACCTGGTGGCGTGGCCTGCCCTGGGTGGCGCCATGCCATGGTGTGGGCCACCCCTGGCCCTCCACTAACTCTCTCACCTGCCATTTTCTTCTCTCTCCCGAGTAAGCTCCAGTTCATTGCTCAAAATCGCGTTCTTGCTGTGCTTGCTCTTGATTTTTTCGATCTCCTTGCTCAACCCAACTTTGTTGCTGAAATTTGGAGCACTTGTTCTCTGGTATGTGACTCCTCCCCTTGTCCAAGTAGATTTGTGTTTAGTGGATTATATCTTGAGTATTTTGCTGCTATAGGTGATAGGTTATGAGAGCTTGTAAGCTTGTTTGATGCTTAGAGATATAGTTTTGATGCATGTTTAGGCCTTTTACAAGTCCCTATGAGTAGTACCCTTCATTATATTCACTTTGTAATCACTTGTTTAATAGGTGTTTAAATTTCAGAATAGAAGATGAATGAGCATCAACTAAACCAACATGAACTATGGGTGCCTGAGGTCATGAAGGTCCACCAGGAGGAGGAAGTTTTTCCTTCCATTTATCCCTGTTCTGAGTTCATGAGAGTGATACGTTGCAAACGTATCCATGATTTTTGATGTTCCATGCTTGGTTCTATCTACTTTCTTATGTTTTGTCCACACTTTTGAGTACTTTTCATATGATTTCTTGTACTAACCTATTAACAAAGAGCCACAGTGCCAGCTGCCTGTTTTCTGCTGCTTTTGGTTCCAGGAAGTCAGAAAATGAATATTCTCGGAATTGGACGGGACAAAAGCCAAAGTCGATATTTTACTGGAAGACTCACGGAGCCAGAAGACGAGACAGAGAGGGGCCACAGGGTGGCCACACCACCCCTAGGCATGGGTCCCCCAGGCCGCGCCAGGGCATGGTGTGGGCCCCCTGGCCAGCCATCGACCTTGCCTCTTTCACCTATATATCTCCTCGATGCAGAAACCCTAAATCGTCAATCAGAAATCCACGAAAAGTTCCACAGCGCCGCCGACACCGAAGGGGAGATTTGGGGGACAGAAAGTCTCTGTTCCGGCACCCTTCCGGGATGAGGAAGTGCCCCCGGAGCCATCTCCATCGATCTCCACCACCTTCTCCATCACCGTGGCTAATTCCCATGATGAGGAGGGAGTAGTTCTCTCTCGAGGCTAAGGGTTCTATCGGTATTTATGTGTTCATCTCTCTATCTATGCATGATCTTGTTGTGGTCATGAGCTTTGTAATCTAGTAGATCTACCTTGCTACTCAAGTGCTGTATTAGATCTCTGCTCTCCCCATGTGTGTGAAAGTGACAGCGTGCACACCATGGTGGCACTTAGGCTAGAGATTAAAAATACTTGTTATGAGTTATATTTGGAGTTGGATGTCTTTATGAAATTGTGGTGTTTGTTGGACTCATATAGTACTCAAGGTGACAGTGTGGGGTTATCTAGATCGGAAAGATGAACTTTGAGGTGTGCTGTTATAGCCCTACCATCGATTAGAGTGTTCAACCGGAGAGTAGTTCAGAGTAGTATCATAAAAATAAGATATTTATATGAGAGTGTTCACTAGTGAAAGTATGATCCCTAGGCCTTGTTTCTAAGCATTGATACACCGTTTGCAATTAGATCTGTTACATGTTTGCTTGCTTCCATCTTTATTATAGTTTTCCTTTAGTCTTTTCCACGCCATAAAGTTATTTTCTAGCACTGTTACCACTTATAATTATGCATACCACTTGTATTTTACTATCTCTTCGCCGAACTAGTGCACCTATACACCTGACAAGTGTATTGGGTGTGTTGGGGACACAAGAGACTTCTCGTATCTTGATTGCAGGATTGCTTGAGAGGGAATACCTTTGACCACTTCCTCCCTGAGTTCGATAAACCTTGGGTAATCCACTTAAGGGAAAACTTGCTGCTGTTCTACAAACCTCTGCACTTGGAGGCCCAACAACTGTCTACAAGAATAGAAGTGCGTAGACATCAAACTATTTTCTGGCGCCTTTGCCGGGGAGGTAAGGTAAAAGGTATTCACACCAGTGGAATAAAGAAGAAGAACCTTCCACGACAAACGCCTATTTTCTGGCGCCGTTGCCGGGGAGGTAAGGTAAAAGGTACTCACATCCTCCGGTGTGAGTGCTCGAAGTTATTTCCTTTAGATTCTGCAATTTTGTCTTTTTGTTTCTTGTTTTCACTAGTTAGGCTTAATGGAAAACAACAACAAAAATTATAGAGCTTTATAGTATTTATCTTGAGTTAGGACATGAAGTGTTTGAAGAGAAAATTAAAAAACCTATGGAACTTTATTTGCGTGCTAATAGAAATGTTATTAGTATGAATTCTTTTAACACCATTATTGCTAATGCTATGGAAAAGTCTAAGCTTGGGGAAGCTGGTTTTGATGAAAATGATCTTTTTAGTCCCCGAGGCATGGAGGAGAAAGTTTACTTTGATGATACTATGCCTCCAATCTATGATGATTACGATGATGATTATGATATTTTGAGTTCACCTACTATTGAGGAGAAAATTAATTATGATTACAATATGCCTCCAAATTTGATGATTATGGTGATGAGAATAATGATGATAGTTATTTTGTAGAATTTGCTCCCACTATAATTAATAAGAATGACTATGCTTATGTGGAGAGTAATAATTATTATATGCATGTGGCTCAAGATAAGAATGTTTTATGTGATACTTATATTGTTAATTTTATTCATGATGCTACTGAAAGTTATTATGAGAGAGGGAAACATGGTTTTATGTGTCTCAACAATATTAAGTTTCCCCTCTTTATGTTGAAAGTCTTGAAGTTGCACTTGTTTTGCTTTACTATGCTTGTTGCTTTGTGCTTTCATGACTTGTTTATTTACAAGATTCCTATGCATAGGAAGTGGGTTAGACTTAAATGTGTTTTGAATTTGCTTCTTGATGCTCTCTTTTACTTCAATTCATATTTCTTATGTGAGCATCTTCTCAAACTATCAAGCATAACTTAAAGGCGTTAAAACAAGTACTTATTGGGAGATAACCCAAAAGTTTTAGATGAGTCTTGGAAGTTATTACCTCTATAATAACCTCTCCTTATCATTTTTATTTGATTTTTGTGCCAAGAGTAACCTCTAATGAGAGAGAAGTAATGATTGGGAAAGTTGCTGCCCCGAAACAGATTTCCGTGCTTCACCGTAAAAATTCGTGTAAAATCTCTGTACATCCTTTTGAGGCGTAAAATTTTGTGCTTCTGCCCCAGGTTGTTATCTAACTTTCGTTAGATTAACACTTTTCGATTTGAGCAACAGAAGATCTTCGAAAAAATTCGTCTTTACCTGCTGGTCTGTTTTGACAGATTTCTGCCATTATTTGTATTTGCTTCTTGTTTGTTCCTTTTTGAGTTCTTTTGGGAATTGAGATTTTTGAGGTAATTGCTACAGTAGCTTGTGTTTTAGTGGAAGTTTTATTGGTGTTGAAACTGAACCCAAAGACTTATTTATCTTGAGTACACAAATGTTGCTAATAAAGATTGTGTGAAGTTTTGTATGAAGGAAAAATTTCAGGTGTATGGAAGGAATGAGTAATGAGATGAAGGATGGACTAAAGCTCAAGCTTGGGGATGCCACGCGTGTCACCCCAAGAAGTACAAGCGTCAAAGCTTGGGGATGCCTTGGGCATCCCCTTCTTCATCAATAAAAATCTTAGGTTTCTTCCAAACACTTCATTTTTATTGTTTCATGCACAGTTGTGTTGTTCTTGGAGCGTATTTGTTTTCGTTTTTGGTTTTTGTTTGCTTTTGTTTTCTTAGTTTGATGAATAAATTGGTTGGACCCCCCTCTTTCATACAATGGTTTTCAAATAGTTTGGTTTGGTTTGGAAAAGAGTAGGAAAGTTTATGCTTATGTGGTAAAAAGATCTTGTTTTTGACTGTGACCTATGCTCTGTCAGGCCATGCTTGATATTGTTTTGGCTTTATGCTTAGTATTCTTTGTTGTATCATGACTTGTTATAAACAATTGAGATTTCTTAATGTGCCTTGGATGAATCATGCATTGTTTTAGCATATTAAAGCATAGTATAGTGGTATTCTCCTTTGATGCTTTATTTGGGTTGACTTGGCGCAGACTCTCACCATGTTATGACTATCTCAAGTCAGCATAGCCTGTATGATCCTTTAGTTTTCAACTTGTAGTATCACTTTATGTTTTGATCAATGATGTTTTGTCGCTTGCATGATTATGGCCATTATTGCTCTCTTAGTTGTCGCTCCCAGTCTTTTGCTAGCCTCTGTAACCAAGTATGAGTTCCACTCATGCATCCAACTCCTAAAACCAATTTATTCCAAAGAGTCCACCATACCTACCTATTAGCATTTGCTATTCCAAGTATATTCATGTTTTTATCTACCTTCCAAATTAAACTTGTTATGTGAAAATTAGTGATTAAAGCTCTCACGAACTTGATGGCACACTTTACTTTTCTTGCCCTTAATAAACTTGACCCATTGTGTCCATCTTCGTTGCGTATATGCTTGCGCTTTATAAGTTGAAATTAGCAGAACCATGTATCATGGGGAACGCTTTCAACATTGCACTTGTACTTTGTACCCTGTTGATATCATGTTCTTTTGCTTATGGATCCCGGCGGTGTGAAATAAAAGTGGAACTTGTAAGATCATGGAGTTTGTATGTGTGTTAGAGAAACGCCTGGGCCGCTAGCCTAAGCCATGCCTAATCATGGTGGAAACTTGCAGCATCACCATAATGAGCACTCTATGAAGCACCCTCAATAAAAACCTATGCAAATAGCAAATAAAAAGATCGCTGAGATGCTCACTGTCTGCTTGCCTTGTCATTTTGATTATGGGATAGCTCCTGTATCATGTGCAAGGGGTACCCCGTTGGCGGTTCTTTATGATACATATGTACTTACAATGACAAGAGCTTACTTGTGACTAAAGTTGAGTAGCATGAGGTTCGGTCTTCGTAAGTAAGGGGCATGAGATTTCGGTTTATAACTTGTCAAGCATATCCTCTTAGTTGTGTCACTTTAACCTTAATCACCTTAAAGATGCTTATGATAGGGGCAATGAGAGCTGAAAGCTAATAAGTACCATAATTTTTGGAAGCTCTTTATGAAACTTGAATCTCTGCTTCCTTCTATGAAGGCCTTTCCTCCACTTATATATTGAGTCTCCACCTTCTATCTTTATGCACCTACTTTGAGAGCATAGTGGCCATTCTTAGTTATATATGCATTGTCCCAAGACTAGTTGATTGATGCATAACTTGATATTGCTTATTTTAAACTATTTGTATCTAGTCACTCTTATGAACTTTGAAGGTGTCCTATGCATTTATGTTTTGCTACTCTATGAGGGACAAGCTGAATGCCACTATGCTATGTTTTATTTATGTGAAACAAACAAACGTCTTGCAAAGCATTGTTATTCATGAATCTTTTGTTTGTGCCTTTCCATGTTGCAACATAGTTGCTTTGTCTTATTGCTAGAACTTTATCTTTCATGTTATGATTGAAGTACTATGATCCCAGCTATCCATGTTTTACAAATAATTTGATCAAGTTTATGATGGCGCATGTCACCTAAAAAATTATTCTTTATTTTTATCACTTACCTACTCGAGGACGAGCAGGAGTTAAGCTTGGGGATGTTGATATGTTGCAAACGTATCCATGATTTTCGATGTTCCATGCTTGGTTCTATCTACTTTCGTATGTTTTGTCCACACTTTGGAGTACTTTTCATATGATTTCTTGGACTAACCTATTAACAAAGATCCACAGTGTCAGCTGCCTGTTTTCTGCTGTTTTTGGTTCCAGGAAGTCAGAAAATGAATATTTTCGAAATTGGACGGGACAAAAGCCAAAGTCGATATTTTACCGGAAGACTCACGGAGCCAGAAGACGAGACAGAGAGGGGCCACAGGGTGGCCACACCACCCCTAGGCGCGGGTCCCCCAGGCCAAGCCAGGGCATGGTGTGGGCCCCCTGGCCGGCCACCGACCTTGCCTCTTTCGCCTATATATCTCCCCCGATGTAGAAACCCTAAATCGTCAATCAGAAATCCACGAAAAGTTCCGCAGCTCTGCCGCCACCGAAGGGGATATTCGGGGGGACAGAAAGTATCTGTTCCGGCACCCTGCCGGGACGGGGAAGTGCCCCCGGAGCCATCTCCATCAATCTCCACCACCATCTCCATCACCATTGCTGATTCCCATGATGAGGAGGGA
Source organism: Avena eriantha (assembly GCA_910589775.1). NCBI lineage: Eukaryota > Viridiplantae > Streptophyta > Magnoliopsida > Poales > Poaceae > Avena > Avena eriantha. Next base: position 25,182,390 of record OU342740.1, read on the forward strand.
GTAGTTCTCTCTCGAGGCTAAGGGTTCTATCGGTATCTATGTGTTCATCTCTCTATCTATGCATGATCTTGTTGTGGTCATGAGCTTTGTAATCTAGTAGATCTACCCTTCTACTCAAGTGCTGTATTAGATCTCTGCTCTCCCCATGTGTGTGAAAGTGACAGCGTGCACACCATGGTGGCACTTAGGCTAGAGATTACAAATACTTGTTATGAGTTATATTTGGAGTTGGATGTCTTTATGAAATTGTGTTGTTTGTTGGACTCATCTAGTACTCAAGGTGACAATGTGGGGTTATCTAGATGGGAAAGATGAACTTTGAGGTGTGTTGTTATAGCCCTACCATCGATTAGAGTGTTCAACCAGAGAGTAGTTCAGAGTAGTATCATAAAAAGAAGATTTTTTATATGAGAGTGTTCACTAGTGAAAGTATGATCCCTAGGCCTTGTTTCTAAGCATTGATACACCGTTTGCAATTAGATCTGTTACATGTTTGCTTGCTTCCATCTTTATTTCAGTTTGCCTTTAGTCTTTTCCACGGCATCAAGTTATTTTCTAGCACCGTTACCACTTATAATTATCCATACAACTTGTATTTTCCTATCTCTTCACCGAACTAGTGCACCTATACACCTGACAAGTGTATTGGGTGTGTTGGGGACACAAGAGACTTCTTGTATCTTGATTGCAGGATTGCTTGAGAGGGAATACCTTTGACCACTTCCTCCTTGAGTTCTGTAAACCTTGGGTAATCCACTTAAGGGAAAACTTGTTGCTGTTCTACAAACCTCTGCACTTGGAGGCCCAACAATTGTATACAAGAATAGAAGTGCGTAGACATCAGAGAGCTGCGGGAATTCTCCAAGATTTCCAGACTTTGGTTTCTAATGCAGGGTTGGAGCACTTTTTGGAAGATGAACCTTGTCAATTTGTGAAGCTAACCATGTCTGTGGTGCAGGACTTTCAATTTAGTCACTCTTTGCCTAACCCCATGGTCCACTACAAAATTTACAATATTGTTGTCGACCTTTCTCTCGATGAATTTTGTGCAGCTATTAAGGTACCTCAATGGGGATCATTGATGTCTACGCACTTCTATTCTTTTAGACAGTTGTTCGGCCTCCAAGTGCAGAGGTTTGTAGAATAGCAGCAAGTTTTCCCTTAAGTGGATAACCCAAGGTTTATCGAACTCAGGGAGGAAGTAATCAAAGGTATCCCCTCTCAAGCAACCCTGCAATCAAGATACAAGAAGTCTCTTGTGTCCCCAACACACCTAATACACTTGTCAGGTGTATAGGTGCACTAGTTCGGCGAAGAGATAGTGAAATACAAGTGGTATAGGTAATTATAAGTGGTAATGGTGATAGAAAATAGCTTGATGGCGTGGAAAAGACTAAAGTAAAACTGAAATAAAAATTGAAGCAAGCAAACATGTAACAGATCTAATAGCAAACGAAGTTTCAATGCTTAGAAACAAGGCCTAGGGATCATACTTTCACTAGTGAACACTCTCCTATAAATATCTTCTCTTTTTGATACTACTCTTAACTACTCTCCGGTTAGACACTCTAATCGTTGGTAGGGCTATAACAGCACGCCTCAAAGTAAGCCTTTCCCATCTAGAAAACCCCACACTGCCACCTTGAGTACTAGATGAGAAACACCACAATTTCATAGAGACATCCAACTCCAAATATAACTCATAACAAGTATTTGTAATCTCTAGCCTAAGTGCCACCATGGTGAGCATGCTGTCACTTTCACACACATGGGGAGAGCAGAGATTCATTAAAGCACTTGAGTAGCAAGGTAGATCTATAGATTACAAGCTCATGATCACAATATGATCACGCATAGAGAGAGATGAACACATAGCTACTGGTAGAACCCTTAGCCTCGAGAGAGAACTACTCCCTCCTCATCATGGGAATCAGCAATGGTGATGGAGATGGCGGTGGAGATCGATGGAGATGGCTCCGGGGGCACTTCCCCGTCCCGGCAGGGTGCCAGAACAGAGACTTTCTGTCCCCTGAATCTCCCATTCGGTGGCGGCAGCGCAGCGGAACTTTTCGTGGATTTCTGATTGATGATCTAGGGTTTATGCCTCGGGAGGCTTCTTATAGGCCAGAGGGCAAGGTCGGTGGGCGACCAGGGGGCCCACACCACCTGGTGGCGCGGCCAGGGCCAGCCCGCGCCACCACATGGTGCGGCCGCCTTGTGGCACCTCTCCGTCTCGTCTTCTGGCTCCGTGAGTCTTCCAGTAAAATATCGACTTTGGCTTTTTTCCGGTCCAATTCCGAGAATATTGATTTTCTGACTTTCCTGGAACCAAAAACAGCAGAAAACAGGCAACATGCACTGTGGCTCTATGTTAATAGGTTAGTCCAAGAAATCATATGAAAAGTACTCCAAAGTTGGAACAAAACACAAGAAAGTAGATAAAACCAAGCATGGAACATCAAAAATTATAAATACATTTGCAATGTATCAATCATGTAGAAGGATTAAGGAGCGACCTGAACCACTCATGGATTTATACGCAGAAATTTGCCAAGGGAGCAGCTTCTCGAAGGAGAATGGAAAAATCTGTAACATTCATCTTCCTTCCATTCGCTACTTTGCCTACTTTATTGCCAAGTGTGTTCTCGCTAGGAAAACTGCCAATAAGTTATCTTCATATGATCTAGCATTTATCTCTGCTGCTCTTAAACGAGACAGGTCTTACAACTTAGGTGCTTTGATAGCTTTCCGTCTTACTGCTAACCGTGAGAAAGGTGGAATTTGTGGAGGCCTCATTGCTTCTTGTTTACTAGCATTGCATGGTTTAGTGCCTCATCATCTGGACCTACAGTTCCCCATAGAAAGGCTTGATTTTAATTCCATGATACATCAGAAATTTGTTTCCTTGTGGGTTAGTTTGAATGAGTTATCTTATGAAATAACCTTTCTCAAAGCTGGTTGGAGAAAGAGCAAGTCCGAGCGTGTTGTTCTTTTGACTGCACCTGTTTTGTATGGAACCAAGCATGGAACATCAAAAATTATAAATACATTTGCAATGTATCAACATCCCCAAGCTTAACTCCTGCTCGTCCTCGAGTAGGTAAGTGATAAAAAGAAATAATTTTTGAGGTGACATGCACCATCAAAGACTTGATCAAAGTATTTGCAGAACATCCAAAGCTGGGATCATAGTACTTCAATCATAAGATGAAAGACAAAGTTCTAGCAATAAGACAAAGAAACTATCATGCAACATGAAAAGGCACAAACAAAATATTCATGAATAACAATGCTTTGCAAGACGTTTGTTTGTTTCACATAAAGAAAACATAGAATAATAGTATTCAGCTTATCCCTCAATAGAGTAGCAAATATAAATGCATAGGACACCTTCAAAGTTCATAAGAGTGACTAGATACAATAGTTTAAAACAAGCAATATCAAAGTATGCATCAATCAACTAGTCTTGGGATAATGCACATAGAACTAAGAATGGCCACTATGCTCTCAAAGTAAGTGCATAAAGATAGAAGGTGGAGACTCAATATAATGGTGGAAGAAAGGCCTTTTGTAAAAGGAAGTAGGTATTCAAGTCTCATAAAGAGCTTCCAAAAATTATGGTACTTATAGCTTTCAGCTCTCATTGCCCCTATCATAAGCATCTTGAAGGTGATTAAGGTTAAAGTGACACAACTAAGAGGATATGCTTGACAAGTTATAAACCGAAATCTCATGCCCCTTACTTACGAAGACCGAACCTCATGCTACTCAATTTCAGTCACAAGTAAACTCTTGTCATTGTAAGTACATATGTATCATAGAGAACCGCCAGCGGGGTACCCCTTGCACATGATACAGGAGCTATCCCATAATCAAAATGACAAGGCAAGCAGACAATGAGAATCTCAGCGATCTTTTTATTTGCTATTTGCATAGGTTTTTATTGAGGGTGCTTCATAGAGTGCTCATTATGGTGATGCTGCAAGTTTCCACCATGATTAGGCATGGCTTAGGCTAGCGGCCCAGGCGTTTCTCTAACACACATACAAACTCCATGATATTACAAGTTCCACTTTTATTTCACACCGCCGGGATCCATAAGCAAAAGAACATGATATCAACAGGGTACAAAGTACAAGTGCAATGTTGAAAGCGTTCCCCATGATACATGGTTCTGCTAACTTCAAGTTATAAAGCGCAAGCATATACGCAACGAAGATGGACACAATGGGTCAAGTTTATTAAGGGCAAGAAAAGTAAAGTGTGCCATCAAGTTCGTGAGAGCTTTAATCACTAGTTTTCTCATAACAAGTGGAAGGTAAACAAAAGCATGAATATACTTGGAATAGCATAAGCTAGTAGGTAGGTATGGTGGACTCTTTGGAAAAACTTGGTTTAGGGAGTCAGATGCATGAGTGGAACTTATACTTTGTTGTGGAGGCTAGCAAAAGACTCGGAGCGACAACTAAGAGAGCAATAATGGCCATAATCATGCAGAGCGACAAAACATCATTGATCAAAGCATAAAGTGATACTACAAGTTGAAAACTAAAGGATCATACAGGCTATGCTGACTTGAGATAGTCATAACATGGTGAGAGCCTGCGCCAAGTCAACCCAAATAAAGCATCAAAGGAGAATACCACTATACTATGCTTTAATATGCTAAAACAATGCATGATTCATCCAAGGCACATTAAGTAATCTCAATTGTTTATAAGAAGTCATGCTACAGCAAAGAATACTAAGCATAAGGCCAAAACAATATCAAGCATGGCATGAAAAAACATGGGCCACAGTCAAAAACAAGCTCTCTTTACCACATAAGCATGAACTTTCCTACTCTTTTCCAATCCAAACCAAACTATTTGAAACAACTCACAAAGATGATAATAAATAAAGATCAATGAGCTTGTCTCACAAATCCACAAAGAAGAACTAAAAATTTCTAAGCTGAAAGCATGAGAAAACTAAGGCTAAACACGGTGCTAGCAAAAGAGAACACTCACGGAACAATAAGAATGAAAACTAGAGTGTTCTAGGCAACGAAGCGTGTCTCTCTCCATAAGAAGTGTGTTGGGATCCAACCAACTTATTCAAGCAAACTAAAACTAAAAACGAAAACAAAGACGCTCCAAGAACAACACAACTGTGCATGAAACAATAAAAATGAAGTGTTTGGAAGAAACCTGAGATTTTTATTTATGAAGAAGGGGATGCCTTGGGCATCCCCAAGATTTGACACTTGTACTTCTTGGATATTTCTTGGGGTGACACGCGTGGCATACCCAATCTTGAGCTTTAGTCCATCGTTCATCTCATTACTCATTCCTTCCATACACCTGAAATGTTTCTTTCATACAAAACTTCACACAATCTCATTAGCAACATTAGTGCACTCACGATAAATAAGTTTCAAGGTTCAGTTCTAACACCAAATAAACTTCCATTAGAACACTAGCTACTGTAGTACTTCCCTCAAAAATCTCAATTCCCCAAAAGAACTCGAGAAGGAACCAACAAGAAGCAAATGCAGAAAATGGCCGAAATCTGTCAAAACAGACCAGCAGGTAAAGACGAAATTTTTCGAAGACCTTCTGTTACTCAAATAAAAACGTGTTGAACTAACGGAAGTTAGATAATAACCTGGGGAAGAAGCACAAAAAATTACAGCTCAATCCGTAATACAGAGCTCTCTCACGAATATTTACGGTAAAGCATAAAATCTGTTTCGGGACAGCAACTTTCTCAATCATTACTTCACTCTCATTAGAGGTTACTCTTGGCACAAAAAGAAAATAAAATGATAAGGAGAGCTTATTACAGAGTTAATAACTTCCAAGACTCATCTAAAACTTTTGGGTTATCTCCCAATAAATACTTTTCTTTAACGCCTTTAAGTTAGGCATGATAGGTTGAGAAGATGCTCACATAAGACATATGAATTGAAGTAAACGAGAGCATCAAGAAGCAAATTCAAAACGCATTTAAGTCTAATCCACTTCCTATGCATAGGAATCTTGTAAATAAACAAGTCATGAAAGCACAAAACAACAAGCATAGGAATGCAAAACAAGTGCAACTTCAAGACTTTCAACATAAAGAGGGGAAACTTAATATTGTTGAGACAATAAAACCATGTTTCCCTCTCTCATAATAACTTTCAGTAGCATCATGAATAAAATTAACAATATAACTATCACAAGAAACATTCTTATCATGAGCCACATGCATAAAAGAATTAATACTCCCCACATAAACATAGTCATTCTTATTGATTGTAGTGGGAGCAAATTCAACAAAATAGCTATCATTATTATTTTCATCACCATAATCATCAAATATAGGAGGCATATTGTAATCATAATTAATTTCCTCCTCAATAGTAGGTGGACTGAAAATATCATATTCATCATTGTAATCATCATATATCCGAGGTATAGTATCATCAAAGTAAATTTTCTCCTCCATGCTTGGGGGACTAAAAATATCATGCTCATCAAAACCAGCTTCCCCAAGCTTAGACTTTTCCATAGCATTAGCAATAATGGTGTCCAAAGAATTCATATTAACAACATTGCTATTAGCATGCAAATAAAGTTCCATAGGTTTTTTAATTTCTCTTCAAACACTTCATGTCCTAACTCAAGATAAATACTATAAAGCTCTCTAATTTTTTTGTTGTTTTCCATTAAGCCTAACTAGTGAAAACAAGAAACAAAAAGACAAAATTGCAGAATCTAAAGGAAATAACTTCGAGTACTCACACCAGAAAATAGGCGTTTGGCATGGGAGGTTCTTCTTCTTTAATCCTCCGGTGTGAATGCCTTTTACCTTTCCTCCCCGGCAACGGCGCCAGAAAATAGCTTGATGTCTACGCACTTCTATTCTTGTAGAGAGTTGTTGGGCCTCCAAGTGCAGAGGTTTGTAGAACAGCAGCAAGTTTTCCCTTAAGTGGATCACCCAAGGTTTATCGAACTCAGGGAGGAAGTGGTCAAAGGTATCCCCTCTCAAGTAACCCTCCAATCAAGATACAAGAAGTCTCTTGTGTCCCCAACACACCTAATACACTTGTCAGGTGTATAGGTGCACTAGTTCGGCGAAGAGATAGCGAAATACAAGTGGTATAGGTAATTATAAGTGGTAATGGTGATAGAAAATAGCTTGATGGCGTGGAAAATACTAAAGTAAAACTGAAATAAAAATTGAAGCAAGCAAACATGTAACATATCTAATAGCAAACAAAGTTTCAATGCTTAGAAACAAGGCCTATGGATCATACTTTCACTAGTGAACACTCTCATATAAATATCTTCTCTTTCTGATACTACTCTTAACTACTCTCCGGTTAGACACTCTAATCGTTGGTAGGGCTATAACAGCACACCTCAAAGTAAGCCTTTCCCATCTAGAAAACCCCACACTGTCACCTTGAGTACTAGATGAGTCCAACAAACACCACAATTTCATAGAGACATCCAACTCCAAATATAACTCATAACAAGTATTTGTAATCTCTAGCCTAAGTGCCACCATGGTGAGCACGCTGTCACTTTCACACACATGGGGAGAGCAGAGATTCATTAAAGCACTTGAGTAGCAAGGTAGATCTATAGATTACAAGATCATGATCACAATATGATCACGCATAGAGAGAGAGATGAAGACATAGCTACCGATAGAACCCTTAGCCTCGAGAGAGAACTACTCCCTCCTCATCATGGGAATCACCAATGGTGATGGAGATGGTGGTAGAGATCGATGGAGATGGCTCCAGGGGCACTTCCCCATCCCGGCAGGGTGCCAGAACAGAGACTTTCTGCCCCCTGAATCTCCCCTTCGTTGGCGGCGGCGCAGCGGAACTTTTCATGGATTTCTGATTGATGATCTAGGGTTTATGCCTTGGGAGGCTTCTTATAGGCCAGAGGGCAAGGTCGGTGGGCGGCCAAGGGGCCCACACCACCTGGTGGTGCGGCCAGGGCCAGCCCGCGCCACCACATGGTGCGGCCGCCTTGTGGCACCTCTCTGTCTCGTCTTCTGGCTCCGTGAGTCTTCCAGTAAAATATCGACTTTGGCTTTTTTCCGGTCCAATTCCGAGAATATTGATTTTCTGACTTTCCTGGAACCAAAAACAGCAGAAAACAGGCAACATGCACTGTGGCTCTATGTTAATAGGTTAGTCCAAGAAATCATATGAAAAGTACTCCAAAGTTGGAACAAAACACAAGAAAGTAGATAAAACCAAGCATGGAACATCAAAAATTATAAATACATTTGCAATGTATCAATCATGTAGAAGGATTAAGGAGCGACCTGAACCACTCATGGATTTATACGCAGAAATTTGCCAAGGGAGTAGCTTCTCGAAGGAGAATGGAAAAATCTGTAACATTCATCTTCCCTCCATTCGCTACTTTGCCTACTTTATTGCCAAGTGTGTTCTCGCTAGGAAAACTGCCAATAAGTTATCTTCATATGATCTAGCATTTATCTCTGCTGCTCTTAAATGAGACAGGTCTTACAACTTAGGTGCTTTGATAGCTTTCCGTCTTGCTGTTAACCGTGAGAAAGGTGGAATTTGTGGAGGCCTCATTGCTTCTTGTTTACTAGCATTGCATGGTTTAGTGCCTCATCATCTGGACCTACAGTTCCCCATAGAAAGGCTTGATTTTAATTCCATGATACATCATAAATTTGTTTCCTCGTGGGCTAGTTTGAATGAGTTATCTTATGAAATAGCCTTTCTCAAAGCTGGTTGGAGAAAGAGAAAGTCCGAGCGTGTTGTTCTTTTGCCTGCACCTGTTTTGTTTAACCTTGATAATAGGGAAGGATGGTCCCTCGCTGAGGAGGAGCTTGACATGTACTTGGGAGAGCTCTCCCAACAGGAGCAGGACACTAGAAGGGAGGTCACGGATGATTCGATCCAGCCCTCGAATGAGGGAGAGTCTTCATATCAGTAGCCTGCTTATGATTGGAGAGCTTCTTCTTCTTCCCACCGGCCCAACTACGACCATTCTTAACATGATCCTCCTGCTTGGAACCCTTACCCGTATCTGGATTGATACCCACTTAGGCCAAAAGCCTAAGCTTGGGGGGAGGTACGCCGACACCGCACTCATCTCCTTATCATGTTGCGTCGGTACTTTGTATATTCATGTTTTGTTTTCCTTTTAGTTTTCGTTCTTTCTTTGCTTTTGCTTTCTAAAACACAAAAAGACCAAAAATATTTCTGTTGTTTCTCTTTGGTTTGCTTTTTCTTTTCGCCTTGGTTTGTTTTTCCCTTTTTACTTTGTTTGAATTATTTGAAAAACCCAAAAATATTTTGCTTTGTTTGTTTTCTTGGTTCTTGTTTTAAAAATCGAAAACACCAAAAATATTTGTTTTTCTTCTTTGGCTTTGTGAGTTTGTTGCAGGGTTCAGTAGTCCTCAGTGGATATTGGTTTCGTATTATTATTCAAGCCACACAAGTGAACAGCAATAATGAGGATTAATGACAACTTGAGGTGTGAGGCTGGTAACGAACTCTATTTGTTTTCATTTTTGTACATATACTCATCATTGTGGGCATGCTTAGTCTGTTCGTGTAGGGTGTATGTTATTTATGGATGCTTAGTAGTTTTTGCTTTCGTATGATTAGTTCCCGCTTGCTAATAATTTGTAGCATGTCTTATGAATGTTTGCTTGCATTACTCTATTCATAACTTGGTATGACACCATAGTATCCTCCTCTGAATGTTTCATTTGAATTGACTTGGCACATGCTCATGCATGCATATGACTGAAATAATCAGTTAAGCCTCGATGAATTATTTTGCCTTGAGGGTCTTCAATCACTTTCATGCCATGATTAGTCCTGTTTTGTTGCAAGCATGATTATGACAGCTATTGCTCTCTCGTTTGTCGCTCCCTTACGATTGCTAGCCTTCACTTTCACTGAGTATGTTTTACTAATGTTTCCAACTCCCTAAAACCAAATATTTCCAAAGTCTCCACCATACCTACCTATTAGCATCATTTGCTATTTCCGTGCATATTCAATATGTCTGGTTTTCTCCCGAATAAAATGTTTGCTTGTTATGAGAAAGTTAGTTAGTAAAGCTCTCACGAACTTGATGGCACACTTTATTTTCTTGCATTTAATAAACCTAAACCATCGCGTCCTTCTTTGTTGCGTATATGCTTGCGCTTTATAAGTTGAAGTTAGTAGAACCATGTATAATGGGGAACGCTTTCAACATTGCACTGGTACTTAGTACCTCGTTGATATCATGTTCTTTTGCTCATGGATCCCGGCGGTGTGAAATAAAAGTGGAACTTGTAAGATCATGGAGTTTGTATATGTGTTAGGGAAATGCCTGGGCCGCTAGCCTAAGCCATGCCTAATCATTGTGGAAACTTGCAGCATAACCATAATGAGCACTCTATGAAGCATCCTTAATAAAAATCTATGCACATAGTAAATAAAAAAGATCGCTGAGATGCTCATTGTCTGCTTGCCTTGTCATTTTGATTATGGGATAGCTCCTGTGTCATGTGCAAGGGGTACCCCGTTGGCGGTTCTCTATGATACATATATACTTACAATGACAAGAGCTTACTTGTGACTTAAGTTGAGTAGCATGAGGATCGGTCTTCGTAAGTAAGGGGCATGAGACTTCGATTTATAACTTGTCAAGCATATCCTCTTAGTTGTGTCACTTTAACCTTAACCATTTAAAGATGATTATGATAGGGGCAATGAGAGCTCAAAGCTAATGAGTACTATACTTTCAGCATTTGGAAGCCTTTCAAACTATTCAACACCTTTTCATTTCCTCGTTGAGTCTCCACATATTCTTTGAGCACCTTCTTGAGAGCATAGTTGTCATTCTTTGTGCTTGTCCCATTACTTGACTATTTGTGTTATGACTTTGATGCTTGTATCTTTGACATCTTTACTTCTAGTCTTCGCCTGAACTTCAGAGGTGCCTTAGATCAAAGGCAAGCGAGATACCACTCTATCATACCTTTTTTATGAGCATTGTAATGTTGCTTATGTTCATGATTCATGCTACTTATTATTTTTTGAGTTGGAATCTTTTCATAGCTTGCATTGCCTATTAAGTAAACTTAGTTGCATACTCCTTATTATGAATTGTCTAAGTAGTTGATCACATGCTGAGAATATATACATCATATGAAGCAAATGTGTTCATGAAAGTTCTTTTATCGCACTTAGTTTTCAATTGAATTGCTTGAGGACAAGCAATAAGCTAAGCTTGGGGGGAGTTGATACGTCCAAAACGTATCTACTTTCCCAAACACATTTGCTATTGTTTCTCCTCTAAACTTGTGTGATTTGGATGCAACTAATGCGGACTGGCGCTGTTTTCAGCAGAATTGCCCTGGTGTCTACTTTTTGTGCAGAAAATCACCTATCAGGAAAAATCCAGGAAAATATGCCGAAAATCCTATTTCATCAGAAGACTCCAGGAGCCAGAATACGAGACGGAGGGGGGCTGGGCCCAGGCCACACCACCTGGCCACGCGGGCAAGCCTAGGCCGCGCCAGGGGGTGGTCTAGCCGCCCCAGACTCCCCCTCGATCTCCCTCTTCGCCTATAAGTTGCCTTCTAACCTAAAAACTCTGGGGGGTTCGATGTTTTTCCAGAAGGAGTTCCGCTCCGCCGCCACCACCAGATTCCACGAAACAGCACCAGAAACTCCGTTCTGGCACCCTGTCGGGACGAGGAATTGGAGGAGATCATCGCCATCATCATCACCATCGCTTCTCCATCGACCATCCATGTTTCCCCCATCTATGAGTGAGTAATCCCCCGATGTAGGCTATGGGGATGGTAGGGATTGGATGAGATCGTTCATGTAATGGCATCAGATTGTTAGGGCATGGTGCCTAGTATCTTCTATTAGTGCTTTATGACTTTGTTGCGACTTGTTATGCTTAATGCTTGTCACTAGAGCCCGAGTGCCATGATTTCAGATCTAAACATGTTATTGATTCATTATGATAGTATTGTTTATGCTCTTATCTGCAAGTTGTATACACACGTTGTTGTCCAGAACCAATGGCCCCGAAGTGACAGAAATCGGGATAACCGGAGGGAATGGCTTTGATGTGAGGATCACATGTGTTCACGGAGTGTTAATGCTTTACTCCGGTGCTCTATTAAAAGGAGCACCTTAATTGCCAGTAGTTCCCTTGAGGCCCCGCTGCAAACGGGCTGGCAGGACAAAATATGTTGTGCAAGTTCTCATTGCGAGCATGTATGACTATATATGGAACACATGCCTAGGATTATCTAGTACTTGGATGCTTTATCTTATTTATCTACAATTGCCCTATGTTCTGATTGCTATGTGAATTGTCTTGTCCATGCAATGTCCGTCCATCTATCCCTATGCCTACCGCACTCGAATCCTACTGTTTACTGCTATTGTTACTGCTGTCTTTACTTTACTACTGATGTTACTTTACTATTCCTACTACAAAACTGTTGCTACTGATAAACTGATGTGAGCAAGATTGTTTCCAGGTGCAGCTGAATTGACAACTCAGTTGTTAAGGCTTATAAATATTCTTTGGCTCCCCTTGTGTCGAATCAATAAATTGGGTTTCACTTCCCTCGAAAATACTGTGATACACCCCCTATACTTGTGGGTCATCAAGACTATTTTCTGGCGCTGTTGCCGGGGAGCATAGTTTTATTTATCAAGCTCACTTGGATTCTCTATTGTTCGCTGCTATCCATCCATCATGGGTAAGTCTCCTGATGGCAAGGTTCCTATTTTACCATCCACTACAAGAAGAGGTACGGTTCTGAACACCTCTGTTGCTCTTGATTCACCGTCTGTTTTGAGTAAGTTCCTTACACCACCACATACACATGCTACACACACTGCTACTACTGCTGAATCTGAAACTTCTGATGCTGATGATGCTGCTTCTACTGTGCTTGATAAGAGTGGTTCATTAGGTCCTTTCCTAGATGCTACGGTTGCTAGAACTATAGCTAGAAATACTGAAACTCCTAATGAAGACACTACCACACCTGTTAGTTCACCTGAGTCTAGTGAAAGTTATGATATTGAAGATGGTTATGTTGAGATGACCGATGAATTTATTAAAGAATGTAAAAACACCCATGATAGGAGTGCTGCTAAGAGTCTCCTTGAGAGGCATACTATTAGACCCAAATTATCTCCTATTGCTAAGTTTGCTGCTTCTCCCATACTTGTGGGTCATCACCCGCGCCAGGGGGTGGTGTGGCCGCCTAGGGCACCCCCTCGGCCTCCCCTTTCGCCTATAAGATGCCTCCGATACAAAAACCCCAAGTACCCGATCAAAATTCCACGAAAGAGTCTGTAGCCGCCGTCATCTCCATCCCTAGACCGGGAGGGATCTGAAGCTCTTCTCGGCACGCTGCCGGAGGGGAGAATTCACCCTGGAGGCCTTCTTCATCACCATGACTACCTCCGGTGTGATGCGTGAGTAGTTCATCCTTGGACTACGGGTCCATGTAGTAGCTGGATGGTTGGTTCTTCTCCTTTGTGCTACCATGTTTAGATCTTGTGAGCTTCGTTCATGATCAAGATCATCTATTTGTAATCATACATGTTGTGTTTGCGGGGATACAATGGATATTGAGATACTATTTCAGATTGATTATTGATTCTATCATGTCTTTGTTATTTGTGTTCTTGCATGCTCACCATTGTTAGTAGATATCTTGGCCAAATCCATGCTAGCAACTCCAAGAGGGAGTATTTATGCTCGATAGTGGGTTCATGCCTCTAGGAATCTGGGGAAGTGACAGAAATCCCTAAGGTACTAGATGTGCTGTTGCTACTAGGGAGAAAACAGCAATCCTTTGTTCATAGAACAATCATATTGTTTACTTTACACGCAATGCTTAATGCAATTATATGTTGCTTGCAACTTAATACTGGAGGGGGTTCAGATGATAACCTGAAGGTGGATTATTAGTCATAGATGTAGTTGGATTACGGTCTATGTATAATGTTGTAGTGCCCAATCAAATCTCATGGGAGTCAAGATGATTAGTATATGCATGTATGCTTTCTCGATGTTTGTCAATTGCCCCGTTGTAATTTGTTCACCCAACATGTCATCTATCTTAAGGAGAATCACCACTAGTGAACTATGGACCCCGGTCCTTTCTTTTACCATCAATCTACAATATATTTACTGTTTTCTGTTTACTTTCTGCAAGCTACTACTATCTTCCACACAATACATTTAATCCTTTGTTTTCATAAAAACCGGTGAGATTGACAACCTTACTATAAGTTGGGGCAAAGTTCTGTGGTTGTGTTGTGTAGGATTCCAAGTTGGAAACAACACCTTGGAGGTGTTTCTCTTCTCCTACTGGTTCGATAACCTTGGTTTCATAACCGAGGGAAAACTTGCTGATGTGCTCATCATACCTTCCTCTTGGGGTTCCCCAACGAGCTTGATATATTTTGGGCCATCACCTAGTAAGATGAATCATCTAGCTTGACCCTGAGAAGTCAAGCTAGAGTGTGATGAAATATATAACATGAGTTGTATGGAGTAGTTGAAGGCATAGTAGTTTAACCAAGCTAATACAAGAACAAACTTGTATTATGGGAGTATTACCATACCTATTCTAGAGGATTATTATCACATGTGATGTGTAGAGAGAATTGTAATCTTGCAAGCCTTGGATGTAGATACAAGGTGAATTTAAAGGAGCTAATGGATGGAGTTAGAAGTAGCTACTGTGATGGATTCATCAAGGGTAGTTCAGCAATGGAAGTTATATAGATACTAGGAGAAGAATGAATGATTAATGTTGAAGTGACAAGACCATGACATCATATGATGATGGATATGGTGGAGTCAGATGATTGACTTACTGAGGAAGTTGTGATCTTTATGAATAAAGATTAGAGAGCTATATAGAGTATATTTAGGAAAGGAAATCCTTATCTAAAGATAAGCTTAGTAAGGTATTGAGGTAAGGATTCTTTAGAAACCTTTAACCAACAGTATATCAAGCCATGAAAAGACTCATGTCTACCTCTTTGATCAAAGCCCTAGAATCAAATTGAAAGTGGAACCATTTCCTATTCCTAGGTAACCATTGAACAATACCTCTTGGACAAATAAAGCTTCCAAAAGATAATTAGAGAACCATACAAGTGTTCATGGGTGTAAGCCTTGTCTATATTATCTCAAACCTTAGTATTTCTCCACCAATGATTGTTATTGATTCATAATGACTTAACCAAGATTGTTCTATGTCAGTACTAAATCCCACAAACTAGAGTTTGAATAGGAGATATCACCAAGTTTGGAGGATCATGAAATTGAAACCATCATATTATTAATTATAAAGATTAAGGACATTATAGTGGATATATATCAATTTTTAAGGGAGGCTAAATATGAATAGAATGTTATAGATCATTCACCATTTTAAATCCATATCATTACAATTATGTAGTGAAAACAATAACATTGTTTTTTTATATCAGATTTATATTTAAGAAACAAATCCATAAAACCCTAATTTGTATTTAATTTGCTAAATAAAAGAACCTTTCATACACTCATGAATTTCGAAAAGATAAGGAAAATGAAGAAAATATTTAGTATAATGAATCTCTAAACCATTTGGAATATTACACTAGAACTCTGAGGCTTTAAACCCTTGAAGAAATCAAATTTGAAATGAATTTATAAATAGAAAAGAAAATAGAAAATAGAAAAGGCTAAATAAAAAGGGAAAGCAGCACAGCAGCTCGGCCCATGGCCCAGAATATTTCTACGTTAACCGTCGCTGCGTGCGCGCCTCGCAACGTCCCGCTCGCTCGGCCAAAGCCCATTACCAGCCCAGCCCAATGTACCCCTTTGTCAATCCTATCCGTCGTCTTCCTCCTCTAGTAAGCAGCTCGCTGGAGGGGACGGCGACCACCCGATGCCGCCTCCTCGCCATGACGTCGCCACCGACACTCCTGTGAGGATAAGGACGCCATGACGAAGCCCTCATCCTCATCCTGGTCTTCCCTCTCTCGCACTCGCTCTCTCTCTGTTCCCCTCTAGGGACAGAAACCCTAGCTCGAAGCCGCCGTGTAGCACCGCCGCTCTGGGTCTCCCCGTGCTCCGCTGACTATGCCCGTGTCTTCGCCTCACCTTCCTGAGCCTCCTAGCCAAAGGAATCGGATAGGGGAGCTTCCGATCGACGCCACAACCGCTTCTTCCCGAAGTCCGGCCACCGCCGTTCACATTGATTCTGGCCACGATTTGCCTCGCGAACCGCTTCACTGCAATCCTGGTGAGCCCACGATTCTCTGGAACTTCTCCTCGCTCCCACTCTAGCTCTCTACTGCTCTGCCGACGTGCATCTGTGAGCGTCGCCGCCAGTTATTGTCGTGGCCGATGCTCCGGCGACCATAAGAGGGCAGAGCCACCTTGGTTAGATTAGCCGAGGTCTTCTTGTTCGAACGCATCACTCCGCTCGCCCCCACACGCTCACTAACGCCGCCGTCGGTGACCGTCTGGGGTGGCCGGCGAAGTGACGTCACGCTGACATCATGCTCGCGTCACACCGCACTGGGTCAGCGTGTTGACCGGTCCGCACCCGCGTGGCTGCCGGCGTGGCCGTGACCCCACTGGTCAGTGTCTGTGTCTAGGTAGATGTTCGGTATAAAAAGGTACTGCATGCTTAATAAATAGTAAATCAATATAAATTCAAATATAAATGATTTCCAGGAATTTAAGAAAAAGATTAAGTCTTAGAAATTGAATATCTTTTGTTTTATAATCTAGAAAAATATATAATATATATCAAAATATTCAGAAAAGTAAATTCTATATTTTAAACCTATTATCATATTTTATTTTCCAACTTAAATAATACAATAATTATTATTAGTAAATAAACTATTAGGAATAAATCTTAAATAAATATATTTAATTATTTAAAATTCATAAAAATAAGTATAATATATCAAAATTCTTAGAAAAAGAAATTATACATTTAGAAACTAATTTTGTACATTTTTGTGTCACTTAACTAAATATTATTATTTATTAAGTTTTTATAAAATGATAACACTTATAATAATCATATTTTAATATTTAAAAACCACAAAAATACATACAATATACCAAAATGACCACAAAAATAATATCTACATATTAAAATATCCACTCTCACTTTTGAAGTAAAATAAAAGGTAAAGGTTTGATACAACTAGTTTAAACCCTTTTATTTTATTTTAATGCATACAAATATATAAAACTTTGCTTCTGCCTTTAATATAAGTTATTAAAAATCTAAAAGTATAATAACAAGTTCAATTAATGTTTAAGTGAAGTTCAAATAAGTCTAAACATTTTAAGTTGTACTTACTAAAACTACCATTTAAAATTAAGTAAATCTTACTCTCCAAAAATATTTTATCAATTATAAAATCATCAAGATTTGAGTATTAATTCTTTTACAATTTAGGAATCCAATTGAATCTAAACAAATCTTTAATTAACTAAAGTAATGCCTTGTTACTTGTTTATAAAATATAAGCATTACTTCTAAAATAAGTAGGTGATCCTATTCACTTATAAAACTAAGAAGACACTACTTATATAAAAGAAATAATCCTCTTATTCTACATTATTATTAAACAATAAGAAGTGAGCCACATATAATATAATACATATTCAAAATATCTAAGTATCCACTCCATGTGGAATAGCTATTCAAATATGGTAATTATTTTCTTCTTTAATACCAATAATTCATAAGAAAACCTTAAAGGGTTAGCTTCAAAGTTAAATTATTTTACTTTGTACAAGTAATCTTTTCCTCAAAAATTATTCTTTTAAGAAACATTAAAGAAATTCTTAAGCATTTCTATAAGAACTTTAATTGTTTAACAATCTCGTTTAAGTAATCTTTTAAATACCATGCTCAATTGAGTGATTTTGTATTGTATGCTACTTGTTGTTTTCACATATTGTTTCACAAGCCTTAATAACAAGCACAAGTGTGAATCTGATATAAAAGTGCAACACACTCCTAAGAACTCATCACCAGTTTCCAAACCCTAGATTAGATACGATTGTCCCGGGGATTCACGTTTCTCAAACTTGCATTACATTACTTATGCATAATTGCATCTTGCTTCTTTAAATATTAGTCCTTATCGAACCAATGATGCTATTTCCAGATTTTGGATCTTCTATTGTCTTGAAGACCATGAGTGCATAATCTTGCAATCACAAAAGGCAAGTTCACAACTTGCTCATGTCCTTTGATTATTTTCTATGCTTGTAACTCAACTGTTATCATCACCTGCATTTCAAAAAGGTCGAAAACACTATTTTTATAATTAACTGGAAGTATCGGTTACTGATCCAGGATGATCAGCTAATCTATTATAACTGGCAATAGAAACGCCATTGTATAGGAATGTATCACCTAGGATTTAACAACCAATATCTCCAGTGATTATAGCACCGTATATTACACATTAACCATGAGATTTGGAATGGGACGGAGAAGTCAGCTGTATCTTCTTCCCCTCACATGCATCCGGATGGCCAGGTCATGGCTGTTATCCTCGTAGCGTGCATGTATTGGTAATTCATAGAGGATATGAAGCATATGGATAGGATCCCTCAACGTCCCACGATAGTTCTGGCATCTGACAGTCTGTACTAACCATTGTCGTAATTCAAGATGTGGGCATGGCGTACACCAAGGGGACATGTAGGGTCGCGAAGGGGGCAGTGATTGGCTTGGATCTTAGACTAGGCCCCATACCAAGGAAGTATGGACGAGCCTATAACTCGGATGTGCAACAAAGCTAAGGTCTCTCATGGGTAAAGCAACGCACCTCTACAGAGTGTAAGAACTATGACATGTTACTACCTGTTCTGGGAAGGAGCTACGAATGTGGCAGGAAAGGAACCCCATGAAGGTTTTGGTCAACCTGTGAAGGCTGTCGGACATAGTTTTCAAAATAAAAGCAACCTTTGAAGAAATGTTTATGAAAACCTGCATTTCCTATGACCTTTGGTCTATGGCTTTAGAGATAGTGCATCATACACTCCTTTTAGTGAACTTGTTGAGTACGCTGATGGCTCAATACACGGCGCCCAGAAAAGTGCTTGGTGCGTGGTGTTGATGTAGAGCTCATTGGGAACCTCAAGAGGAAGGTATGATGAGCACAGCAGCAAGTTTCCCTCAGTTATGAAACCAAGGTTTAATCGAACCAGTAGGAGCAAGGAAACACCTCAAAGGTGTTACTAGCTGAGCTTTGGCAGGGCGCACTACCGGTGCTAGTAGCAACGTGGAGACCTGCACAACACAACCACAAAACTTTGTCCCCAACTTGCGATGAGGTTGTCAATCTCACCGTGTTTTGCGAGAAGCAAAGGATTAAACGTATCAAATGGAAAGAAGTAAAAGTTTGTAGAAAGTAAACACAAAACAGTAAACATTTGTAGATTGTATGTAAAGAAAGAGGACCGGGATCCATAGTTCACTAGAGGTGGCTCTCCTTAGATAGATAACATGCTGGGTGAACAAGTTACAGCGGGGCAATTGACAAACACCGAGAAAGCAATACATGCATATACTAATAATCTTGACTCCTCTGAGACTTGATTGGGCATTACAACATAATACATAGACCGCCATCCAACCGCCATCCAACATAATACATAGACCGACATGAGTAGCAAATATAAATGCATAGGACACCTTCAAAGTTCATAAGAGTGACTAGATACAATAGTTTCAAACAAGCAATAACAAGTTATGAATCAATCAACTAGTCTTGGGACAATGCACATAGAACTAAGAATGGCCACTGTGATCTCAAAGTAGGTGCATAAAGATAGAAGGTGGAGACTCAATATAATGGTGTAAGAAAAGCCTTTTGTAAAAGGAAGTAGGGATTCAAGTCTCATAAAGAGCTTCCAAAGATTATGGTACTCATAGCTTTCAGCTCTCATTGCCCCTATCATAAGCATCTTGAAGTGATTAAGGTTAAAGTGAACAAACTATGGTGTACATGCTTGACGAAGTATAAGTCAGAAATCTCATGTCCCTTGTATACGAGGGCCGCTCCTCATGCTACTCAAGTTTAGTCACTGGTAAGTTCTTGTCATCGTAAGTACATGTGTATCATTGAGAACCGCCAATGGGGTACCCCTTGCCCGATGATACGGAAGAATCCCCATATCAAAATGACAAGGCAAGCAGACAACGAGCATCTCAACATTCTTCTTATTTACCATGGGAATATGGTGCTTTTTTCTCTCTTTCCTCTTTTCATAGTATCTTCTTTTTTTTCTCTTTTTCTCTTTTTTTCAGCATAGGACTCTTTTTTATAAGAAGAATGCTTCATAGACAGCTCATTATGGTTACGCTGCAGGTTTCCACCATGTCAGCATGGATTAGACCAGCGGCCCAGGCGTTTCTCTAACACATATACATAACTCCATGGACTTACAAGCTTCCCTTTCATTTCACACCGACGATATCCATATACAAAAGAGCATGATATCAACTAGGTACAAGTACCAAGTGCAATGTTGAAAGCGTTCCCCATGAAAGCATGGTTCTGCTAATTCCCGCCAAATAAGTGCAAGCATATAAAACATAGAAGACACAATGGTTCAAGTTTATTAAGGGCAAGTAAAGTAAAGTGTGCCATCAAGTTTGTGAGAGCTTTAATCACTAGTTTTTTCATAACAAGTGGAAGGTAAACAAAAACATGAATATACTTGGAATAGCATAAGCTAGTAGGTAGGTATGGTGGACTCTTTGGAATAACTTGGTTTAGGGAGTTGGATGCAGGAGTGGAACTCATACTTTGTTGTGGAGGCTAGCAAAAGACTGGGAGCGACAAACTAAGAGAGCAATAATGGCCATAATCATGCAGAGCGACAAAACATCATTGATCAAAGCATAAAGTGATACTACAAGTTGAAAACTAAAGGATCATAAAGGCAATGGTGACTTGAGATAGTCATAACATGGTGTGAGCATGTGCCAAGTCAACCCAAATAAAGCATCAAAGGAGAATACCACTATACTATGCTTTAATATGCTAAAACAACGCATGATTCATCCAAGGCACATTAAGCAACCTCAATTGTTTATAACAAGTCATGCTACAGCAAAAAATACTAAGCATAAAGCCAAAACAATATCAAGCATGGCATGACAAAGCATAGGCCACAGTAAAAAACAAGCTCTTTTTACCACATAAGCATGAACTTTCCTACTCTTTTCCAAACCAAACCAAACTATTTGCAAACCAAAGTATGAAAGAGGGGGTCCAACCAACTTATTCAGAACACTAAGAAAACCAAGCAAACTAAAAACCAAAACGAAAACGAAAAAAAAGACGCTCCAAGAAAAACACAATTGTGCATGAAACAATAAAAATGAAGCGTTTGGAAGAAACCTGGGATTTTTATTGATGAAGAAGGGGATGCCTTGGGCATCCCCAAGCTTTGACGCTTGTACTTCTTGAATATTTCTTGGGGTGACATGCGTGGCATCCCCAAGCTTGAGCTTTATTCCATTCTTCATCTCATTACTCATTCCTCCCATACACCTGAAAATTTTCCTTCATACAAAACTTCACACAATCTCATTAGCAACATTAGTGCACTTAAGATAAATAAATCTCAAGGTTCAGTTCTAACACCAAATAAACTTCCATTAGAACACTAGCTACTGTAGCACTTCCCTCAAAAAGCTCAATTCCGCAAAGGAACTCAAGGAGGAACTAACAAGAACCAAATGCAGAAAATGACAGAAATCTGTCAAAACAGACCAGCAGGTAAATATGAATTTTTTCGAAGGCCTTCTCTTGCCCAAATCAAAAAGTGTTGAACTACGAAAGTTAGATAACAACCTGGGGCAGAAGCACAAAAAATTACAGCTCAATCCGACATACATAGCTCTCTTATGAGTTTTTATGGTGAAGCACAAAAATCTGTTTCGGGACAACAACTTTCTCAATCATTACTTCTCTCTCATTAGAGGTTACTCTTGGCACAAAAAGCAAATAAAAAGGATAAGAAGCGGTTATTACAGAGGTAATAACTTCCAAGACTCATCTAAAACTCTTGGGTTATCTCCCAACAAGTACTTTTCTTTAACGCCTTTAATTTAGGCATAAGAAAGCTTGAAAAGATGCTCACATAAGAAATATGAATTGAAGTAAAAGTGAGCATCAAGAAGCAAATTCAAAACAAATTTAAGTCTAACCCACTTCCTATGCATAGGAACCTTGTAAGAAAATAAATCAAAGAAGCACATAATAGCGAGAATGGGTAGATAAAACAAGAGCAACTTCAAAACTTTCAGCACATAGAGAGGCGTCTCAATACCATGAAAACTTCTACAACCATATTTTCCTCTCTCATAATAATTTTCAGTAGCCTCATGAATAAACTCTACAATATAACTATCACATAACACATGCTTTTCATCAAAAGATTCCACAGGAACATAACATTCATCCTCCTTTGGTAAGCATGGGGGACAATCAAATAATGTAAGGGGTAAAGAGTTACTCTCATTAGAAGGTAGGCATGGGTAGATCCATTCTTCCTCCTTTTGTTCATCACTCTCCTCCTCTTTTTCATCTAATGAGCTTTCAGGTTCAGCAATTTCTTCTTCCATGGAGGTTCTAGCAGGCGGTGGTTCATCTATTACCTTAGCAGTCATAAAATTGTTCCCAAATAGGAAACTGAGTGAGCTATCCATAATGAAATAGTGATTGGAGTAGAGCTAGTCATAAAGGCAACTTAAGAAAGGAACTAATTTTTTTTGTGTTTTTGAAATAAGAAAGCAAACTTGTAAAACTAATTTTTTGTGTTTTTTGAAGAACAAAACAAGCAAACAAAGCAAAAAGAAACTAAGCAAAACAAAAACAACAAAGTAAAGAGATTGGTTATGAGGGAATCCCCTTGTGAAGATGTCCTTGACTCCCTGGCAACGGCGCTAGAAAATCGCTTGATGGCTCAATACACGGCGCCCAGAAAAGTGCTTGGTGCGTGGTGTTGATGTAGAGCTCGTTGGGAACCCCAAGAGGAAGGTATGATGAGCACAGCAGCAAGTTTCCCTCAGTTATGAAACCAAGATTTAATCGAACCAGTAGGAGCAAGGAAACACCTCAAAGGTGTTACTAGCTGAGCTTTGGCAGGGCGCACTACCGGTGCTAGTAGCAACGTGGAGACCTGCACAACACAAGCATAGAACTTTGTCCCCAACTTGCGATGAGGTTGTCAATCTCACCGTGTTTTGCGGAAAACAAAGGATTAAACGTATCGAATGGAAAGAAGTAAAAGTTTGCAAAGTAAACACAAAACAGTAAACAGTTGTAGATTGTATGTAAAGAAAGAGGACCAGGATCCATAGTTCACTAGAGGTGCCTCTCCTTAGATAGATAACATGCTGGGTGAACAAATTACAGCGGGGCAATTGACAAACACCGAGAAAGCAATACATGCATATACTAATCATCTTGAATCCTCTGAGACTTGATTGGGCATTACAACATAATACATAGACCGCCATCCAACTGCATCTATGACTAATAATCCACCTTTAGGTTATCATCAGAACCACCTCCAGTATTAAGTTGCAAGCAACAGATTATTGCTTTACGAACTGCATGTAAAGTAAACAATACAATTGTTCTATGAACAAAGGATCGTTGTTTTCTCCCTAGTAGCAACAACACATCTAGTACCTTAGAGATTTCTGTCACTTCCCCAGATTACCAGAGGCATGAACCCACTATCGAGCATAAATACTAACTCTTGGAGTTGCTAGCATCTACTTGGCCAAGATAGCTACTAACAACAGAAAGCATGCAAGATCACAAATAACAAAGATATGATAGAATCAATAATCAATCTGAAATAGCATCTCAATATCCATCGGATCCCCGCAAACACAACATGTATGAATTACAAATAGATGATCTTGATCATGAACGGAGCTCACAAGATCTAAACATGAAAGCACAAAGGAGGAGAAACCAGCCATCTAGCTACTACATGGATCCGTAGTCCAAGGATTAACTACTCACGCATCACACCGGAGGCTTGCATGGTGATGAAGAAGGCCTCCAGGGTGAATTCCCCTCTCCGGCAGGGTGCCGGGAAGAGCTTCAGATCTCCCCGATCTAGGGACAGAGACAACGGCGGCTACTGACTCTTTAATGGATTTTTGATCGGGTACTTAGGGTTTTCATCCCGAGGGCAACTTATAGGCGGAAGGAGAGGCCGAGGGGGTGCCAGGGCTGGCCTCACCACCCCCTGGCGCGGGCCAGGCTGGGCCGCACGGCCAGGTGGTGTGGTGGCCCCCTGGTCCCTCTCCGTCTCGTATTCTGGCACTTGATCCCTTCCGGAAAAATAGGCACTTTGGCTTTTGTCCCGTCCAATTCCGAGAATATTCATTTTCTGACTTTCCTGGAACCAAAACAGCATAAACATGCAGCTGGCACAGTGGCTCTTGTTAATAGGTTAGTCCAAGAAATCATATGAAAAGTACTCCAAAGTTGGAACAAAACACAAGAAAGTGGATAAAACCAAGCATGGAACATCAAAAATTATAGATACATTTGCAATGTATCATACGCTCGTACTCAACCGTACCTTCTTAACCCTTGCTAGATTCTAAGTCGTTGAAGACGATGTTAACACCAATTTATGCTCAATAAACCATCATCGACAGCTCAAATTCTTCAATAAAGTCAATGAAGTCAATATGTTCATCAACCGAAGTGAAGACGGAGTTCTTGATTAGATAGGAGTAGATACTCTAGCCATAAACCTATTTCTGTAGAGCATTGCTTGAGTAGCAACTACATGCCATATAGTTTAGATGCTAGTATTATTAGCTAGATTGCTCCGAGTTATTATTTCTTGTTCTTCTTTGTAAGAAGTTATTTCCTCCTTTTTAACCTAGAGTGTTCTCTGGATCTTTTGTAAAGAGTTGAGTTGTAATATATAGTCATGTCTTGGACCTGTTGTGTTTCTGTTGTACCACTCTGAGGGATGTAATACTAGTGAACGGTGTTTCATTGGTGTTATGTCAACGACTATAGTATACTACATCATGCAGTGGTATGCTAGGTCACCGCACATGCTCTTGGGGATTATCAGTAACACAGTAACTAGGGTAACCAAGTATTAGTAAAGGGTATTGCTCATAGAAATGTAGTGATCAGTACCTCAGTACCAAGTATACTAAGTAAGCTAGCAAAACATTCCTTAGAAGTCACTAACCAAGTACTAGAACAATTAACAGAAACATGTGTACTGAACCTACACTATCGATAGAGCTAAGTAGAAGTAATCTAGCAAGTAAACCAAGTACTAGTAGAGTATAAGTAGCCTAAGGACAACATAGAAGCTACTAGAAGCTTCTAGAACCTACTAGAACCCTAGATTATCTATTAAACGAGCAAGAACAGTAAACCCTAAATACGGTAAGCCACTAGTAGAACTAGAGTAGGATTACAGAGAGGAGGAGGAGTGTCTACCTTTGGCCAAAATGGGAGATGACCTCACCGGGGCCGGAGAGGAGAACGACGAACATCATGGCGACACAAGGAGAACTCAAAGGGGAACTCGACATGCACTTGCCCAATAGCACGAAGTAGATGCCCATAAGTAGACTAGCACCATCTCCACAACGAGGGAACACTGGAGGACCACCACGGCACGACATCGCCATTAGGCCGAAACCCTAGGGTTAGGGTAGCACGAGGCCGCAAGGCCGCGAGAGGAAGATATAGTTGAATCTGAGTGGTAAAAGGGTGGATCATCGAAAGTTGGTTCGATTGTGGACCATGGAGGCAGCGGAGACAACCGTGAGCATACAAAATCGAGCAGCGAAGTGGCAGTGGCGCACAGTCTTGACCCTTTGGGTCTGACTAGTGGGCCTAGGGGGGAAATGGTGTATTTTCCATTTTTATTTAAAGGACCAACTAATCAAAAATAACCCTAGGCATTTTCTAAAAATAAAATAAAAATAGTCCCAAATAGGGAAATGTGAGGATTCTAAATCCTATTTTTTATGGAATTATTAAAAATATTTTAGATAGGATAAAATTCCAAATGAGTGATTTGACTTAATTAACCACTTTAAAATGAGAAAAATACTCAAAATTCCATATAAGCCTAAATAATATTCCTAAAAATGAGGGAATATTATTTCAAGTCCAAAAACTCACAAAGGTGAATTTTAAGAAAATTTATCTAATACAGATATATGAAATTGTAACGTGAAATTCAAATAAAACCCTAAAAAGGAGGAAAATTTATCCAAAAACATAATAAATCAAATCAAAAGGATTTAGAAGAAATAGAGTGGAAACATTGCATAACATATAGTTGCATTAAAAGCATATTAGTTTTTAAAGATTGTATTTATTGGACAATGATTGATTTTTACAGAACCCGAAGTTAAGGGTCAACTCAAATCTTCGAACTGCATTATCTCGTAGTTACCAGGCGAGTCCAACTCGCATCGAATTGGCAAATTTGAACTTACACAACTCTTGCAAGTTATATTTAGCAAATAATTTTTCAAAAGTATCAGAAATGCTCTCCAACAAATATTATTTTATGAATGAAATGAATGATTAGAAGGTAAATGGAAACCACAATGTGAGATATTGTGGAAACAGATTCCATTCTAGCAAGAAAATTTAGGAGTAAGTAAAAACTATAGTCAGTTATTCCAAGGCTTCGTACAAATCGCATTGACCATAAATCTTGTAATGGTACTGAGCGAGTTAGAAATTTTGATTTGTTCCTGTGTAACTTCAGTGACTAAGTTGGGTTGTATACCCGGAGAGGAATTGTAGTGGGTGAGAGCCCGTAAAGTCCCTATCTTGTGTTGTAAGATGACAACTTTTGTATCTTTTCCAAACTTGGGGTAGGTTTATGGACGACCCAAGGGGATTGCAGAACTATTTAAAGGGGCCAAAGGGCACCCAAAGGGGTCTCAAGTCGCAACACTTGCTCCCCTAGCCGTCGTGCCACTGCCCTGCCCAAAACCCTAGCCATCGCCGTCCTTGCGCCGCCACCCGCGCGCCTGCTGCCCTCCTCCTCTCACCACCTCCTCCATGATGGTAACCTAAGCCCTAGGGTCGGTGTGCCCTAAGTTATCTCTTATACTTCAACGTCGGAGGGCCTCCCGAGTTCTACCCCGTCTAGATCTAATCTAGTCGGATTGCGGAAGCGTTGCCGAATCTTTATCGACACGTTCCCGCTTAGACCGTGTGCTTGATCACACCTCGACACGGTGTTGCTAACATCTTATGTATGAATACCCGTGGAGGTGCGACACATGGATCACTTGATTGTGAGGATCTTCGCAAAGGAGAATCTTCCCGCGACTAATCGACTAGCTGCGGAAATAGTCAATCGTGGAGCCGTTCGTGGGATAATACATCTTCTCGTGGCTTGAAAAGTCTTATTGCGAGGATCGATGCACGTCTTCATCAACCTCGTCATCGACAACTTCCGCTAATCGATCTTCGGGGTAATGATCTATTGGCTCCTTTTCCGCATAACTTTATCCGATTTATGCACTGAATTTTTTTATTTTGCGTAGCGCATTTCCCAATCTCAGAAACTTCGCCATGGCATCGCCAATGGAGCCTCTTTTTTCCTTGTAATCCTCAAGGAAACCCCGCCCCTCCAGTGTTATGTTTCGTCGCTAATGTGGTAACTTTCCTACGACAAAAAAAACAAATCTTGGGATTCTACAAAAGTTCTTTTGAATATGAATTTAACAATATCTATTTTCTACAATACAAACACTTCCTCTGTTCCTAAATAGAAGACATTTTAAAAAGTCAATTTGACTCATTAAAATATTTGACATTTAGAAACGGGGGAGTATATATTATCAAAGTAATCACTTGTCAAAACATAAACCTGAACAATCCAAATACGCCATATAATTTGAAAAGTAGGTAGCACGATGATGGTTTTTAAATAAGAAAACTAATAACCCGTAAAAATAAATAGAAAACCAATTGCTGGTCTGACGAAGGGCAAAGCAAGGCGTAATCCGTAAATAGTGTATGCTGTGTACTAGGGGGTTGTTCCTGTTTCTGCAACTTGGTAAGCGGCTGCGGAAGAAAGCCGTTTCGCCTCGGGTAGGGCCGGGTGGTTTGATTTCAACATGGTAGTTAGGCTGGTTTTAGTGGGAGTATCATAGCTAGTATCATGCATGCCATGTTGGCAAAAATCTGATGTGGCACAACAATTAATGAAGAAATAGGTGGCTTGAGTATCATAGGTAGATACCGTATTATAGCACGTAAAACTAAAAAATCTTCGTGCAAATAAATCTTGGACACAATTTTGCATTGAGATTTTATAAATCATTAAATGTAGGCCTAGTATGATACTAACATATGATACCATGCACTATAAAGATAGTATCATACACCGATATTATATGCATGATACTAGTAATATGATACTACCACTATGACCAGCCTTAGCGAGATGGGCTCGACAACTCACTCTGACGTGGCAACATTGGCTATGGTGATCCAGTGATCGCATCAGCTGGTGGTGGACCCGCCAAAGGGCACCCTCAAAGTCAATCAGCTCGCTGTGACTGTGAGCCTGTGAGCGACTGTGAGGTGTGAGCCACCCACTTGGTAGTACTTTGCTGTGTGTTGATTGGAAGATAGGACAACGCTGGACTAGTTAAACGCTGTTTGTTTGTCCATCTACCCTAGCCTAGATTTAAGCACCGGAACTTCATGTCGTTTTAAGGCTAGTGGCTGGTCATAGTGCAAAGTAACATAGAGTAGTAACATGCATATGTTACTAGTCTAAGTATCTCCATAGTGAAAAGTAACATAGTGTGGTATCATGCAAAGTCTCATTTATTGCATTATAGACTTATTTTGTTTTCAAATATATGATATTATGGTAACATAGCTAGTTATCACAAGCCCCTCTCTCATTATTTAATTGCATGCCATGTCATCTAAATGCTTAGTTGGCAATACATGTATGACTATGTTACTATCTAAGTTACTCCTACTATGACTAGCCTTATAGTGAAAGTAACTTGGGTAATAACATAATCCTACTTATATTGCCAACTAAGCATTTAGGTGACATGGCATGCAATTAAATGATGATAGAGGGACAATGGGTGAAGAAATGTACTGTACTAGTGAAAATGAGTGTCGTGCACAGATTTGGTTTTTTCATGAAATTGAATGTCT
The DNA here is from genome assembly GCA_910589775.1 of Avena eriantha. NCBI lineage: Eukaryota > Viridiplantae > Streptophyta > Magnoliopsida > Poales > Poaceae > Avena > Avena eriantha. The sequence continues at coordinate 25,211,680 of OU342740.1, forward strand.
TAATGCTTTATTCTAGATTTCTAATCGACCTTTAGCTCCTTTAGCTTAGCAGCCTGTTGGGGAGCTTTAACCAAGCAAATTAATAATAAAGAGATTAAAGGAGGCTCACCAATAAGCCGCCTCAGACGTCAGCTTGATCTTCGTGCCAACTATTCCCGTCAGTGGAAACAAGAATTCGGAAGCAAATTGAGCTAGTAACATAAAATATGTTTACGTTCGTGCTCAGTGGTTATTGCTTCAATTCCGCTTAATTGGCAGCTAATGATCTCTTTTGTCAAATCAAACAAAGCCGCACTTAGGATTCTTTTATGAACATCGTACCAAAGTCATTACTCTCGTCTTCAGAATTTCTATGTCGTTTCATGGTCTAAGTGGGTTGCACCATCATAGAGCTTTTTCATGGTATCCTTTCGAACGTTTTCCTTTTATAAGCTAGGTGGAACTCTCTTTCGAAAATGTATCTTGTTTGGCCGTCACATCTTTGACCACCAACCGGGATCATAACCAATCCCCATCTGCATCATGGCCCAATTCTCCATGCGGTTAGGAACTTAGGATAGCATATCCTCGGCTCCGTAGGGGCGTGATCGGTAGCCCGCTTGTCCGTGAAACAGGCTCGCCAGCTGCAATTGTGGGTCTATTGGTAGCCCGTTCTCCCGCCGTGTCGTGGTTAGTGCGCGTCAAAGCACTCTAGGGCAGGCCCGGGAGGAACGGCCGAATCGGCCATTTCCACACAGCCAGGCCACGTGGAGCACAGAGTGAGGCTCGAGTGGGCTAACAATGGCAGTAAGCCTTCAAACATTCTCCCCTTTATCGATTTTCCTAGATCTGTTGGTAGATTGTCCATGAACGCTTGAGGTATGACATGCAAGGAAGATCTGTTAGGGTTTTTAGTTGATTTGAAGGCCGCATCGCAGATTGAAGCCATTGCTCAAGGGTTTTTCTTGTTTTGACTCTCTTAGTGTTGTAGAAGCTATAGATTGAATCCCCTTGTAACGTAGATTGCATTCGAATCGGATTTGACTAGGGTGGTACTGTAAATGCTATAGATTGGATCCAACTTTAACTAGGATGGTACTGTAAATGCTATAGATTGAATCCAACTTTAACTGTTTGTTCCATTGCCGATGATAAAACTCTTGCACTTGCTGTTGCTGTCGATGATCTAGATTGGTTTGAGGCACAATGATGTATTCTAGGTTTGCTATATGAGGCCACTGATTCAACTCCTCGCTCGTTAGCTTGTTGCTAGTTATTAAAGTCCTTTGTCGATGAGGTGATCTATACCGACCTGGTTGTTGTACAACTACGTAGATTATACATGCAATTTGGTTGTACAGATTCATCTTGCTGACAATTTCTTGTTCTGTACGTATGAGGCAACGATTTGATTGAAGTTAAACCAATTTTTACTTCATTGCAAGCCAATGATTAAAATAATCCACCACTATTGCTGCAAGGAATGGTTGTATCATACCCTGTGCTCTATACAAGAACTTTCCATTGTGCATTCACTAGGTATGATAGAACCATTTCTTTGCACTTTGGTTTTCGCCCAGTTTTCCATTAGTTAGCTAGGCAATTCTTTTCTTCTTAATTAATAGATTGGGGCAAAGATTTTGCCCCCATTTCAAAAAAAAAACTTTGCACTTGGTGTGATCATTGCATGAGGAACAATATGGTTTTGTGGAACCATTTCTTTGCTTTCTATGCATTTCTTTGCTTTCTATGCATTGCATAACCTGTGGTTTTTTTTTAGATGCTGCAGCTTGGGATCCCTGTCGAGGTGCCACCGGAAGAGCGGTCTAGCAAGAGACCTATGGGAAGGCCACCCACTGTTGGCCACTTCCATGATGAAGTGTCGCCTACACACTTCTGCAAGGTGCTGATGGCTCCTGGTCTGGGGGTGCTTCCTCTCCCAGATGCATTCAGGCCCTACCTTGGGCCGGTGCGGGGAAGGTAATCGTGAAGACCAACACCGGCTGCCAGTGGGAGATGAACATCAAGGAGGTCTGTGACAAAGCCTGTCTCGAAGCTGGATGAAGCAACTTTGCCATAGCTCACAACCTGAAGCTTGGCTACTTTCTCTTCTTCAAGAAGGTGGCTGCGAGGGAGTACAAGGTCGTCGTCTTCAACTACTCTTGTTGCGAGGTTGTGACCAGGTGCCCTCAGCACTCGGAGTCCAGCAAGAGGATCGTCGTGCACGATGTTGAAGATTGAGAATGGCTTTGCTATCTTTCATGCCTGCCTAGTTTGGGTCCGCTGTTGCTACTACTAAAACTCACTAAGTAACAAACAATACTAAGTATGGATCTGCTGCTAGTACTGCTTAATTATGTAGCGTCCTATTTATGTCCTATTTATACACGTGCTACTCTTTCTGCTTGTTCTTGCTGTTTTTGTTGTTCTTCTTCCTGTTCTTTGTTCATGTTGGTGATGTTGTTCTTGCTAGTAGCTGGTAACCTCACCAGTGTTGAGAAGAGGTTATCAAAGCTCCTCCTAGCTGGACAACCAAACACACATCCATGAGGACAGCCTTGAGCTAGGTATGTACATGCAGCCCAGCAAACACCAACAACCCATCTGCCGAGGGCCACCATAATGCCCACCCAGGCAACCAAACGAAATGAAGAACATGACCCAGAATGCGTTTCCGCCTGGCCATGCCCCCTAGAACATGGCCCTCGGGAGCTCCAAAATCGGCCCAGCCTACCAATCAGGCCCTAGAAATCCAAGCCACACTTCGCACCATAGGCCAGCAAATAAAAGAAACCATCAAAGGATGGCCTGTGGCATTGCATCACAATTACATTTGGGTTTACAATCTCTAACTTGCCTCAAGCAACATTGGCTCCAGGGGTGTCACGCTCCATTGAGCTTCTGTACAGCTCTCTTGATTCTTGCCAATCCACGACATGATCCTCACAAAATTGAGGTTCCAGGACCACTGGTTCTTCTGCCCGTGAGCCAAGCAGGGGCCATGAGGCGACCTACCTGATGCCTTACCGCATACCCATGCCGGTGTCCAGTCTGGCCATCGTGCTCGCGGTTAATTCTGTATTGCCTTCAGTCAAACAGTTGATACATCTCCCTTCTAAAAACATGCCAAACATTATCCCTTTTCATTAAAAAACAACGTAGGACATACAAGTTTAACCCCATGAAAAACTGTGCTAGCAAAATCGACACTGCTAAGGCATTGCAGAAGGATGTGAACCGGAGCTCCTAAATCGGACTAGGCGCACAGCACACTGGCCGCTGCATATACTGAGGAAAATGGCCTTGGTACAAAACCTACAGTCTGCGTTCGGCCTCTTTGTGGTTGTTCTTCTCAGCTAAAATCAATTTTGTCTTCTCCAGTACCACAAAGAAAATGGATCCACCGATGCCAATCCATAACACCCTTGGCTCAATGCCCTGCAGGAAGAACAGCATTCATCAAGTGCACACCAGCAGAGAGAACTCATAGAGAAGTGGAAGTTCTAGCTTGTGTCTCAATTATTCTGCAGTATAGTATACACAAGACATTTCAAGTGAAAATGTTCAGGTAAGGTTTTTGAAATGCAAGAGATAGTCAAGTTTACGCCATTTTCGGGTTAAGTATCGATGTGTCCTGCATATATATTGCTGTTGTAACTAGCATAAGTAAAGCATCCAGTTGACTGCTATTTACCTTCAAGAAAGCACCCGTGCCTTCTTCCTGTAGAATTTTTTTAGCACAGCTTATAATTCCGTTGTACTGGTTTGCTTGTCCCTGTAAATTGGAGTAAATGTTGAATTAGCAAAAAAAAAAAGTGTTTCATCAGAAATGTTGAGTCACAAGGATTCACCTGAACCATCAATCTTGTCTTCAAGACATCAAGGGGTGTTGTTACCGCCCCAGTAAATACACCTGACAATATGAAGATTGCCAGTTACAGATACTGAAAATAAAATTGTTCTTAGAAGGTTATGATGAACAAAGCCAAATTTAGCGTGGTATCACAGATATTGTGAGAGTAACAAACAATTGAACAAAACCAAGAGAAAGTTGTTTACCAGCAAAAGCACCGATAATTGCATTCTCTGCATCTTTCAACTCTCTCTTTGCCTGGATCCATTGAACATTACATACAGGATGGTCAGTAAGTCATAACAATTTTAAGTAGTTTCAATTTGTTTATTACAGAACATCAGTTAAACTAACCACTTTCTCATATCTTATTTATGCTCAATTAATTTGCAAATGGCAAATATCTAATCACAGGAATGACCAAGGAAACGCTATAATAATGAAACTATATCATCCAAAGTCAGGTTTAGGTAACCATGCTAATCTTAGACATGAAGATAACTTTCTTGTGTATTTTGCCTGTTAGCCCATCAATACATGTACTAACTGCGTATACCACATTTCAATGCAACTATTCGCTGAGTTAACCATGTTATCAGAGTTTAAGCTAAAACCATATACGTGCTGCTTCCAATCATGTGTTGGTGTGCCTCCTCCAGCAGCGTCACAACCATCTCTGTAGGCCCTCGCCGTTTTTTTCGTTACCCTGCCACCGCTCTCTTAGAAATTTGGAATTCAGCTTATGCAAGATACGATTCTCCACTTCTGTAACTTGGGCAGCTATATCGGACTTGCTTTTCTCTAAGGGAGCGGGTATTCAGGTGACTGCTCACGCCACTGCCATCCTTTGTGCTAGCGTGCTGCTCCTGCTTACTCTTTAAGTCTTTATTCACTCATGGACCGCTGCTTTGTTCTAGCCAGATATGAACAAAGAGGAGGCTGCTGCCATCAAAGTTGTACAAGCTCCTTGTTGTTCTTTGTGCTCATCAATCATGAGCTGCATTAGTATACCTTAAGTTTGCCCCAGTTCACTTGGTTTTTGCAACTGCTATAGATCAAACAGGCAACCAAACTTGCATAGTTTTAATTAATTCTGTTGGAACATTACCAGTGCGAAATTTACGTAAATATGAATATAGATGGACAAATGCATACACCAAAACCCAAACATATGCAAATCAAAGATAAAATATAACAGAATGGCATCAAATGTGATATTCAAAGTAAATTGTGCTGAATTATGTTCCTATGTTGGCCTAAATCATATAATAACACAAATAAAAGCAAATTGATGATAGTTCACGGCTTGTGGTGTCATGCTGCAATATCCGGTAGATGGGGCCACTCTTTTGCAAGGATAGTAGTGTTTTTACCAACCACTTTGCTCAAAAAGGAGTGCATGCCACACCAGTACATCACCTATGGCAGTTGGAGAATGAAAACTGAGAACTACACACAGGCAAGTGTTAATCATTTACTACATTAATCTCATGTTCAATTTAGGCCAATACAGTGGTCAATTCAGCACAAGTTACTTCAATCAACTGCAAAGATGGCATCAGGTTGCATATTCTTGTTTATCTCTTTTGTACAGTATCGTGCTACTTTTAGACCTCTACTACTCTGTCTGCATTTGGTCTTGTTTTCAATCCTATTCATCACCAAATGTACTCACTACCAGTCTACAACCATCAGATGTGTCCCGTTTCCCTTTACACTACTCTCATAGGTCAAGTGTGTCTCATAATCATAAGTCTGCCACTTTACCTTTGTCTAAATGGTATGGCCAGTCACAATGGTGATCAATCTGCTGATCCATCAGCAAGCCTCATACACAAAGGGTGGAGGATGCTTGAAGCTTTTCAGACTATTATCTACAGGTGGCACTTAGGTAGAAACGATTACAAATTGTGACTTAGCAAAGAACATAACATTTCGTCCCAAGATAATTAGGATAAATAAGATAAATACCACCAGTTTATAGCCAATGCGAAGTTGCTCATATATGCAGAACTGAATAGCATCAAATGGCAGATCTCGGAGCAGAAAGGATCCATAGCCCTGCAAACAAAAGGAACAGAGGAGCCACTGGACTTAGAACTGGCATAGGAAATTAACTCCAATTGCCTTGATAGAATAAAATAGAAGATTTTTCCATGGAATACATTTAAAATTAAATACGTACAGCATAAAGACCTTTAATTCCTTCTTTACGAAGAATAAGCCGGACAGCATCAGGTGCAGACTTGAATTCACTCAGCTGCATTCTTTGCTTAACCACCTGAATGGAGTCAAATGTGATTCAAACTTGAAAAAAGTAGGTATCATATACAGATAAGACAATACCTCTGTAGGAACCCGAATAAGAGAAGAAGCAGCCCCTCCAATTGCCCCTGCAGTCTGTAGCATACTTCTTCAGAAAACAATGTCATCTTATTCTTATTTCGTAAGACAAAAAAATAAAGGTGACAAAAAAAAAACAGGAATCTACCACAAGGAAAACCTCTTAATCTTAGCAGAAAAATATCTACCAATAAGCTAGAAAAAGATGAAGACTGGCAAGTTCATGATGTGTTAGTGTTAGCTTCATCCTAACATACCAGATGAGCAACAGCACTTAAATATTCAGGACATATTTCCAGCAGTTTTCTTTTAGTTGGTTCATATACTCCCACGAATATTGCAGAAGCGCTGAAAAAATGGATTTGGTTAGAGAATGCACATAAACAAGGATATATTGCAAGATAATTATAACAATGATATAATCATGCTCTCAACATGGATATTAGCAATACTTATCCAGGAAACAGTGAGGCCAACATTCGAAATCAGATCCTGAGTTTCTATATACAGTATAGTACAACATGGAACTGCATGTGAATAGAAGTATAGAACTAGTGTTTGAAGCATGGGTAATAGTAAGTTGAAAGAACTAGTATTTGAAGTATTTCAAGCGAATAGAACTAACCTATATATCTTACTCAAGTGATACACCATAACTCCCACGGAGATTTCAAATCTATGCTCCACATTGTCCCAAATAATTATGGTTGTTACATTAAGATTTGTAAACCATACTTCTCTTAATATTTCCTCCAAAATACAGCACAGTTTCTTCAAAGAGCCTAGCCCACTTCAGATATAGTTTACTTTGAACAATATGTCATTTTAACTATCATTTCTCTGATTAATCATTCTACTTCCATTTGTCAACTTACACTCACAATTTAGTTGTTTTGTTGTTCGTTAATCTACATATTATTGGTTGCATATGAGATTTTACACAGACACGATAACTGTTTTGTTCATTTCTTTAGTGCCACTGCACCACATTCTTTTCAATTTTATCAATGCTCTTGATCTAATGTACATACTATGTTTCCATCTGACTATGTGCAATGTAAATTTAATGCTCAAAATTCCAGCTGTGACTCGTTAATTATCCACTAGTACTCAAAGCATGCTTGAAACAGCTGACCACAGACAATACTGCACCAGACAACATGAAACATATTCTGTACTATTAAAAGAAACATGTTATTCTTTGATATCTGTACTATTAAAAGAAACATGTTCATTTCTTCAGTGCCACTGCACCAGATTCTTTTGAATTTTATCAATGCTCTTGATCTGATGTACAGTACTATGTTTCCATCTTCCATCTGACTATGTGCAATGTAAATTTAATGCTCAAAATTCCCGCTGTGACTCGTCAATTGTCCACTAGTACTCAAAGCATGCTTGAAACAGCTGACCACAGACAATACTGCACCAGAAAACATGAAACATATTCTGTACTATTAAAATAAACATGCTATTCTTTGGTATATATATATACTCACGGAAGAACACCAGCAATGTTTCCAGCTAACCCAGCATACAAGCCTTTCCACTCAATTTTACTTATGCCTTTTGCAGCCTGTAGAAACCAGACAATGCAGCTTTTGACTACTTGTGCTAATTTTCAGACCAATCTTTGAAAATGTAAAACCTGTATTTCACTTACCTGGAGCCTCGTTTTTATCGTATCGATCGGATATAAGGCTGTTTCCACAACACCGCCTGCAGCTGCTCCAGCTATGGCACCGTCTGGAACAGGCAAAACCACATCAAATATCTCCCTGAACTATACAATGTAGGATAAAGAGGTGCCCTTCTAATCCACATTCATAAAAGCAGTTCGCATAAAAGATAAAATGCATATTTTGATAGTAAAAGAAAGGTCTACATGCTACTGTATATTCTGTGTGTAGATTCACAAACTGCATTGTGGTCTCACGGGTACGAGCGTCCACAAAATGTACAGGCACTACTACCATTTGAAGATATATGTACAAGGATTAGGTGTTGTAAACGGCTATATTGTTCCATTGATTAAGATAAAGTGAACCCGTACCAAGAAGAAGTCGACGGAAATCGAAGGACCCTCCGTGTCCACCCTCGCCCATGGCTCACGGTCCCCAAACCGCCGGCTTCCTCTGCAGTTCAGAGCCACCAAGAACAGACGGTGAAGAAATTAAGAGAGGAAATCGAGAAGGTGGGTAGGGGTTTGGATCCAGATTAGCCGCCGGGCATAGCCGTTTTGCTCAGCTTCTCCGTTGGGAGTTTTTTTTTTTTCCGAGGGATTCTCCGCTGGGAGGTGGGCTCATTTCAGAGAAAAGTCAAAAAAAAAAGAGCATCAGAGAAAAGTCAAATGCTTGTGGCAGGCCAAATTTGACCGAGCCCAACTCACACGAAGCAATTCTAGTACAGTTGCATCAAACTGGGCCTACTGAACGTCAAGAGCTTGGTCCTGAATCAGGCCTGCAGGCTCTAATTACGTAGCCGGATTAGACCCAAACACAACATTTTCTCTTCTTTTTTTGACATGCCAAACGTAACAATTTTCACTTGATAGCCGAAGCAAACAAGTAATACCCCCTCAGACCTGAAAAACTGATTTGGATTTGCTTATATTTGGCATCTGTCTACACAGGAAAATACGACTAAATACATATGGACCTAGATAAATCCAAGTCAATTGTTTCACAGTGGAGTGGGTAAAAACTAAAATAAGAGTAAAATCGCATGTAGCACAAGTCATCGGCCACAAGTCACCGACACGCGTGCTTGTATAATACAGTACTTCATCAAGCACGTCGGCACGCACGCGGCCTCGAGCCAGAACCCTTCCTTCAAGTACCGTACGTAGAGCAGCACTCGTTAGTTGCAACTCCCAGCTCGTGTCTGGCGTCCGCTGCTCGCGCGGACGCACGGGCCATGATCAGATCAACCACGCCACGCCGCCGGATGAGTGTGCCTCCCTCCGCCGCCTGCTCGTGCTCCGGATATGCTCGTACGAGGTCGGCGCACGCATGCGGCGTGGCAAGGCACGAGCCATGATTGCGCCGGACGCGACGCGGGCGGCTCTACCGTTGATTCGGTTTCCGCTGGAACCGGACCGGACGCCAGTCCACTCGATCGAAGGAGGCAGTGGTTCACTTGCCGCGCACACGGCACCCGAGGACCTGATCACCAACACACGTGGCCGTGCGGCGCGCGCCGGAGCCGGCAGCCCGCCGCGGCACGCAGGTATGTTGTACGGAACACTACGTGCGTGGTACGTTCTACCCGCGACTGTGGCGAAGCGCAGAGTACGTCACGAGCATTCACCACCAGCAAACCAAGAAGGCAGTACTGTACTACATGTTAATGCAGAGCAGGAAGTTAAACGCGCCCCGTCCCCACATCCACTAAACTACCCATGTGACGAGACTCGAGAGGGCCAGCGGAAAAGACGGCGCTACCCCCGTCCCCCTGACAGTACAGTTTTGAACGAGCCAGGCTAGGCGAAGCCCGTGGTCGCGCGCGCGGCCCGAGGGCAGCGCGTAGTACGACCAGGCCAGGCTGCTGGTGCTGGTGCTGGGTGCTCGGCCAGGGGAATAAACGCCGACCATGCCGTCACCTGACGTAGGCCCGAAGATTCCTTATCTCTTTCTCCCTCTCTCATCATCATCATCGTCGCGGCCTCCCTGTGCGGAGCGTATGTGTGTGTGTGCGCGCGGGGGTCTGGTCTGGCGCTGCTGTCTGAAAGTTTCAAAAAGATTCGTGGGGATCTCATGGTCCTCCTCGTCGTCTACTTCCCCTACAAAGGCGCGGGAGCTGCTGTACGGAGTACGCAGTATTTTACTGCCCCTGCTACTGCTGGGTCTGGGATTCAAAACGTAGTAGTAGTAGTAGTATATGGGGCCGTCGTGCAGCACCGACCCGACCCAGAAAAGCCGTCGCTTCGCCGTGTCGGTCGGCGATCGCACCGTCAGATAAACAACCACACGCTCCTCTCGTAGGAGCCCTCACGACCGATGGTGGCCGGGGTTTATACCGGGTAATAAATTAGTTAACGATGAAACCCCGGGCGGAGCGGGGAGATGTGACCACTGAAAACCAGAAAGCGTCCACGTCCTCGCCGATGCCACTGGGATCTACTAACTCTCATGACGTGCCCGCACGTCACACTTCCAGGCCGGCTCGTCTAGGCGCGAAACGTGGCGGCGGCGAGGGATTGTGCTCACCGGTACGAGCACCCGCCGTTTGCAGAACGGTTTCAAGTTTTTTGAAACGTGTGTTACCTACGGCTACCGAAACGCCCAGGTGGATTTGTGTACGTATGTATTTCGCCTAACCCCTAACATTCACTCCGGTGGGGGCATGCATTTTGAATGGTGGTCTGGTTCCAGATGAAAAAATTACGGGAGAGCAGCAACAGGAACAGAATAGCAGATGGCCCATTCCTGTTGGGCTACTCCTATTCCGCCGCGAATCCCGGGTAGTATTTCCCATCCGATCGAGACACAGACCGTAATAAAGCAAAAAAAAAAAAAAAAACAGCCCGAGAGATCACCATTGGCGAGCTGGCCACGTCAAGGCAACGTGTCCGAAACGCCCCTCTGCTTTGACCGCCGCAGCGGCTGGGTTTTCCGGTGATTGGGTTGGTCACGCAGGGGCATCTTCGGCAGCTAGCGGTGGCACGTGCCTGTGGTAGTAGAGCGAAGTAGCCTATCTGGAAAGGCTTAAACGGGAGCGATGCAAATCTATGGTGGAGTTGCGTTTGTTTAGCGTGATGCATGATTCGCCTTTGTGGGCTTGCTTTCCTGTCTCGCCTCGAGGGATCAGATTCAGATGAGACCGAGTGCATGCATGTTCTTGACTGGCTCTCACCTGGCCTGGCCCGGCCAGGTGTGGTAGGAGGAATCGGATTCCTCCGTGGGTTCAAATCTGCATGATGATTAACTGCCGGCTTTGCTTGCTCTTTACCCCTCTGCGAAACCGCAGCTAGCAGTAACATTTGAAACGCTAATCGATTGCGCCGTTGGCCACTTGAGCAACGATCATGATTCGTTGGAGGTAACTGAGTTTGGTGTGCATAACTTCTTAGGCAAGGCTTAGACAGACCATAAATAAACCATTACCATACTCCGTTGGTGAGATACTAGTACCGGAAATGCAATACCCCGTAAGTTGGGCCCCTAGCATCATCTATATCCTCTATTTATTTAAGGTTCGTGTTACTCGTTTTACGGAACAATCCTCCCACCTCACTTCTTGAGTCCATTACAGTTTTGTTTTTCAGCCTCTAGTGTTTTCAAGTTTTATACATATTTCGTCTCTGTTTGTCTCCCCACCTATTACACAGAGAAAATATTATTTATTTTAGGACTGTGCTAACGCGCGGCGTCGCGCGTATTCATCCACCGAGCGGCGGCTGCCAGCTCAGCGAAAGCAACGTCGCTTTCAAGAAAAGGACGAGCGGCTGGACCCAAAAAAAGTAGTGAAAACTCCCAGGAAAAGGACGAGCGACTGCCAGCTCACCGAAAGCAACGTCGCTTTCAGGAAAAGTAGTTGGCCTCCCAGGACAACTATAACTGCCAACCCATCCTACTGTCCTTTATACACCACACAGCAAAAACTCCCGTCTCCTTTACAACAACTCCACCATCTCTCACCTCCCATCTTCTTCTTCCTCAAGAAAAAGAAGGAGCCATACCAGATCTAAACCAGATCAGATCTGAAGCCATTAAAAAAGAACTACTGGAGTAAAAACACAACAGGTTGGTCATCTTTGACCCCTCTCCTCCATCCTCTGTTCTCAGATCTTGTCTCAGAAATTTCAACTAGTTTGCAAAAAAACACACAAGAGATGCAATCTCTCACAGAAGTTTTCATCTAAGCACATAGAACATCTAGAATATATTAGCAAACCAACAAGATACTTGTCCTAGGAAAAGAGGTTACTAATAGTAGTTTAAAAAAGTACAAGATATAAACAAGTATCCAAACATATACTAGGTGACCAGAAAATATTATGACTGAACATTCTTCCATGCTTGCAGTGTAGCTAATATTTTGAATCTGGTAACTTGATTTTTGCACAAAGAAAATTGCATATTGTTCCCTGTGCATGATCAACTTGAACCTTTCCCATCATCTACTTAAATCTGGCATTCATGTTGAAAGTTCACTTCTCATTCCTGTATTGAAAAAAGAGTAAGCATGATGAATTTGATGAAATTCAAAAACAAATGACTCTGCAGGTTATACAAAAGAAAAACATGGATATTGATCATCTTTTGGCGATGGACGAGTTTAATGGTGATTTGTCATTAAATGGAGCACTGAATAACGAAGGTATATGTGTGGTTTTACACATTGAATAACAAAAAACTCAGAACTGCCAGATTACTTCTTTAATGGTTATAAGGTTATACATGCTGATCTACCAACTTAGCTTTGTTATACATGCTGAGCTACCAAGGTTATACATGTTGCCAGATTATTTCTTAATGGTTACAAGGGTACACATATAGAACTACCAAAATTAGGTTTATTAGATGGACAAGCTAAAAAACATTCAAACTGCCAGATTATTAATGATTAATAACTAGTTTCTACTTGATTGAACTGCCGGGATAAAACATAGTAATTGCCATTATATGTGTGGTTTTACACATTGAATAACAAAAAATTCAGAACCGCCAGATTACTTCTTTAATGGTTATAAGGTTATACATGCTGACCTACCAACTTAGCTTTGTTATACATGCTGAGCTACCAAGGTTATACATGCTGCCAGATTATTTCTTAATGGTTACAAGGGTACACATACAGAACTACCAACATTAGGTTTATTAGATGGACAAGCTAAAAAACATTCAAACTGCCAGATTATTAATGATTGATTACTAGGTTCTACTTGATTGAACTGCCAGGATAAAACATAGTAATTGCCAGAAAAAAAGTAAATCCAAAAATATAATTACACGTTGGCCATGTTTTCTACCTACTAGTCCTAGTCACAGCAACTTCTACAAAAAGATCTAATATGCTTTGTACTAATGTTAAAAAAATACGCAGATATGGTGCTTTTGGGTGGAAACAATGAAGCAACACTCTCCGCGGGTGGTTCGCTCGGATTTGCTGGCACTGGCATGAGTCTCGCACAGTCAAGTGCTGCTCACACCCCTCCGACAGAACAAAACAGTGGTAACGATGGGGTCCCAAAAGTAATTTCTACACCTCAGCCACCAAGTACACACATGAGATTCGATACATTAGAGGAAGCTGAAAGACACTACAAGATGTATGCGCGGAGAAAAGGATTTGGCATTAGATACGACTATAGGAAAAAGTCGGAAGTAAGTGGAGGATACATAAGGGCAGCACTTCTTTGTCACAAGGGAGGCCACCAGAAAAAACAAAATGAAGACACTCAAAATCCTAAGCCTGTTGTGCCGGAGAGGAATAGGAGTACAAACACAAGAACAAACTGCCAAGCTCGAATGATGGTGAAGTTTAGGGATGGCAGCTGGGTTGTGACAGAATTTTGTGATCAGCATAACCACCCACTCATTGACAAATGGTCACTAACCGGATTCCTACGATCACACAGAGAAATCCCGCAGGAGGACCAGGATTTCATCAAGGTACTTCATTCAGTTAATATGGAAACAAGCAGGATGATGCAAGTGATGGCTACACTCTATGAGTCACTTGAAGGAGTTCCATATACCCCTAAAGACATGGCGAACTTTAGAGCATCAATTCGAGCTGAGAACAAGTACATAGACATGCAAGATACATTTACGTACTTTGATGAAATGAAGCAGCAAGATAAAGATTTTTATTACAGATTCACGCTTGATGATGAAAACAGAGTTGAGAACTTATTTTGGATAGATGGAGCTGCTAGAAGAGCATACAAACACTTCAATGATTGTATATCTTTTGATACAACATACTGTACCAATCAATATAAGATGCCTTTCGCTCCATTTATAGGAATAAACAGCCATGGACAGTCTATCCAACTTGGATGTGGGTTCTTAAGGAATGAGCTCAATTCTAGTTTTAACCGGCTATTTGAGACTTTGCTAATTGCCATGGATGGTCTAGCTCCAATAAATATAATTACAGACCAAGATTTTGGAATGAGGTCAGCAATAGATAACAAGTTCCCAAACACTAGGCATAGGAACTGCCGTTGGCATATAGTTGACAAGGCAACTGAAGAAATTGGGCCATTAGTTGCAAGGATTCCTGGCCTACGAAAAGAAATAAACGATTGCCTAAATTGCAGCTTGTCCCCAGAGGAATTTGAAGAGAGGTGGAATGACATGATAGAAAAGTTTGGCTTGAATGGACATCCTAAGTTTTTGACACTATATGAGAAAAGAAGTTACTGGGTCCCGGCATACTTTATGAACTCCTTCTACCCATTCCTGCAGACAACCCAACGCAGTGAAGGATTTAATGCAGTGCTGAAACAATATATCAGTCCTTCGAACTCAGTCCTCAAGTTTGTTCGTCAATATGCTGCTATCCAAGAAAAGATAATGAAAGCACAGAACAAAGAAGAAGCAGACTCATCCCTAACTACAGCAAAGACATGGTGCTGGCACCCAATCGAACAACACATGTCAACGGTGTATACACGTGGCATATACAACCGTTTTCAGAGAGAAATGTTGTACACAATGTCCTATAACATAGTACATACTGCTGACCGTATTTACACGCTTGAATGCATAACAAAGTTTGTGTCCACATACCACAATAGAAACTACCAAGTTTATGCAGACCGTGAAAATAGTCAGTACAAATGTCAATGCTGCAAATTTGAGAGAGATGCATGGTGTGTTGTCACATTCTAAAGGTAACTTGCAAAATTGTTATCAGTTGCCAGAATAACTACTAGGAAAGTATATGATTGCCAGGTTAAAAAAATGTAGGTCATGTAGTTACTTTATGTGGAAAGCAAAAAACAAATGTCACTATATGGTAGATTGGAATGTATATGAAAAACTGCTAGATTATAAATGACCATAATTGCAAAATTATTTTAGTTTTGACATATTATGTTTTCCTTTTGAGAAACATACTAACTATGCTACCTCATTTTTTTTGTGTTTCCAAAATGAAGACCATGTTCTTCCTAGGACTAACAGTGATGCCACCGGCATATGTGCTTAAAAGGTGGACATGGAGTGCAGAGGAGAATTTGGTGGAAGAAACTCCAGGACAACCGGCTGAGATGCCGGAGGAGTCTAGGAAGAAGATGTCACTCGCAACAATGTGCAATGAGTTCAAAAGCATGGTGCTATACGGTAATCAAACAGAAGATGGGAAGAAGATAATAAGGATGCATCTAAAAAATATGAAGAAGGATTTGGCTTCACTAAAGAGAGAGATAGAGAAAAGAGCAAAAAAAGTTGATGCTGATTCTACTCTCCCTACAAATTCTTCACAGCATACTCCAAACAAAATAAATCAGCAACATGCACCTACAAATATGGATGACCAGCATCAAAAATCTGGGCCAGAAACACATCCACCAAAACGCAAGAAGGCTGCTCCAAAGACATCAGCACCTACATGTGATCCTAGGCCAAGTAACAGCACTAACTTCACAAGTTCAGATCCGATTATACCAACTGCTGTAGCATCTTCAGAAACATCCCATGCTCACATACGTGATCCCCGCAAATCGAACACAAAAGGAAGAAAGAGAAAGTATGCATTTGAGAATGCGTTGAACATTGGCAGGAAAGAAGTTCGTGTGTGCAAGCAATGTGGCTCGACGGAACATGATTTGAGAACATGCCCACAAAGATCACAGCTACCAAACCATAGTTAAAAAAAGCCCTCTAGATTACCGCATAAAACAATTACCAAGTGTTCTACATATTTTTCGTCGTTTCATGTTGTAAAGACAGTGCCATGTATGTCCTATTTACTTCCATCTATATTCATGTATGCTCAAGAATTTCACGAAAAAATGAAGAAACAAACAATTGTAATATTACCGTATCACATTGTTGTTTAAATTTGACCTCCAGTTCTCATTTTCCTCATTAAAATCAGCGGTTATCCACTTGTATGGTATGATCCTCCTCAATATGCATCACCTTTGCCAATTTGTGGGATGTTCTGCCCATCCCAATTCTCGATGTTGTAGAGCGCATGAAAACCACAATTGAATCTGCGAGGGAAAAAAGGCATCAATAAAAACTGTAGTATAAAACAGACAAAACACATTTTCTGCAGTTAAAAAAAGACAAAAATATAAAAAGATGTCATACAAGTTTTCCTGCATTGGCATATTAACAATTGTGAGTTCCCAATCCTGTATCTGGACCTTCGAGGTGGCATAATGTATCTGCCATATAGCCTTGATCCTACTGATTAGTACATTTGCGTGATCAGTGAGACTTTGACTCTCTTCGCCACGCATCGAGTCAAGTGCTTCGAACCTTTCGGCTTGAAAGTTCATACACAAGCAATACCAGTGGTTGCCTTCCTTATTTCCTCTGCAGATCTCTTCCAGAACTGGGAAACAAATCTGTATAAAAACACAGACGACAAAAAACAGGTAACTACTCTGAATTAAAAAGGCAACTTATCAGTGCTAATATGGTAATTAACCTGCTGGTATTACATAACTGAAATGAAAAACTACATTCACAGTGTTCTGAGTGGACAGCTGCTAACCTATTTCATTAGACTGAGCGAGTAATCTGATCTTCTTTTGAAATACGAAACAACAACCTTCTTCTCAAACTGTCCACTTATCAAAAAGTTGGAGAGCTGGTATGGCATTATAATCTTGCCCTCCACTTTGTTCGTACGACGCAGGTACTCGATACCAACTTCCATACAATGATTAGACAATTCACCCCTAACATGTATAGAGTCAGCCAAGTCACCCGTTATAACCCAGCTGTCCGTGTATTTTACAATTTGGTACCTAGTTTAAAACAAGGAATGAAAACGATTAATGAACAACCAACAGCATAATAAAAATCAACAAATATTAGATTCAAAAATCAACAGCTACCACATTAAAAAGGAACAACTACCAGATTAAGTTTTAACACCTACCAGGTTAAAAAAAAGATGAACAAAAAACATACAAACCTAAGTATGAGCAGATGGAATATCTGCTAGATAAAATTTAAATAACTACCATATATATTTGAACAACTACCAGATTATTGATACATTGCAAATGTATCTATAATTTTTGATGTTCTATGCTTGGTTTTATCTACTTTCTTGTGTTTTGTTCCAACTTTGGAGTACTTTTCATATGATTTCTTGGACTAAACTATTAACAAAGAGCCACAGTACTAGTTGCCTATTTTCTGCTGTTTTTGGTTCTAGGAAACTCAGAAAATCAATATTCTCGGAATTGGACCGGACAAAAGCCAAAGTTGATATTTTCCCGGAAGACTCACGGAGCCAGAAGGAGAGTCGGAGAGGGGCCACAGGGTGGCCACACCACCCCATGGCGTGGGTCCCCCCAGGCCGTGCCAGGGCATGGTGTGGGCCCCCTGGCCGCCCACCAACCTTGCCCTCTGGCCTATAAGAAGCCTCCCGAGGCATAAACCCTAAACAATCAAGCCTCCAGCCACGAAAAGTTCCGCAGCGCCGTCGCCACCGAAGGGGAGATTCGGGGGACAGAAAGTCTCTGTTTCGGCACCCTGCCGGGACGGGGAAGTGCCCCCGGAGCCATCTCCATCGATCTCCACCACCATCTCCATCGCCATTGCTGATTCCCATGATGAGGAGGGAGTAGTTCTTCCTCGAGGCTAAGGGTTCTACCGGTAGATATGTGTTCATCTCTCTATCTATGCATGATCTTGTTGTGGTCATGAGCTTTGTAATCAAGTAGATCTACCTTGCTACTCAATGCTTTATTAGATCTCTGCTCTCCCCATGCGTTTGAAAGTGACAGCGTGCTCACCATGGTGACACTTAGGCTAGAGATTACAAATACTTTTTATGAGTTATATTTGGAGTTAGATGTCTTTATGAAATTGTGGTGTTTGTTGGACTCATCTAGTACTCAAGGTGACAATGTGGGGTTATCTAGATGGGAAAGATGAACTTTGAGGTGTGCTGTTATAGCCCTACCATCGATTAGAGTGTTCAACCGGAGAGTAGTTCAGAATAGTATCATAAAAAGAAGATATTTATATGAGAGTGTTCACTAGTGAAAGTACGATCCCTAGGCCTTGTTTCTAAGCATTGATACACCATTTGCAATTAGATATGTTACATGTTTGCTTGCTTTCATCTTTATTTCAGTTTGCCTTTAGTCTTTTTCATGCCATCAAGTTATTTTCTAGCACCGTTACCACTTATAGATATCCATACCACTTGTATTTCACTATCTCTTCGCCGAACTAGTGCACCTATACACCTGACAAGTGTATTTGGTGTATTGGGGACACAAGAGACTTCTTGTATCTTATTTGCAGGGTTGCTTGAGAGGGGATACCTTTGACCACTTCCTCCCTGAGTTCGATAAACCTTGGGTGATCCACTTAAGGGAAAACTTGTTGCTGTTCTACAAACCTCTACACTTGGAGGCCCAACAACTGTCTACAAGAATAGAAGTGCGTAGACATCAAGCTATTTTCTGGCACCGTTGCCGGGGAGGTAAGGTAAAAGGTATTCACACCGGAGGATTAAAGAAGAAGAACCTCCCACGGCAAACGCCTATTTTCTGGCGCCGTTGCCAGGGAGGTAAGGTAAAAGGTACTCACATCCTCCGGTGTGAGTGCTCGAAGTTATTTCCTTTAGATTCTACAATTTTGTCTTTTTGTTTCTTGTTTTCACTAGTTAAGGCTTAATGGAAAACAACAAAAAAATTAGAGAGCTTTATAGTATTTATCTTGAGTTAGGACATGAAGTGTTTGAAGAGAAAATTAAAAAACCTATGGAACTTTATTTGCATGCTAATAGCAATGTTATTAGTATGAATTCTTTGAACACCATTATTGCTAATGCTATGGAAAAGTCTAAGCTTGGGGAAGATGGTTTTGATGAGCATGATCTTTTTAGTCCCCCAAGCATGGAGGAGAAAATTTACTTTGATGATACAAAACCTCCAATATATGATGATTACAATGATGAATATGATATTTTCAGTCCACCTACTATTGAGGAGAAAAGTAATTATGATTACAATATGCCTCCTATATTTGATGATTATGGTGATGAGAATAATAATGATAGCTATTTTGTTGAATTTGCTCCCACTATAATTAATAAGAATGACTATGCTTATGTGGAGAGTAATAATTATTATATGCATGTGGCTCATGATAAGAATGTTTTATGTGATAGTTATATTGTTAATTTTATTCATGATGCTACTGAAAGTTATTATGAGAGAGGGAAACATGGTTTTATGTGTCTCAATAATATTAAGTTTCCCCTCTTTATGTTGAAAATTTTGAAGTTGCACTTGTTTTTCTTTTCTATGCTTGTTGCTTTGTTATTTCATGACTTGTTTCTTTACAAGATTCCTAAGCATAGGAAGTGGGTTAGACTTAAATGTGCTTTGAATTTGCTTCTTGATGCTCTCTTTTACTTCAATTCATATTTCCTATGTGAGCATCTTTTCAAACTATTATGCCTAACTTAAAGGCGTTAAAAAAGTACTTATTGGGAGATAACCCAAAAGTTTTAGATGAGTCTTGGAAGTTATTACCTCTGTAATAACCGCTCCTTATCCTTTTTATTTGCTTTTTTGCCAAGAGTAACCTCTAATGAGAGAGAAGTAATGATTGGGAAAGTTGCTGTCCCGAAATAGATTTATGTGCGTCACCGTAAAAAATCGCGTAAAATATCTTTACGTCCTTTTGAGGTGTGAATTTTTGTGCTTCTGCCCCAGGTTGTTATCTAACTTTCGTTAGTTCAACACTTTTTGATTTGAGCAACAGAAGGTCTTTCGAAAAAAATTGTCTTTTCCTGCTGGTCTGTTTTGACAGATTTCTGCCATTTTCTGCATTTGCTTCTTGTTGGTTCCTTCTTGAGTTCTTTTGGGGAATTGAGCTTTTTGAGGGAAGTGCTACAGTAGCTAGTATTCTAATAGAAGTTTATTTGGTGTTAGAACTGAACCTTAAGACTTATTTATCTTGAGTGTACTAATGTTGCTAATAAAGATTGTGTAAAGTTTTGTATGAAGGAAAAATTTTAGGTGTATGGAAGGAACGAGTAATGAGATGAAGGATGGACTAAAGCTCAATCTTGGGGATGCCACGCGTGTCACCCCAAGAAATATCCAAGAAGTACAAGCGTCAAAGCTTGGGGATGCTCAAGGCATCCCCTTCTTCATCAATAAAAATCCCAGGTTCATTCCAAACGCTTCATTTTTATTATTTCATGCACAATTGTGTTGTTCTTGGAGCGTCTTATTTTTTGTTTTCATTTTGGTTTTTCGTTTGCTTGGTTTGCTTAGTTTTCTGAATAAATTGGTTGGACCCCCTCTTTCATACATTGGTTTTCAAATAGTTTGGTTTGGATTGGAAAAGAGTAGGAAAATTCATGCTTAAGTGGTAAAGAGAGCTTGTTTTTGACTGTGGCCTATGCTTTATCATGCCATGCTTGATATTGTTTTGGCTTTATGCTTAGTATTCTTTGCAGTAGCATGAATTGTTATAAACAATTGAGATTGTTTAATGTGCCTTGGATGAATCATGCGTTGTTTTAGCATATTAAAGCATAGTATAGTGGTATTCTCCTTTGATGCTTTATTAGGGTTGACTTGGCACATGCTCACACCATGTTATGACTATCCCAAGTCATCATAGCCTTGATGATCCTTTAGTTTTCAACTTGTAATATTACTTTATGCTTTTATCAATGATGTTTTGTCGCTCTGCATGATTATGGCCAT
This sequence comes from Avena eriantha, assembly GCA_910589775.1. Taxonomy (NCBI): domain Eukaryota; kingdom Viridiplantae; phylum Streptophyta; class Magnoliopsida; order Poales; family Poaceae; genus Avena; species Avena eriantha. The sequence continues at coordinate 25,232,733 of OU342740.1, forward strand.
TATTGCTCTCTTAGTTTGTTGCCCAGTCTTTTGCTAGCCTCCACAACCAAGTATGAGTTCCACTCATGCATCCAACTCCCTAAACCAAGTTATTCCAAACAGTCCACCATACCTACCTACTAGCTTATGCTATTCCAAGTATATTCATGCTTTTGTTTATCTTCCGAATTAAACTTGTTATGAGAAAACTAGTGATTAAAGCTCTCACGAACTTGATGGCATACTTTACTTTTCTTGTATTTAATAAACTTGAACCATTGGGTCCTTCTTTGTTGCGTATATGCTTGCGCTTTATAAGTTGAAATTAGCAGAAACATGTATCATGGGGAACGCTTTCAACATTGCACTTGTACTTTGTACCCCGTTGATATCATGTTCTTTTGCTTATGGATCCCGGCGGTGTGAAATAAAAGTGGAACTTATAAGATCATGGAGTTTGTATGTGTGTTAGAGAAATGCCTGGGCCGCTAGCCTAAGCCATGCCTAATCATGGTGGAAACTTGCAGCATCACCATAATGAGCACTCTATGAAGCATCCCTAGTAAAAACCTATACAAATAGCAAATAAAAAGATCGCTGAGATGCTCATTGTCTGCTTGCCTTGTCATTTTGATTATGGGATAGCTCCTGTATCATGTGCAAGGGGTACCCCGTTGGTGATTCTTTATGATACACATGTACTTACAATGACATGAGCTTACTCGTGACTAAAGTTGAGTAGCATGAGGTTCGGTCTTCGTAAGTAAGGGGTGTGAGGTTTCAGCTTATAACTTGTCAAGCATATCCTCTTAGTTGTGTCACTTTAACCTTAATCACTTCAAGATGCTTATGATAGGGGCAATGAGAGCTGAAAGCTATAAGTACCGTAATTTTTGGAAGCTCTTTATGAGACTTGAATCCCTACTTCCTTTTACAAAGGCCTTTCTTCCACCATTATATTGAGTCTCCACCTTCTACCTTTATGCACCTACTTTGATAGCATAGTGGCCATTCTTAGTTCTATGTGCATTGTCCCAAGACTAGTTGATTGATGCATACCTTGATATTGCTTGTTTTAAACTATTTGTATCTAGTCACTCTTATGAACTTTGAAGGTGTCCTATGCAATTATATTTGCTACTTTATGAGGGACAAGTTGAATGCTACTATGATATGTTTTCTTTATGTGAAACAAACAAACATCTTGCAAATCATTGTTATTCATGAATCTTTTGTTTGTGCCTTTTCATGTTATAACATAGTTTCTTTGTCTTATTGTTAGAACTATATGTTTCATGCTATGTTAAAGTTTATGATCCCAGCTATCAAAGTTTTACAAATACTTTGATCAAGTTTATGATGGTGCATGTCACCTCAAAAATTATTCTTTCTTTTTATCACTTACCTACTCGAGGACGAGCAGGAGTTAAGCTTGGGGATGTTGATACATTGCAAATGTATCTATAATTTTTGATGTTCCATGCTTGGTTTTATCTACTTTCTTGTGTTTTGTTCCAACTTTGGAGTACTTTTCATATGATTTCTTGGACTAACCTATTAACAAAGAGCCATAGTGCCATTTGCCTGTTTTCTGCTGTTTTTGGTTCCAGGAAACTCAGAAAATCAATATTCTCGAAATTGGACCGGACAAAAGCCAAAGTTGATATTTTCCCGGAAGACTCACGGAGCCAGAAGGAGAGTCGGAGAGGGTCCACAGGTTGGCCATGCCACCCTATGGCGCGGGTCCCCCAGGCCTCTCCAAGGCATGGTGTGGGCCCCCTGGCCGCCCACCGACCTTGCCCTCTGGCCTATAAGAAGCCTCCCGAGGCATAAACCCTAAAAAATCAAGCCTCTAGCCACGAAAAGTTCCGCAGCGCCGCCGCCATCAAAGGGGAGATTCGGGGGACAGAAAGTCTCTATTCTGGCACCCTGCCGGGACGGGGACGTGCCCCCGGAGCCATCTCCATCGATCTCCACCGCCATCTCCATCACCATTGCTGATTCCCATGATGAGGAGGGACTAGTTCTTCCTCGAGGCTAAGGGTTCTACCGGTAGCTATGTGTTCATCTCTCTATCTATGCATGATCTTGTTGTGGTCATGAGCTTTGTAATCAAGTAGATCTACCTTGCTACTCAAGTGCTTTATTAGATCTCTGCTCTCCCCATGCGTGTGAAAGTGACAGCGTGCTCACCATGGTGGCACTTAGGCTAGAGATTACAAATACTTTTTATGAGTTATATTTGGAGTTGGATATCTTTATGAAATTGTGGTGTTTGTTGGACTCATCTAGTACTCAAGGTGACAGTGTGGGGTTTTGTAGATGGGAAAGATGAACTTTGAGGTGTGTTGTTATAGCCCTACCAACGATTAGAGTGTCCAACCGAAGAGTAGTTAAGAGTAGTATCATAAAGAGAAGATATTTATATGAGAGTGTTCACTAGTGAAAGTACGATCCCTAGGCCTTGTTTCTAAGAATTGATACACCGTTTGCAATTAGATCTGTTACATGTTTGCTTGCTCCCATCTTTATTTCAGTTTGCCTTTAGTCTTTTTCACGCCTTCAAGATATTTTTTATCACCGTTACCACTTATAAATATCCATACCATTTGTATTTCACTATCTCTTCGCTGAACTAGTGCACCTATACACCTGTCAAGTGTATTTGGTGTGTTGGGGACACAAGAGACTTCTTGTATCTTGATTGCAGGGTTGCTTGAGAGGGGATACCTTTGACCACTTCCTCCCTGAGTTCGATAAACATTGGGTGATCCACTTAAGGGAAAACTTGCTGCTGTTCAACAAACCTTTGCACTTGGAGGCCCAACAGCTGTCTACCAGAATAGAAGTGCGTAGACATCAATTATGTAAGAACAAATACCAGGCAAACAGACTAAAATGATGTTTACCTTTTCAAATTGGATTTGCTTGGCCTTGAGTGCTTGCTGCTCAGCATGATCTTCTGGTATACATTCTCTTGATCTGAAGTGACTTTTATTGAGCTATCAAAGGGCGACACCAGAAAATGGGCGCATTTTTACCCTCACTTTGTGAGCTTGCACCTTCGGTGTTGTGCTTTGAATAGCATTGCCATCCATGGTGGTTGCGGGGGCTGCAGCAACTTTCAACTCTCTCTTCCTTTTTGAAAATGCTTTACAATAATCCTCGTACCTATTAAGCTCTACTGCACCTTCTTCACTAAGGAAATCAATTTTATTGAGAATATAGTCTTCCACCTCCTTTGACACTTTGAATTCTTCAAAATCAGAGTCAATGCATGTTTTTTCAACAGGTTTCCTTGATTCTGCTATGGAAAAAAGCAAAATAAAAATATCAAATACATGTTTAGCAGCAAAAATGCACACCAGAAAAATCATGTTATTTGCACTACACTGCTGCCATTTTGAACTAGACTATCACATTGACCTTATATATATGTGGCCATGTAATAAACATATCAGATGATGTCAAAAAAGCACCACCCAACTAATTAGTCACAATAATAAAGTTATCTACGAGAAATAATTACCAAGTTATTTATAAAGCAGCCATAGCAACTATCAGATAATCTAGTCACAATTATCTGTGTAAACAACTTCATGCCCCTAGACAAAGAAGCAAAATGGCTGCCTGATTAAATAATATTGGCTTCTAGATTAACTAAACTAACTTGCCAGATTAACTAAACTGCATGCATGTTTATTAGCATCCTAGCAAAAAATCCATAGATGAAAAAACTGCAGGATATAAGCAAAAAATGTTACCTTGTGGTTCTGCCCAAGCTATTGGAGCAACATCTTGCGCAAATGCAGGCATCGAATTTTCCTGGGTACCAGTTGTGCAAACCATTAGAGAATCATCCACACATTCTTCCTGTGAACTAAACCCCAGGTTGAAAGGTGGTGGTGTAAACATACCAAGTCGGTTATCTCTCTTTGAACTAGTAGATGGGCCTGCTGAATCAATATGTTTCCTTTTACGAGAAGTCCCTTCTGTTATGCTTGCCTGTGCTTCGTCAACCCTAGGCAACACTCCTTGCTTAATTACTGATTCAGACAACCCTCTAACAAGTTCTTGAATTTTTGGTGGAACTATAACAGGTTGCCCACTCGAGAAACCAGGAATTCCCAATTTAGCACCAACAAAAGGGGATAACTTCCACGACCTGTAATAGCTTCTGCTACCCCTAGGAAATGTCCCTTGTGCTACTGGTGAGATCACCATGGTTCTGCACATGTTCTCAATTGGTGTTGTCGTTTTTGGTTGCAAGTTATCAACAGTGGGTGATATTTGGATTGCATTGGCCTTGTTTTTCCCATCATCTAAATTATTTTTTTGGCTACCAAAATAAATTCTTGCAGCATCGCTAGATGATGGCATCTTTGCAGCAGTAGGGGAAACTCTAATAGCAGTGCTTATTGTCTTCCCATCACCGATAATTGCAGCAGGGGCATCTTTTTGATTGTTGTTAACCGTCGAGGACATCAAAAAAGCTAAATTTGAACTCTTCCCTTCCTCTAAGGTTGGAGAGAAGTTGATACTCTTGCCCTTGGTATCACTTACATGGGCAGTGCTGATGTTGCTGCCACCTTGAATCTGTGCAAGCCTTGGAGATTTCCTAGTAGGTGTGCTGCTTGACAAACTCCGACGTTTTCTGCACGCACAAAAAAGGCAAAATAGGGGGAGGGAATTAGACAAAAAATATGTGTTACATACTATATGCAAAAAAGTTGATTTCAAAAAACAAAAAAACAACAGTCGAAAGTAGAACACCTTTGATATGTACGCACACTCTCGGATACAGGGGATTTTCCGGCCAGTATTTCTTTTTCATTCCCAGTAGTATTGCTACCCCTGGACTGCTCGTGCATCTTCTCTGCATTAGGACTGTAGTATATGAAAAAAGAAGATTTAGTTGCCAGATTTATTATGAATAATTACCAGAGAACTTATACTTTACTACCAGGTTTTAACAATCATGAAGTTGTAAAAAAAAGAATTCTAAAAAAAATTATTTGCCATATTAACAAGTGGTTACTGCCAGAAAAAATACATTGGTACACAAAATGTTAGAAACCTGTAAAAAAGACATACTTGCTAGGTTACCTATACATCACTGCCATGCAAACTACACTACTTTACCAAAGATACAACCAGGAATACTATAACTTATCTCCTCTGTAGATTCTTCGAAACATCCTTTTCATTTTCAGTACTTGAATTGTCTGTACCCATTGGGTCTACTGCTTCAGAACACTTGTTGATAGGGATCCCCAATTCTTTTGCAACTATACACTTGATGCTGTTATGCAACTTCAATTCACTGCCTCTTGGTTTTACTGGCTGTTGTTTCATGGAACTTAGTCTTGCTACAAGACTTGCTGCATCTCCCTTTATTTCCTCTTCAGCTTGTTGGGTACAATCCACTGGGAATCAGCAACGAAATAACCAAATCCTTGACTCCCATCGGAAGCATCAGTGTCACTAAATGATGGAACCTTGATTTTACAATGCAAGCCAGGAGGAGATGCACTTTTGCTAGCACCTGGTTGGGATTTGCTTGGTAGGGGTTCCGCGTATGAAAACAATAAATTTTTACCCTACGCCCCTGAACCTCTGAAGCTGCAAGGACCTATCTATTAGTAATACAGTAATAGGAGGGGCTTTTCGCGAACTTACCCTTAAAGACCGAAAAGCGTTGTCAACGCTCAGGAGAGCATGGTTGATGTAGACGAGCCGAAGCCGACCTCAAGGTCGTGATGAATTCCTTGCGCTCCTTCTGGCTCCAACGAGTTGAGTGCCTCAAGTGCGACACCTCGCAGGGAGTTACACACGTCCGGTTCCTGACGATGACTCCCGCTTCCCCGATCCAGCAGCAGTTGCGGAAGTAGAGCTCCCGGATCCGAATCCCGCAGCACGACGGCGCTCCGCGGTGAAGATGTCTCTCGCTCGTGCAGTCCAGACTTGGGACCATGGTCACGAGAGAGAGAGGGGAGAGAGAAAATATCAATTAGAGGTCCTCCCAAAAGTGGGGAGACCTTTATTGATTATTGGTGTATTTTTCTAGGCCAAATACCCCACTACTATCTCCCTCAAAGTCCCAGGGTGGGACTAAAGGAGAGGAGGAGTTGGGGTGGCCGTCGGCCAGCCCCTAGTGGTCCCCATGGGGGGGCAAGGCCCAGCCGGTCTCCCCTTGGTCCCTTTCCCTCTCTCCTTTCCCCTAATGGGCCCTCTCCCTCCGGAATTGGCCCATTAAGCCTTTTTGACCTTTAATTGATTTTCTCTTTATTAAATAATTATGAATAAATGATTAAATCAATATTTAACATTCATTCACATATTATTTAATCTCCGTGGCTATGGAACACCTTCCACCTCCACTCTGGACATCCTCCGGATTTACCGAAACCCTTCCGGTTTTCTCCCTTCTTTTCTTCGGTGATTCTACCGATCCTATAAATGCTCTCTAAGCATCATCAAGCCCTTAAGCGTGATACCCCACGGTTCGGGAACACTCCAGACATGTTCGTGACACTCCTGCACCAATGATCAACAGAGGGACCTGGATGGCCATGTGACCCCTGTGCGTTCCACGAAGATCTTTCATCGTTTGAACCGGGACAGTCGTGTCTTATTCCCTTTGTCACTCGATACTTGCATTGTCCGAGATCTGATCAATGACATCACCATGTCGTGTTCAATCTCGTTACTGAACAATTCTACTTGACTCGTTCCGACAAGTGATATCCCCGTGATCTAATCAAACGTTGCGCAACTATTGGATATAACTTCTCCGAGTGGGCCCTTGAGTATCTTCCCATCACATGGACGGAAAAATCCCACTCTTGACATATATTGCCTCTACGGTTTCCTCCAAGTACCTGAACACACCTTTATAACCACCGTTTTACCAGATGGCGTTTGATGCTATCTAAGCACTTTCGGGAGACAGTGATTGATATAGTCTCACGGTCTAAGGAAAGTCTACGAGGGTCCTTTTCTAATCATCATAACTTGAACTTCGTGACATGATCGAATCACGATGTTTAGGTTGGGTATTGGTTCATCATCTCATTCTCAGAATGAGATGACCTCATTTCCTACTGGCATAAATGCCACATGATCAGGAAACATGATCATCTGTTGACCAATGAACTAGTGACTAGAGTTTCACTAGGAACCCCTGGTTTGTTTGTATATCAGACGTGTATTGATGTTTCCACTCAATATAGTTATAGCATGATATAAAACTTAATCATAAACTATATGAAATATGATAATAGTCCTTACTACTATTTGACTCTAGGGCATATTTCCAACAGTCTCCCACTTGCACTAGAGTACAAATACACTAGCTGCATTTGTTCTTAATAATTGGTACCATATAACCAGTGCCTAGAACATGCTTGCTCATGGAAGAGGTTGAGTCTTGGGTTTGTACTTTACAGTCCCAAATTCTTCGCAACTTACTAATGTCACTTTGATTGACATTAATATTATATCATCACATGACAGCATCTGTGTGTATGCATCGTCGCTATGGCGCAGAACGAGGCCTGATTCCAGGATCCTACAATGACGTTAGATCAACCTCGAGGGCTTTCTCATGGGCATTGTGCCCTGGGACACATCATTCTATGTTAAAAGCGAATTAGCCCCGCCGTAAAATTATACAACACTTTAGATGGTACCCTTATCTATTATTATAAATGTATTCATCGAAACACTAGTGCACTCGGTGCAACTTTCGATGTTTTTTGTTCACCTCGCTTCCTATTTGACTTTAATTGGTATCTACAGGAGTTCCCAACATATTCCCTTATAACATAACTCTTTATGCTTTAAGATATGTCATCCTTTATGGATTTGGAAAACATGTCTACAGTTCTCTACTAGGCACTGCGGACAAACTTAGCTCAAACGTTTTGTGATTCGAACTTAATCACTTTCAAATGTTCCTTATTTGGATCACATATTATGCTAAGTTATCATCATGGTTTACTAAGACAGAACCTATGTCTCAACATAGTGGATGATGATCATCCTTTTCTTTCTTTCAACCATTGATGTTAAACTTAATGTTATTCCTAATTTGAGTTCTCAAGGATCAGTTCCTTAATTAACTTCTATTTTGAAACGCTTTTCAGAATCCCTTAAGGAATACTACATAATATCATAATACAGTTTATTATCAACTTCTACATCTTATAAATCATTATTTATAAGTATTAGCGCCTTTCAATCTTAACATAATTAAGAATTACTCCTATAAGCTCCCACTCAAAATATGTTCCTACATATTTGAATTTGAGTCTTATATATTGCTCCCACTTAAAATATGTCAATCACATATCGTTTCAGGAAGACTTTCATAGCTCCCACTCAATTTTATGCAAATTGCATATCTCCTTACTATTTTGAATAACTTCAAAATCCTTTGATCAAATATCAAACTTGGAGATTTACTATAAGATACTAGTACTTTACTAGTTTTAAATCCAGTAGACATTTAGCACACATGAATCAAATTCATTTGAATTCATCCAATATTTGACAAATTTGTGCTTTTGTCATTCACCCCCTTTTTCCTACTATGGCTTTGCAGTCATTTGGGAAAATTCCAAGTAACTCCTTTTACATGTGAGATTCAGCAACTGATTGATTTCTAATCTCAAGGGAATTTTGCTTCTAGGATTTCTCATAATTTAGTTTACCATTATTTCCTTTGTAGTTCGTAGGTATGTCACATTCCAAGAATCATGACAAATGATTCACAAATTTTTTCATACAAGATATGGATTTAAATTTTGAATCCTACTTCATGTAGTGAAAAACAATAGTGGAGGGAAAAACACAATGATCAAAATCATTGATTCTTTCCTTCCGTGAAGGGAATCATTCAGGAACGCTGTCCGTTGCGCTTCTCAACACTCTGATGCAGGGTTTTGAATCCTCATCGTGTTTTACACTAATTTCCATTTGCTCATAATTGAGAAACATCACTAGAGGTGAGCTTTCTCAAGAATGCACCAAAATCCAAGCAATACGAATCTTGCTTTCCTTTTGGTTTGAGCTATGGGTTTCGTATTCAAAGTTTCCAATGAATACTCTACAAGGACTTATTCGCTATTATTTTGGTTATATCGAATAACCCCAAAACTTTCATGAATTCAAATGGTTTACCAATTCTAATTGAGTGCTAACTATTTGTAAACTAATGGTCTCTACATATATACTACAACGATTTATTTGGTGCCTTCTATTCAACCCCTTTTTGATATCTAATATCACATTGTGATGCTTTGTATTTTGACGTTTCAAAACACTTTGCATTCCACAATTTCTTTTATGCCATTCTTATAAAGTTAAATTTCATTACTATTGATCAAATCATAGTAATTGGATTCTCTTTTATATTTATACCCTTTGTTGATGAAACACTTTGATCAAATCAAATAGTTTCATATTCATGTTTCCTTTGGTAAACTACTTTACACATTTAAACAATCATTTAATGATAATTACCATTGATGCTAAACTCCAATACATCGAATATGTATTTACTTTTAACAATTCTTTAAATACTTTGTATTCAAGTAATACACGGTGTTCAAGTTATTTAGCCGAACTTAGGCATGATTTATATGTGACAAGAAATCGAATGACTTTCACATATTATCACATAATTTTGAATTCAAACAATGGTTTCATTCATTAATAAAATATCATTAAGTTGGGTATTTTAAACAAGGCATTTTAATGTTTTACAAATGTTCATGCATTATCAATCAGTTTCAAACAATAAGGATAATTCACAAGTAATCAAACAAGATATGAACACGAATAGAAATCATTCATAAAAGCAGAACAACTGTTTGTTACAAACTGATATGAATAACCGTCTCACGAAGTGTGAGACACACTAAAAAAGTTCACAATCTCTTGATTACAAAAATCATCCTAAAACATAAACTAAATGATAAATGTTGAGGGAGAGTGTCGTTGGCCGTCATCATCATGCTCGCCATCAACACGCAACGTCACCTCCTCTCCAGCAAGCACCTCTCATGTAGAAGGACCTGTTTTCAGTAAAACAGAGCAAGTATTAGATATACTTAATACTGCAATGTGTTTGCATTATTATAACATTTATAAAACTGTATATCAAATATATACCTTGGTCATTGATAAACTCTCCGGTGATTGGATCAACCTTTACGTTCCGGAAACGTAATATGAACTCGTGGAAATCCAATGCTTCCGTATCACCACTCATGATGCTACTCCGGACATGTCCTTCTTAGCTGGGAGGCAACGATCGAAGCAGTACGTCTATCGCAAATGGATCAGCCATCCAGTAATCCACGAAGTGAACCAGTCTTGTGTGTGCATCAAGCATGCGCTCCAAGTGACTCTTCAGACATGTATGCTCCTCCATCTATATGGAAAGGAACTCTCCAAGCAACTCGTGCTTACACATGCACACATGGCCTATGAACTCTGCTCTCAGCTGATCCACCATCGAATATGGGTCAAGATCACCCATGAGCGGATGTAGTTCATCCACCATCCCGTAACGCATTATTATCTGAATGTAGGCGGACATCTCTTGACGATAGTAGCGGTCTGTCAGCTCTTGTGGGGTCTCATAGTAGTCTGGCTCAGTCAAATCCATCGTGTGGCATATGTAGTCTACCACATGATTCCTAGTAAGGAGATCATGTAGGCGCACAAGCCAACTTGAGAAGTTGGATCCATCAAGTCTAAGTTTTTCACCCTTTACCCAATCCTCAATCTCAAAGTAAGCTTCACGGTGAGCCATCTACATTTATAATTGCCAAAGGAATTTTAGACTAAGTTTATAATTAAATGAGTTAATAATAACTCCACTCAGAAACACCTATCCCCAAAAGGGTTCCTAGTGATAACATGACCCCTATCAGCCACATCTCCCCCAATCGTCACGGCCATCAATGTGGGTTCAAGGGTGGACGCTAAACGTCGGTCACATCATTCATGCGACTCGTGCTCGATCTTTCGACCATCCGTGTTCCGAGGCCACGTTTCTCTAGCGTGCTAGGCTCGCCAACTCAACCTTAGTGTATTTGCTGTGCAACATGGCTTACACCCATTGTATGTGAATGTAGACATGTATGACACCCAAGCCTGTGACCCTGGATCGCCTCATATCGAAGAACTTTCTTGGTGGTGCACACTAAGGGGGAACACAATCATTGGTAATTTTAACAGAGATCATCTTATTAGGCTACCGTCGAGTATCTAATACTAGCACACAATAAGATATACAAACAATAACATTGAATGTAAATGCTATGTGATATGGTCCTTCACGTCGTGATCTCCATCCGCCGTCACCGGGTTCCGGCACCGTAGACACCAGGGTACCGGTGTCTTCCCGACGTGGTAGTCTATCACCTTCGTGACTATCTACTACTACGTAACAAAAAGGAATCACTTTACCTTTTCCACAACCATATCACAAAGCAACGCCCCCCTGCAAAACAAAGTTAGACACCTCTACTTTATCTTTGCATGTTTTACGTGGCTGAATGGGCTTTCGCACAAGAACCGTTCTTACCTACGAACTTTCACCACAACGTTGATCAAGTAGTTGTCTCTACTATACCCCTTTCGGGGCCGTCCGTTGCAAATGGCATACCAACTAATGCGAGAGAGACAGACACCCCCTAAGCCACTTTATACGGTACAAGCCATATGTCAAGCGTGGACCAGTCTCGCGAATGAACGCGTAAAGTCGGTTGGGGGCCGCTTCATCAAGCATTACTGCGGTATACACAAGTACACGTGGGAGGGTAACAGCTAAAAGATTAACGCCCACACAATACATCTCGTGTGTTCTACCCGTACTAGCATTACTATGCATAGATCTAGCTCTGATACCACTGTAGGGGTTCCGCGTATGAAAACAATAAAATTTTACCCTACACCCCTGAACCCCTGAAGCTGTCAGGACCTATCTATTAGTAATACAGTAACGGGAGGGGCTTTTCACGAACTTACCCTTGAAGAACGAAAAGCGTTGTCAACGCTCAGGAGAGCGTGGTTGATGTGGACGAGCCGAAGCCGACCTCAAGGTCGTGATGAAGTCCTTGCGCTCCTTCTGGCTCCAACGACTTGAGTGCCTCAAGTGTGACACCTCGCGGGGAGTTACACAAGTCCGGTGCCTGACGATGACTCCCATTTCCCTGATCCAGCAGCAGTTGCGGAAGTAGAGCTCCCGGATCCGAATCCTGCAGCGCGACGGTGCTCCACGGTGAAGATGTCTCTCGCTCGCGCAGTCCAGACTTGGGACCACGGTCACGAGAGAGAGAGAGAGGGGGAGAGAGAAAATATCAATTAGAGGTCCTCCCAAAAGTGGGGAGACCTTTATTGATTATTGGTGTATTTTTCTAGGCCAAATACCCCACTATATATAGGGGGAGGGGAGGTACTACCTCCCTCAAAGTCCCGGGGTGGGACTAAAGGAGAGGAGGAGTTGGGGTGGCCGTCGGCCAGCCCCTAGTGGGCCCCATGGGGGGTCAAGGCCCAGCCGGCCTCCCCTTGGTCCCTTTCCCTCTCTCCTTTCCCCTAATGGGCCCTCTCCCTCCGGAATTGGCCCATTAAGCCTTTTTGACCTTTAATTGATTTTCTCTTTATTAAATAATTATGAATAAATGATTAAATCAATATTTAACATTCATTCACATATTATTTAATCTCCGTGGCTATGGAACACCTTCCACCTCCACTCTGGACATCCTCCGGATTTACCGAAACCCTTCCGGTTTTCTCCCTTCTTTTCTTCGGTGATTCTACCGATCCTATAAATGCTCTCTAAGCATCATCAAGCCCTTAAGCGTGATACCCCACGGTTCGGGAACACTCCAGACATGGTCGGGACACTCCCGCACCAATGATCAACAGAGGGACCTGGATGGCCATGTGACCCCTGTGCGTTCCACGAAGATCTTTCGTCGTTTGAACCGGGACAGTCGTGTCTTATTCCCTTTGTCACTCGATACTTGCATTGCCCGAGATCTGATCAATGACATCACCATGTCGTGTTCAATCTCGTTACTGTACAATGCTACTTGACTCGTTCCGACAAGTGATATCCCCGTGATCTAATCAAACGCTGCGCAGCTATTGGATATAACTTCTCCGAGTGGGCCCTTGAGTATCTTCCCATCACATGGACGGAAAAATCCCACTCTTGACATATATTGCCTCTACGGTTTCCTCCAAGTACCTGAACACACCTTTATAACCACCGTTTTACCAGATGGCGTTTGATGCTATCTAAGCACTTTCGGGAGACAGTGATTGATATAGTCTCACGGTCTAAGGAATAGTCTACGAGGGTCCTTTTCTAATCATCATAACTTGAAATTCGTGACATGATCGAATCACGATGTTTAGGTTGGGTATTGGTTCATCATCTCATTCTCAGAATAAGACGACCTCATTTCTAACTGGCATAAATGCCACATGATCAGGAAACATGATCATCTGTTGACCAATGAACTAGTGACTAGAGTTTCACTGGGAACCCCTGGTTTGTTTGTATATCACACGTGTATTGATGTTTCCACTCAATACAGTTATATCATGATATAAAACTTAATCATAAACTATATGAAATATGATAATAGTCCTTACTACTATTTGACTCTAGGGCATATTTCCAACATGCTTGGTAGCACTGATTGTGCAACATTAATGATTTTAGTGCTGCTTGCACGGTGACTAGGTTCTGCATCAGCTTCATTTCTCTCATTTCCTTCATATGACTCTGATGAAGAAGAACCCATGTCTTCATCTCCATTTGCTCCTTGAGCATCACCATGTGCACCTCCTTCATTTAATTCTGTTTCATCTGACTCGGTCAAACCTTGGATAAGGTTGCTCAAAAGACTATTAAGCCCAGATGCAAAAGTCTGCATGAGATTGAATGCTTTGATCTTTTGCTGCAAAAAATAATAAGCTAATAAGTTAGACAACATAAACTAGTTTCTTACTATGAATGTAATTAGATAACATGGTTGCCATATTAATTAAACTTGGCTACTAGGTAAATTATATTGATTGCCATATCAATTAATCTTGGCTGCCCAGATTAACTATACTTCAAAGTGATAACTACTAGTTTTCCAACACTGCTACTACCATTACTGCCATGTAAACTGTTTTTGGGATGCCTCTCGCATGGCAACAAACAGCTGACATAATGTGCGATGGACGGCTCGCTTTTAATGCCACACAATAAGACTAGAGATTTTCTCAAGAAAAGAAAATAACAAACCTTCTCCTTGCATGTAGCATGAATGTTAAGATTCATCCAAGCATCAAAACCATCTATAACCAAAGTTAGACATGCGTCAACTGTTGAAGTAATAAACAATAACCAAAGCTCCCTGAATGTTTCATTCGCCTCCTCATATTGAGCTAACCTAAGGCCAATTTCAGAAACTTTTGGCCTACTACTTCCACCAGGAAAAAGCCTTGCTGCAATCTCAGCTTCCAAATCATAATCTGCATAGTATTTCACAGCCAACTGTCTGTGTGGGAGCCCAATCATCTCATGCACAGACTGCTCTGTCAAAGAAATCACTCCACGGTGAGGGATTACAAAAGATCGCCTAGCTGGATCGTAACACTGTGCAAACCAGTAAATGACTGGATCGTGCAACTGCTCACACTTGATATTGATAAACTACCATGCCCCATGTCTACTATGGCAGCGCGTTGGTCATCAGTTAAACTGTTGCACAATTTTAAGATAGGTGCTGGCGAGGCTCTATTCCGATCTCTGGTGAAAACCTATGAACAAAACAAGAGAATAAATAGATGAAACAAGATAAGTTCCTATTACCAGAATACCAATGTATTAAATGCCAGATTAACTAAGTGCAACTACCAGGATATTAAATAGGTTCCTATTACCACAAATCCAACTTACATTACGCCTCTTTCTTTCACCTTTTCCTTGCCGAGCAATCGTGGCATTCCTTTGCTGTTGCTTTCTCCGAGCCATGACATCAAGCCCCTGCTGATATATTAGAAAAAACAAAATATAAATTATTAGTGTACAGAAAAGTATTCTGAAGTAAAAATAATAGACAGTGCTACTGTGCGGCGCCGCATATTTATCGGTTCGTGCGGCGGCAGCTTTTACCCCTTCCCGCTGGCCACTAGCGAGCGTGCAAACCCCTGTCCCCTGTCCTCTAGCGAGCGAGCGACAACAACCCGTGTCCCGCTGGCCTAAAGCAAGCTCACATGCGGAGTTATGCTGCTAGGAGTGCGCATGCAACATCTATCGAACTATGGCAGTTCATCAAATTGAAAACACGTACATGCAAACATCATAATAGTAGCCTAGTACTGACACTACACTGCCATTATTTGCACTAGCTTTCCGTGATCTAGACATACACTCATCCAATTTAATTATCTTGCTAGCAATTAGCGTGTCATCACTTAGGAAATATCAATCTAGACATTAAACTCTTACAGGTTAATTACCCTACCAACTGCTACCAAATTATCACCTAGTAACTGCCAGATTAACACTTAGTCATTGCCAGGATATCACATAGCAAAATACTAAAAATCAAGATATGGACTACTCCAATTTAATTATCCTGCTAACAGCCACCATATTATCACCTAATAACTGCCAGATTAACACTTCGTCATTGCCATGTTATCAGTTAGAAAAATACCAAAATCAAGATATGGACTCCTCTAGGTTAATTATCCATCTAACAGCTACCAGATTATCACCTAGTAATTGCCAGATTAACACTTCGTCATTGACAGGTTATCATATAGTAAAATAATAAAATCAAGATATAGACTCCTCTAGGTTAATTATCTTGCTAATAATAACCAGATTATAACTTGGTAATTGCCAGATTATCACTGAACAAACCACCAAATTAACAAAAGAAATTGAAGACCCAAAACTGCACTCCGCACATGAAAGAGCATGTATCACATCACGCTGAGCTATCAATTTGAACAAGCGTAAACTAAAGAAACCGGAACACCATCAGCATATCACCTCGATCTGCTACTTTTATCAGAAAAATCAACTGAGCGCTCTTGATGCGTGCTTGACGGCATACGGTGGCCTACGTTGATGCGAGCTCTGCGGCCGCATCAGCCTCCACTGCTGCGTGCTCAGCGGTCGCAGCTCTCCTGCTGCGTGCTCGGCGGCGGCGGCCGTCCCGGATGCGAGCTCTGCGGCGTCCACAACCAGTTCTGGGCCTTCCGGCCCGTACGCCGCCCACCATCGCGACGCCGCCCCGTCCCTATCCCACCAACCAACCCCTCGCTCTCTTCCCGTCCGGCCATGCCGTGCAACCCCAACCCCAGCGAAGCCCCCCTCGTCCGCACCGTCGCGGCCCATCTACGGCCTACCCCCCTTCGTCGCATCTCACAAAATCGCAACCAAACCCGCTGCAAAACATCGATCCGCTTCGCCAGTAAGAGGAGAGGGCGTTAGCGGCGGAAATAGCTCCCGAAAAACAATCAGCAAAGTCACCCCCGCGAGCGACACACCGGATCCGTCCGTCGGCGGCGAGGAAGAAGACCTCCGCTGGCCGCCGCGCGAGGGAACGGAGCAACCGCTGGCGTCGCCGACGAAATCGCCTAGATAGGGAAGAGAAACCGTTGCCAAAAGAGGAATGAGTGGACAAAAAAAACGCCTGGTTAATTCACCACCGGCACGTCCCCCGAAATTCAAAACAGTGTCTCACAGACAGGTGGACCCCACTTTTGTGCCACGTAGACCACGACCGGGCACCACCAAAAACCGTGGGCGCGAGGGGCGATTTCTCCACTGACGTCACCCGCCGCGTGACGCAGCGACGACGCAGCGCCTTCCGTTAGATTTTCCCTTTATTTTATTTAATTAGCCGATTTTATGTACAATCTAATTTTTAAAAATTACATCTAAAAATAACAGTTCAAAAAATCATATTAATTCTGTCAAGGGAAGTTTCATTAAGCATTTTGCAACTGTTAAATTCATGGACGTTTCATTCGGAATTGAAGCATTTTTTATACAAATTTAAAAGAAAATTTTATCATACCATTTATTTAATAATATAGTTGTTCATAATATTTATTTTAACGGTATATTTTTCAATAAAAACACTATGTATCATATTTTCTCGTTTCTTCCCACATCGAAAGTTTTCATACAAGATTCATAAGTTTCATTCATGTTTGAAATATACATAATGCATTTTTTGGAAGACCATCAAATCCTATATGTTTCAGTGAAGTTTTACAACAAATCCTTACAAGATCTATAATTGTTTGACGATGCATACAAGATTCGTACATGTTTCTAACAAGAATCATACATAATTCATATATATTTTTCAACAACGAACAAGACGGTTAAATATATGATTACTACTGAACGTTTGTTTCATAGAAATTCCAATACAAATTCTGAAAATTTATAATAGATTTTTTTTCTTCTAGACCTGCAACTTGAAGATTATCAAACCATATATGTTTCATTGAAGTTTGACAGCAAATCCATACAAGTTCCATATGCTAGTCGTAGACTCCAAGCATAGACGATGGGGAAAGTTCAAGGAAAAAACATGAACCATGGATTCATACAAGTTCTTCAAAGAGATTAGTAACCAAAATAGATCAAGTTCTTCAAAAAGATCAGTAAATCAAATAGATCACATGATTCAACACAGTTACTGATCTAAGAACGAACGCTAGGAAATCCGTAGCTATTACTAATCTGGGAACAAACCCTAGGAAATCCCAAAATAAAACTAGAATAAACCAAGAAAACTCTAGAAAAAGAAAATGAAGGCGCAGATAAAAACGGTGCCGCATGAGGAAGCGCGTTGGGGATGCATGGCGGCCGCGCGTGGCCGTTGTCGACGGGGCGGGGCGTGTCGGTGCAGCGTTGGCGTCGCAGGAGCAGGCACGTCAGGGCTGCGGAAGGAGGCACGTCATGGCAGCAGGGCGGTCGCTCGTGGTCGTCGACGGGGCGAATCGACGACGCAGGTGGAGGCGCGCCAGGACCGCCGAGCATCAAGAGGTAGCGCAGCGTCGGCGCCCAAGCTCATACCCCCACAGACCGGCGCGCGTGGATGCCGACGCGCGTGGTGACCGGTACTGGGGAGGGGAGGCAGGGTGCGGCGGTGCTGGGAGTGGTGGGCAGGTCGTGGTTAGGGTTAGGTGGGTCGGGAGCCAGGGCTTGGGTGGTCATCGTATCCCCTGGACTGCCGGTTAAATCCGGAATAGCAGAAGGGCTTAATGCAAATGTGCTGCGGACGGAGACTGTGTTTATTTTGCACGAATCTCCAACAAATTTTTGAGATGGTGCCAGGACCCAACTTACATGTTGTAAATCCGCATTGATACTAGTACGTACTACTTCTGCCATGTTAATGTGTATAGCTTCATCTGTTTGTTGGTACTGCTACTCCCTACATGGATGAATACGGCATCCCACAATCAATGTACTGTACCGCGTTGTGCCGTCACTAGTACTAGTACGTCCTGGTGGTGGTGTACTAAATTGATTTGGCAGCTGCAGCTAGGAG
The DNA here is from genome assembly GCA_910589775.1 of Avena eriantha. Classification (NCBI taxonomy): domain Eukaryota; kingdom Viridiplantae; phylum Streptophyta; class Magnoliopsida; order Poales; family Poaceae; genus Avena; species Avena eriantha. The sequence continues at coordinate 25,251,320 of OU342740.1, forward strand.
TTTCCCTCCCAAATCAAAGCAAGGTTCGAATTCAAAACCTATACTCGACTAGGAGCACCTTCCAAGGGGAGCAAAACAAACAAATCGGGCTGGATCGATCGATCTCCCGAACCACGCATGCATGCACGGCCGGTGGCTTTGATTGCATGCCCTCACGATCAGCATGCATGCATGCAAGCAGCATCTTGATGGCAAAAGGCATCATCATGCTTGCTTACGGCGACACACACTCCTTTCGTACGTTCGTACTGCTATTTCAGCCATGTCGAGGAGTAGCCTGGTGGCAAGTGTTAAACATATGTTGACGCACGTGTAGCCTGTTACCTGCATGGTAACACCACACATGCCATGCGACAGCATCGCACCAGCACCAGCACCAACATCAGCACCATCATCGATCGTACGTGCGCCACCACGCATCGATCGTCAAGCAAGGGCAAGCACGATGATTAACCATGCATGTGGTGTGGCCTAACAAACAAACCGTAGTACTAGTGTTACTTTCACCGTACGTTTTAATTATGTATGTGAGTGAGTAGCCTTGCACTTGTTGGCTTGTTGCACTTGCCCTTTTTTCTTCTTCCTATATAAGCTACTTTTGCGGCCACCTTTTCTGCAGCTCCATCCAACCACACCTTTGCGCCGGCAGGCCGGCCCGACGCGATAGGAGCCCCTGCGTGCGCGCCTGGGTCGTCGATCTTGTGATCTCGTCCTCGCTGCCGGCGGTGACGTCGCGGCGAGATCCGGAGGATATCGTCGTCCGTTGCCTCTTGGCGATCCTGTAGTACGCTCGTGCAGCTAGCTGGTACGATATCTCGATCGATATGGCTTGGCTGTAGCTAGCCTTTTGTGCCCCCCCTAGCTAGCAATGAATCGTGGTACATGCAGTCGTCGTCGTGCATGTGCATGTGCATATGCATGTCATGTGTTGTGTAGGCGCCATCCGCCATGCCTGTGAACAGTGGCTACGAGTCAAGGTTCTGTTCACGAGAGGAGAGTTGGCACCTCAAAGATTGGGGATCATCCAATCTCGTCTCCAGCTACACTCGATCGGATCGTCGTCTCGATGGATGTATATTCTCTCTCCCATCTCATGCTCGTGGCCTGGCGTTTCTGGGTTCTGTAGGGCTGCTTTCCTTCTCTCCCTTCACTGCGCCTACTGTTTGGACTCTTGCATGCGCGCATTGTCTTGTTCCATGGCCGCATCTCCCTCCCTCCCTCACTCCCTCGCTCGTGTGAGTGTGCGCGCATGTGTTGGCCTGGGTGTAGGCTTTTCTTGGTTGCTGGGGGGCAGCGGCAGATGGCTCGCACTGTGCACCGGAGGGGCCGCCCGGGGTGAAAAGGGATCGAATCGAATAATACCTGATTTGTTTTTTTTTTCCTCCCGAGATCCGGTGCTCCTGTTATTTTTGAAAATTCAAAAATATATTTGTGAGTTTCAAAAAAAAAATGAAAAAAAGGATGTAGCCCATGATTTGTCCCACAAACATGCAAAATATCAATTTCAAATACTTTGTATCCCGAGCTGTACAAAAATAATAAAAGTGTAGATTTGTAGAAATATGTTTATAAATCGTCAATTTTTATCAGATTTGTCATTGTTTTGTAGCTCACAATATAAAGAATTTCACGTCGCGGATTTTACATGTTTGTGGGATACAATATTAACTATGTCCAGAATTATTTTCAGATATTTATGAAACCTATAAAATATGAAAAAAAAATTTAATAAAGAGAGCGCTGGTGCGCGCGAGCCAAAGAAAATTTCCGCAAAGTCTCCATGTTGTGGTTCGTGCTCACAATAAAATTGTATAACTACTAGTAGTACTTATTTGCAAAAATATAAATTCTGTGAAGTGATATATGTGCAGTACTACTCTGTCAGATCGTTCTCCAACTGGTTTGGCTCTTTATATATTGCTTTTCCTTTTCCTTCTTCTACTTTCTCGCTCGAGTCTTTTTGGGAGTACGCTGTTCCTTTTTGAACCTTGGGTCACCCAAAATCTCATGCATGGCATATGCATATGCCCCTTCCTTTCCTTCCTTGGACGTCGCTAATAAATTTCTTTCTTTAATGCTATGCTTTGTCCGCTAATGGCTGCCCTCATCGCGTAGATAGCTCCTCCTTTTTATTTCCAGCCCGACGCCATCCACGCGCCCGTTTCCCTCTCTTATTCAAACCTCGCCCTTCTTTTTCTACCACCTCGCTCACGGTTCCCACTGCTCTCTCTCTATCTTGGTTCGCTAGCAACCCAATCGACCGCCGCCTCTCGCCGGCCGGAGTCGTCAGGTCCGGCGATGGGCAAGGCGGCGCGGTGGCTACGTGGCTTCTTGGGCGGCGGCAAGAAGGAGCAGAGCAAGGACCAGAGGCCGATAGCGCCGGCCACCAATGCCAAGCGGTGGAGCTTCGGCAAGTCGTCGCGGGACTCGGCCGAGGCTGCTGCCGCGGCTGCGGCCACAACGGCATCCGGCGGCAACGCGGCGATCGCGAGGGCGGCGGAGGCGGCCTGGCTCAGGTCGGTGTACGACGAGACGGAGCGAGAGCAGAGCAAGCACGCCATCGCAGTGGCCGCGGCCACCGCGGCGGCGGCAGACGCGGCCGTGGCTGCGGCCCAGGCCGCCGTCGCCGTCGTGCGGCTCACTAACAAGGGCCGATCCACGGCCGTCCACGCCGGCGAGCACCCTCGTGGCCCCGGGGCCTCGGCCGTCCGGATCCAGACGGCATTCCGAGGCTTCTTGGTGAGCACTCAATTTATTTACTGCTCCAAATCAAACAGTGTTCTTGCTCTGTTCCTATTACCGTTGCAGAATCTCGCGTCATAATCTAAAGAGGATCAATTAAATCTGTTTTTGCAGGCTAAGAAGGCTTTGCGAGCACTCAAGGCGCTGGTGAAGCTACAAGCGCTGGTACGCGGGTACCTCGTGCGCAAGCAGGCGGCCGCCACGCTGCAGAGCATGCAGGCCCTCGTCCGGGCGCAGGCCAGCATGCGCGCCCACCGCGCCGGCGCCAGCGCCGCTCTCCCGCAGCTCCACCGCTCCTCTTTCCGGCCGCGCCGCTCCCTGGTACGCCATCATCAATCTAACAGTGTTTGTTCCCTCCCTTTGGTCATCGTACATCTGCAATTAATGTTGCGATTCTAAATGATATCGTGTGCAATGGTGGTGCTGGTGCAGCAGGAGCGGTACGCGGACGACACGCGGAGCGAGCACGGGGTGGCGGCGTACAGCCGGAGGCTGTCGGCGAGCATCGAGTCGTCGTCGTACGGGTACGACCGGAGCCCCAAGATCGTGGAGATGGACACCGGTCGGCCCAAGTCGCGGTCGTCGTCGCGCCGGGCCAGCTCCCCGATGCTCGACCCCTGCGACGAGTGGTGCGCCGCCAACAACCCCATGTCCTCGCCGCTGCTTCCGTGCCACATGCCAGGCGGCGCGCCGCCTCGCATCGCTGTCGCGACCCCCGCGCCACTTCCCGGAGTACGACTGGTGCGCGATGGAGAAGGCCCGGCCGGCGACGGCGCAGAGCACGCCGCGGTACATGATGAACGCGCCGGCCACCCCGACCAAGAGCGTGTGCGGGGCCGGCGGCTACTCCTCGCCGTCGCTGCTCAACTGCCCCAGCTACATGTCCAGCACGCAGTCGTTCGAGGCCAAGGTGCGGTCGCACAGCGCGCCGAAGCAGCGGCCGGAGCCCCCCGCCGCGGCGACCACGAACCGGAAGCGGGTGCCGCTGAGCGAGGTCGTGGTGACGGAGTCCCGGGCGAGCCTGAGCGGCGTGGGCATGCAGCGGTCATGCAACCGTGTGCAGGAGGCGTTCAACTTCAAGACGGCCGTCGTCGGCCGCCTCGACCGCTTGTCGACGGGGGCCACCGAGAACGACCACCAGAGGAGGTGGTGATCTGCTCTCCTCTGCTCTACCCCCACACGGCTAATGGCAGTGAGACGACGAGAGCCTTGCGTAATTAGCAATAAGAATGCGTTTTTATGTGTTCTTGGGAGTTCTCGTCCATGCTTTTGTTTTGGTATTGTTTTAATTTGTGATCAATCATGTGATTTGTGTCCTTTTCTTTTCTTTCTGTTTGAGGGCCGGGAACAGGTGTACTAGGAAAATTTGATCCCCGGTGCACTTGGATGTAAATTCTTGCTCTATCCATGAGTTCTTCCAGCACGACTCGTCCTTCTCAACTCTGCATTAGGTTTCTTCAGGATGCTCCTCCGAAGAGCAATCATAACTTCACAAAAGTATTTAGACATTCAGTAAACCATCATAGCCGCGAGCACATGCTGATCATGATCAAGGGCAGGATGGCTCCTCGAGGGACCCTTTTTCTTCAACTAATATGGAAACTCTTCTCGGAATATACAAGTCGTTCTGAAAAAATTTAGAAGCCATTTTGTCGACGAGAATATTCACCGTCCACTGCTCCCCTCCCCTAATAGTGAAGGGAGTAGTTCATGATAATCAGTGGAGGGACGTATGCTGGAAGCATCGTGGCCCGGCCCATGGGGTGCTATTCCGCACCCACAGGTATAAAGGTAGGATTCTAAAATCAAAGTGTATACAAAGTAAACCCTAGAGATGCAATATTATTATTTTTTAGGATTGTGATGCAGTAAAATTCTCCTGTACTATGCATTTCAGAAATACCAAGTAGCACCGCTCGAAAATGATTGAAGTTCTAGGTTTAATAAGAAAACTATTTTGAATTTGAACAAGTTTACACAAAAATCACCATGTGCCGTTTTGCCGTACACTTTCAAGAAGGAACACTACAAGGTCTAGTGCCAGAATAATTCAACCTGGCAGTCGTGGGAAGCAGCAGTGTGCCGCTTCAATCGACCAAAGATCACTATGTGACCAAGCCTGCGTCTACTCCTGGTAAGTTCAGGGTGCAACCGATCCCCTTTAACCAGTACGGTTCCAACATCTCTATGGTAGAGGTGTTTGAACTGCGCTCTCCCCTTCTCAAGGTGGCTTCCATGGTGAGGGGGGGGGGGGGGGGACAAGATGGACCCAATTCCAGTGTCGTTGTAGGATATGTCATCTGCAGATTCACCAAAGGCATCTCCCTCTCTTCTCACGATCAACAAGCTCAGTGAGCAAGACCGTATAGAGTTGGATTGGGAGAGCTCCAAAGGCCGGGAATTTGACAACCAAATGCTACATGATTGCATTGCCGCGATGAAGAAAAGTAGGAAGGTGAAGTGGACGACCCGGAAGTCAGGATTCCTTCCCCACGATACATGTGCTAGTCGATGGTGGCTTCCGCGCCACCTTCCGATGTTTGCCACGGCGCAAGGAACAATGGAGCCTACGAAGAATCCATTCTCCAGAAGGCGATCAAGAAGATGTCTGGCCAGGGTGGTGCTGGTACGTTCTCCTCTATCCCCATCGTTTCTTGTTCGTCTTTTCCATCTTTGCCTGACTCGCATTTCCATGAAGTTGCTTCCGACAGTGCTATATTGTTCGACCTTTCTTTTGGTCCTCCTAAGGAACACCTCCCGCTCATTCGTGCAAAAGAGGTATCTCAAGCCTTGCTAGTAGAAGCTAGTGTAAAATCTAAAGAGGTGGAGTTGGAGAAGAAAAAGGGTAAAGCCCTTGTAGAGACCAATGTGGTGGATGTAGGGGAAAACATGCCTAACATCGGTTGGAAGTGACTCGGGCGATGATCAAATTCCCTTGGTGGTTTTAGCGTCCCAAGCAAAGAAAAATAAATAGGTTGTAGCCCCAAATGTTGGGCCCACAGACTAACTTGAGGGCAACTCTAGCCCGCGGCCAAGCACGGGCCTAAGTGGAGGTGTCAAAATGAGAGTAGCAAGATGGAACATGAGAGGCTTTGGTGCGAAAGGCCACAACACCCAGCTCTCTGATATATGGAAAAGGAGAAAATAGACATTGTCTGTATTCAATAAACCAAATGATAAGACTTCGCAGATCACAAACTTCACAGCCTCAAGGAGGGGACAAATTTCACTAGAGTTGGGTCTCTATCAATGGACCAGCATGTTTCATGCTTCTCGTCATCCACAATAGTATGATGGAGGTGGGTTACGCTGACCAATGGCGGTTCTTCATCACCACCCTAGTGTATCACCATCAAGAAAAAAATAATTTTGAATTCATCGGGGTTTACGGCCTGTTGCATCGTTGTAGCTCTAGTGCTATCCTAAAGGAGCTAGAGGATAAATTACAAAAATGCCAGCACCCAATGGGTGGTTGGCGGCGATCTCAATCCGATCTGTGGTGCTGAGGGTAAGAATAACAAGAATATCAATAGCCAAGAGTACACATATCAATGACTGTTTGGCTAGACTTGCTATGAGGGAACTGCATAGGACAGGGGCCAGGTACACCTGGACCAAAAAAGGAACAACCTTGTCAGATGTGTCCTAGACAGAGTTTTTGTCTCTCTAGAGTGGGATGCACATTTCCCTCTGATGATCCTTCAAGCAGAAACTAGACTGGTGGAGCTATTTTGCATAAAGCATTTTTTTGTAAAACAAGAGGGAGTAGAAGCTCATCTAGTCAGAACATTTTAAAAGGGGATACGAGAGCAACATATGCAAAGTATTTATCATCATCTTTTGATATCCACTGAATCATCATCATCCTCATCTCTCAACTAGGATCACCCCCTCATACCCATGAGGAAGCATCCTTAAGCACACATTGACCTGCCAAGTTTTATGATTAGATTCTAATTCTCTATGATCTTAAAATTAGGTCACCAAGCGTTCGTAACTGTGAACACGGCTTTTCGAAAAGATTTAACCCTCCAGGGGTGTACAACTTTACCCACATGTAACAACCGACTCTTAGTGCCACTTGACACACTTCCTTGGTGTGCTGGCAAAGGGTGGTTAACCATGACATTTACCTTGCTTTCACCGAGACCATGAGTCATGTCCTAAGGGTGGTTCCGTCGTAATGGGTCAAATATTGAAGCTGGTCCCTAGATATGTGAGGCGAGGTTGGTTCACCAGGGGCTCTATCGAACCCAAGCAACCCTAGGCACGGTTAGCTACATGTTATGATGCACCTCCTTCACCGCCTTCAAGGACAACCAAAATGCATATGTCAAATGGAACGCCTGAACTATGTGACTCATGGAATCTACTAGGCAAGTTATTTGGTCCAGGGGTTCCGAAGCCCCGTGTGGATGTACGCTCGTCTCGGTTCCAAAGCCAAGAACTCGGTTCCTAGTGGTGGCGAGTATGGTACTACAAAACCACATCCCACTGTGGCCTCCCATACAAGCCTTAGCATGTTTAATGGCATATCACCTTCATACCTTGTTCTCATATCATACTAGATTCTTTGCATTTGATACATCATTTGGATGAACCAGCAACAATAGCTAAGCATGGCTAAGAAGGACATAGATATAAGCTCTAGCAGTGCACACAAGCCAAACCTAGTTACGCTAGGAGCAGTGGATCAGGTAATATAAGGGAGTAATGCAATATACATGATACTCTATCTATCGATAAAAGACCACAGTAGAATCGTATGCATCATGTTAAGAATGAAATACTTTGAAAGCATGGGATTGTATCATGGTAGGGCTATGCTTGCCTTTTCCCATTGATAACTAATAAGCAGATCTTCAAACACCTTGTACTTGACTCGATTACATTTGGTCAAGTATTTCTCTTTGATCTTAGATGGTGTTGATCTCTGGCTTCGATCTCAGACTCGATCTCGTATTCTACCAGGAAGAACTAAACCACCTGAAAGAAAGGGAAACAATCAACACATGGCATCGATGCAATGATGAAGCAATAATGATGGTATGACAAGTTATATAGTATTGAAATGAAACCCTAAAACATGCTTGATCATTTTAAACAGAGTATGAGGGGTCTAAACCCTAAAACGGGGGAACCTCGGAATCACCTACAAGGGTTCATTCTGTTCTTCTAATAAAATTGTCACGATAGTTGCTTAATAATGCATGATTTTGATGCTAACAGATATATCTCATTTTTCCGAATATTTTGATATATTATACATATTTTTCTGACCTATGTATTAAAAGTTATTGATTTTACAATGTTAAAACATTTTCTGAAATTATTAAACCAATTATTACCTAAGGCTAACGTCAACACGACATCAGCGTAGGGGTGGGGTTGTTTTTCACTAGGGCTGAGCTAGCCCCAGTCATTGATGGTTGGGCCCTATGGCCAGGTCAACAGGCCACGCTGGAGGATAGTTGGGCGGCCACGTCAACACTACGTCAGCGCCACGTCGATCCCACGTGGGCACCACATCGGCACACCGGTGAGCGCCTCATATGGTGGCGGGGATGGCGGTTGCATGTGCGCGGACAAGCCTAATCGTGCGCGTTTGAACGAGAAGAGCATGTCGAAGCTAGTGATGCTTACGCTGCTACTTCTTGGTCACCGGAGCGGCTACGCGATGGTGGTCTGTGGTGGCGCACAGTGCGGGCACGAACTCTAGCAAGAGGGGAAGGGAGGAGGCATCCAGGAGGTTCGCATGCTCACCTTGTTGCGATGTTGGCCTTAGAAGAAGCGTAGAAAGACGGAGTCAACGACATGGTCGACAGTGGCGCTCGGACAGTGTCAGGGAAGACAATATCCTGGGGCCTGATTAACGACGCCCGGGCTTAATTCCTTTGGCCAGACAAAGGAGGGCGACAAGTCGTTAGTGCTGGCATGCTCGGTTGGTGATGTAGCCCGACCTACTATCGTTACCACATCAAGGTCTCCAACTTATGTCAAGTCGTGATGGACTCCAAAGGTGAATCATATCCTCTATGCGAGCCCACTTCCTACCCTATTGAATGGTATACTACTTCATACTTCATCCTGTGACCATGATAGGTTCACACTGACAATTATGGAGATAAGGGAGAAATCCCGGAGCATCAAGCCCAACAATACGGAGGCTTGGAAGAGGAGACAGAAGAAGCAGCATCAGAAGCACCGGAGTCTCTGACCCTGACGCCCGGAGTCTCCGACCCAACTCCCCAAGGACTTTGGCCAGGACTCTGTACTGGTGGTAGGAGCTCCCAGTACACCCCTCTAGAGACAGGCCCAGAGAGCAACGTCAACACCAGAGTCTCCGTCCACTCCGGAGTCTCCAGCCCTCTACACCGAAGTCTCCGCCACTTGACTTCGGAAAGGACTCCGCCCCCACTTCCAGAAGCTACAGCGAGGGAGCTGGAGACAACCAAGAGACTACCCGGAGTCTCCGGCCACACTGGAGTCTACGGACTAACTGATGGGCTTGCGTGCCAACAGCTGGGCACTTGGCCCATGTACCCCCTTATTCCGTTCCACACCCTAGTTTTACGCCCAAACTATCCCTATTCTAGTGGCTGGCCTATATATAGAGCCCCCACCCCTCATTGTACCCCAAAGGCATAGATGATATACTAAAAAAAAACCCTTTGTGGAATATGTAGTTTTGCCTCATCCTCTTTACCAAGGGGATCGACTATCGTCACCAACCTCATTGGACTTTGCATAGCGCATCCATCGTTGTACAAGGCCTATGTTTGCGAGTGCGTGAGCGTAGTTGTCAAGACCCTCTCCAATGTGTTATTCCCTCTCCGCTTGGGATTGATGGAAGTACGTTGACTAATCCTTCCTTGCGAGAATTCTATCAGACCGGTGGCCGCCGGCTGGAGCAATTGGCCTTGTATCGTGTAGTGTTTGCGTGTGTTCATCGTGTTCTTCACAAGGTGTGTGTTCGCTTCCTCTACCTTCTCCCTTTCCCTTGATTTTCCCATTGATTTGACCACGAGATCCATGAAGATTGGGACACCCTTGAGGTTAACGCTTATCATCTAGTATCAGAAGCTTGTATTTACAAGAAAGTGAGTGGGAGCTCTGTAGCATTCCTAGTACTATATGTAGATGACATATTGTTGATTGAGAATGATATAGAACTTCTTAATAGTGTCAAAACCTATTTGAATAATAGTTTTTCAATGAAGGATCTTGGCGAAGCGGCATATATTATAGGCATCAAGATTTATAGAGATAGATCAAGACGCCTAATAGCGCTTTCACAAAGTACATACTTAGACAAAGTTCTAAAGAAGTTTAGAATGGAAGAGAGCAAGAAAGGGTTCGTGCCCATGTTGTCAGGTAAGTCCTTGAGTAAGACTCAAAGTCCAGCTACGACAGAAGATAGAGAAAAGATGAATAATATTCCCTATGCCTCGGCCATAGGTTCTATCATGTATGCCATGCTGTGTACAAGACCGGATATAGCACATGCTGTTAGTTTGACTAGCAGATATCAAAGTGACCCTAGAATGGAACACTGGACAACGGTCAAGAATATCCTGAAGTACCTAAAGAGGACTAAGGATATGGTTCTTTCTGATGGAGGTGATGAACAGCTTGTTGTAAACGGTTACACCGATGCTAGTTGGAACACCGATCCGGATGACTCGAAGTCACAGTCGGGATACGTATTTATTTTGAATGGTGTTGCAGTGAGCTGGAGGAGTGCCAAGCAAAGCGTTGTGGCGAAATCTTCAACTGAATCGGAATACATAGCTGCTTTGAAGGCTGCAAAAGAAGCCGTATGGATGAAGGAATTCATTGCTGAACTTGGCGTGGTTCCCAGTGCGTTGGACCCGATGGCCATCTACTGTGACAACACAGGTGCCATAGCTAATGCACAGGAGCCAAGGTCACATAGCAAGCTGAAGCACATCAAGCTATGTTTCCACGCTATTCGCGAGTATGTCCGAGATGGTGACATAAAGATTTGCAAAGTACACACGGATCTGAATGTGGCAGATCTGTTGACTAAACCTCTCCCTAGAGCAAAGCATGACCAGCCCCAGAACGCCATGGGTGTTAGGTATATTACCATGTAATCTAGATTATTGACTCTAGTGCAAGTGGGAGACTGTTGGAGATATGCCCAGGCAATAATAAAAGTGGTTATTATTATATCTTTGTGTTTATGATGAATGTTTACATCCCATGCTATAATTGTATTATTAGGAAACACTAATACATGTGTGTTTTGTAAACATAAAAGAGTCCCTAGTAAGCCTCTTGTTGAACTAGCTTGTTGATTAATTGATGATCATGGTTTCCTGATCATGGATATTGGATGTGATTAATAACAAGGTTATATCATTAGGAGAATGATGTGATGGACACACACCCATAGTAAGCGTATCATAAGATCAAGTCATTAAGTTCGTATTGCTATAAGCTTTTAAATGCATAGTAACCTAATCCTTCGACCATGAGGTTGTGTTAATCACCATCACCGGATGGGTACTTTGATGACATCAAACACCGCTTCGTAACTGGGTGGTTATAAAGGTGTCATTGGGTATTCTGAAAGTATGTGTTGAAGCGCATGGACCAAGATTGGGATTTGTCCATTCATATGACGGATAGATATGCTCTGGGCCCTCTTGGTGTAGTGTCATCTAGTTAGCTTGCAAGCATGTGACTGGGTCACAAGGGATGACATAACATGGAACGAGTAAAGAGTACTTATCAGTAACGAGGTAGAACTAGGTATGGAGATACCGACGATCAAACCTCGGATAAGTATAGTATCACGAGACAAAGGGAATTGGTTTCGTATGTAAATGGTTCTATCGATCACGAAGTCATCGTTGAGTATGTGGGAGCCATTATGGATCTCTAGGTCCCACTGATGGTTATTGATAGGAGATGTGTCTCTGTCATGTCTACATATTCACGAACCGTAGGGTGACACACTTAAGGTTCGAAGTTGTTTTAAGTAGATATGGAATGTGCGTTGGAGACCGAATGTTGTTCGGAGTCTCGGATTGGATCTGGGACATCACGAGGAGATCCGGAATTGTCTGGAGAATAAGATTCATATATTGGGGATCATTTTCTCAGTTAGAAAATGTTCCGGAGTATTTGTATGAGGATTCTAGAAGGTTTCGGAATGTTTCGGAAGGTTCTGGAAGATTTCTTGGAGTTTGCTTGAAAACCAAGAAAGGGATCAAGGAGTCCTTGTGGGGCAAGACAAGGAGTCGTGGGGGAGGAGGACTCCTCCCCCCTCCCCAATCCGCTGGCCAAGGAGGGAGGGGAGTCCTACTAGGATTCCCCCTCCCATGGCGCCCTCCCTCCTTTAAACAGAGGGGTGGAGGCGCCAACCCCTGGCCCCCTCCACTACTCCAAGCCTCAGCCGCCTCTCTCCTCCTCCTTTCTTCTGCTCAGGCTTAGGCGAAGCCCTGAAGAATTCTCTACTCCACCACCACCACCACGCCGTCGTGCTGCTGGGATTCCGTGGAGAAGATCTACTACCTCCGCTGCTCGCTGGAACGAGAAGAGGAAGGTCTGCTTCGACTCCGCACGTGTGACCGACTGCGGAAGCGCTGCCGGAACGCGGCGCCGGAAGGATCGTCCACACGATCTTGAGATCGGCAAGTGATCGACTACATCAACCACGAGATCCAATCTCGTAACGCTTTCGGATCTACAAGGGTTAGTACAGATCTATCTCGTTGCACATGTCTAATAGATTAGATCTTGGCTTTTATCTAGATTAGATCTGGGTTTTGTTCGTTCTTGCGGTAGAATTTTTTTGTTTTCCATGCTACGAACCCATCATCTCCAGGGTTAGTGAGCTCTGATCGGAGTCTCTTGCCCCTAGGACCGGAGTCTCCGGCCCCCAGACAGACATAAAAACGGTTTCATGTTTTTGAGCATAACTTTTGCATTCGAAATCAGATTTTGTTGTTCTTTAGCTTGTTTCGAAGAAAATAAGGATCTCTACATCATAATGCAAGTTGTTCATGTTATCTACTCCATACAAATTCCGTGAGCAAGGCGGAATACAACAATAAAGGGTGAAGATCGATGATGAAAGGTATAAACCACTACAAGAAAAGTTGGCTTTTACAACAGACGATTTTCGTGGTTGAAGGCCCATTTTTCGTGGCTAAAAATTCTTCTACGACGGATGCCCTTCATGGTAAAGGCCCCATCACAAAAGAATCTACCACGGTTTTTTTCTGACCGTGGCGGATCACACCCTTCAGCCACGAAAACTTGTCCCGTCGTAGATCTGTTCGCCAACCGCGTTGGCTGCTGACGTCATGCTAAATGCCATGTGGCACCCGCCGTTAACGGTAGTTACTACCGTTAACGGTCACGGAAACCGTGGCAGAAGCCTGGCCTAGACAAAGCCTGCTAATTGTTAATTGGGCCGGCCCACGAGGAGAGCCCAATAAGATTACGGCCCTTTACTCTCACGTCATGTACTGTTTGACGTGGCCCATTAATGAATCCATCCAGGGCCCGTACGATTTCAAGCCCGTTTAGTTTCGGCCTAAAGAAGGCCCACTTTGGTAGAATAATATGTGGCCCATTAGGGGCCTGCGCCAGAAGGTCAGGCACTGTTAAGGCCTGTAGGCGACCCGTTACTATTCCTATAGCCCATGGGGTCCGCTCTTATTCTATCCATTTACTGTTATGGCCTTTTACATTTCTAGGTTACCAATGTTAGGATTCTTTACTGTTTTGGCCTTTTACTGTTCTGGCCTTTCACTATTCTGGCCTTCTACTGTTTCGGCCATTCACTGTTTAGGCCTTTTACCCTTATGGCCTTCTACTATTCCGGCAATTTACTGTTCAGGACTTTTTACTCTTCTGTTCATTTTGCTCTGCGGGCCCTCTACTGCGTAGGCTTTTTACTAATTAGGGCTTTTACTGTTTCAACTCTTTACTGTTCGGGTATATTAATATTCGGGCCCATTACAGTTCGGGCCTTTTACTGTTCTGGCATGTTACTGTCCAGCCCTGTTCGTTTTTAGGGCCTTGGCCGCTTATGAGGCCCACCAATATTTTGACCTGCCACTTATGGCCTTTTACTGTTTATTTGGCCCATCTTCTGGCCAGCATATTTGCATATTCTATAACTATGGCACAATTCTGGTTTTAAACAGTCCGTTAATATTTCGGCCCACTAATGGCCGTGCTAGGATCACCCTATTACATCAACATATATTTTTTGAAATTTATTATAGACCAGAATTTTAACAAAAACAAGATGAAGCATTACAGAGACATCACCAGACATGGGTTGGAACAGGATTTCTGCTACATAGCTTACATCACCATACGAGTAACAACTGGCATACTATGACAACTACAAAAGATATTATTAAGTAAACGGTCCGTCAAATCTTGTTGATCTTTCAGTTCTTGTATTTGTTCACGTGTAATCTTGATTATTCCATCTATTTGCTTTATTTCTTGTTCAATTAAATCAATTGTTTGGAGTGTAGCTGTAACACCTCTTTCTGCTAGAAAAACTGAAACCATGGACCGATGCAAGCAATAATCGCTGTCACTGCTGCTTTGTGAAATGATCTCAATACTTAACGTAGGATTCCTCCCTTCTGCCCCCATAGCTTCATGTGCAGCCTAAAACAAAGAAAACAAGTCAGCATAGCGTGCCAGCTAACTAGTGGCCAAATCTTATATGTAAAATAATTCTAATTCATCATTGGCCAGGAACAATCAATGATGTGCCTCGTATATATCTTTCCAGAATAACAGGAACTGTCGATGTCCTGGACCGATGCGTACATGTGTTGGTATCATAGCCACTCTGGAACAAACACTAGAGGTTATTTGCATGCTGAAACTAAGACATATTAAGTTAGAGTAGCAAAGCAGGCGAAAAACACCATGTTGGTTGTCAAAGAATTTCAAAATTGGCATTGTCCTAATATAACAAATCAAGCCATCAACATGTGTGTCACATGCAGACTAACTAAACTAGTATGGCAATGAATGTACGGAATCAAGCAACTCGACTCTTTCCCTCATAAACTAATCATATCACTGCATAACGGAAATATAGAAATATAACAAAAAGAGGTGCATGAGATTCCTTCAGCTGCTTAGAACTGGTCGATACAACAAAGCATTAACCTAAAATATAAGAATAGCGTTTAAAAATGGTCTATAGTATGAACTAGCCAAAAAAGTGACCTCCAACCATAGGTGACATTGCTTTAATCATTAGGGAACTATGATAGCACCTTGGAAAAACAAGCAATAGATCAAGTGTCTTAAATAGACTACCAGAATCATTTCGGACAAACAAGATATCAACCATTCATTTTCAGAAGCCAGATCATTCTAATATTTTGATCATCGGGCCAGTAAATAAAAAAGAAGAGAAACAAAGGGATGGGTCATTTGCTTCCAAAACAATAGTTGGATGCATCCAAAAAGTTGCACAAACCCTTATTTGTAATGCATATAGCTAATTTATTTCCAACTGCTGACAGTATCATTGTACATATAACCAGGCAAGAAAATCCAGTATACAAACAACCAAATGATACATTTTGTACCTTGCAAGGTCAATGAAGTATTTAAACAATGTATGTCTAAGAACCACGTCAGAATATAGCATTGATGCAATCACAAGTCAACTAAAAATTCACAGGAACCATAACCAATTGAACCATATGGTGGCTAATATTAAACTCGCATGATCATCTGATCATGTATAGATGAAAATCCCTTGTTTATTATTAATCAAACATTTTATTTCTCACAAAAATTGCCATCCCTAGTTTGGGACTGATGGGGCTCAAACCCGCAGCTTACGCCTTGACAGGGAGGTGCTCTGACTATTTAAGTTAAGAAAATCATTACATTGCTTTAATCATGAGCAAACTAAAGAATCAAATTGGCAATAAACTCTATATGTGCATCATGTAGAGTAGCTATTGAGGTAATGAATTAAGCAATCAGACAACAGGTGCACGATAGACTTCCATATCATATTAACATGGTTATAATACATATATATATATAGTAACTAGGGATCATATTAGATGATAATAGCTATGACAATCTCACTATGAGTAGTCAAGATAGAACTCCCTCCGTTAAGATGTTATGGCTTTTGTCAAATGAATGTATCTAGACACCCTTTAGTGTTGGTAGAGTAACTTGGACTAGTATTGTATGCATTTTTACTAGTCCAAGTTACTCCCACCTTTATACTATTCTCATACGTATAACACTAGACTATGTTACTACCTCTAGAGTGCATATAAGCTCAATCATGGTGGCGACCTCTAATATTATAATAGAATATAGATTAGCATAAAAGTGGATATACTTCAATCACCACCACCTAATCATTGTCTAGTTAACGTATATACATATATAGATAGAAGATCATCAGTCAAATATAGCAAAAAGAGATCTCCATCATGATTGAATGAGCAAATTGAATTATAAATTAAGGGATTTATGTTTGGTATTTGTGCAGTACCGTTAAAGGTCATCTTGTTCTAATCATTGGCCAACTCATGTGGTGCCAACACTAGACAATGTGACTACCTCTAGAGTGCATACAAACTTTTAGTTATAGTAGAAAATACAATAATAGATTATAAATTAGCAGAAAAGTGGATATACTTAAATTACCACCACATAATCATAGTCTAGTTGACGCATATGTAGTTAGATAGACAGATATATATGATGATGAGCCAAATATAGCAAAGAATAGACCATCACGATGATTGTGTGAGAAAAATGAATTATAAATCTAGAGATTTACAATTGGTCTTTGTTACATAGCAGAAAAATATAGCATAAAAGTGGATATACTTAAATCACCACCACCTAATCATGGTCTAGTTAACATATATATAGACAGATAGACATATAGATAGATAGATAGATAGATGAACACAAGTCAAATACAGAAAGAATAGATCATCACCAAAGTGAGCACATTGAATTATAAATCGAGGGATTTACGTTTGGTTTTTGTCCAGTCTTGTTTAAGGTCAACTTTGTTCTAATTATTAGACGAATCATGTGGTACGTCGTACAAACAAGCATCTGACGCTGTGCACATCTCAGTAAAAATAAGAGACTTACTATTTCTTTTTGTGCAGTCCCGTTGGAGGACATCCTGTTGTCAGTTCGTTCTTTGAAGACATCCACCACGTCTAGTACTTGGATAGATGATCCATCTACTTTATTGTTGCTTCTCTGCATATAGGTTCAGGCCACTCATTCACATAAAACAAGTTTGCATTCAGCAATACAAAGCAACAGGTACTTACAAGATTGTAGGGGCGATTCACTCTATGATTCTCCGTGTTCCCTGTGAGAGGAAATAATATCAGATAGTGGTTGTTGTTGTTTACAAAGAAATAGATAGACATTATAGTATAATCACTTGTGAACACGTAAAGTAGGGAATGGCGGAATATAAACAAATATTTAAATGACATAAAGATTGCCATGACGACAAAATAGAATGCAATTACAGTCACTCCTTAGCACGAACAAGAGAGAAATTACAATGATTTAAATTGGGAAATAGGATTGCAAACAAATATGAGAAGTGCCATAAAATGTGTCACCATCTACAGAGCAGGCAGTTACTTTACTAACATCTGGACGAGCAAGATAGACATTCAATGGTATATCTTGTGAACTTATAGAGCAGGGAATGCTAACCCATCTGTGAAGTGACTTAAAATGCCATGAACTACATAATAGAAGGTAGATATTACTTCTACAGAAATTATAATTGATAAACTTGAATTTATAGAGCAGGGCATGTAGATAACCATGTTAAGTGCCTTAAAATATTCCATGTAATACTACATCCAATCCAAAGTAAATAAGGCGTATAAATTTTTCGCAAGTCAATCGACGCAAAATTGGACCAAGTTTGTAGAACATACCAGGAACATCTACCATGCCAAACCAACACCATTCTATACACAAGGGCATATATTTTCATAGACGCAAATGCCCAAAATTAACGCTTAATATATTTTTCTATGAGCTTGGTAAAAGTCATCATAATTTGACTTAAAAAAATTATAGGCCTTCTTTTACAGAATGGATGTACTCCCTCCATTTCAAAAGGTATAAGTCATCATCTAGACCATTTTTAGTGTGTAGGTTCATGTAGGTTTGGAGTAAACCTACACACTAAATGGTGTTAAGATACACTCCTTTCATAAAGCTAAACCATATTATATTTTGAAACGGAGGGAGTAGTACACAATAGGCGGCAGCTACAGTCGGAGCTTAATTAAAAAAATGACATAACTTGCAGAGGGAATGCAAAACCAACAAGTTCAATGACATAAAATTTGAGATGAATTACATAGAGAAGGCAGTTACTGTGGTTGCTTAGAACAACCAGATTGAAATTAAAATAGCATAAATTCTGAACTTGTTGAGTAGGGAATGTTAACCTACATGTCCAGTGGCTTAAAACTACCAATGAACTCCAAAATTGCATGCAGTTAGTATTGTAGCAATAGACAAAGAAAGTGCACATTATGATGACATAACTTGTGAACTTGCAGAACATGTAGGCAGCTTCAGATGTTCAGTGAATTAACATTTGCCATGAACTGCATAATACCAATGAACACTAATGATGTCTGTTTTGTACTACCAAAATTGTTTATGTATATTAAGAGTAATTGTTGGTCAAAGAAAAACACGCATACCAAGGATGCCTTATACCTCTAAACAGAAGGAGTAGTTTAACTTCTGGATTTAACATAGTCTACACCGAATTTATCAAGGGAGAGTGGTATATCAATTAAGCCAGTATCAAAGTAGGAATTTACCACCAATACAGAAATGTAGTTCACTGTCGCATGCTTATACCTGCTATATTGAAACGAACGAACAAGCAGATCTGGTTTACCTAGGCCACGACATTGTTTACACATACACGACATCTTTGTGGGTGACGTCAAGGACGCCGAGGGTGCTCGATAGTGGTGAGTCGGGATGAAGCAGATAGATCTCGGCGGCGTCTATGAAGCATATCTATGGAGGTTGTTGATGGGTCTGGCTTGCTTGACAAGATGGCCGGTGAAGGAGATCTGGTGTAGTGAACAGCGTCATCAGTGAAGCAGGTCTGTTACGACCAATTATGGATTCGAGGCACTGCACAAGAGCATCGGTGAAGCAGATCGGGTGTAGTGGACTATTGAGTCCATGAAGCAGATCTAATGCAGCGCACATCGGTGTAGGTGAAGTAGGTCAAGTTCTGTGGACTAGGGAGTCGACAAAACTAACACGGTTGTATGGAAGAGGGTGTCAGCGAACTAGGTTCGAGGTGGACGTCGGCTGATCCCGTAGACTGGTCAGGAGTATATGGTATCGAGGTATAGCATGTAGGCCGGTGAAGGCGGTGGTGCAGGAGCCGGAGGTGGGATATGGGGTTTGGGGTGGCGTGTGGGCCGGCGAAGTGTAGCGGTGATGTTCCGGTGCGGTGGTGCAGGAGCTGGAGGTGAGTTAGGGGGTTGGGTGGCGTGTAGGCGGGCGAAGTGCGGCGGAGATGATTACGGTGTTGTGGTGCAGGTGCTGGAGGTCAGAGGGGTTTGGGTGGCCTGTAGGCCAGCGAAGCACTACGAGGATGCTCTGGTGCGGTGGTGCCGGAGCCGTAGGTGAGAAAGGGGTTAGGGTTTTTCGGAGTGCTATGGGGGAATTGGCGTCGGTGGAAGGTGGACTACCCAGCTTCAGAGTTGTGGGGACCCCCGCCGCCCCGGGGGGTGATGGCTCAATGCACGGCGCCCAGAAAAATGCTTGATGGCGGTGTTGATGTAGAGCTCATTGGGAACCCCAAGAGGAAGGTATGATGAGCACAGCAGCAAGTTTCCCTCCGTTATGAAACCAAGGTTTAATCGAACCAGTAGGAGCAAGGAAACACCCCAAAGGTGTTACTAGCCGAGCTTTGGCAGGGCACACTACCGGTGCTAGTAGCAACGTGGAGACCTGCACAACACAACCACATAACTTTGTCCCCAACTTGCGATGAGGTTGTCAATCTCACTGTGTTTTGCGGAAAACAAAGGATTAAACGTATCGAATGGAAAGAAGTAAAAGTTTGCAGAAAGTAAACACAAAGCAGTAAACAGTTGTAGATTGTATGTAAAGAAAAAGGACAGGGATCCATAGTTCACTAGAGGTGGCTCTCCTTAAGATAGATAACATGCTGGGTGAACAAATTATAGCGGGGCAGTTGACAAACACCGAGAAAGCAATACATGCATATACTAATCATCTTGACTACTTTGAGACTTGATTGGGCATTACAACATAATACATAGACCGCCATCCAACTTCATCTATGACTAATAATCCACCTTCAAGTTATCATCCGAACCCCCTCCAGTATTAAGTTGCAAGCAACATATTATTGCTTTACGAACTGCGTGTAAAGTAACCAATACAATTGTTCTATGAAAAAAGGATCGTTGTTTTCTCCCTAGTAGCAACAACATATCTAGTACGTTAGAGATTTCTGTAACTTCCCCAGATTACCAGAGGCATGAACCCACTATCGAGCATAAATACTAACTCTTGGAGTTGCTAGCATCTACTTGGCCAAGATAGCTACTAACAACGGAAAGCATGCAAGATCTCAAATAACAAAGACATGATAGAATCAATAATCAATCTGAAATAGCATCTCAATATCCATCGGATCCGTGCAAACACAACATGTATGAATTACAAATAGATGATCTTGATCATGAACGGAGCTCACAAGATCTAAACATGAAAGCACAAAGGAGGAGAGACCAACCATCTAGCTACTACATGGATCCATAGTCCAAGGATGAACTACTCACGCATCACACCGGAGGCTTGCATGGTGATGAAGAAGGCCTCCAGGGTGAATTCCCCTCTCCGGCAGGGTGCCGAGAAGAGCTTCAGATCCCCCCGATCTAGGGACAAAGACGACGACAGCTACAGACTCTTTCGTGGATTTTTGATCGGGTACCTAGGGTTTTCGTCCCGAGGGCAACTTATAGGCGGAAGGAGAGGCCGAGGGGGTGCTAGGGTCGGCTAGACCACCCCCTGGCGCGGGCCAAGCCTAGCCGCGCGGCCAGGTGGTGTGGCTGGCCCCTGGCCCCTCTCCGTCTCGTATTCTGGCATTTGATCCCTTCCGGAAAAATAGGCACTTTGGCTTTTGTCCCGTCCAATTTCGAGAATATTCATTTTCTGAATTTCCTGGAACCACAAACAGTAGAAAATAGGCAGCTGGCACTATGGCTCTTGTTAATAGGTTAGTCCAAGAAATCATAATAAAAGTACTCCAAAGTTGGAACAAAACACAAGAAAGTGGATAAAACCAAGCATGGAACATCAAAAATTATAGATACATTTTCAATGTATCAACACCCCCAAGCTTAACTCCTGCTCGTCCTCGAGTAGGTAAGTGATAGAAATAAAGAATTTTTGAGGTGACATGCACCATCAAAGACTTGATCAAAGTATTTGCAAAACATTCAAAGATGGGATCATAGTACTTCAATCATAACATGAAAGACAAAGTTCTAGCAATAAGCAAATAGACTATGATGCAACATGAAAAGGTACAGACAAAAGATTCATGAATAACATGCTTTGCAAGACGTTTGTTTGTTTCACATAAAGAAAACATAGCATAATAGTATTCAGCTTGTCCCTCAATAGAGTAGCAAATATAAATGCATAGGACACCTTCAAAGTTCATAAGAGTGACTAGATACAATAGTTTCAAACAAGCAATAACAAGTTATGCACCAATCAACTAGTCTTGGGACAATGCACATAGAACTAAGAATGGCCACTATGCTCTCAAAGTAGGTGCATAAAGATAGAAGGTGGAGACTCAATATAATGGTGGAAGAAAGGCCTTTTGTAAAAGGAAGTAGTGATTCTAGTCTCATAAAGAGCTTCCAAAAATTATGGTACTTGTAGCTTTCAGCTCTCATTACCCCTATCATAAGCATCTTGAAGGTGATTAAGGTTAAAGTGACACAACTAAGAGGATATGCTTGACAAGTTATAAACCGAAATCTCATGCCCCTTACTTACGAAGACAGATCCTCATGCTACTCAACTTCAGTCACGAGTAAGCTCTTGTCATTGTAAGTATATGTGTATCATTAAGAACCGCCAATGGGGTACCCCTTGCACATGATACGGGAGCTTTCCCATAATCAAAATGACAAGGCAAGCAGACAATGAGCATCTCAGTGATATTTTTATTTGCTATTCGCATAGGTTTTTATTGAGGATGCTTCATAGAGTGCTCATTATGGTGATGCTGCAAGTTTCCACCATGATTAGGCATGGCTTAGGCTAGCGGCCCAGGCGTTTCTCTAACACACATACAAACTCCATGATCTTACAAGTTCCACTTTTATTTCACACCGCCGGGATCCGTAAGCAAAAGAACATGATATCAAAGGGGTACAAAGTACAAGTGCAATGTTGAAAGCGTTCCCCATGAAACATGGTTCTGCTAATTTCAAATTATAAAGCGCAAGAATATACGCAACAAAGAAGGACCCAATGGTTCAAGTTTATTAGATGCAAAAAAGTAAAGTGTGCCATCAAGTTCATGAGAGCTTTAATCACTAGTTTTCTCATAACAAGTTTTATTTGGAAGGTAAACAAAAGCATGAATATACTTGGAATAGCATAAGCTAGTAGGTAGGTATGGTGGAATCTTTGGAATAACTTGGTTTAGGGAGTTGGATGCATGAGTGGAACTCATACTTGGTTGTGGAGGCTAGCAAAAGATTGGGAGCGACAAACTAAGAGAGCAATAATGGCCATAATCATGCAGAGCGACAAATCATCATTCATCAAAGCATAAAGTGATACTACAAGTTGAAAACTAAAGGATCATAAAGGCTATGGTGACTTGAGATAGTCATAACATGGTATGAGCATGTGCCAAGTTAACCCAAATAAAGCATCAAAGGAGAATACCACTATACTATGCTTTAATATGCTAAAACAACGCATGATTCATCCAAGGCACATTAAGCAATGTCAATTGTTTATAAAAAGCCATGCTACATCAAAGAATACTAAGCATAAAGCCAAAACGATATCAAGCATGGCATGACAAAGCATAGACCACAGTAAAAAATAAGCTCTTTTTACCACATACGCATGAACTTTCCTACTCTTTTCCAAAACCAAACCAAACTATTTGCAAACCAATGTGTGAAAGAGGGGGTCCAACCAACTTATTCAGAAAACTAAGCAAACCAAGCAAATTAAAAACCAAAACAAAAACGAAAAAGAAGACGCTCCAAGAAAAACACAACTGTGCATGGAACAATAAAAATGAAGCGTTTGGAAGAAACCTGAGATTTTTATTGATGAAGAAGGGGATGCCTTGGGCATCCCCAAGCTTTGATGCTTGTACTTCTTGGATATTTCTTGGGGTGACACGCGTGGCATCTCCAAGCTTGAGCTTTAGTCCATCCTTCATCTCATTACTCATTGCTTCCATACACCTGGAAATTTTCCTTCATACAAAACTTCACACAATCTCATTAGCAACATTAGTGCACTTAAGATAAATAAGTCTCAAGGTTCAGTTCTAACACCAAATAAACTTCCATTAGAACACTAGCTACTGTATCACTTCCCTCAAAAAGCTCAATTCCCCAAAGGAACTCAAGAAGGAACTACCAAGAAGCAAATGCAGAAAATGGCAGAAATCTGTCAAAACAGACCAGCAGGTAAATACGAATTGTTTCGAAGACCTTCTGTTGCTCAAATAAAAAAGTGTTGAACTAAATAAAGTTAGATAATAACCTGGGACAGAAGCACAAAAAATTACAGCTCAATCCGACGTACAGAGATCTTTCAGGAAGTTTTACGGTGAAGCATAGAAATCTGTTTCGCGACAACAACTTCCCAATCATTACTTCACTCTCATTAGAGGTTACTCTTGGCACAAAAAGCAAATAAAAAGGATAAGGAGATGTTATTACAGAGGTACTAACTCCCAAGACCCAACTAAAACTCTTGGGTTATCTCCCAACAAGTAGTTTTCTTTAACGCCTTTAAGTTAGGCATAAGAAGCAAAGAAAGAATCAACTGTTCTCAAGTGAACAAGCATTAATACCAAATTTTGTTTTCAAAGGAGAATAAAAAGAAATCTTTTCTCTCTTTTTAGGGAAGTGTTCTATACCTTTCTTGAGTGGGAGTTGATATTTAATGGTGCCTTCTTTCATATCAATGATGGCACCAACAGTTCTAAGAAAAGGTCTTCCCAAAGTAATAGGACAAGAAGCATTGTATTCAACATCCAAAACATAGAAATCAATGGGGACATAGGAATCATTAACCATAATAAGAACATCACTAAGACTCCCCATGAGTTTCTTTTTAGCATTAGCATCAAGTGGGACATTCAAATAACAATCTTCAAGAGGAGGCAAATCGAGCATATCATAAATCCTTCTAGGCATAATAGAAACACTACTATCAAGATCACACAAAGCTTTGAAATCAAAGTCATTCACTTTCATATTAATGATGGGCTCCAAATCATCTTCTTGTTTTATAGGAATAGAAGCTTTATGTTTCATCTTTTCTTCTTTAATCTTTATGTGAGCATCAGTAATGTGTTTTGTAAAAGCCATGTTCATAGCACTAGCATTAGGACTTTTAGCAAGCTTTTGTAGGAACTTAATAACTTCAGAGATGTTGCAACCATCAAGATCAAAATCAACTTTATCATCTAAAGTAGTAGAACTATTAGTGGCCTCAACACTAGTGGTAGTGATGGTAGAAACACTAATGTTTCTAGCAATTTCATCTTCTCTTTCCCACTTAGCATGTAATTCAGCTAATAGTCTAACATTTTCATCAATTCTTACTTGTATAGCATTGGTGACTGCAAAGGGATTATCATTAGTTTCAGGTTTAGTAGCCATTTTATTTAAAGAAGATTGAGCTTCAGCCAAAGATGCTATATTTCTTTCAGCATTAGAGAGTTTTTCCTCAATAGTTTTATTGAAAGCAGTTTGTTTACTAATAAACTCTTTAAGCATAACTTCAAGTTCAGAGGGAGCACTCTTATTATTATCGTAAGAATTTCCATAAGCATTACCATTGTTGGGAGGATATGGCTTATAATTGTTGTTACCAAAATTGTTCCTGTAAGCATTATTACCATAAGCATTGTTTCCAAAATTGTTATTTCTTATGAAGTTCACATCAACTTTCTCTTCTTGAGCAACCAAAGAGGCTAAAGGAACATTATTTGGATCAATATGGGCTTTCCCATTAACAAGCATAGACATAATAATATCAATCTTATCACTCAAGGAGGAGGTTTCCTCAACAGAATTTACCTTCTTACCTTGTGGGGCTCTCTCGGTATGCCATTCAGAATAATTAACCATCATATTGTCCAATAGTTTTGTTGTAGCACCCAAAGTGATGGTCATAAAGGTACCTCCAGCAGCTAAATCCAATAGGTTCCTTGAAGAATAGTTTAATCCTACATAAAAAGTTTGGATGATCATCCAAGCAGTCAGTCCATGAGTGGGACAATTCTTAACCAAAGATTTCATTCTGTCCCAAGCTTGAGCAACATGCTCATTATCAAGTTGTTTAAACTTCATTATTTCACTTCTCATGGATATAATCTTAGCAACAGGATAAGATTTTCCAATAAAAGCATCTTTGCACTTAGTCCAAGAATCAATACTATTCCTAGTCAAGGAATTCAACCATTCTTTAGCTTTTCCTCTCAAAGAGAAAGGAAACAATTTCAGTTTAATAATATCACCATCTATATGCCTATGCTTTTGCATCTCACAAAGTTCAACAAAGTTATTTAGATGGGAAGCAGCATCTTCATTACCAATACCAGAAAATTGTTCTCTCATAACAAGATTGAGCAAAGCAGGTTTTATCTCAAAGAAAGTATTTTTAGCCACAGGTGGAGCAATAGTTGTGCTCATAAAATCATTGTTGTTGGTGCTAGTGAAGTCACACAACTTAGTGTTTTCAGAGTAGTCATTTTTTTTGGGTTTTCAAATAAGAAATCAAGCAAGTAAAACTAATTTTTTGTGTTTTTGAAGAACAAAACAAGCAAACAAAAGCAAAAAGAAACTAAGCAAAACAAAAACAACAAAGTAAAGAGATTGGTTATGAGGGACTCCCCTTGTGAAGATGTCCTTGACTCCCCGGCAACGGCGCCAGAAAAATGCTTGATGGCTCAATGCACGGCGCCCAGAAAAATGCTTGATGGCGGTGTTGATGTAGAGCTCGTTGGGAACCCCAAGAGGAAGGTATGATGAGCACAACAGCAAGTTTTCCTCAGTTATGAAACCAAGGTTTAATCGAACCAGTAGGAGCAAGGAAACACCCCAAAGGTGTTACTAGCTGAGCTTTGGCAGGGCGCACTACCAGTGCTAGTAGCAACGTGGAGACCTGCACAACACAACCACAGAACTTTGTCCCCAACTTGCGATGAGGTTGTCAATCTCACTTGTTTTGCGGAAAACAAAGGATTAAACGTATCGAATGGAAAGAAGTAAAAGTTTGCAGAAAGTAAACACAAAGCAGTAAACAGTTGTAGATTGTATGTAAAGAAAAAGGACCGGGATCCATAGTTCAGTAGAGGTGGCTCTCCTTAAGATAGATAACATGCTGGGTGAACAAATTACAGCGGGGCAGTTGACAAACACCGAGAAAGCAATACATCCATATACTAATCATCTTGACTACTTTGAGACTTGATTGGGCATTACAACATAATACATAGACCGCCATCCAACTTCATCTATGACTAATAATCCACCTTCAAGTTATCATCCGAACCCCCTCCAGTATTAAGTTGCAAGCAACATATTATTGCTTTACGAACTGCGTGTAAAGTAACCAATACAATTGTTCTATGAAAAAAGGATCGTTGTTTTCTCCCTAGTAGGAACAACATATCTAGTACGTTAGAGATTTCTGTAACTTCCCCAGATTACCAGAGGCATGAACCCACTATCGAGCATAAATACTAACTCTTGGAGTTGCTAGCATCTACTTGGCCAAGATAGCTACTAACAACGGAAAGCATGCAAGATCTCAAATAACAAAGACATGATAGAATCAATAATCAATCTGAAATAGCATCTCAATATCCATCGGATCTCTGCAAACACAACATGTATGAATTACAAATAGATGATCTTGATCATGAACGGAGCTCACAAGATCTAAACATGAAAGCACAAAGGAGGAGAGACCAGCCATCTAGCTACTACATGGATCCGTAGTCCAAGGATGAACTACTCACGCATCACACCGGAGGCTTGCATGGTGATAAAGAAGGCCTCCAGGGTGAATTCCCCTCTCCGGCAGGGTGCCGGGAAGAGCTTCAGATCCCCCCGATCTAGGGACAGAGACGACGGCGGCTATAGACTCTTTCGTGGATTTTTGATCGGGTACGTAGGGTTTTCGTCCCGAGGGAAACTTATAGGCGGAAGGAGAGGCCGAGGGGGTGCTGGGGTCGGCCAGACCACCCCCTGGCGCGGGCCAAGCCTGGCCCCGCGGCCAGGTGGTGTGGCCGGCCCCTGGCCCCTCTCCGTCTCGTATTCTAGCACTTGATCCCTTCCGAAAAATAGGCACTTTGGCTTTTGTCCCGTCCAATTCCGAGAATATTCATTTTCTGACTTTCCTGGAACCAAAAACAACAGAAAACAGGCAGCTGGCACTGTGGCTCTTGTTAATAGGTTAGTCCAAGAAATCATAATAAAAGTACTCCAAAGTGGGAACAAAACACAAGAAAGTGGATAAAACCAAGCATGGAACATCAAAAATTATAGATACATTTTCAATGTATCAG
Source organism: Avena eriantha (assembly GCA_910589775.1). Lineage (NCBI taxonomy): Eukaryota > Viridiplantae > Streptophyta > Magnoliopsida > Poales > Poaceae > Avena > Avena eriantha. The sequence continues at coordinate 25,278,978 of OU342740.1, forward strand.
GGGGGAGGGGGATTACAAACCATACCCACGCCCCAACATTAGTAGATAGGCCATTGTTAGGGGTAGAACAGGAATTTCGTTTGGCTACAACTTGAGGCGTGTGACCACTCGTAATATTTCGGTGGAGGTGAGGCGGGAGAATTTGCCGCTCTGGGATTTTGAATTTGGCTATACAGTTCAAAAGATATAGAATAATAATATCCTATTCTATCCTAGGAGTAGCTATAGTCCAATGACTAGAAAAATAGTTTATTGTAATGTCCTAGCGTTTCTAGGTACGGAGTATTTCTAGAGCCATTTCTGCAAAAATAAGGTCTCTACCTTCGGCTCAATTACGTACTCACATGAAGGTACATAGTAACATGAACTAGCATGTTTCCCACTATGACTAGCCTAAGAGCATCTCTAGTGGCTAGTGTATCTGGTAGTCTAAGCCAAATATAGACCACCATGGACCAAAAAATGCCTCCGGTGGCTTGTGTATCCGGTGGTCTAAAATTTAGACATCCTCCAAACAGGCTACTCATTGTCTATATTTGGACAACCGAGCCACCATGTCTAAAGTAAAGTTGGTCGCTCACGAGCTTGCTCTCGCACCAAATCAGAGCAGTTTTTGTACTGATTTGCTATGTATATTGACTATTTGTGTGTGATAGACATATAGACTATCAAATTTAGACTATCCACTAGAAAACTAAAGTCATGTAAAAAGGAATCTTTTTACACCATTATCTATAAAGTGAAGATGCAGACTACCAAATTTAGACAAGCCACTAGAGATGCTCTAAGAGACTACCAAATTTAGACAAGCCACTAGACATCAAGGCAAAAAATAGTAGCATGCTATTTAATTTAGCGTGGCTTTTCTCGAGATGATATGAAAGTTATAGCGTGCTAATAACGTGCTATTTTACAAAACATCTTTTCGTAAAAATTAAAAAATATAACAGGTATATCATGAATATAAACAACTTTAGCATGTAATGAATTGTCTAGTGTAATACTCATACATGCATAATTGATTCCGGTGCTATCCAAGTTGGAGGATAACCGATAGGGCTGAATCTAGGTACATCGCCAGGTGCTGCAGGAGGAGGCGGTGGCTTGACACGATCACTTAAGTTTAACAATCAAATTTTCGTTGTATGTTTGCTTACTCGACACATTCATATATGTTATCTTACTCCACACCCGTCAACAAAAAAATAACGTCCTATACTTGAAATAGCGCTAACACTATGATGTTTTAGTACGATATAGCATGCTATTTAAAAAATAGCGCCATATCAAGCAAAATCTTTAAAAAATATCATGGACTCGAGATGCTCTAAGGCTGGTCTGAGTGGTAAGTAACTTAGAGTAGTAATATGCATACATTGTGCTAAAGACTATCAAAAGTACTCCCTTCATGTAGAAATAACTAAGTTGGTTTTGTCTAGATTCGAATGTATTTAGATGCATTTTAGTGTACAGATACATTCGAATCTAGACAAAACCAAGTAAGTTATTTATGGGCGGAGGGAGTAGTATTTTTTAGATGTAAAATGGAAAAAAGATCCAATTGCTAGCAATGTTGGGATTCGAGAGTTTTGATCCAATGCTGAAAATGTGTACGAATAACTTTGAATATTGACCGTTGGACCAAGACTCGTGAATCCCAACATTTCCAGCCGTTGGATCTTCTTTTCAATTCTAGCATCTAGAAGATTTTATTGATAGTCTTCATCACAATGAATGGTATGCACAAAACTCAAAAACACACTTCTCCATCATTCTAGAATCTTCTCCCTCGTTTCTCTAGACCATGTTACCAGAATTTTTAAGTTTTATATAGATAATAATCGTTGACTTCTAAATGATATGCAAAGTACAAGAACCAAATATACACCCATACTTTATAGACGTTGATCAAATTTATATTTTTTATGCTTTACCTATTAAAATTTTATATAGTGGTGATATGTCAGACGTCTATTATCTGAGTCTCACGTGTTGATCAAAAGGGACGTGCCACACACGTATATACTATATGAAATGTGATTTAATAGATGTTAAGTTGTTATTAACCAATATTCTTGTTAGAAAAAAATGCATACATTAAGTCTATTAGTAATAATTATCTACCCATATTGAGAATACATCCTACTGTGCTATGAAATTTTGGGGGTAGTGACATGATGGTTCTAGAACATGTTGAAGTTTGCTCTAGGTACTATTCAACACGAATCCAGCTGCTCTGAACCATTGGATCTAACAGTCGAACGATCAGGATTGCTGCTATGGATCCAATTCAAAACTGCTCCATTGTAGTAGTAGAGAGAATACAGCTTACTATGCTATGAAAATTTTGGGGTGTTGACATGATGGTTCTAGAAAATGGTGGAGTTTGCTCTAGGTATTATTCAACACAAATCGAGGTGCTCGGAACCATTGGATCTAACAGCCCAACGGTCAGGATTAGTGCTAAGGATCCAATTCAAAACTGCTCCATTATAATAGTAGAGATATAGTGGTAAGATAAGAAACAACTAGTGAGTTGCAAGTGCCTTGCACGTGAGAATCAGATAATATAAGCATGACATATCATCTTTTATATAAAATTATAGTAGTAGGTGAAACTCAAAAAATATTTATACTTTCGAGACACGTTCATAAAGTACCCCATGTGTTTGGTTCTTGTACTTTTTGTATAATATAGAAATCAACCTATAGCCGTAAATAATCCGCGTCCGTAAAACTGATCCGTAAATAAATTCTATTCTATAGGAGTACGTGGGCGGGGCCGGGGGAAACTGCATGCCCTTTCGTCTCCAGAACCGCTCATGCATGCATCTCCCGATCTTTCTAGTGGTTCGTTTCTTCTCTATCCCATTCCTTTTCTGTCACCCAGCCAGACCTTTGCAAAACAAAAGAAGGCGCCAATCATAGTCCATGGCGGTGCCGTTGGACAAGATATACTACTTCGTGGACCTTGGCAACACCACACTACAGGTGGCATATACCAACAAAGCGTCAGTGGTGAACGATTACATCTAGAAAATCCAAAAGCTCCTAGAGGAAACGTACGACAAGATTGTTGGTCTCGACGTCGAGTACACCAACAAGCAATCGTCCACACAGAAGGCCATTGTCATCCAGCTATGTGTGGGCATGGTTTGCCTGGTCTACCAGATCTGCCAGGCCGACCAGCCATGCTCCTAGCTAGCAGAGTTCCTCGCCAACCCTAACATTTCCTTTGCAGGGGTCGACATCGGCAATGACCGTATCAGGCTTAGGCATTCTCTAGTATCAGTGACGAACTTTGTGGACATTTAGATGAGGTGGAAGCCTGCCGGCTCCATGAATGATAAGGATTCTTTGGCTGACTACACGGTGGCCCTCATAGACATCTGTTACAAAGTCATGAAGAAGAAGAAGGATGTGGACCACAAGCAGTGGGGGAACATGCCCCTGACCGAAGAGCAGATCAAGTATGCAAGCCTCGACGCCTAAGCGACATAAGAGGTATAAAGGCGGATAGTGAACTTCGAGAGGCGTCAACAAACTCTCAAAATGTTCAACCAAAAAAAGAACTAAGGAAGAACGGCAAGGGCAAGGGCAAGCAGACCAAAGAAGAAGAAGATGAAGACTCAGAATGGTACACCATGTAACCTACGAGTATATCTTTGCATTTCAGTATATCCTTGCTTGATACTACTCCTACTTGTACTACTACTCGCAGAAGTTAATGCATGTATATATTGCAAGCATGCAAGGGGCGGAGGCAAGAATTAATGCAAGGAATCGCATATGTTTCTTTTATTTTGACTGCAGAGTGATAGTAGGAGTAGGCATCATAGCACGCCAACAACCCATCCCACCTCAATGAATTGTCTTGTCAATCAACAGCCATGGAAGATTATAATTTTATAGTGGTAGAGACTTTCTTTGAGTAATTCCATTTATACTGCTTAATGGTGGAGTACTGCTGAAAGACAGAAGGTGAATTGGCACCTAAAAAGCTGCTAGTAGCACTATAGAAGTAGAACCGCAAGATGAACTTTTGTCGATTGCCCGAATGTTTGTTGAGTTAATACAATATAAACATATATATTACTACTACCTGCTATGTACTAGTACTACTACTAGAAAAAACCACCATCCCTACTACGAAAAAAATATGATTTCTTCCAACCAAACTAGTACTACTCCAAAAATGGCTATATTTACTTGTCGCAAAAATAGATGTATCTAGACATGTTTAGTGCTAGATACGAGTACATCCAATCCAGTGACAATTAATATGAATCGGAGGAGAGTACTACTACTACCGTACTCCACTACTGTACTACTACTACTACTACTACTACTACTACTACTACTACTACTACTACTACTACTACTACTACTACTACTACTACTACTACTACTACGTAGTACATACTAGTACTCCCGAATGTATGTTGACCAGTACTCCTACCTCTGTTTGGGATTATTAGGCCAGTAGTTTAAAATTGTTAGAAATTATAAGACCTATCTTCTTTATTGTCTTAATTCCCATGACTCATTAATTTAGATATCTCTATTTTTTCTTAATCTCCTAATGCATGTTGTTTCATCTCTCATCATGCCCTCTTTTTTTATCTAGCGTCTCATGCATGTAAAACTAGTGGTGCATGCATAAATTAATTAGAGTGAATAATTCATCTACTTGGTAGTATTGCGAATTGGCCCCCTGGCCTTCCTAAACAGAGAGCCTTAATCCTATTCAGCTTACTACTCAGCAGAGTACATCAACCAAACCCATCGGAAGTTAAGACTTCATGAAAAATACTCAGGAGAGTACATCCACCGAACTCATCTATCTCCGTTTCAAGGAATAAGGTGCACACGCGCTTCAAAGTAAAGTTTGACCGAATAAATGGAGCAACTAATATTTACTTATATTGTGTAAAATTTGTTTCGTTGAATTCGTATTGAAACACACTTCCCAATGATGCTAAATTTGTACAATACCAATATTCTTTATATATATTTAGAGTAAATCTTGGTCAAACAAAAAACAAGAAAAATAAGGGAGCCTTATTTCTTGGGACGGAGATAGAGTACTACTACTACAAAATCCACCATCCCTGGTATGCAAACAATCTTTCTGCAATTAAACCAATTAACAGCAGCTTACATCACCACTAAAACTCGACGCCAAAGAAGAAACGCAACTCCTTTGACGTAGCAAGACCGACTAGGTAATGAGGCGGCGCTGCCAGGTAAGACGTAAGGTCCTCAAACGCGAGGTCGCGCGGCTTAGCGAAGCTCGATGCGTCGAGCTCCACCATCACAGTGCCGGTCCTCCTCCTGCTATCCGTCTAGGAGAGAAGCGACGGGCATTCCGCCCGCATCCTCACCCTGTACACCGGCAAGTCGCACATAGCGACCCTAACACAGGCCACAGACATGAGGGGGACCGTGCTTACCGTGCCAATCGTCAGGACGACCACGACGCCGTACTACTCCCCGACGAGGATGAGCCGGCGGGACGCCTCGCCCGACAGCGGCACCAGCTCCTGGAAAGCTTTGGTGGTGGCATACTGGATCTTGTGCACTTGGATCGAGTGGACCGCTTCAAGGTGGCCGACGAGCGCTGGCGGCGAAGTCGCAGCCGGTCTCCGTGCAAGTGCAAGGAGCGTACCGACACATGATTTCGTGCTCTGGAGTTCGTAGTAGGGAAGCAAACTACTGCAACCTTTGTGGGAGCACTCGACCCTAGCCGCTGATAGGACGACGCCCATTGCGGGCTCCTAGGTGAATCCACCGCTAGGGTGCTCGCACTTCTGGCAGGAGGTGATCTTGCGGACACAGCGGTGGCAGACTAGATGAATATCCATGCTCTATAGAAATGGAAGTTTGAAAAATAAAATAGTTGCATGGACGAACCGACAAAAGAAAAATCAATGGATTGTGTGGGAGAAATGGAGAGACCTTGTAGACCCACCGGGGTTTGAGGGGCTGGGAGCAGGAGGAACAGTTGAGAATGGTGGCTTCCATCTTCAGAGTGACCATCCCAAGCATTGCGATTTGGGTGCGGGGAAATGAGGACTCCCTGATCCGGCCTCGAGCCGTGCCCTTCTTTTATATACCACCACTAATAATCAATGAAGCTCTACTTGATTGTGCCTTTCCTTTCTATACTAGGGTTCTTTTTGTATATTTTGAGGCCTATTATCTACAAATTCCTGGTTTAATTGTACAAGATTAGCGGCCTCTTTGTATTTGTGCACCACCCTTTTATTAATAAGTTGGCACGTGTTACCCACATAATAATAAAGTATGACATATCATCACTATATAAAACTATGCTCTGTAATAGGCAAAGCTCAAAAAATATGAAAGAGCCACATCTATAAAAAGTAACAGTGTATATTTGTTTTCACCTAATACACTTTGAAGGTACTGTAGTAACATGTGAAAGTTTTACTAGCCTAAGTTATTTAGCACTATGAAGAGCAGCCTAATATGGAAAAGAAAGAAAACATCCAGCCAGAGCTCATTTTGGGTGGAAGCACGAGGCAAAAAGAAGGAAAGTTGGGCTGGACCACCACGGGCCCCAACTTTCTCTGCACTGCTGCACCTACACGGTTGTACTCCATTGCTCGGAAGCTTACATGGGAAGGAAGAGGTGACTGCTGTGATGCTTCCCACATGAACAAGTGACAGGCATAGATGCATGAGTGGAGCATATCAACCAATGCCGCATTGAGGAGGAGAGAGGGAGGATGATTCTCCTTCATCCATGAGCCTTTTCTCTCACCAAAGGCAGCAACGAGACAGAATTTTGGGTGGAGGAGCATATTTTTTTAAAACAAGGCAAAATATTTGCAGTGGAAGGAGCCCTTGATCACCTTGCCAGCAGTATGGTTATTTTATTTAAAATAATACGATTTGTTTAACAAATTGTACGAATAATACACGAATTCGAGTAATTGCGAATCTAGCGCGGCGTCGGTGTTTGAAATACCGACCAGTACCTATCAGCATTTGAAATACTGACCAGTACCTATCAACATTTGAAATACCGACCACACATGTCATCATCTTGTCCTTAACAAAGGAAAGAGAGCCCCGTAGTTCAAATGCTGATAGGTCTAGTCGGTATTTCAAATGTCGATAGGTAATGGTCAGTGTTTCAAACACCGATGCCGCGCTAGATTCGCAATTCCTCAAATTCGTGTATTATTCGTGAAATTTGTTAAATAAATCGTATTATTTAAAAAAAGCAGTAGTACGAGATCAACTAGGAACCAATACTTGAGTACTACTACTAGTACTTCTAGTTGCTACTCCTATAAAAGTTCCTTAGTTCCATCCAGGAGCAATTGTGGCTAGTAGTACTAAGTACAATAGCTTGTCAGGATCCTTCTTGCTTCCTCGAATGCCTTGATGAATACAAGTTCGATGGTATTCATATCAACTTCCAATGAAGCGGGATATATTGAGTAATAAAGTAAAAAATAGGACCAGAGGGAGTAGGAAAGATCTCACCTTATCAATTTGTTTTCACCCATCAACTCAATCATCTACGTAGGGCCCACAGATTGGGGAGGTCGCGGTCGCCTTGGACGCACCACAAAATTATGACTGGGCCATCGAGTGCGGGAAGCAGAGTCAGTGTTCCATCCAATCGCTTACCCTAGTCATCGTCATCGATATTTGCCACATGCATCGGCTGCATCAGCGACATTGATTGTCCCCTCGCTTCGGTAATCTGCCACATTAATCTCGGATCATCTCTTTCCTATTTATCCTCTCCCCTTTCCTACACCAATCCATCTCTAATCCCCCGCTTCCAGCAACCATATCTGTCCTCGTCTGTCATCCATGGCCACCTTCTGGCTGCCGCCGCCGTACCGGAGCGCAAAGACCCCAACATTGCGCACAGGAGGACAATGCTTGCGCATTTGGGCCTTCTCCCCGTGGAGAACAAAGTGGCAGCAGACGTGCACCTTCCTCGATGCTGGGTACGATCACCGCAAGTACCGTATGTATTGCCTCCACGACAATCCGGACGAGACGTTGAAGGTCAAGTTCGTCAACTTTAGGGACGCCCGTCTCCTCTATGGATAGGCCTTCCACTACGTTTGCGAGATGGTGGTGTTCACCGGCGCCAACATTTTTCACCAACTACTGGGACCGGTTCCCCATCAATGGAACTTTATCCAAAGTGTCCTCCTGGAGCTGCCGATGGCTCCGGAGGTACCGCCGCCATATCCGGAGGTGCCGCTGATGGCTTAGGAGGTACCGCGCCTTATCCGGAGGTGCCGCCACGTTATCCGGAGGTTCTGATGAGTCAGGAGCCGACTGTGTCGCTGGAGATAGCGTTGGTGTTGATGTCACGAGCTGATGCTGGCAGCGCGGACTACGTGCTAGGAGGCGCCGGACCTGCACTAGTTCAGCAACGAGTCCTTTATATGTAAACGCGTGCTGTTATGTTAATGGTTGAATGAAGTTTCTTTTGGGATGTCCTTTCTTTTGGTGCTATCGTCAAAAAAGTTTCTTTTGTTACTACTCACTGTACCATGTAGTACTAGTAATACTGCGAATAACGATCTATTGAATATCCTTCCCCCAGGTGTTTGTGAAGGAAGTGAAATTTTGAAACTAGGAAAGTTTGAATTGCTACTCTATTGTACTCCCTCAAATTACTTAACTCGAATTTGTCTAGATTAGGATGTATATAAACATGTTCTAGTGCTAGATGCAGTCAAATCTGATAAATGCAAGTCAATTAATTTGGGATGGAGGGAGTAGTAGTCGGGTTCGGCTCCTTCTCGAGAGAGCAGCTGATCGAGCCATACGTTTCATACTACTTCCTCTTTGATTGTTTTACAAATATGAAAAAAATTGTTGCCATGCAAATTCTTGGATATGGGATCATAAAGTATGATGTAGAGATATGACCTTGTGGTCGTTCGGCTTGAAATCCAAGAAAGTTCATACTCATTGATAGCTAAGCTTAAATTCGTTTAAATTTCACTACTTACTTTTAGGTTAGCATTTTACACGATCGGTGGGAGCATATTTTACATCAAAGACCTAAAAAGGGAAATTTACATGGAGGTCCATACATTTAGCCCAAAGGACCGTAAAAGGAAAACTTTCTGGTTCGGCTCCTTCTCGAGGGATTAGGTGATCTAAGCCAAACTCTTCATACTACTTCCTCTTCGATTGTTTTCATAATATGGCCAAATCTGTTGCCATGCAAATTCTCTCATATGGGGCCATCAGCATAAAGTATGATGTTGATAAGGCCTTAACCTTGGTCGTTCGGCTTGAAATCCAAGAATGTTCATACTCATTGACAAGTAAGCTTAAATTCATTTAAATTTCACCACTTATACTTTTTGGTTAGAATTTTACATGGATAGTGGGACCACATTTTACATCAAGGACCTAAAAAAGGGAAAATTACATCGAGGTCCATACATTTAGCACAAAGGACCCTAAAACCAAACAAGAAATTGAAAATAGTCAGGTACGGCTCCTCGAGAGAGCAGCTGATCGACAAAATCTTCTTACTTGCTTTTCAGAAAATAAATTCCTGTCACTTGGAAAAATGAAATTGATTATTTTTTGTTTTTAATATCTTTGATTGTTTTCAAAAGATGGCCAAATTTGCCGGCATGCAAATTCTTGGATATGGGATCATAAGCATAAAGTATATTCTACATAAAGGACCTAAAAAGGGAAAATTACATCAAGGTCCATACATTTAGCACAAAGTACCCTAAAATTGAGCAAAGAAAATAGTTGGGCTCGGCTCCTTATCGAGAGAGCATCTGGTCGAGCCATACTCCTCATACTACTTCCTCTTTGATTGTTTTCAAAATATGGCCAAATCTGTTGCCATGCAAATTCTTGAATATGGGATCATAACCATAAAGTATGATGTAGAGATATAGCCTTGACCTCGTGGTCGGTTGGCTTGAAATCCAAGATTTTTTCATACTCGTTGACAACTATGCTTAAATTCATTGAAATTTCATCAGTTACTTTTAGGTTAGCATTTTACACGGTTGGTGGGAGCACATTCTGCATCAAGGACCTAAAAAGGGGAAATTACATCAAGGTCCATACATTTAGCACAAAGGACCCTAAATTGAGCAAAGAAAACAATCGGGTTTGGCTCCTTCTCGAGAGAGCAGCTAATCGAGCCATACTCTTCATACTACTTTATCTTCGATTGTTTTCACAATATGGCCAAATCTATCACCATGCAAATTCTTGGATACTCGACATCAGAATAAAGTATGATGTAGAGATATGGCCTTGACCTTGAGGTCGTTCGGCTTGAAATCAAAGAATATTCATATTCGTTGATAACTATAAGCTGAAATTCGTTTAAATTTCACCACTTACTTTTAGGTTAGAATTTTACACGGTCGATGGGAGTACATTTTACAACAAGGACCTAAAAAGGGGGAAAATTACATCGAGGTCCATACATTTAGCACAAAGGACCCTAAAATTAAGCAAGGAAAACATTCGGGTTCGGCTCCTTCTCACGAGAGTAACTGATCGAGCCATACTCTTGATACTATTCATCTTCGATTGTTTTCAAAAGATGGCCAAATTTGTCGGCATGCAAATTCTTTGATATGGGATCATGAGCATAAAGTAAATTCTACATCAAGGATGTAAAAAAGGGGGAAATTACATCGAGGTCCATACATTTAGCATAAAGGACCCTAAAATTGAGCAAAGAAAACAATCGGGTTTGGCTCCTTCTCGAGAGAGCAGCTGATCAAGCCATACTCTTCATACTACTTCCTCTTCGATTGTTTTCAAAATAATATGGCCAAATCTGTTGCCATGTAAATTCTCTAATGTGGGGTCATCAGCATAAAATATGATGTTGATATGGCTTGGACCTTGGTTGTTCGTCTTGAAATCCAAGAAATTTTCATACTCGTTGATAACTATGCTTAAATTCATTTCAATTTCACCACTTACTTTTAGGTTAGAATTTTACACGGGCGGTGGGAGTACATTTTACATCAAGGACCTAAAAAAGGGAAAATTAAATTGAGGTCCATACATTTAGCACAAATGGCCCTAAAACTGAGCAAAGAAAATAGTCGGGTTTGGCTCCTTCTCGAGAGACCAGCTGATCGAGCCATACGTTTCGTACTACTTCCTGTTCTATGTTTTTCAAAATATAGCCAAATCTGCCACCATGCAAATTCTTTGATATGGGATCATCAACACAAAGTATGATGTAGAGATATGGCCCTTACCTTGTGGTTGTTCGTCTTGAAATCTAAGAAAGTTCATACTCGTTTATAACTAAGCTTAAATTCATTAAAATTTCACCACTTACTTTTAGGTTAGCATTTTACATGGTCGGTGGGAGCATATTTTACATCAAGGACCTAAAAAGGGGAAAATTACATCGATGTCCATACATTTAGCACAAAGGACCCTAAAAGGAAAACCTTTTGTTGGTTCGGCTCCTTCTAGAGAGATTAGCTGATCTGAGCCAAACTCTTCATACTACTTCCTCTTCGATTGTTTTCAAAATATGGCCCAATCTGTTGCCATGCAAATTCTCTCGTATGGGGCCATCAACATAAAGTATGATGTTGATATGGCCTTGACCTTGGCCGTTCGGCTTGAAATCCAAGAATGCTCATACTCGTTGAGAAGTAAGCTTTAATTCATTTAAATTTCACCACTTACACTTTTTGGTTAGAATTTTACACGGATGGTGGGACTGCATTTTACATCAAGGACCTAAAAAAGTGATAATTACATCGAGGTCCATACATTTAGCACAAAGGACCCTAAAACCAAACAAGGAATTGAAAATAGTCAAGTACGGTTCCTCGAGAGAGCAGCTGATCGAGCCATACTCTTCATATTGCTTCCTCTTTCCCAAATTTGGAAGCATATTAGGTTTCGTCAAAGTCAATCTTTATAAAGTTTGACCAACTATGTGTAAAAACATACTGACTTTTCTAATGACAAATGCATATAATATGAAAAGATAGTTCATGATGATTCTAATAACATTGAGTTGATGTCGTACATTTTGTCAAAGTTTATTAAATTTGACTCTGACCAGAAGTAATACGCGTCCTAATTTAGGAAGGAGGGAGTACTACTTGCTTCACGGAAAAAAGGAGCGCTCCTCACTTTCGAACCAGCTTGTTGCGGGTGTGCTTGGTGCTTCATCTTCCTAGCGTATAGAGGTGGAGTAGTGCGGAGTAGGAAGGCTGGCCAGATCATAATGGTGAGCATCCAATGCGAAGGGACATTTTTGTTTTTTTGCTGGCTAGATCAACCAATCCTTTGTCCAACACTTAACTAGTACTCGTACTTGTACTAGTAGTACTGTGAATGGTGATCTTTTAAATATCCTTTCCCCCGGATGTTTGTGAAGGAAGTGAAAATTTCGAAACCGAGGAAGTTTCAATTGCTACTCTATTGTACTGTAGTAGTAATACGTTTCGCCACCAAGGACCAAAATGTTTCCCGCCAACGTAGTTGACGAACAGGCCAGACATAGACACGGAGTCACCGACACAAGGCAGGTTGTCGGTCGACGCGCGTGCGCAGCGCCACTTTGTGGACGAGGGACATATCAGTCGGCCGAGGTGTGGGGTGGTGAGGCTGGTCATAGTGGGGAGTAACTTAGAGTAGTAACATGCATATGTTACTGTCAACACCCGGATTTTTAATTCCAGATGCCTGTTATGCCGTACATCGCAATCCTAGGATTAGCATTTTTGTGAGACATAACAGAAGTGGTACCATAGTACATCATCCATTACAAACCATAATAAGGTTCTTACAAACAAAGGATCTCATGATCCAGTATTTAATACAATCAAAGCAGCAGAAAGTAAACATAGCAGGGCTTCATCTTCAAGATCACAGGCAATTCTGATGGATGTGAGATGATCCTAGTTGTCATAGACCTCCTGTTGTCCATCTTCCGGGTAATCCTCCTCATAGTCTGGCCATGGGAATAGCCAGGGACAAAGCGATGAGTTCTCTTTAAGTACTCGCAAACTAACACTAACATAGGTAAGGTAAAAGCTAATAGGAATCTTAAGCTCTAGGTTTGTTTGCAAAAAGCCAGATTTACTTCATAAGTGTTTTCAAGATAAAGACCTAAATTAGTTCTCTATATCACTTAAGGGGGAAACTAGTTTTCATGTCAACAACTCTGTCGTGGTCAAGTCAAGTCATCTTTCAAGTCACAAATCATTTTGAAAACATCTAACAACGAAACAGTATGGGCACTCCAACTGTCCATAACCGCGGACGCGGCTATTCGAATAGTTTGACACTCTGCAGAGATTGTACACTTTCACCACGAAACTCGATACATCCATCAAGAATAATCCTAAATCATCATACTTGGTATGCAGATAATCAATCTTAACCTTTCAATTACACACCCTAGTATAGGCACCTCCCCTATGAGTTTGGCCTCCCAACCATGACCATTTGTCATCTCGGGTACTGCATAGGTGGACATTCATCACGAGGTAGCCTCAGCTCAACCTCTTAAGAAAGGGAACCCATACCAAGACATATAAACTTCCAGTCAAGCCCTACCCAACTCAAGTATTGTGGTTGTAAGGTAAAATTGGAATGGTATCGCATCCGAACCCAACAATCAATTTTTATAAAGGGTCAAGGCTCATGCCTTAACATTTTCATCATCAACCATGGTGTTTCTCACCACATGTCAAAACATTTCAATAGAGTGAATCATCATTCCAAGGTTTTCATAATCATTTTCACCAAATATTCCCATCTAAAGTGATCAAGTTTTATGCTTAGCACTAGACACTAATATTGGGGGTATTCACTATTTGAGGGTGCTAATCTAGTATAAGTATCCAAGACTAATACTATGATCTTGATAGGATCCATTCTATTTTCCACTAATCACAATTCATTAACTAAGTAATAACTGTAGTAAAGGGGAAAGTAAAGCTTGGAGTAAAAACTAGGAATTGGTAAAGTTGTAAAACCAGGTATGCCTAGTGCATCTGGTATAGGGGGATTGCATTAATGATGGCTTGCACTTATAGCTTGCCTTGAGCAGAGCACTTGTTAAAGTCATTGAAGTTTTCCCCTCCCCCTCGAAGTACTCCTCTTCGTTGAATCCCGGGTCGGTACTAGCGTCTATAAATACGTCCAAGGTACACAATCACCAAAAAACACGTCTCTAGTCCTATTTAGCACACAAGGCTCATACTAGATGATTTAATATCATCTCAACCATTCCATGTTATAATGGCACATTTTTATTTCTCTTTAATGAGAAAAGTAATTTCTACTCATTGAAATTGTTTAAGATTTAATATTCTCCAACTAGAATATAGGTTCATATGGACCATGTCCTCACCATATATTCTCAAGCTTGGGAATGTGATTTAAAAGGGTGGTCAAGTATTTCAAGATTTAACATTACTATTTAATAAGATTTAAATGACTAGAAAAGCCTATATAGCTTTCTTTTAATACTACTCCAAGTTTAATATCTGTAGAACCAAATGTTTTTACATATTTGGGTAGAGCAAGGAAAATGTGATTTTTGAGAGGTGGAAACATATCAAATGAATTTAAAGTCTATTTTAGAGAAAAGTTTGAAGTGTCAAAAGTCTTTGTCTTGTTATTTTTGGTATATGTGATCTATAATTCCAATTGGTTTGAATCCAATGGGAGTAATTAGATAATTTCAATACCTTTCCAACAAAATTGGAATCATGCATTTTAGTTCAGTTAATCTCTTTGAATTGATTTTTGAATCTACTGACAGAATCTAGTTTCAACTAAAATGGAAAAAGACTATTTGAATGGGTGGGCTCTGTGCGGGAAACTAAACGGGCCGGCCCAACTGCACTGCGCGGGCGTAGCTGGCTACTGAGAGATGGGTCCTACTCGTTAGTGACTTAATCTAACCAAAACGGTAAGTTTCGATCTAAGCCCTACGATTAGAACACGATCTAACGACTCAGGTTCATCTTCTATGTCGAACAGCTCCGACGAGAACTGAACCCTAACGCGGCGGTGGGGGTCACGTGAGGCTCACCTGGCCTCCATCTAGGGTCGGCGATGGGGGCGAATGGGGCTGTCATCGACGGCGGTTCCAGGCACGGTCACGACGGCTCCTGGGGTGGTCACAATCAACGGGCTCCTTCCTCCTCTGCAACGGCGGACTCCGGCTAAATTCCGGCGCCTAGCTCCGGGGAAGGGACGGTGATGCTCTGTGGTGAGTAGGGAGTGGAATGGTGTGGAGATTGAGGGCTGGGGTGGTCTCTATTTATACACCCAGTGTGGCGGTTGGGCGGCATGGTCAGGGTACTTCGGCGATGCTACTACAAGTTGTAATCGTCACGGCGGAGGGCATGGGTCGAAGTGGTGGACTATGGCGGTCTTCATGGAAGTGATGGCACGGCAAGGGGCGCTATCCATTGGCCATGGTACGTCAGTGCTCTAGGCGGGTACGCTGGTGTTAGTCACTTGCTACGGTGGTCACGGACTGCAAGATGGCAAATGAGCATGTCTAGTAGCTCACTGGTGACACTCCGAATGCGGGTACGGGCGGAGAGAGTGAGGCGCGACGTGTGCGAGCGAGGGAGTTGCGACGCACTGTCGTGCTCTCGGCATGGCCTGGGGTTAAATGGGCGGGGCTGGTCTGGCTCCTGCTCGCCTCGCTGTTGGTCTAGGGGTGGTCAGTGGGTGGCGGTGAGGTCACGCCTACCTCGTGGGGGTCGTGGTAGAGGGCAGCGCACCGCGCAGCGACTGGCTCGTGCTCGACCGGCATGGCTGGCTCGGCATGGGCATGGCACTGGTGCAACGGTGGGCAAAGTGCTCTCCACTGCACGGCAAAGTACCAGGGGTGATCTAGGACAATTCACTGTGTTGATTGCAGTACAATTTGTGAGAAATTGACAACTCAAAATAGTGTTTAGTTGGTGAAGTTGTACTGTGCATGCCAGGTGTTTGACACAATGGCCGCATGAATTCATAATTTGAATTTTTGAATGATTTTTGGTGAGTGATCTTGTTGTTTGCTTGGTAGACTGTGGTTGCTGGGATTTGTCAAGTGGAATTGATTTGAGTGGTTTTTGAAAAAGTGTCATCTATACATATGATCTTGATACAATTTTATACTGCCTCTTAAATAGATTTGAATTTAGTTTTTGCCACTTTGTAAAGTTTTCTTGGATTCACTTTTACTTGGTCTAGCAAGGGGTGAAAAGAAATGGAATCGTTTCTGTTGAAAATTATTTACTAGGAACACTCAAAGTGGTCTAGTTGATTAGTTTGGCCAAAATGACCATTTGCTTATATTTTTTATTTTTGATTTTTCCTTTATTTGATTCTTCTTGGAAATGATCTAGATGATGTAGTGTTCATCTTTAAACCATTCTTTATCATTTGTAGCAATCAAACATGGACATTGCTGTCATTCATACACTAATGCAAATCACACATACACTCATATCCATTTTAAATAATAAAAGTTTTTATTAACCCTAAACTTGGGTATTTATAGCTTGATAAGCTTGATTAGTATTTTTGGGATGTTATAAACCTTCCCTCCTTAAATATAATCTCGTCTTGAGATTCAGGAAAAACTAGGAACTAAAGAGATTGGGATACTCAGTCCTAATGTAATCTTCTCGTTCCCAGGTGGCTTCTTCTTCGGTATGGTTACTCCACTGGATTTTGAGAAACTTGATACTTCTGGTCCGGGTGGTTCTAAATGCTTGTTACAAAATACGGGTGGGCACTTCACGATAGGTTAGATCGTTATTGATATCTATGGCTTTGTGATCGATGTTTTTGAACACTTCGGTCTTCTTCGAAACTTCTAAGAATTTGCGAAGTAACGAGATATGGAACACATTATGAACGGCTGACATCTCTTCAGGTAGTTCCAATTGATATGGCACTTCTCCTCTGCGATTCAAAATTTTGAAAGGTCCAATATATCTGGGGGATAACTTTCCTTTCAGCTGAAAACGTTGCATTCCTTTCAATGGTGATACTTTGAGATATACGAAATCTCCGACATTGAAGGTCAGGTCTTGACGTCTTTTATCCGCGCAACCCTTCCGTCTGGATTGAGCGGTCTTGAGGTGCTCACGGACTTTGTGAACTTTCTCTTCAGCTTCTCACAGGATGTCAGGTCCAAAGATCTGACTCTCTCCTACTTGAGACCAATTCAAAGGGGTACGACACTTTCTTCCATACAGAAATTCAAATGGGGCCATTTGCAAACTGGCTTGATAACTATTGTTGTATGAGAATTCTGCGAAAGGCAGACAATCTTCCCATTTAGATCCATACTCTAGCACACGAGCTCTCAACATATCTTCTAAGATCTGGTTGACTTTTTCAGTTTGTCCGTGGGTTTGCGGATGATAAGAGGTATTGAAATGCAGTTTGGTTCCTAATCCTTCTTGGACTTTCTGCCAAAATCTTGAGGTAAACTAGGTTCCTCGATCCGACACTATGGTCTTGGGGGTTCCATGCAAACTGACTATTCTAGCGATATACAACTCTGCTAGCTTCGAGCTTTGGTAGGTTATATTTACAGGTATGAAATGGGCTACCTTATATAATCTATCGACTATGACCCAAATAGAGTCATTGCCCCTACTAGATGTAGGCAAACTGGTGATAAAGTCCATTACGACGGAATCCCATTTCCATTCCGGAATCTGCAATGGTTGCAATAGTCCTGCGGGTCTCTGATGTTCCGCCTTGACTCTCTGACAAATATCACACTTGGCTATGTAGCTTCCGACATCTCTCTTCATTTTGTGCCACCAAAATTGCTCCTTCAAATCCTGATACATCTTCGTTCCTCTCGGGTGGATAGAATAAAGAGTATCATGAGCTTCCTTCATAATGACTTTTGTCAACTCTGAATCTGCTGGAACACAGATACGTCCTTTGTACCACAAAGTTCCTTCTTCATCTTTGGTGAATCCAGGTACTTTTCCTGTTCCGATATGATGTTTGATTCCATCGATACTTGCATTTCCTTTCTAGGCTTCTTTTATTTGACTAATCAAAGTGGGCTGAAGTTCTATGCTAGCTAGGAATCCTTCGCTAACTAGCTCCACTCTGAAATTCTCCATCTCCTCATGCAGACTTGGTTGGGCTTCCTTAATCATGGTGTTTGATCTACACAGAAATCTGCTAAGAGCATCCACTACCACATTGGCTTTGCCGGGATGATGGTGAATGTCAAGGTCATAATCCTTGATTAACTTAATCCATCTCCTTTGCCTTATATTTAGCTCCTTTTGGGTGAAGATATACTTCAGACTTTTGTGATACGAATAAATCTCACAGCGATTACCCATGAGGTAATGACGCTAGGTCTTCAAAGCTAAAACTACGACAGCTAGTTCTAGGTCATGGGTGGGGTAGTTCTGTTCATGCTGCTTCAATTGTCTGGACACATAGGATATAACTTTGCCTTCTTGCATCAACACACATCCGAGACTAATCTTGGATGCGTCACAATACACATCAAAAGGCTTCTTGATATCGGGCATGATCAAAATTGGGGCTGAAACTAATCTCTTCTTGAGGTCTTGAAAACTTGCTTCACATTTGTCAGTCCATTCGAACTTCTTATCTTTCTTCAACAACTGGTTCATCGGTCTTGCGATGCTTGAAAATCCTTCAACAAACTTGCGATAGTATCCGGCTTATCCAAGAAAAGCGTGGACTTCTGTTTGGGTGGTTGGTGCTTTCCATTCTTCAACATCTTTGATCTTGGCGGGATCAACAACGACTCCTCCTGCTGATAGGATGTGGCCTAGGAATCCTACTTCTCTTAACCAAACTTCACACTTGCTGAACTTGGCGTATAACTGATGTTCCCTAAGGGTTTCAAGGATAGTTCTAAGATGTTGCTCATGGTCTGCTTCTGACTTGGAATAGATTAGAATGTCATCAATAAAAACAACGACAAACTTATCCAGAAAATTCATGAAAATCTTATTCATGAGGTTCATGAAATAAGTAGGGGCATTGGTTAATCCAAAAGACATGACATTGTACTCATACAATCCATATCTGGTGGTGAAGGCAGTCATTGGGATATCCGTTGCATGAATCTTCAATTGATGATAACCAGTTCTAAGATCAATTTGAGAAAGCACACTGGCACCAGTCAGTTGATCAAACAAATCTTCTATCTTTGGCAAAGGGTATTTGTTCTTGATAGTGACATCATCCAGCTTCTGATAATCCGTACAAAGACGGTTGGCACCATCCTTCTTATTAATGAACAAAACAGGTGATCTCCATGGCGATGCGTTGGGCTGAATCAGTCCTTTTCCCAACATATCATCAAGTTGCTTCTTCAGCTCCACTAGTTCAGATGGGTTCATACTATAAGGTCTCTGAGCTATGGGTTTGGTTCCAGGGATTAGTTCGATGATGAAATCGATATCCCGATCTGGGGGCATACTGGGCAATTCATCTAGGAACACATCGGGGTATTCACAGACTACTCTGACTTGGTCAATGGTGGTCTTGGCTAGACCCTTGTTGCACTTTAATTGGTGGGGTAAGGTCTCAGATACATGTTCTACTGATACTCTGGTGCTACTGGTCATTGTTATAGCTTTCTTAGCACAGTCGATGAATCCTTGATGTTTCCACATCCAATCCATCCCTAGCACTACTTCCAATCCTTTGGTTCCAAGTACTATTAGATTGGCATAAATATATATCCCATGTATTCTGATAGGTACGACTTTGCAAACTTTTCTAGCTTTGGTGGTTGAACCAGGGATTTGAACTATCGTAACATGCTTCAGATTTGTTGGTTGAATCTTACTAGTGCATGCAAATTCTTCTGTAGCAAATGAGTGCGAAGCTCCAGAATCAAAAAACACTCTGGCTAATACCGAGTTAATAGAAAACATACCTAGCACGACATCTGGCTCTTCATGGGCTTCCTCAGCATTCATGTGTAACAGGCGGCCTTAACAGTTGTGCGGGTTTTCTGGGGCGAATCTCTTTCTAGGCTAGACACAACGTTGCTGCTGGGCAGGTGCATTCACATTGGTTGCTGCGGCAAGCTTCTTGGGACACTCGTTGGAGTAGTGACACGTGACTCCACATTCAAAACAAGTGATCACTGACTTGTCTTTCCCTACGACAGGCACACCATTGCTTCCAGTCCTTGTGGCAGTATTGTTGTTGTTGTTGTTGGACTTGGGCCGTGCATGGTTAAAATTGTTGGAGCTGCCAGGGTTGTTGTTGTGGTTTCCTCCGGGCCTTGGGTTTCCTCCTCCACGGTTGGGATAGTCCGGGCGGTTCACTGGGGGTCTATTGTTGTTTCGGGGTGCATATCCTGCAGACGGGTTGGGGCGATACTTCGGGGTATGGTGGGGTCCTGGTTGGTGCATCATTCGACACTTGCGGTTCTCACTGGCCTGGTTAATATTGACTTCCATATGAATGGAAGAATCCACTAGGGCTTCTAGGTCATCAAAGGGGATGTTGACTAACACTGTCTGCATCTCATCATGCAGACCGTTCAGGAATCTTTCTTTCTTCTTGGCTTCTGTGTCAATCTCATCAGGGGCATATCTAGCTAGTGATAGGAATTTGTCACGGTACTCAACTATGGTCATCCGTCCTTGCTTCAGTTCTCGGAATTCATCTCTCATCCTCTTGATCAAACCTGGGGGCACATGGGTTTTGCTGAACTTGAGTTTGAACTCCTCCCAAGTCATCATCTGACCTCCATGCATTGTTCGGGTACTATTCCACCAAGATCTGGCATAGTCGGATAAATAGTGGGTAGAAAATAGCACCTTCTCATTTGCATCAACTCCTGAAACTTCTAGATTGTTTTCTACAGCCAATCATCTACATCTAAGGTCTCTTCAGACTTGCTAAACATGGGTGGGTTGGTATTCTAGAAGTTCTTAAGTTTGGATCCATGGTGATCTTGGTTTCCATTGCCTTGATTATTGTGGGCCATCTGGGCTATCTGTTGAAGAGTGGCTAAGTTGGCTTGACGTTCAGCTCTACCAGCTTCATGATTAGAAACTAGCATTTGCATAATCTGCAACATTGGGTCCTGAGATGAACTGCTTCCTCTGGGATTTCCACGAGTCATCTGAAGATTGAGATAGATAGTGAGACAAGAGGGACATTTTCTAGGGTTTATGGGTTTGTTTTCAAAACTTTAAACTTTGAGTTTGACACAGGTTTTGCAAACTAACAACTTCTTTTCATTCATTCATTCAGGGGACACCATACAAACACACACCACAACACAAATAGAAAATAGATGGTTTTAGGAACCATTCTGCGAAACTACGATACAATGGGACCGGGTACATCTCACACCTATGGTAGTGCTCATGTGCGACTAATCATCATCTATGAAATCAGCATCATCATCATCAGTGTGGTCCTCTAGGTAGTCATTGTCATCACTAAGGTAGGAGTGAATATCCCCTCGGATGTCTTCACCTTCCTCCTCCTGCTGATCCTCCAGCTGGATCTCCTGGTCGTGGATGGTCTCCTCCAAGGTTGCTATCTTCTGACGAAGACGGGCGATGGTATGATCCTTCTTGTCACGTTGTTGACGAAGAGACTTGCGATCCTTGGTGAGCATGGCGATGGTTTGCTTCCTCTCCACAACTTCAACATTACTCTGGTTAACGTGATCACAAGCATTGTCCAACTCCTTTTGTGTCTCATGGAGCATGAAGTCCATGTGATCCACGTAATGCCTTAGTTCTGGATGGGCTGGCACGAATAGAGGCTGTCCTGAAGAGTCACGTCTTGCATAGTGTGAAAAACGGGTTCCAATGATCTAATTTATGTTTTGAGCACATAAGCGAGCAAGAGCTTCTTGCATCGCCCTAGCTAATCCATCTAGCCAATTGTTCTCTCGAACGTTGAATTGGATCTTGTCAGAAAGAGGTGGCTCCATCCTGCCTCTTAGGTCGGCAATGATCAACTATTGTAGCTCTCCTCCCACGTGATCGTTGAGTTGTGCCTCGAAGAACTCTGGGTGCGGGCGCTCGAGATACTCTGCAAGTGCATCTAGATCCCTCTTAAAGATCTAGTGTCCACTGTTGCCCAACTGATAGAATTTAGTGTATTTGACCTCCATCTACAAAAAGGTAAGATGAGTAAATTAGTGGAGTGATTTCAAGTGTGTCAAATTTTAGGTTGTTTTGTAAGAGTTTTGAGTAACAAGTGATCTCTTTTTTGAAAGAATCTTGGGGATAAGAATGAGAATAGTTTTTTTTGTAAATACTTACTTTCTTTATTTTGAAGCTAGGTTTTTCAGGCGTCCATTCTAACTAGGGTCTCCTATGGTCAGGATGCCTCTGATACCAACTTGTCAACACCCAGATTTTTAAGTCTAGATGCCTGTTATGCCAAACATCGTAATCCCAGGATTACCATTTTTGCGAGACATAACAGAAGTGGTACCGCAGTAAATCATCCATTATAAACCATAATAAGGTTCTTACAAACAAAGGATCTCATGATCCAGTCTTTAATACAATCAAAGCAGCGGAAATTAAACGTAGTGGGGCTTCATCTTCAATATCACAGGCAATGCTGACGATGGGAGATGATCCTAGTTGTCATAGACCTCCTGCTGTCCATCTTCTAGGGAATCCTCCTCATAGTCTGGCCATGGGAATAGCCAGGGACAAAGCCATGAGTACTCTTTAAGTACTCGCAAACTAACACTAACATAGGTAAGGTAAAAGCTAATAGGAATCTTAAGCTCTAGGTTTGTTTGCAAAAAGCCAGATTTACTTCATAAGGGTTTTCAAGAGAAAGACCTAATTTAGTTCTCTATATCACTTAAGGAGGAAACTAGTTTTCATGTCCACAACTCTGTTGTGGTCAATTCAAAGTCATCTTTCAAGTCACAAATCATTTTGAAAACATCTAACAACGGAAAAGTATGGCCACTCCAACTATCCATAACCATGGACGCGGCTATTCGAATAGTTTGACACTCTACAGTGATTGTACACTTTCAGAAAAATTTGATACATCCGTCAGGAATAATCCTGAATCATCATACTTGGTATGCGGATAATCAATCTTAAACTTTCAATTACACACCCTAGTATAGGCACCTCCCCTATGAGTTTGGCCTCCCAACCATGACCATCTGTCATCTTGGGTACTATATAGGTGGACATTCATCATGAGGTAGCCTCAGCTCAACCTCTTCTGCAAGGAACCCATACTAAGACATATAAACTTCTAGTCAAGCCCTACCCAACTCAGGTATTGTGGTTGTACAGTAAAATTGGAATGGTATCGCATCCGAACCCAACCATCAGTTTTTATAAAGGGTCAAGGATCATGCCTTAAAATTTTCATCATCAACCACGGTGTTTCTCAATGCATGTCAAAACGTTTCAATAGAATGAATCATCATTCCAAGGTTTTCATAATCATTTTCACCAAATATTCCCATCTAAAGTGATCAAGTTTTATGCTTAGCACTAGCCACTAATATTGGGGGTATTCACTATTTGAGGGTGCTAATCTAGTATAAGTGTCCAAGACTAATCCTATGATCTTGATAGGACCCATTCTATTTTCCAATAATCACAATTCATTAACTAAGTAATAACTGTAGTAAAGGGGAAAGTAAAGCTTGGAGTAGAAACTAGGAATTGGTAAAGTTGTAAAACTAGGTATGCCTAGTGCATCTGGTATAGGGGGCTTGCATTAATGCTGGCTTGCACTTATAGCTTGCCTTGAGAAGAGCAGTTGTTACAATCGTTGAAGTTTTCCTCCTCCTCCTCGAAGTACTCCTCTTCGTTGAATCACAGGTTGGTACTAGCGTCTATAAATACATCCAAGGTACACAATCACGAAACAACACTTCTCTACTCCTATTTAGCACACAAGGCTCATACTAGATGATCTAATATCATCTCAATCATTCCATGTTATAATGGCACATTTTTATTTCTCTTTAATGAGAAAAGAAATTTCTAATCATTGAAATTGTTTAAGATTTAATATTCTCCAACTAGAATATAGGTTCATATGGACCATGTCCTCACCATATATTCTCAAGCTTGGGAATGTGATTTAAAAGGGTGGTCAAGTATTTCAAGATTTAACATTACTATTTAATAAGATTTAAATGACTAGAAAAGCCTATATAGCTTTCTTTTAATACTACTCCAAGTTTAATATCTGTAGAACCAAATGTTTTTACATATTTGGGTAGAGCATGGCAAATTTGATTTTTGAGAGGTGGCAACATCTCAAAAGAATTTATAGTTTATTTTAGAGAAATGTTTGAAGTGTCAGAAGTCTTTGTCTTACTATTTTTTGTATAAGTGATCTATAATTCCAATTGGTTTGAATCTAACGGGAGTGATTAGATAATTTCAATACCTTTCCAACAAAATTGGAATCATGCATTTTGGTTCAGTGAATCTCTTTGAATTGATTTTTGAATCTACTGATAGAATCTAGTTTTAACTAAAATGGAAAAGACTATTTGAATGGGTGGGCTCTGCGCGGAAACTAAACGGGCCGGCCCGACTACACTGCGCGGGCGCAGATGGCTATTGAGAGATGGGTCCTACTCGTCAGTGACTTAATCTAACCAAAACGGTAAGTTTCAATCTGAGCCCTACGATTAGAACATGATCTAACGACTGAGGTTCATCTTCTACGTCGAACAACTCCGGCGAGAACTGAACCCTAACGCCGGTGGGGGTCACGTGAGGCTCACCTGGCCTCCAGCTAGGGTCGGATATGGGGGCGAATGGGGTTGTCGTCGACGGCGGTTCGAGGCGTGGTCACGGCGACTCCTGGGGTGGTTGCAATCAACGGGCTCCTCCTCCTCTCCAGCGGCAGACCTCGGCTAAATTCCGGTGATGTGGTGCTCGCCTTGCTCCGGGGAAGGGATGGTGACGTTCTGTGGTGAGTAGGAAGTGGAATGGTGTAGAGATTGAGGGCTGGGGTGGTCTCTATTTATACACCCAATGTGGCGGTTGGGCGGCAAGATCGGGGTACTCCAGCGATGCTGCTACAGGCTGCAATCATCACGGCGGAGGGCATGGGTCGAAGTGGTGGACTATGGCGGTCTTCATGGAAGTGGTGGCACGGCAAGGGGCGCTATCCATTGGCCATGGTACGTCGGTGCTCTAGGCGGGTACGCTGTTGTTCGTCACTTGCTACGGTGGCCACGGACCGCAAGACGGCGAACGATCATGTCTAGCAGCTCACTGGTGACATGACGAACGTGGGTACGGGCGGAGAGAGTGAGGCACGACGTGTGCGAGCGAGGCGGTTGCGGTGCTCCATCGTGCTCTCGGCATGGCCAGGCGTTAAATGGGCGGGGATGGTCTGGCTCCTTTTCGCCTCACCGTTGGTCCAGGGGTGGTTAGTGTGTGACGGTGAGGTCACGCCTACATCGTGGGGGTCGTGGTAGAGGGCGGCACGATGCGCAGCGACTAGCTCGTGCTCGACCGGCATGGCCGGCTCGGCATAGGCATGGCAATGGTGCAACGGTGGGCAAAGTGCTCTCCACTGCACGACAAAGTACCTGGGGTGATCTAGGACAATTCACTGGGTTGATTGCTGTACAATTTGTGAGCAATTAACAACTCCAAATAGTGTTTAGTTGGTGAGGTTGTACTGTGCATGCCAAGTGTTTGACACAATGGCTGCATGAATTCATAATTCGAATTTTTGAACGATTTTTGGTGAGTGATCTTGTTGTTTGCTTGGTAGACTATGGTTGCTGGGATTTGTCAAGTGGAATTGATTTGAGTGGTTTTTGAAAAAGTGTGATCTATACATATGATCTTGATTCAATTTTGTACTGCCTCTTACAAAAATTTGAATTTAGTTTTTGCCACTTTGTAAATTTTGCTTGGATTAACTTTTACTTGGTCTAGCAAGGGGTGAAAAGAAATGGAATTGTTTCTCTGGAAAATTCTTTACTAGGAACACTCAAAGTGGTCTAGTGGATTAGTTTGGCCAAAATGACCATTTGCTTATATCTTTTATTTTTGATTTTTCCTTTATTTGATTCTGCTTGGAAATGATCTAGATGATGTAGTATTCATCTTTAAACCATTCTTTATCATTTGTAGCAATCAAACATGGCAATTGCAATCATTCATACACTAATGCAAATGACACATACACTCATATCCATTTTAAATAAAGTTTTTGTTAACCCTAAACTTGGGTGCTTAGAGCTTGATAAACTTGATTAGTATATTTGGGATGTTACAGTTACTAGTGTAAGTTACTACCTCCATAGTGTAAAATAATATAGGTGTGGTATCATGCAAATCCTCGTTTATTGCAATGTAGACTCATTTTGACTTGAAATGTGTCATGTTAACATAGCTAGTTACCACAAGGCTCTCTTTCATCATTTAATTGCATGCCATGTCATCTAAATGTTTACTGTTGGCAATAGTACATGTAGGACTATGTTACTACTACCCAAGTTACTCCCACTATGACTAGCCCGATGAGGGAGTGAAGGAGAGAGAAAACACATTTTGTTTTGCGTGCATATATATATCATGGTCCTAAAATTTACTCTAATTAGTGTACCTTGTACCTCGTGTTAGGAACTCATCCTAGCTTTGCTCTAACATAGCACCGCCTTCAAATCCTCCTCTTCACAGCTCTCTCGCTGCCTCCTTTGTGCTCATATAGTCTCACCTCGCTCTTTATTTTGTTAACAGAAAAAGGAAATAAATTATTCTTACTTGCTTTTCAGAAAATAAATTCCTGTCACTTGGAAAAATGAAATTGATTATTTTTTGTTTTTAATATCTTTGATTGTTTTCAAAAGATGGCCAAATTTGTCGGCATGCAAATTCTTGGATATGGGATCATAAGCATAAAGTACATTCTACATAAAGGACCTAAAAAAGGGAAAATTACATCGAGGTCCATACATTTAGCACAAAGGACCTTAAAATTGAGCAAAGAAAATAGTCGGGTTCGGCTCCTTCTCGAGAGAGTAGCTGGTCGAGCCATACTCCTCAGACTACTTCCTCTTTGATTGTTTTCAAAATATGGCCAAGTATGTCGCCATGCAAATTCTTGAATATGGGATTATCAACATAAAGTATGATATAGAGATATGGCCTTGACCTCGTGGTTGTTCGGCTTGAAATCCAAGATTGTTTCATACTCATTAACAACTATTCTTAAATTCGTATAAATTTCATCACTTACTTTTAGGTTAGCATTTTACACGGTTGGTGGGAGTACATTCTACATCAAGGACCTAAAAAGGGGGAAATTACATCGAGGTCCATACATTTAGCGCAAAGGACCCTAAAATTGACCAAAGAAAACAATCAAGTTTGGCTCCTTCTCGAGAGAGCAGCTGATCGAGCCATGCTCTTCATACTACTTTTTGTTCGATTTTTTTCACAATATGGACAAATATATCGCCATGCAAATTCTTGGATACTCGATCATCAGAATAAAGTATAATGTAGAGATATGGCCTCGACCTTGTGGTCCTTCGGCTTGAAATCAAAGAATGTTCATACTCATTGACAAATATAAGCTGAAATTCGTTTACATTTCACCACTTACTTTTAGGTTAGAATTTTACACGGTCGATGGGAGTACATTTTACATCAAGGACCTAAAAAGGGGGGAAATTACATCGAGGTCCTTACATTTAGCACAAAGGACCCTGCAATTAAGCAAGCAAAACAGTCGGGTTCGGCTCCTTCTCGAGATAGTAGCTGATCGAGCCACACTCTTCATACTACTTCATCTTCGATTATTTTCAAAATATGGCCAAATTTGTCGGTATGCAAATTCTTGAATATGGGACATCAGCATAAAGTATGATGTAGATATGGCCTTGACCTTGGTCGTTTGTCTTGAAATACAAGAATGGTTCGTAATCGTTGACAACTAAGCTTAAATTTGTTTCAATTTCACCACTTACTTTTAGGTTAGAACTTTACACGGTCAATAGGAGTACATTCTACCTCAGGGACCTAAAAAAGCAAAAATTAGACCGAGGTCCATATATTTAGCATAAAGGACCCTAAAAGGAAACATTTCTGGTTCAGCTCCTTCTCGAGATATTAGCTAATCTGAGCCAAACTCTTGGTACTACTTCCTCTTTGATTGTTTTCAAAACATGGCCAGATCTATTGCCATCAAATTCTCTGACATGGGATCATCAACATATGAAGTATGATGTTGATATGGCCTTGACCTTGGTCGTTCGGCTTGAAATCCAAGAATATTCAAACTCGTTGACAAGTAAGCTAAAAATAATCGTCTAAATTTCACCACTTACACTTTTGGACCTAAAAAGGGGGGAAATTACATCGAGGGTCCATACATTTAGCACAAAGGTCCCAAAATTAAGCAAGGAAAATTACATTGAGGTCCATACATTTAGCACAAAGGACCCTAAAATTTCACCACTTACACTTTTAGGTTAGAATTTTACACGGGCGTGGAAGTACATTTTACATCAAGGACCTAAAAAGGGAAAATTACATCGAGGTCCATACATTTAGCACAAAGGACCCTAAAATTAAGGAAGGAAAACAGTCGGGTTCAGCTCCTCGAGAGAGTAGCTGATCGATCCATACTCTTCATACTACTTCATCTTCGATTGTTTTCAAAATATGGCCAAATTTGATGCCATGCAAATTCTTAGATATGGGATCATGACCTTGGTCGTTCATCTTGAAATCCCAGAATGGTTCATACTCGTTGACAACTAAGCTTAAATTCGTTTAAATTTCACCACTTACTTTTAGGTTAGATTTTTACATGGTTGGTCAGAGTACATTTTACATAAGGGACCTGAAAAAAGCAAAACTTACATTGAGGTCCATACATTTATCATAAAGCTGCCAAAAAGGAAACTTTTCTGGTTTGGCTCCTTGAGAGATCAGCTGATCCGAGCCAAACTATACATACTACTTCCTCTTTGATTGTTTTCAAAATATGGCCAAATTTGTCGCCATGCCAATTCTCTCATATGGGATCATCAACATAAAGTATGATGGTTAATATATATGGCCTTGACCTTGGTCGTTTGGCTTGAAATCCAATAATGGTCATACTCATTGACTAGTAAGCTAAAAAATCGTCAAAATTTCACCACTTACACTTTTAGGTTAGAATTTTACACGGGCATGGAAGTACATTTTACATCAAGGACCTATAAAAGGGAAAATTACATCGAGGTCCATACATTTAGCACAAAGGACCCTAAAATTAAGCAAGGAAAATAGTCGGGTCCGGCTCCTTCTTGAGAGATCGAGCCATACTCTTCATACTACTTCATCTTCGATTGTTTTCAAAAAATGGCAAAATTTGTCGGGGTGCAAATTCTTGAATATGGCATCATGACCTTGGTCGTTCATCTTGAAATCCCAGAATGGTTCATACTCGTTGACAACTAAGCTTAAATTCATTTAAATTTCACCACTTTTTTAGGTTACATTTTTACACGGTTGGTCGGAGTAAATTTTACATCAGGGACCTGAAAAAAGCAATAGTTACATTGAGATCCATACATTTATCATAAAGCTCCCTAAAAGGAAAAATTTCTGGTTCAGCTAATTCTCGAGAGATCAGCTGATCTAAGCCAAACTCTATACACTACTTCCTCTTCGATTGTTTTCAAAATAGGACAATTTGTCGCCATGCAAATTCTCTCATATGGGATCATCAACATAAAGTATGATGTTGATATGGCATTGAACTTGGTCGTTCAGCCTGAAATCCAATAATTGTCATACTCGTTGACAAGTAAGCTTAAACTCGTCGAAATTTCACCACTTACAATTTTAGGTTAGAATTTTACACAGGCGTCGAAGTATGTTTTACATCAAGGACCTAAAAAAGTGAAAATTACATCGAGGTCCATACAATTAGCACAAAGGACCCTTAAATTAAGCAAGTAAAGCAGTCGGGTTCGACTACTTCTCTAGAGAGCAGCTGATCGAGCCACACTCTTCACACTACTTCATCTTCGATTGTTTTCAAAATATGGCCAAATTTGTCGGCATGCAAATTCTTGGATATGAGATCATATGCATAAAGTATGATGTAGATATGGCCCTGCCTTGGCCGTTTGTCTTGAAAATCCAAGAATACGGTTCATACTCGTTGACAACTAAGCTTAAATTCGTTTAAATTTCACCACTTACTTTTAGGTTATTATTTTACACGGTCGGTGGGAGTACATTTTACATCAAGGACCTAAAAAAGGGAAAATTACATGGAGGTCTATACATTTAGCACAAAGGACCCTACAAAGGAATTTTTTTTGTGTCGACTCCTTATCGAGAGACCAGTTGATCTGAGCCAAACTCTTCGTACTACTTCCTCTTCGATTATTTTCAAAATATGACCAAATCTGTTGCCATGTAGATTCTCTGATCTGGGATCATCAACATAAAGTATGATGTTTATATGGCCTTGAATTTGGTCGTTTGACTGAAATGCAAGAATGTTCATACTCATTGACAACTAAGCTTAAAATCCTCTAAATTTCACCACTTACACTTTGAGGTTACAATTTTACACAGTGTGTGGAAGTACATTTTACATCAAGTACCCCCAAAAGGAAAAATTACATCGATTTCCATACATTTAGCACCCCCTAAAAATAAGCAAGGAAAACAGTCGTGTACGGCTCCTTCTTGAGAGAGCAGCTGATCGAGCCATACTCTTCATACTACTTCATCTTCGATTGTTTTCAAAATATGTACAAATCTATCGCCATGCTATTTCTTGGACATTGCATCATCACCATAAAGTATGATGTTGATATGGCCTTCACCTTGGTGTTTCGGCTTGAAATCCAAGAATTTTCATACTCGTTGACAACTAAGCTTAAATTTGTTCAAATTTCACCACTTACACTTTTTGGTTAGAATTTTACACGGACGGTGGGGGTACATTTTACACCAAGGACCTAAAAAGGGTAAAATTACACTGAGGTCCATGCATTTAGCAAAGAAAATAGTCGGGTTCGGCTCCTCGAGAGAGCAGATGATCAGGCCCTACTCTTCATACTACTTCCTCTTTGATTTATAAGAAAGATTTATTGTGGAGGGAACTGGAGCAGAGTAGTACTATTTTGAAGGGAACTGGAGCAGAGGAACATGCGTCCGTTTTCATTTTATTCAACCTCGCCTATATGGTCTATCCCCACTTCCACATTACCCTAGCTCTACGCCAAGCGCCACCGTTCTTCTCCTCCACAATGCTGCTTTCTGATCCTATTCACCACATAGTATGAGAGTGTTTGTTCTTCTCACTATCCCGCCTGCCGCTATCGATCTTCCCTTTTTCCAGAAAACCAAATCAAGCCACTATCGCAACTTCCATCAGCTCCCTTGCGATGGCAGGACCGAGCAAGGACAATGATGATTCTGAGCTGTTCCAGGATGTTTTTACTGAAGGCCCGCTTGAAGAACTCATAACCAGATGCGATGTCATCACCGCCGCGAGTTGACGAGTGCATATTTGCATCATGTTTTACATTATTATTTTGCATTGTAGATGTAGGATCTTGGTATTTTATGGTGCTCGTGTGCACATTTTATGACTGTTTTCACCAGGATCAGGACATATGATGAATCCAATGGATACAATTCTTGGAGTAGTTGTACTATGGAGAAAAGGAGTCAAAACAACATAAATCACTTATTCTTGGAAGGCATCTAGAGGGGAACTCATCCGCCAGGGATCCATCTTCACCCTGCACAGATCCGGGAGGCTAAGACATCGATCTTCATCATCCACCACTGCATCACCACCATCTCCATCCATCCCATCTACATCTTGTCTAAATCTTGTTGTAATTCCCGTACTCGTTGTGGATTTATACAAGTACTATTCATCTATGATTGTTTCCATTACCATTGCTATGATGTTGATTGCCTCCATGTCTGAGTAGATCTCTAGTTCTTGGGGAGATAGAGAAACCCTAGTATGAGATTGAAATAAGATAAAGTCTATTATGATATTCATCGCTATGACCATGTGTTAGATTTTCTACATCTTGTTGTTGAGAGAAGTCGACCTCTCAATATTTGCCTCTCGTGGGGACTTGATGCAGGGAACTACTAGTTGGTAGCCGGAAGTATGTTAGCACTTACAGTGACTATAAAGTTGTTGGCACCACTTACGTATCAACTTGGGAAACCGAGGAAACTCCCGGAACACTATCCATGCCATGGGATATGTCTTACGGGATTATGTCCCTTAATAGCACAGAAATTCGATTGATGTCGATTGCTGACTATTGTGGTTATGAGGATGATGAGAGCAGCGGTTGCTGCCTAATTGTCCAAATGCAGAGTTCTTCCCACACATACATAGTTGAGAATGTTCATGATGATAATCTTTATCTTAGATCCTTATAATACTAGTGGTGTATCCGCTACTCCCTGAGAACGCTTTTTCCCTATTGGAGTTCCAATCTCCGTTACATACGCGATACTTACTTTCTGTATTAAGTTATTTTACTTTACTTTACTATTGCTCTTATACCTAAAACCCCAAAACACCATTTTACACAATACTCGCATTTCTATCATAATATTTATTTCAAGACTTAGACTTCAGGCTCGTGCTCCCTGTGGGATCGATATCTTTATTTTGAAACTAGCTACAAATGATCCGTGCACTTGGTATCTTAGGTTCCTCCCCATTAGTTTCGGTTTTGTTCATAATTTCTAGTGTACCAACAACATCTACACATGAGCCTAGCATATTGAAACATTCAAAAACTTTTCTAGCTTCCTAAGCAACATCATAGAACTCCTTAAACAAAGTTTCTAGAATAAAATCCCTCTTTTTAGGGTCCTCAATTTATTTAAGCTTAAGAAACATTATTTGCATTAAGGGGTTGAGGTTAACAAACCTAGCTTCTAACATGTGAATTAAAGAAGCTACAGCAATCTCATAGTTTGGAGCAAGTTCTGCAAGGGATCTATCCTTAGTATCCTCATGTTTGCTAACATGATTAAAGAATTCTTCAATATTATCTTTCCCAATTATAGAACCACTACCAATTGAAAGGTCTTTCAGGGTGAAAGTAGGGATCAACATGGTGAGCTAAGGAAGAGGTGAAAACTAAAGGAGACTTAATTTTTTGTGTTTTTGAATAAGAAAGCAAACAAGTAGAACTAATTTTTTGTGTTTTTGATAAAGAAAAAAGCAAACAGAGCAAAAAGAAACTAAGCAAAAAAAACAAAGTAAAGAGATTGGTTATGAGGGAGTCCCCTTGTGAAGATGTCCTTGACTCCCCGGCAACGGTGCCATAAAAATGCTTGATGGCTCAATACACCGCGCCCAGAAAATTGCTGGTGCGTGGTTGATGCAGAGCTCGTTGGGAACCCCAAGAGGAAGGTATGATGAGCATAGCAACAAGTTTCCCTCAGTTATGAAACCAAGGTTTAATCGAACTAGTAGGAGCAAGGAAACACCCCAAAGGTGTTACTAGCTGAGCTTTGGCAGGGCGCACTACCGATGCTAGTAGCAACGTGGAGACCTGCACAACACAACCATAGAACTTTGTCCCCAACTTGCGATGAGGTTGTTAATCTCACCGTATTTTGCGGAAAACAAAGGTTTAAACATATCGAATGGAAAGAAGTAAAAGTTTGCAGAAAGTAAACACAAAAAAGTAAAAGATTGTAGATTGTATGTAAAAGACAAGGAACGGGATCCATAGTTCACTAGAGGTGGCTCTCCTTAAGATAGATAACATGCTGGGTGAACAAATTACAGCGGGGCAATTGACAAACATCGAGAAAGCAATACATGCATATACTAATCATCTTGACTCCTTTGAGATTCGATTGGGCATTACAACATTATACATAGACCGCCATCCAACTGCATCTATGACTAATAATCCACCTTCAGGTTATCATCCGAACCCCCTCCAGTATTAAGTTGCAAGCAACAGATTATTCCTTTACGAACTGCGTGTAAAGTAAACAATACGATTGTTCTATGAACAAAGGTTTGTTGTTTTCTCCCTAGTAGCAACAGCACATCTAGTACCTTAGAGATTTCTATGACTTCGCCAGATTACCAGAGGCATGAACCCACTATCGAGCATAAATACTAACTCTTGGAGTTGCTAGCATCTAGTTGGCCAAGATAGCTACTAACAATGGAAAGCATGCAAGATCACAAATAACAAAGACATGATAGAATCAATAATCAATCTGGAATAGCATCTCAATATCCATCGGATCCCCGCAAACACAACATGCAGAATTACAAATAGATGATCTTGATCATGAACGGAGCTCACAAGATCTAAACATGAAAGCACAAAGGAGGAGAACCAGCCATCTAGCTACTACATGGATCCGTAGTCCAAGGATGAACTACTCACGCATCACACCGAAGGCTTGCATGGTGATGAAGAAGGCCTCTACGGTGAATCCCCCTCTCCGGCAGGGTGCCGAGAAGAGCTTCAGATCCCTCCCGATCTAGGGTTGGAGATGACGGCGGCTACAGACTCTTTCGTGGATTTTTGATCGGGCCCTTAGGGTTTTCGTCCTGAGGGCATCTTATAGTCGAAAGGAGAGGCCAAGGGGGTGCCGGGAGCGGCCACACCGCCCCTGGCGTGGGCCAGGCCTAGCCGCGCGGCCAGGTGGTATGGTGGCCCCCTGGCCCCTCTCCGTCTCGTATTCTAGCACTTGATGACTTCCGGAAAAATAGGCACTTTGGCTTTTGTCCCGTCCAATTCCGAGAATAATCATTTTCCGACTTTCCTGGAACCAAAAACAGCAGAAAACAGGCAGCTAGCACTGTGGCTCTTGTTAATAGGTTAGTCCAAGAAATCATATGAAAAGTACTCCAAAGTGTGGACAAAACACAAGAAAGTGGATAAAACTAATCATGGAACATCAAAAATTATAGATAAATTTGCAATGTATCAACATCCCCAAGCTTAACTCCTGCTCGTCCTCGAGTAGGTAAGTGATAAAAAGAAAGAATAATTTTTGACATGCACCATCAAAGACTTGATCAAAGTACTTGCAAAACATTCAAAGCTGGGACCATAGTACTTCAATCATAACATGAAAGACAAGGATCTAGCAATAAGCAAAGAAACTATGATGCAACATGAAAAGGCACAAACAAAAGATTCATGAATAACAATGCTTTGCAAGACGTTTGTTTGTTTCACATAAAGAAAACATAGCATCATAGTATTCAGCTTGTCCCTCAATAGAGTAGCAAATATAAATGCATAGGACACCTTCAAAGTTCATAAGAGTGACTAGATACCATAGTTTAAAACAAGCAATATCAAGTTATGGATCAATCAACTAGTCTTGGGACAATGCACATAGAACTAAGAATGGCCACTATGCTCTCAAAGTAGGTGCATAAAGATAGAAAGTGGAGACTCAATATAATGGTGGAAGAAAGGCCTTTGTAAAAGGAAGTAGGGATTCAAGTCTCATAAAGAGCTTCCAAAAATTATGGTACTTATAGCTTTCAGCTCTCATTGCCCATAACATAAGCATCTTTAAGGTGATTAAGGTTAAAGTGACACAACTAAGAGGATATGCTTGACAAGTTATAAACCGAAATCTCATGCCCCTTACTTACGAGGATCGATCCTCATGCTACTCAACTTCAGTCACGAGTAAGCTCTTGTCATTGTAAGTACATGTGTATCATTAAGAACCGCCAACGGGGTACCCCTTGCACATGATACGGGAGCTTTCCCATAATCAAAATGACAAGGCAAGCAGACAATGAGCATCTCAGTGATATTTTTATTTGCTATTCGCATAGGTTTTTATTGAGGATGCTTCATAGAGTGCTCATTATGGTGATGCTGCAAGTTTCCACCATGATTAGGCATGGCTTAAGCTAGCGGCCCAGGCGTTTCTCTAACACACATACAAACTCCATGATCTTACAAGTTCCACTTTTATTTCACACCGCCGGGATCCGTAAGCAAAAGAACATGATACCAAAGGGGTACAAAGTACAAGTGCAATGTTGAAAGCGTTCCCCATGAAACATGGTTCTGCTAATTTCAACTTATAAAGCGCAAGAATATACGCAACAAAGAAGGACCCAATGGTTCAAGTTTATTAGATGCAAAAAAGTAAAGTGTGCCATCAAGTTCGTGAGAGCTTTAATCACTAGTTTTCTCATAACAAGTTTAATTTGGAAGGTAAACAAAAGCATGAATATACTTGGAATAGCATAAGCTAGTAGGTAGGTATGGTGGAATCTTTGGAATAACTTGGTTTAGGGAGTTGGATGCATGAGTGGAACTCATACTTGGTTGTGGAGGCTAGCAAAAGATTGGGAGCGACAAACTAAGAGAGCAATAATGGCCATAATCATGCAGAGCGACAAAACATCATTGATCAAAGCATAACGTGATACTACAAGTTGAAAACTAAAGGATCATAAAGGCTATAGTGACTTGAGATAGTCATAACATGGTGTGAGCATGCGCCAAGTCAACCCAAATAAATCATCAAAGGAGAATACCACTATACTATGCTTTAATATGCTAAAACAACGCATGATTCATCCAAGGCACATTAAGCAATCTCAGTTGTCTATAAAAAGTCATGCTACAGCAAAGAATACTAAGCATAAAGCCAAAACAATATCAAGCATGGCATGACAAAGCATAGGCCACAGTCAAAAACAAACTCTTTTTACCACATAAGCATGAACTTTCCTTCTCTTTTCCAAACCAAACCAAACTATTTGCAAACCAATGTATGAAAGAGGGGGTCCAACCAATTTATTCAGAAAACAAAGTGACATGGGTATGCCCTACAGGTACTCGAGCTTGGTATATATGGTCCAAATATGTACAGCCCCACGGTGTCGCCAAGGCCCAGATGAAAGGAATCGAGTAACCTGCGGACTCTCGATTGCTTGAAGGACAAGAAGAAGCTAAAGATAGAAAGTTTGAAGGGGAAAACCCTAACTTGTAACCGACTCGACCTGCTATCCGAGACCTAGCCTATCTATATAAAGGCTAGGAGGGGGCGGCGAGGAGGACACACGCAACCCTAGTTTCCACAACCCTTGCCAGATTGCATCTGCGCACCATTGTAACTTTTGACTCCTTTGATAATTCCACGAGCAGACAAGCAGGAGTAGGGACCTCTACGAGGCCTGAACCTGGGTAAATCCTTTGTCCCCTGTGTGCTTGTTTGCTAGCCGATAGATGTCTCCAGCGCTCCCTCCTTCTCCAAAACCCAAGTCCATAACAATGGGCATTAATGAGTTAAACCCTCGTCCATTGGCGCCGTTTGTGGGAATTGGGAGTGCTGATGTTGCGGCTTCTTCGGCCCCATCAACTGCGATCTACAACTCCGCAATAGCGGAGATTCTCCAGCTCTTCGGCGCCTTCGACTTCACCGTCCACACGCCGGCCACCCGCCCGGCCTTCGAGTCCGTGGGCGACGGAATCAGCCTGGCGATTGGGAGCTTCCGCTTCCAAGTTGGTCAGATGGGCACGCTTCGCATGCCTGATCAACCAATAGCACCGGCGATTGCCCCGGCATCATGGTTCCCTCCATCGATCGGCACCCTCAGCGAGCTCAATGCTCCGCTGGCAGTCGGGAACACGGTCAGCGACAGCAGTCGCGACTCCGATCTAAGCGATCTGGCCACAGAAGATGGAACCTACAGTTCCGAATCTGAAAGTTGTGGAAGCAACAGCTTCTCCAATCACGTCATGTGCGCCGTCATTAACGCAGGCGACACCTCCGCCAATCGCGGCAACGGCAGTAACACCGGCAATGGCACTGATCCACCCAATGGTGGAAATGGTGGCAACGGCGGTAACAGCACCAACGAGGGAGCAGTCGAACCTCCCAGCATAATCAATGAGCAAACCGGCGAACGCGTCATAATCAGGCTCAACGAGCAAGAGTGGGAGAGCTGCCGCGAAGCCCTACGAGGTGCACCTCTACCCCTTGGGTCCCCGCAGGAACTGCTGACGGGCTACCACTGGCTCCTAAAAGAAGAATTCAAGCGCCAAAAACAAGTAATTGCACAACTTGAGGCGCGTAAAAAGGCAGCGGACGAGTCAAGCCTTCGTCGCGCTGGGCTCTCCTCCTACGGAGGATCCTCCTCAAGAGCCAACGAGTACCTCGCCAAGAAGAGGCAGTCGCAGATGGCTCACCTCACCGAGCAAGAGCGCATAGAGGCCGCGAAAGTCCTCGACTTCGGCTCTATGACAGTCGACACGAGAGGCAACGTGGTTCCCAGGACACCGCAGGCTGCGGTGACAACAGCCACCATGTACCTCCTCAATAACCAGCCGCCAGCTGGAGATCCCCGAACTGCCATGCACCAATCTACGATCACGGGTTTGGAGCTAATCGAGGCCGCCCTCGATAAGGAGCCGGTACCAGACCCAAAAAAGGGCAAAGCGCTACTCCTCGCCCTCATCTAGCGATGACAGTCACGACCTGTCTCGACGCCGTCGCTCACGGCGACACGATCGCGACTACGATGCGCGCAACGACCTCACACAGCGCAAGATCGACAAGTCAAGGGCACGACATGCTCGGTCGACTGACTCGGAAGAGGAAGATGGGGAGCTCTGCGGCGCCAGATGCTTCAGCAGATCCATTATGAAGAAGCGAATGCCTAAAGGGTTTAAACTCCCGTCGGAGAATCTGAAATTCGACGGTCTACAGGACCCTAAAATCTGGCTGGAGGATCACATCTCCTCCGTCAGGCTCCACGGAGGCAGTCGAAGTACTGCCATGCAATGTTTGCAGCTACAACTGCAGGGCGCCACCCGAGCATGGCTCAATAACCTCCCACGCGGATCCATTCGCAGTTGGGATGAGCTGGTTTACAGCTACGTGCGCAACTTTAAGGGCACGTACAAACGGCCTGCATCAATCGAAGAACTGAGATGCTGCCAGCAAAGATCTGGCGAATTGCTGCGCTCATACATCCAAAGGTGGTCCATCATCAAGAACTCCGCGGAAAACATCTCGGAAGACCGCGCGATTGATGCATTCAACGGTGGCGTCCGCCACCTAGAGCTCGAGAAGGAGCTGGGCCGCTCAAAGCCCCAGACCATCGACCACCTGATGGAGATCACGAATCAGTGGGCCGATGGAGAAGATTCGGTGAAGAATCGCGCTCACTCCGACGAGGAGGCGGAACTCGAACGCAGACGCGACCGCCGGGGCAAGCGTCGCATGCGCATCTACGACGATCGCGACGACGTCAACAATGTCGCAGCCGGCTACGCCGATAGACGTGACGACAACCGCAAAAGCGGATACCGCGACTCCAGGAAAACCACGCAAGTGTGGCAACGCCGCGCTCGCAATGAGGCACCCGCGACCTCCATCGAGGACAAATTATCCGGGCCATGCACGGTACATTTCTACATCGACAAGCATGATGGCAAGAGAAAGTCCAGCCACCTCCTCAAGGACTACCGCGAGTTCCTCAAACTACATGAGGGATTAGTTCGGATGAACCGCAATGCAGTCGAAAGAGGCTACGGAGCCGCTCCAGGCACCGTGGCACATGGCGCGCCACCACAACCACCTGGGCCACCCCCGAACGGAGCCGCACCGGACCAGCACAACGGGGGCGAACCGTACCCACGGGCCATGGGTACCATAATGATACAAAAGGGGCGCCCCTCCAACAGGGTGCAGAAGGCCATCACTCGCCAAGTCAACCTGGCCATGCACTCACCACCATCCACCACTGAGTACCTTAGTGGCAGTGAGTCATGCATCACCTTTGACAAACGCGACCACCCACCTCAGGTACCTCGCCCAGGTCATTGCCCTCTCGTACTCGAGGCGCAAATTGGAGGCTTCGACATGAGTCGCGTCTTCATGGATGGCGGAAGCGACATCAACCTCATATTCGCGAGTACCGTGCGAGCAATGAGGATCCCTCTAACCTTCTTGGAGGCATCGGACACAATGTTCCACGGCATCGTCCCAGGGAAAGGCGTATACCCCTGGGCAAAATCAACCTCGACGTCATCTTTGGCACGCCGAAGAACTTCTGGCGCGAGCGCATTGACTTCGAAGTCGTCGACTGGCCCTCACAATACCATTGCATCCTCGGGCGCGTCGCGTTCACTAGGTTCATGGCGGTGCCCCACTACTCCTACCTGCAAATGAAAACGCCAGGACCCAACGGCGTCATAACGATCAACGGTAACTTTGAGTGATCTGACGCTTGCGATAGGGAATTCAACAGAATCTCCCAGTCCTTCGGCATGCAGGAGGAACTCGCAAGACTGAAAGAGACGACAGACAACAGTCTGCCTCCCTTGAGTAGGCCAAGCTCACCTAATCTCTCCTTCGACTCATCCGTGCACACAAAGAAGGTACAGATCCATCCATCGGATCCCGCCAAGACGGCCCTCATCACCAACAACTTGAGTCCCACATAGGAACTCGCGCTCGTCGAATTCCTCCGTGAGCACTGGGAAATTTTTGGCTGGTGTCCTGCGGACATGCCAGGAGTTCCCAGGGAATTCGCCGAGCACGCACTCAACGTCAACCCCGATGCAAGGCCAGTCAAGCAAAAAATCAGGCGACTGTCTGAGCCACGAGCGCAGGCAGTCGGAATGGAGATCAACAGACTCCTCGAGGCCAAGTTCATACGCGAGATCAAGGAAAACACTTGGCTCGCCAATACGGTGCTGGTACCAAAAAAGGACACGGATATCCTACGGATGTGCGTGGACTTCACTTCTTTAAACAAGCACTGCCCAAAAGATCACTTCCCGCTGCCACGAATCGACCAGATCATCGACTCCACCGTGGGATGCGAGCGTCTTTGCTTCCTCGACGCCTACTCAGGCTATAATCAAATTCGAATGAAGGAGGAAGATCAAGAGAAAATAGCGTTTACAACGCTCTTTGGTGTGCTCAGCTACAACACAATGCCCTTCGGGCTAAAAAACGCGAGAGCCACCTACCAACGGTGCATGCAGGCCTGCCTTAAGGAGCAACTGGGTCGCAACATCCAAGTCTATGTCGACGACATAGTAATCAAGACCAAGGAGGAAGCCTCTCTAATCGACGATTTGCGCGAAACCTTCACCAACCTCGATCGCTACCGGATTAAG
Organism: Avena eriantha; assembly: GCA_910589775.1. Classification (NCBI taxonomy): domain Eukaryota; kingdom Viridiplantae; phylum Streptophyta; class Magnoliopsida; order Poales; family Poaceae; genus Avena; species Avena eriantha. The sequence continues at coordinate 25,320,154 of OU342740.1, forward strand.
CTATATCCGGACAAATGCGCCTTCGGCGTACCATCTGGGCAGCTACTCGGGTATCTCATCTCCGCAAGAGGGATCGAGGCAAACCAGAAAAAGATAAAAGCCATACTGGCCATGGAGAAGCCAAAGAACATAAGAGGCGTCCAGCAACTAGCCGGACGAATCGCAGCACTCAGTCGATTCATCAGTCGGATGGGTGAAAAGGCGTTGCCCTTCTACCAGCTCCTCCGCAAAGCTGAAAAATTCGAGTGGACCAATGAAGCACAAGAGGCATTCGAAGATCTCAAGCGCCTGCTATCCACTTCACCAGTGCTGGTGACTCCACGAGAAAGAGAACCAGTATTGCTGTACATCTCCGCCACCAACCAGGTGGTCAGCGCAGTGCTCGTCGTCGAGCGGGCTGAGGAAAACAAGGTCCATGGCATACAACGCCCGGTATACTACCTCAGCGAGGTCCTCACGCCAACAAAACAGCAGTACCCGCACTACTAGAAGATGGCGTACGACGTCTTCATGACCGCCCGGCGACTGCGCCACTACTTCCAGGAACACCCAATCGTGGTAGTCAGCGACGCCCCGTTGGGACATATCCTCAATAACCTCGATGCCACGGGGCGAGTCGCGCTTTGGGGAATAGAACTGTCTCCACGAGACATCACATATGAAAAGCGTGACGCAATCAAGTCGCAAGTTCTCCCTGACTTCCTCGTGCACTGGATGGAAAACCAACTCCCAGATAAGCCAGATATGTCCTACCTCTAGACAATGCACTTCGATGGGTCCAAGCGGAAAGGCGGAGCAGGCACAGGTGTCATACTGACATCACCTCAAGGGGACAAGCTGAAATATATCCTGCGAATGCAGTTCACAGCCTCAAACAATGAGGCTGAATACTTGGCCCTGTTACATGGGATGAGGATGGAAAAAGCTTGCGGCGCCAAGAGGCTCATCATATATGGCGACTCCAAGCTGGTCGTCAACCAAACAATGCACGAGTGCAACGCACTGAACGACAACATGATCGCGTACTGCGACCTCTACGATACACTCGAGGGAGACTTTGATGGTTGCGAGTTGCGACACGTAGGTCGCAAAAGCAACGAGGAGGCGGACGCACTCGCCAACATAGGCTCTACCTGCGCCCCCATACCACCTGGGGTATTTCTCGAGCGCATCTGCGAACGCTCCATCAAGCCAAAGGCCGCAGAGAAGAAAACAAGCACAGCAACGGACTCGGGGGCTACGCCAACCAATGAGCCCATGGCACTCGATGACTTGGAGCTGGACACCGGACTCGAAGGACCAATGAGCGTCATGTTGATTGAGCAATCATGGACGCAGCCATACATCACGTACCTCCTCAGCAAGAGGCTACCGGATGATCCGACAGATGCACGGCACATCGAGCGACGCTCCAAGGCATTCGCCGTCATCAACGGTGAAATGTACAAACGTAGCATCACAGGAGTGCTACAACAATGCGTCTCCATGGCCGATGGAAGAGCATTTCTCCTCGACATCCATGAAGGGACCTGCGGGCACCACGCTGGCAGTCGCGCCCTCGTTGCCAAAGCTCTACGAGCTGGATTCTACTGGCCCACGGCCATGCGCGATGCCAAAGACATCGTCCAAAAATGCAACGCTTGCCAACGATTCGCAGACAAGCCGCACGCATCGGGCGCAGAGCTACGGCCAATCCCATTGGCCTGGCCCTTCACGCAATGGGGGCTTGACATGGTCCACAAGCTTCCAAGGTCCTCACGAGGAGGTTACGTCTACCTCTTGGTCACAGTCGACAAATTCACCAAGTAGATTGAAGCCATGCTAGTAACCAACCAATCCGCGCACAGCGCAGTCAAATTCTTTGAGTTCATCATCTACCGCTTCGGGGTGCCACATAGCATCATTACTGACAACGAGACGAACTTCACATCCAAGTAGTTCCAAGAATTCCGCGAGAACCTAGGGATCAACATCAGCTATGCCTCAGTAGCGCATCCACAGACCAACGGTCAGGTGGAAAAGGCAAATGGCGTCGTCTGCAGCGGAATCAAGAAGCGACTCCTCCGACCACTCGAACAAGCTGCGGGCTGCTGGCTGGATGAATTGCAATCCGTACTCTGGAGCCTTCGTACAACTCCAAACAACGCCACGGGCTACACGCCATTCTTTATGGTGCACGGAGCAGAGGCAGTGCTACCCGCCAAAGTACGGTACAAAGCGCCATGCGTGGTCGCCTACAGCGAACAGGAATCATCCCTCGCACTCGAAGACTCCGTCGACCTCCTTGACGAATCAAGAGAAATTGCCGTAGAAAGATCCACGATCTACCAGCAGAACCTGCGCAACTACCACAGTAGGAGGCTTCGCCCCATATCCTTCGTCGAAGGTGACCTGGTCTTGCGACTAAAGTAGCAGGGGCATCTCAAGCTCGAGTCCCCCTGGGAAGGACCGTACGTGATTACACAAGTAATCCCAGGTGGCGCCTATCGCCTTAAAGATTTAGAGACAGGAGTCGCATACACCAACCCCTGGAACGTCGCACAGCTGCGATGCTTCTACCCTTAGTCGTTTTACTTTTTACATCGCAAATAAGGCTACTCAGCCAAGGCTACTTAGCCACACATTGTACCTCGCACTGTTTCTTCGAATAAATAAAAGCTAAGTGCCCCAAAACTCTGTGTTCTCCTTTACTTTTTAAATTTATATACTCGGGGGCTACGCCACCCTATACACATTTGTTCTTCGAACCAAAACGCTATATCTTGAGTAGCTGGCACATCAATCGAAACCCTTAAAACACGACCTCAACTCAGCTGCAACGCACCTGACAGGTTGACAAGGGACCGAGATAAAAGATGGCCAGGCTAACGAAAAGGATTCGCATAGTGCAACGCACCTCACGCTCACAGAGCTCTTTATACACATTCGACAATTAATTATCTACAACATCTATACGAACTTTACAACACAAGTACACTTATGTGCAGGATACAAATTTGGCTACTCTTGCAACAGATGAACATTGGTTTGTTCCTCAAAGAAGTCGACGATCTCCTCTGTTGGACGGTCCACTGCCTGATAGTGCGGTACCATATTCCAGGCAGATCCTGCTCGTGGCACTGGCGGCCCAGAGGCAATGGCGGCAATATCCACGTCAGGCCTGTGCAATCGCACCATCGAGAGGGCAGCCTTGGCACCAGCCACCAACTGTTGCCTCACGCATTCGCTAACCGCGGACAGATCTTGAAATTTGGCAAGAAGAGCCAGCAGGCTTGATGGAGTGTCATCCAGCGGAAACATCACCCGATAAATGTTCTTCAAGGACGACTGCGACTTCTTTAGGAAGAGCAGCACTCTCGAGGCGCGATCCTGCAGGGTCGCCAACACAGTCGCATGATCATGATCCACCCAGAAGTATCCACTCTCTTGAAGTTGCTCCTGGGTGAGATCATGAAGGCGAATGGCAATCATATCCTTCTCCTCCTGCGAATGGCGTGCGCTAACAACTACACGAAGCAGCATCAACAGAATGAGTACAACATACCGTTGCGACTAACTACAAAGGAAAAGATGAGAATGAGAAAACTAACACTTAAACTGGTCGCCCAGCTGCGTCACCTCGCCAAGCAGATATTTCTCGCGGGCGGCGGCCTTTTCCGCCTTCGACTTCCACACGTCTGTGTTACCGCGGATTAGGGGCAACTCACGCTCCAGCTGCTTCACGCGGTCACAAAGTTGCGACAGCAAGGATAGCTCCTCTACCCAGGAGCGCGGTGGTGCCACTGTCTCACCAAGAGATGGCGAGTCCTGGGTTCCCCCCACAGGATCACTTGACGTACCCTACCACAAGTCAAGATAGAGGCAAATAAGGCGACCAAATTAACAAAAAGGCAAGGGGAACATATGCATTCAAGATAAGCATAAGTGTTCACAAACACACTCGCCAGCAGGCATGTTCTTAGACCAAAAGGGCAACTCATCAACTATTACAAAAAGCTAACTACGGAGCAGCTGGCTTCTTCGACTTCGACAGGTTCGGAGGCTTCATCAAGTCCGTGGCAGTATCAGATGCCACTGACTTTCCGCCGGCCCCTGAGGCCGAAGCTTTCGCCGCCTTCTTCGCACATTGGAGCACCTCCGAATACTTGGCAACAGTATTTATCATGGAATGGCCATATTTGGCACAGGCAGTCGCGAAAGGAGCAAAGACTACCTGCTAACCATCTGCGCCAACAGGCATCGCCTTCGACACCGCAGAGGGATCTACCTCGACTCCGTGGGCTTGCACCATGGCGAGTGACATGGTCGCGCCAGCCGCGCGGAGGGAGTTCTTGTAGGTGGCAGGCACACCCCCGACGAGTGACTCCGCCAGCTCGTCCATATTATCGACCAGCTCCGCCTTCGGCATCAACTCCTCCCGGAGGCGACTGAGGGCGACCTTGGCCTTAGACAATGTATCTTGGATGGCGGTGCTTCGGTCCTCGACTGCAGACACTGCGCCTGCCAGAGCGTCATCGCGACGAAGGGCCTGCGGGTCAAAGCTGAAGTCGCCAGCATCTGCACAGAAAACACACACATGGATCAAACCTCCAGCGCCACCGACAAAACTCTAGATACAGAGAAGGACAACAACAAAATATCTACCAGCAAAGGTACCTGAGAGGGCCTTGGCGACTGAGAATAGTTGCTCCTCGAACAACTTTTCCCTAGCCGCAAAGGAGGCACGTAGATCTTCTTCGCGCTTCTGTACATCATCACGAGCCGCGATTGCCTCGTCGCGCCCCTTCACATCTGCAGCTAATGTCTTTTCCAAGGTGACGATGTTGCGCAGCAACGCGTTATGCTCAGCTACATGGCAATCAAAGGTTGAGTATCAGTCGACTATCCAAAAAAGGAGAAGACGAAAAAGAATAAACATAGAACACTCACTTTCGACAACGTTGTGACGCGTCTCCAGCATTGCATGCTGGCGACCCATCGCCATCACCTGCTCCGCTACTTGCGCGGCTTCCTTTACAAGGAACTGTCGCACAAAACAAGGAATCAGAGAGGGCAACAAAAGTCGTCGACTGCCACACTAAAAAGAAGGAAAGATATACTTACATGGTCCTCTAGCGACTCCGAAGAAGTTTGCTGAACTGTCATCCGAGCAACCATTCAATGCTCCCCTACGTGAGGAGAGCTCGAAGAATTGTGCCCGGAGTGGGCCGCCGCCGCACGAGAAGGAGCGCGCTCAACCTCCACCTTGGCCCTTGAGGTCGCGACTCCCGATTCTTTCAAAAACTCGACGCCACTAGAAGATGACGATGCCTCTTGACTACAAGATCAAATCCACATTGAGAAAGGGCAAACTCTAGGACAAAGCCAACAAGAAGACAACAGAAAAGAATGAATGAACTAGCAAATTTACAAGTCAAACTTGTCAAGATCAAACATGGCCTTCGCCGACTCCGATGAAGAATCCTTGGGCAATCGCATCTTCTTGCGAGAAGACGGTGCCACAGCCCTCCCAGGAACGGCTGGAATTGGCGACTCCGCGCCAACAGCCGTGCCTTCTGGAGTCGAAGGAGTCGACGCGTCTGAATCCTCGCTACGCGAACGCTTGCGAGTATCTGGACTCTCGGACTCGGGGGCTTCCTCTTCTACATCAGAAGGGACAGTCGATTCAAGCTCGTCCTCTTCCAAAGCCTCGCGAGGAATAATACCCTCGGGAAGAGGAGGCATACAGGGCGCACCGCCCAATCTTGCATACAAACAGCAAAGATCAGCAAAAGGCATAAGTAAGCAACAAAAAAGCAATCGTGCAAATAAGCTACTGTGTAGCACAACTGTACCTCAGGAGGGGGATTCGAAGCATCAAAAGGAGGAACGACTAGTTCACTCGGAAGCACATCCTTGATAGTGTACTTCGTGACCAATCGAACCCTCTTATCCACCTTACTCGCGGACATGCCATCGGTAGACACGCGAGTGGTATCATCAGCGCCACCCCATTTAAACATGGGATGGACTCTGGCTTGGAGAGGCTGGATGCGACGGCGCAACCAAGTTCTGATATGGGCGCAACCTCCCTCTTCTGTGCCTACGCGACTCTCGAGGTCGCAGACGCGCTGATATAGCACGTCTGTCTCCGCAAGTTCGCCAGGCATAACTACGTTCTTCCAAGAACGCATCTTCTTGTAGGGAGTCGCGGGATCGAAGGGCGCGTGTCCAAAGTGCTCATCTTCGGCCTTCTGATCGTGGACATAGAACCATTTGTCCCTCCATCCCTGGATGGACTTGGTGAGCTTGATATCGAAGTAGGTGGCGGATGGGTCGACGTGGATTCCGCAACCACCTACGTCATAAACTAAAGAGCCGGATGCGGACTGACACTTCAATTTAAACAAGCGCTTGAAAAGACCAAAGTGTGGCTCGATTCCGAGCCAGCACTTGCAAAGGGTGATGAAGCAGGTGATGTGGAGAATCGAATTTGGGGACAGCTGATGGAGCTGGAGCCCATAGAAACAAAGAAGACACCTAAGAAAGGGGTGGAGAGGCAAGGAGAGACCGCGAATGACGAATGCAAGAAACATCACTCGAAAACCAGCGGGAGGAGCAGGAATGGTCTCACCGCCGGGGACGCGCGCATCGGCGACTGCTGCAGGAATAGCTCTGTCTTGGCGAAGAAGACGGAGATCTGACGCCTTGATGATGGAGGGGCGCCACGCACCATTGGTCACGCGGGTGCCCGTGACCTTCTTCTTCCCGCCGGCGGCGGCGCTGGTGCCCGCAGCAGCGGAGCCACCCTTCTTCTTCCCAGCGGTGACGGTGGCTGCGGAATCAGCGGCAACACCTCCTTTGTTTTTCCCCATTGCGCGGCGGCGATGAGAGCGCATAAAGTAGCTTGAAAACGAGCGGAGGTGGTCCAACACTGTGGAGGAGACGAGCGCAGGGAAAAGCAGAAGAACAACAGCAATGGCGATGTCAGCGAGGAAGAAAGAGCGCAGATGGAAAATTACCGCCGTCGCGCCGCTACTTAACCCCTAGGAGATGCAATCCAACGGCTCAAGAAAACCCTATTGGACGCGTGGCACGCATCGCGTTGGACACGTGGAGAAGAGGAAGTGTGAATCGTCCCCCCACTTCTCCCATTACGCGCGGAAATCGAGGAGGCGCAGTTAAAAATAAGATTACGCATGCCCAGTCAAATCAAAGTCAGGAGGTGGGACCCACCGCTCGTCACATCCCGTCAAACTCGCTCACGTGGGCAACTGAGGTCATACAAGCGCCAGCACTGACGTCATCAAAGCTATGCAGCGGAAAACTTCGAATATTTTAGTCCTTGCTGGAGTCTTCGACTCCACCAAGCACTCGGGGGCTACTCCCATAGGGAGCGCTGGTCGCGCACCCTATGATTTTCTCTTTTCTTATTGCAGGAACGTGGGAAATCACAATCAAACCCAACCACTCGAAACACGGTTCGATTACGGACATGGGTTACTCCCATAGGGAGCACCGGAAACAATTTCGACTGAAACAATCAAGCAAAAGACGACATCAGTCACAAAAGTGTTTTAGTCCCTGCCTAAGTCTTCGCCTGAAACAAACAAGCAAAAGACGACAGCAGTCGCAAAATTTCTTCAGTCCCTGCCTAAGTCTTCGACTCAACCAGGCACTTGGGGGCTACTCCCATAGGGAGCGCTGGTCGCGCACCCTATGATTATTTATGTAAAAACTGTGTGTTGATAACATCCGCACTCGCATCTCATGGCGACACCGCCTCATAATTTTCCCTACAAAGAGACCATATCTCCTGGGTCGCCCGAATCGTCTCCGCGATGATAAAATTCGGATGTCGCGTTTACAGCGCGAAGGTAAGACCTGAATAAGGCATGGCAACGCATTTAACTGTGCACTACCAGAAATATATCCGTGCCTACAGGAACGATGAACATTCCTTGACGGACACGTCGAGTGCTCACACCCATATAACTGGAATTCGACTCCTGTAAGACCTCCGCGGCTTGAGTCGAATTACGCCAGCACTTTTCCGGATTCGAGTCCGGGGACTCGAGTTCGAGTAGATTGCGTTGTTTCACCCTAAGGTGGTTAACTGATACCGATACTTCGGTTATATCAGGCACATATATCAACAATCCCTATGACATAAATAAAAGCAGTCGAAAATGTACTCATTCAGGCACTCGAAGACTTCAAAAAGTCCCCAGTCGAATCTGTGATTCCACTAGACACTCGGGGGCTACTGACATGGGTATATACCCTACAGGTACTCGAGCTTGGTATATATGGTCCAAATATGTACAGGCCCACGGTGTCGCCAAGGCCTAGATGAAAGGACTCGAGTAACCTGCGGACTCTCGATTGCTTGAAGGACAAGAAGAAGCTAAATATAGAAAGTTTGAAGGGGAAAACCCTAACTTGTAACCGACTCGACCTGCTACCCGAGACCTAGCCTATCTATATAAAGGCTAGGAGGGGGCGGCGAGGATGACACACGCAACCCTAGTTTCCACAACCCTTGCCAGATTGCATCTGCGCACCATTGTAACTTTCGACTCCTTTGATAATTCCACGAGCAGACAAGCAGGAGTAGGGACCTCTACGAGGCCTGAACCTGGGTAAATCCTTTGTCCCCTGTGTGCTTGTTTGCTAGCCGATATATGTCTCCAGCGCTCCCTCCTTCTCCAAAACCCAAGTCCATAACAATGGGCATTAATGAGTTAAACCTTCGTCAATTGGCGCCGTCTGTGGGAATTGGCAGTGCTGATGTTGCAGCTTCTTCGGCCCCATCAACTGCGATCTACAACTCCGCAATAGCAGAGATTCGCCAGCTCTTCGGCGCCTTCGACTTCACCGTCCACACGCCGTTCACCCGCCCGGCCTTCGAGTCCATGGGCGACGGAATCAGCCTGGCGATTGGGAGCTTCCGCTTCCAAGTTGGTCAGATGGGCACGCTTCACATGCCTGATCAACCAATAGCACCGGCGATTGCCCCGGCATCATGGTTCCCTCCATCGATCGGCACCCTCAGCGAGCTCAATGCTCCAGTGGCCGTCGGGAACACGGTCAGCGACTTTAGAGATTTTACAGGAATATTTACGGTGAAGCACAGAAATCTGTTTCGGGACAGCAACTTTCCCAATCATTACTTCTCTCTCATTAGAGGTTACTCTTGGCACAAAAAGCAAATAAAAAGGAGAAGGAGCGGTTATTATAGAGGTAATAACTTCCAAGACTCATCTAAAACTTTTGGGTTATCTCCCAATAAGTACTTTTCTTTAACGCCTTTAAGTTAGGCATAAGAAGCAAGAAAGAATCAAGTGTTCTCAAATGAAGAAGCATTAAGATCAATACCAGGAATATTTTCAACAAGGCAAGGTATATCATCCAAATAAGTTCGAGAGGATCCTCTCTCAATGCTCTTAGGTGCACTATTCTCATCAAAAGCATTTGCAGGAACAATCCAATCAAGATTCTTTTCTATGGCATCATGTATTGCCACTAGTTTAAAGGGTATTGGTATCTTAGGTTCCTCCCCATTAGGTTCAGTTTTGTTCATATTTTCTAGTGTACCAACAACATCTACACATGAGCCTAGCATATTGAAACGTTCAAAAACTTTTCTAGCTTCCTTGGCAACATCATATAACTCCTTAAACAAAGTTTCTAAAATAAAATCCCTCTTTTCAGGGTCCTCAATTTATTTAAGCTTAAGAAACATTATTTGCATTAAGGGGTTGAGGTTAACAAACCTAGCTTCTAACATGTGAATAAAAGAAGCTGCAGCAATCTCATAGTTTGGAGCAAGTTCTGCAAGGGATCTATCCTTAGTATCCTCATGTTTGCTAACATGATTAAAGAATTCTTCAATATTATCTTTCCCAGTTATAGAACCACTACCAATTGAAAGGTCTTTCAGGGTGAAAGTAGGGATCAACATGGTGAGCTAAGGAAGTGTTGGATATATTCCCAAGAGGCAATAATAAAAGTGATTATTATTATATCTTTGTGTTTATGATGAATGTTTACATCCCATGCTATAATTGTATTATTAGGAAACACTAATACATGTGTGTTTTGTAAACATATAAGAGAGTCCCTAGTAAGCCTCTTGTTGAACTAGCTTGTTGATTAATTGAAGATCATGGTTTCCTGATCATGGACATTAGGATGTGATTAATAACAAGGTTATATCATTAGGAGAATGATGTGATGGACACACACCGATAGTAAGCATAGCATAAGATCAAGTCATTAAGTCTATATTGCTGTAAGCTTTCAAATACATAGTAACCTAATCCTTCGACCATGAGGTTATGTTAATCACCATCACCGGATGGATACTTTGATGACATCAAACGCCGCTTCGTAACTGGGTGGTTATAAAAGTGTCATTGGGTATTCTGAAAGTATGTGTTGAAGCGCATGAACCAAGATTGGGATTTGTCCATCCATATGACAGATAGATATACTCTGGGCCCTCTCGGTGGAATGTCATCTAGTTAGCTTGCAAGCATGTGACTAGGTCACAAGGGATGACATATCACGGAACGAGTAAAGAGTACTTATCAGTAACGAGGTAGAACTAGGTATGGAGATACCGGCGATCAAACCTCGGATAAGTATAGTATCGCGAGACAAAGGGAATTAGTTTCGTATGTAAATGGTTCAATCGATCACGAAGTCATCGTTGAGTATGTGCCATTATGGATCTCCAGGTCCCGCTGATGGTTATTGATAGGAGATGTGTCTCTGTCATGTCTACATATTCACGAACCATAGGGTGACACACTTAAGGTTCGAAGTTGTTTTAAGTAGATATGGAATGTGCGTTGGAGACCGAATGTTGTTCGGAGTCTCGGATTGGATTCGGGACATCACGAGGAGATCCGGAATGGTCCGGAGAATAAGATTCATATATAGGGGATCATTTTCTGAGTTAGGAAATGTTCCGGAGTGTTTGTATGAGGATTCTAGAAGGTTTCGGAATGTTCCGGAAGGTTCTAGAAGATATCTTGGAGTTTGCTTGAAAATCAAGATAGGGATCAAGGAGTCCTGGTGGGTCAAGACAAGGAGTCGTGGGGGAGGAGGACTCCTCCCCACACTCCCCAATCCGCCAGCCTAGAGGAGGGGAGTCCTTGTAGGACTCCCCCTCCCCAAGGCGCCCTCCCCCCTTAAATAGAAGGGCAGGGGCGCCCCCTCCTCTCTAGCTCTCATAACTCCCAATCTTTGCCGCCTCTCTCCTCCACCTTTCTTCTGCACAGGCATAGGTGAAGCCCTGCAGAATTCTCTACTCCACCACCACCACCACGCCGTCGTGCTGCTGGGATTCCGTGGAGAAGATTTACTACCTCCGCTGCTTGCTGGAACGGGGAGAGGAAGGTCTGCTTCGACTCCGCACGTCTGACCGACTGTGGAAGCACTGCCGAATCGCGGCGCCGAAAGGATCGTCCACTTGCCGACGGCGGAAGCGCTGCCGGAACGCGACGCCGGAAGGATCGTCCACACGATCTTGAGATCGGCAAGTGATCGACTACATCAACCATGAGATCTAATCTCGTTAACGCTTTCGGATCTGCGAGGGTTAGTTCCTATCTATCTTGTTGCTCATGTCTAATAGATTAGATCTTGGCTTTTATCTAGATTAGATCTAGGTTTTGTTCGTTCTTGCGGTAGAAATTTTTTGTTTTACATGCTACGAACCCATGAGTGGTATCAGAGCCGTATCTATGCGTAGATTTGTTGCACGAGTAGAACACAATGTTTTTGTGGGCGTTGATGCTTTTGTTTTCGGTGTCTTAGCGTGTACTTTGCATCTTGCGGCATGGTGGGATGAAGCGGCTCGGGCTAACATTACTTGTCATCGCACATGAGACTTGCTCCACGCTTGACGTGCAACTTGCTTTGCCCAAGTGGCTTTGCGGGTGTCTGTCTCTCCCACCATAGTTAAGATTCAATTTACAATGAGCATCTTGACAACACTTGTATCAACGTTGTGGTCCTTGTTCGTAGGTAAGATCGGTCTTATGCGAAAGCCCCAAACCACGTAAAACTTGCAAAGAAAATTAGAGGCGTCTAACTTGTTTTTGCAGGGGTTTTGTGATGTGATATGGCCACCATGTGATTCTGATTGTATTTGATGTATGCAATGATCCTTGTTGTAATATGGCAACCGGCAGAAGCCTAATGGTTGTCTTTAATTCTGTTAAGACCTGCGTGTCTATTCATCTTGTAATAGCTTTATTCCAAGTAGTTGTAATAGTTGCTGGTGATGATGGACAACCATGAAGCGGCGCCACTGACCTTGACGCAATGCTGGTGATGATGGAGATCATGTTCGTGCTTTGGAGATGGAGATCAAAGGCGCAAGAAGAAAGGGCCATATCATATCACACTAATTATGAATTGCCTGTGATGTTAATCCTTTATGCATCTTGTATTGCTTAGATCGCGACGGTAGCATTATAAGATGATCCCTCTCACTAAATATCAAGTAATAAAGTGTTCACCCTTAGTTGGCACCGTTGCTAAGACTCGTCGTTTCGAAGCATCTCGTGATGATCGGATGTGATAGATTCTACGTGTGCATACAACGGGTGCAAGCCAGATTTGCACATGCGGAAACTAAGGTTGTCTTGACGAGCCTAGCATGTACAGACATGGTCTCGGAACACGGAATACCGAAAGGTAGAGCATGAGTCATATAAATGATATGATGAACATGAAGATTGTTCGCCGATGAAACTACATCTTCTCTCGTGAAGATCGGACTTGGTGTAGTGGACTTGGTTCGTGTAATCACTAAGACAATGTGAGGGATGTTGTTTTGAGTGGGAGTTCACCTAGTTAGTTTAATAATTAAATTTGAACTCAATTTGTCATAAACTTAGTCTAAACTACTTGCAAATTGTTGTAGATTATGGCGACCCCCTCCATCAATTTCAATGTGTTCCTAGAGAAAGAAAAACTTAAGAACAATGGAAGCAATTTCACGGACTGGTTCCGTGGACTGAAGATCGTCCTCAGGGCTGGTCAGTTGACCTATGTGCTCGATGCACCGCTAGGTGACCCACCTGCAGATAATGCCACCGATGACGAAAAGAATGTTTTCGCCACTCGGAAAAATCATTACTCCACAGTTCAGTGTGCCATCTTATACGGTTTAGAAGCGGAGCTCCAACAGCGTTTTGAGCACCACGACCCGTTCGAGATCATTAAGGAGCTCAGGCTAATTTTTGAGACTCGCGCGGCCATGGAGAGCTATGAGGCCTCCGAGAAATTCTTTAACTGTAAGATGGAAGAGGGAAGCTCCGTTAGCGAGCACGTGCTCACCATGTCTGGGTACGCTAAGAAGCTCCAAGAGTTGGGAATATCGATTCCTAATGAATTGGGGATTCACCGTCTCCTTCAATCACTGCCACCAAGTTACAAGAACTTTGTGATGAACTACAACATGCACTGCATGAACAAGACGTTGCCTGAACCGTCGTCCATGCTGAAAACTGCTGAACTGGAGATCAAGAAGGAGCAACAAGTGTTGATGGTCAATAAGACCACCAATTTCAAGAGACGAGGCAAGCCTAAGAACAAGGGCAACTTCAAGAAGGACGGCAAGAAAGCTGCCACACCTGCTAAGAAGCCCAAGGCTGGTCCCAAGCCTGAAACTGAATGCTTCTACTGCAAGGGTACTGGTCACTGGAAGCATAACTGCCCCAAGTACCTGGCGGATCTGAAGAACGGCAACATCAAGAAGAAAGGTATATTTGATATATGTGTTATAGATGTGTATCTTACTAGTAATCGTAGTAGTGCCTGGGTATTTGATACTGGTTCGGTTGCTCATATTTGTAACTCGAAACAGGAGTTGTGGAATAAACGAAGACTGGCAAGGGACGAGGTGACGATGCGCGTTGGAAATGGCTCCAAGGTTGATGTGATCGCCGTCGGCACGCTCCCTCTACATCTACCTTCGGGATTAGTTTTAAATTTAAATAATTGTTATTTGGTGCCTGCGTTAAGCATGAACATTATATCTGGATCCTGTTTATTGCGAGACGGTTACTCTTTTAAGTCTGAGAATAAAGGTTGTTCGATTTATATGAGTAATATCTTTTATGGTAATGCACCTGAGATGAATGGTTTATTCTTACTGAATCTCGATAGTAGTGATACACATGTTCACAACATAGATGCTAAACGAATAGAATTGAATGATAATTCTACATACATGTGGCACTGTCGTCTTGGTCACATTGGAGTGAAGCGTATGAAGAAACTCCATTCTGATGGACTTCTTGAATCACTTGATTTTGAATCACTTGAAAGATGCGAAGCATGTCTAATGGGAAAAATGACTAAGACTCCATTCTCTGGTACAATGGAGCGAGCTACAGACTTATTGGAAATAATACATACCGATGTGTGCGGACCAATGAGTGTAGCATCGCGTGGTGGATATCGTTATGTTCTCACTTTCACGGATGACTTGAGTAGATATGGGTATGTCTACTTTATGAAACATAAGTCCGAAACTTTTGAGAAGTTTAAGGAATTTCAAAGTGAAGTGGAAAATCATCGTAACAAGAAGATTAAGTTTCTGCGTTCTGATCGCGGAGGTGAATATCTGAGTTATGAGTTTGGCATGCATTTAAAGAAATGTGGAATACTTTCATAGTTGACACCGCCGGGAACACCACAGCGTAATGGTGTGTCCGAACGTCGTAAGCGAACTCTCTTCGATATGGTCCGATCTATGATGTCTCTTACAGATTTACCGTTATCATATTGGGGCTGTGCATTAGAGACAGCCATATTCACTTTAAATAGGGCACCATCTAAATCCGTTGAAACGACACCGTACGAATTGTGGTTTGGTAAGAAACCTAAGTTGTCGTTCCTTAAAGTTTGGGGTTGCGAGGCATATGTAAAGAAGTTACAACCTGATAAGCTAGAACCCAAAGGGGAGAAATGCATCTTCATAGGATACCCTAAAAAACAATTGGGTATACCTTCTATCATAGATCCGAAGGCAAATTTTTCGTTGCAAAGAATAGATCCTTTCTTGAGAAGGAGTTTCTCTCGAAAGAGGTGACTGGAAGGAAAGTAGAACTCGATGAGGTTATTAAACCTTCTCTCGGATTTGAGAGTAGTGCAGCACCAGAAGATGTTTCTGTGCCGCCTGCACCAATTGGAGAGGAAGCTAATGATAATGATCATGAAACTTCAAATGAAGTTACTGCTGAACCTCGCAGGTCAACAAGGGTTCGTACCACTCCTGATTGGTATGACTCTGCCTTAAACGTCATGTTGGTGGACAATGCCGATGACCCTGCGACATATGAAGAAGCTATGGTGAGCCCAGATTCCGACAAATGGCTAGAAGCCATGAAATCCAAAATGGGATCCATGTACGAAAACCAAGTGTGGACTTTGGTGGACTTACCGGATGGCCGTAAGGCTGTCGAAAACAAATGGATTTTCAAGAGAAAAACAGATGTTGATGGTAATGTTACCGTCTATAAAGCTCTACTTGTCGCGAAAGGGTTCCGACAAATTCAAGGAGTTGACTATGATGAGACTTTCTCACCAGTAGCGAAGCTAAAGTCTGTGAGGATTTTGTTAGCAATTGCTGCACATTTCGATTATGAGATTTGGCAGATGGATGTCAAAACGGCGTTCCTTAATGGTAACATTGAGGAAGAGTTGTATATGGTACAACCCAAGGGTTTTGTCAATCCTAAAGATGCTGATAAGGTATGCAAGCTTCAGCGCTCCATTTATGGACTGAAGCAAGCATCCCGGAGTTGGAATCAACGTTTTGATAAAGTAATCAAAAACTTTGGATTTATACAAACTTATGGAGAAGCTTGTATTTACAAGAAAGTGAGTGGTAGCTCTGTAGCGTTCCTAGTACTATATGTAGATGACATATTGTTGATTGGGAATGATATAAAACTTCTTAATAGCGTCAAAACCTATTTGAATAATAGTTTTTCAATGAAGGATCTTGGCGAAGCGGCATACATTCTAGGCATCAAGATTTATAGAGATAGATCAAGACGCCTAATAGCGCTTTCACAAAGTACATACTTGGACAAAGTTCTAAAGAAGTTTAGAATGGAAGATAGCAAGAAAGGGTTCGTGCCCATGTTGTCAGGTAAGACCTTGAGTAAAACTCAAAGTCCAGCTACGGCAGAAGATAGAGAGAAAATGAATAATATTCCCTATGCCTCGGCCATAGGTTCTATCATGTATGCCATGCTGTGTACAAGACCGGATATAGCACATGCTATTAGTTTGACTAGCAGATATCAAAGTGATCCTGGAATGGAGTACTGGACAGCGGTCAAGAATATCCTAAAGTACCTAAATAGGACTAAGGATATGGTTCTTTCTTATGGAGGTGATGAACAGCTTGTTGTAAACGGTTACACCGATGCTAGTTGGAACACCGATCCGGATGACTCAAAGTCACAGTCGGGATACATATTTATTTTGAATGGTGCTGCAGTGAGCTGGAGGAGTGCGAAGCAAAGCATTGTGGCGAAATCTTCAACTGAATCGGAATACATAGCTGCTTCGGAGGCTGCACAAGAAGCCATTTGGATGAAGGAATTCATTACTGAACTTGGCGTGGTTCCCAGTGCGTTGGACCCGATGGCCATCTACTGTGACAACACAGGTGCCATAGCTAATGCACAGGAGCCAAGGTCACATAGCAAGCTGAAGCACATCAAGCTACGTTTCCACGCTATTCGCGAGTATGTCCGAGATGGTGACATAAAGATTTGCAAAGTACACACCGATCTGAATGTGGCGGATCCGTTGACTAAACCTCTCCCTAGGGAAAAGCATGACCAACACTAGAACGCCATGGGTGTTCGGTATATTACCATGTAATCTAGATTATTGACTCTAGTGCAAGTGGGAGACTGTTGGAGATATGCCCAAGAGGCAATAATATAAGTGATTATTATTATATCTTTGTGTTTATGATGAATGTTTACATCCCATGCTATAATTGTATTATTAGGAAACACTAATACATGTGTGTTTTGTAAACATATAAGAGAGTCCCTAGTAAGCCTCTTGTTGAACTAGCTTGTTGATTAATTGATGATCATGGTTTCCTGATCATGGACATTAGGATGTGATTAATAACAAGGTTATATCATTAGGAGAATGATGTGATGGACACACACCCATAGTAAGCGTAGCATAAGATCAAGTCATTAAGTTTGTATTGCTGTAAGCTTTCAAATACATAGTAACCTAATCCTTCGACCATGAGGTTATGTTAATCACCATCACCGGATGGATACTTTGATGACATCAAACGCCGTTTCGTAACTAGGTGGTTATAAAAGTGTCATTGGGTATTCTGAAAGTATGTGTTGAAGCGCATGAACCAAGATTGGGATTTGTCCATCCATATGATGGATGGATATACTCTGGGCCCTCTCGGTGGAATGTCATCTAGTTAGCTTGCAAGCATGTGACTAGGTCACAAGGGATGACATATCACGGAACGAGTAAAGATTACTTATCAGTAACGAGGTAGAACTAGGTATGGAGATACCGGCGATCAAACCTCGGATAAGTATAGTACCGCGAGACAAAGGGAATTAGTTTCGTATGTAAATGGTTCAATCGATCACGAAGTCATCGTTGAGTATGTGGGAGCCATTATGGATCTCCAGGTCCCGCTGATGGTTATTGATAGGAGATGTGTCTCTGTCATGTGTACATATTCACGAACCGTAGGGTGACACACTTAAGGTTTGAAGTTGTTTTAAGTAGATATGGAATGTGCGTTGGAGACCGAATGTTGTTCGGAGTCTCGGATTGGATTCGGGACATCACGAGGAGATCCGGAATGGTCTGGAAAATAAGATTCATATATAGGGGATCATTTTCTGAGTTAGGAAATGTTCCGGAGTGTTTGTATGAGGATTCTAGAAGGTTTCGGAATGTTCCGGAAGGTTCTAGAAGATATCTTGGAGTTTGCTTGAAAATCAAGATAGGGATCAAGGAGTCCTGGTGGATCAAGACAAGGAGTCGTGGGGGAGGAGGACTCCTCCCCACACTCCCCAATCCGCCGGCCTAGAGGAGGGGAGTCCTTGTAGGACTCCCCCTCCCCAAGGCGCCCTCCCCCCTTAAATAGAAGGGCAGGGGCGCCCCCTCCTCTCTAGCTCTCATAACTCCCAATCTCTGCCGCCTCTCTCCTCCACCTTTCTTCTGCACAGGCATAGGCGAAGCCCTGCAGAATTCTCTACTCCACCACCACCACCACGCCGTCGTGTTGCTGGGATTCCGTGGAGAAGATCTACTACCTCCGCTGCTCGCTAGAACGGGGAGAGGAAGGTCTGCTTCGACTCCGCACGTGTGACCGACTGTGGAAGCGCTGCCGAATCGCGGCGCCGGAAGGATCGTCCACTTGACCGACGGCGAAAGCGCTGCCGGAAC
Source organism: Avena eriantha (assembly GCA_910589775.1). Taxonomy (NCBI): domain Eukaryota; kingdom Viridiplantae; phylum Streptophyta; class Magnoliopsida; order Poales; family Poaceae; genus Avena; species Avena eriantha. The sequence goes on from OU342740.1 coordinate 25,338,622, forward strand.
GCGACGCCAGAAGGATCGTCCACACGATCTTGACATCGGCAAGTGATCGACTACATCAACCACGAGATCTAATCTCGTTAACGCTTTCGGATCTACGAGGGTTAGTTCCTATCTATCTCGTTGCTCATGTCTAATAGATTAGATCTTGGCTTTTATCTAGATTAGATCTGGGTTTTGTTCGTTCTTGCGGTAGAAATTTTTTGTTTTACATGCTACGAAACCATCAGGAAGAGGTGACAACTAAAGGAAACTTAATTTTTGTGTGTTTTTGAATAAGAAAGCAAGGTAGAACTAATTTTTGTGTGTTTTTGATAGAGAAACAAGCAAACAAAGCAAAAAGAAACTAAGCAAAACAAAAATAACAAAGTAAAGAGATTGGTTATGAGGGACTCCCCTTGTGAAGATGTCCTTGACTCCCCGGCAACGGTGCCACAAAAATGCTTGATGGCTCAATGCAAGGCACCAGAAAAGTGCTGGTGCGTGGTTGAGGTAGAGCTCGTTGGGAACCCCAAGAGGAAGGTATGATGAGCACAACAGCAAGTTTCCCTCAGTTATGAAACCAAGGTTTAATCGAACCACTAGGAGCAAGGAAACACCCCAAAGGTGTTACTAGATGAGCTTTGGTAGGGCGCACTACTGGTGCTAGTAGCAACGTGGAGACCTGCACAACACAACCACATAACTTTGTCCCCAACTTGCGATGAGGTTGTCAATCTCACCGTGTTTTGCGGAAACAAAGGATTAAACATATCGAATGGAAAGAAGTAAAAGTTTGCAGAAAGTAAACACAAAAAGTAAAAGATTATAGATTGTATGTAAAAGACAAGGACCGGGGTCCATAGTTCACTAGAGGTGGCTCTCCTTAAGATAGATAACATGCTAGGTGAACAAATTACAGCGGGGCAATTGACAAACATCGAGAAAGCAATACATGCATATACTAATCGTCTTGACTCCTTTGAGATTCGATTGGGCATTACAACATTATACATAGACCGCCATCCAACTGCATCTATGACTAATAATCCACCTTCAGGGTATCATCCGAATCCCCTCCAGTATTAAGTTGCAAGCAACAGATTATTGCTTTACAAACTGCGTGTAAAGTAAACAATACGATTGTTCTATGAACAAAGGATTGTTGTTTTCTCCCTAGTAGCAACAACACATCTAGTACCTTAGAGATTTCTGTCACTTCCCAAAATTACCAGAGGCATGAACCCACTATCGAGCATAAATACTAACTCTTGGAGTTGCTAGCATCTACTTGGCCAAGATAGCTACTAACGACGGAAAGCATGCAAGATCACAAATAACAAAGACATGATAGAATCAATAATCAATCTGAAATAGCATCTCAATATCCATCGGATCTTCGCAAACACAACATGCAAAATTACTAATAGATGATCTTGATCATAACGGAGCTCACAAGATCTAAACATGAAAGCACAAAGGAGGAGAACCAGCCATCTAGCTACTACATGGATCCATAGTCCAAGGATGAACTACTCACGCATCACACCGGAGGCTTGCATGGTGATGAAGAAGGCCTCCAGGGTGAATTCCCCTCTCCGGCAGGGTGCCGAGAAGAGCTTCAGATCCCTCCTGATCTAGGGATGGAGATGACGGCGGCTACAGTCTCTTTCGTGGATTTTTGATTGGGCCCTTAGGGTTTTCATCCCGAGGGCATCTTATAGTCGAAAGGAGAGGCCGAGGGGGTGCCGGGAGCCACACCACCCCCTGGCGCGGGCTAGGCCTGGCCGCACGGCCAGGTGGTGTGGTGGCCCGCTGGCCCCTCTCCGTCCCGTATTCTGGCACTTGATGACTTCCGGAAAAATAGGCACTTTGGCTTTTGTCCCGTCCAATTTAGAGAATATTCATTTTCTGACTTTCCTGGAACCAAAAACAGCAGAAAACAGGCAGCTGGCACTGTGGCTCTTGTTAATAGGTTAGTCCAAGAAATTATATTAAAAGTAATCCAAAGTGTGGACAAAACACAAGAAAGTGGATAAAACTAAGCATGGAACATCAAAAATTATAGATACATTTGCAATGTATCAATGAACAGGTCAAAGCAGTACAGGATAAAAAGGAAGAAGAAAGTATGGCAGAAGTTGTGGAACATCTGGAAGAAACCAAAGATGAAGAGGTAACCAAGGAATCAATTATGGCTAAGTATTCAAATTGTAACATAGTTGAACTTGATGAAGATACTTCCGTATTGGTTGAAGGTAAAATAAAGGTAAAAGATGTGGGAAAGCCTATTCTTCCCTTCATATTTAAAGAAACCCGCTTTACGGTTTATGTGATCTTGGCACCGAAGTTAATGTTATATCTTATGATTTCTACATAGAAATAAAAGAAGAAATAGAACCGACTACAATTGAAAATACTAATATGACAATTATGTTAGCCATTAAAAATCTTAGAATTCCAATGGGAGTAGTTGAAGATGCAACTGTCACAATTGGCAATAAAAACTTTCCTATCGATTTTGTAGTTGTTCATATGCCAGCTGACACTCTTTGCCCTATTATATTTGGAAGAAACTTTTTGGGTGATATAGGTGCCTATGTTAATTTTAAGGAGATTGTGTCTCTTAAGCTCGGGGAATGGAAAATAAATTCCATTTTTCCAAATTTAAAGACAGACCTCCACAAATACAAGAAGAAAAGGAAGAGAGAACCATTGAAGAAATGGTCTCTCTTTTCTTTGGTAATCAAGAAGAAGAAATAAATAAAGATATAAATTATGAAGAAATAGTTATGGTGGACAAGTCCTTGGAAGAACTAGAAGGTGAATTCGATTCACTTCCCATAATGGGGCCTCCAACTAATGAGGCTTTTGAAGAGCCAGAAAAGAGAGGGGACGAGGAACTACCACCCCCAGAGTTGACGACTCTACTTGATAATCTCAAATACATGTTTCTAGATGATACAAATAAATTTCCTATTATTATCAGTGCTAAACTTTTATGAAAAGAAGAAGAAGAACTTATGGAGATACTTATGGAGCATCGTAAGGCCTTTGGGTACTCAATGGATGACTTGAAGGGCATAAGTCCCATGATAGCCATCCATCAAATATTCATGGAGGAAGGTGCTAAACCGACTGTGGAATTTAATAGAAGATTGAAGCCTAAAATGAAAGAAGTGGTAAGAAAAGAAATTATACGCCTACTGGACACAGGTATAATCTATCCGATTAACAAAAGTAAATGGGTAAGTCATGTTCATTGTGTCCCTAAGAAGGGTGGTTTCACTGTTGTTCCTTATGAAAATAATGAATAGATACCTACTAGAACTATTGTTGGGCATAGGATGTGCATAGATTTCAGAAAATTAAATAAAGAAACTAGGAAAGATCACTATCCTTTATTGTTCATAGATCAAACTTTAGAGAGGTTAGCAAACCATACTCATTTTTGTTACTTGGATGGACGCTCTGGTTTTTCTCAAAAAGATGTTCATCTTGATGACCAAGTTAAAACAACTTTCATTAGTCCTTATGGTTTACATGCTTACCGACGTATGCATTTTGGTTTATGTAATGGCCCGGCTACTTTTCAAAGATGCATGACTGCTATTTTTGCTGATTTCATAGAACTTATAATGGAAGTATTTATGGATGACTTTTCTGTCTATGGAACTTTGTTTACTAGTTGCTTGGATAATCTCAAAAGAGTTTTGCAGTGTTGCAAAGAAACAATCTTGTTCTAAACTAGGAGAAGTGCCATTTTATGGTCAAAGAAGGTATAATCTTTGGACACAAGGTTTCAGGTAAGGGAATTGAAGTTAGTAGAGCTAAGGTTGAGGCAATAGAGAGAATTCCACAACCCAGGGATATTAAAGGTATAAGAAGTTTCCTCGGTCATGTGGGTTTTTATAGAAGGTTCATTAGAAATTTCACTGGAATATCTAAACCTTTGACTAACCTCCTGCAAAAGGGAGTAAGATTTAATTTTGATGATAAATATCTTGAAGCCTTTGATAAACTCAAAAATGCCTTATCTCGTGCTCCAATCATTAAACCACCTATCTAGGATACAACCTTTGACTTAATATGTGAAGCTAGTGATGATGTTGTAGCAGTAACTCTAGGACAACATATTGATTGTAGATTTAATATTATACATCATGCTAGTAGAACTCTAAATGGTGCTCAGAAGAATTACCCAAAGGAAGAAAAGGAACCGTTTACTGTATTTTTCTCTTGTGATAGATTTCGTTCTTGCATAGTTGATGCAAAGGTAAGAGTTCATACAGATCGTGATGGTTTAAAATAACTCCTTGAGAGGAAAGAACATAAGCCAAGACTGATCCGTTAGATTTTATCACTTCAAGAATTTGAGTTGCCGATTATACAGAGGCAAGAAATAAAAATGTTAGAAGCAGTGTCCATGATTGCCCAAAAAGACACCAATCTTGTTGAGAGGAACTTTAGTCCTGGTGATTTTTGTTTACGAGAATTATTCAATGAATTAAGGAAAATTCCTTCAAGAGAGAAGACGTCTTTGTTGTTGAAGGAATTTTCTCATCCTCGAATAAGCAAATGGTAAGTGCAAGGTAAGTGTTCTTACCCAAATAAGTGATTTGTTTTCACAAATTTTACTCCTAAAAATTCTGCCTTTAAATTCCTTGTGTTTTTCTGAAGTTTTAGAGGGTTTTTTACCAACTGTACGGGCGGAACTATACGACCGGAGAGGGAGCTCCCACCGTATAGTTGGTCGTTAAACTATCTGTATCATTTTTGGGAAATTGTTTTCGTTATCTGAGCCTATACGGTCGCAACTATACGACCACAGCCAAAATTCCGGCCGTATAGTTGATCGTTAAACTCGCAGATAGTTTTGCTTTTTGGTGTCTATATCTATACAGTCGCAATTATATGAACGGAGCCAAAATTCCGGCCATATAGTTGGTTGTTAAACTCTCAGACACTTTTGATTTTTGGTGTTTGTATCTATACGGTCGCAACTATGCGATCGGAGCCAAAATTCTGGCCGTATAGTTGGTCGTTAAAATCTTATACACTTTTGATTTTTGGTGTTTGTATCTATACGGTCGCAACTATACGACCGGAGCCAAAATTCCGTTCGTATAGTTGGTCGTTAAACTCTCAGACACCTTTCTTTGTCTTTTTGTTTATTCATAAAAAAACTTATTGTCGGTTCCGAGTCGTGATTTAATCGACCTGGACTCCAGATATTTGGAATATCTGCCTAGAACCAACTATACGGCCGGACCTATATGGGTTGTGCCTGTATAGTTGGTCGTTATACGGCAGAACTCTTTCAAATCCATGATTTCTTTTCCTGTTTTGGTAAGATTGTTTTCTTGGATGACAATTTGGTGTTTCTCGTGATTTCTATATACTGCCATTATCTCTCTCTCTAATCATAATCTCCAGAAACCAATATACCTCTTATTTACATGTGAGGGCTCTCAACCAAGCGATAGAAATCAAGAAGAAAAGCTCCTATGGAGATCGGGAGCAATAGTGAGCAAGGCAAGGAGATCAAGACCATCCCTATAGAGTTCCTCGACACCTACCATGGGTGTCGGAAGAGGGATTTGAAGCCCCTAGAGGTGAAGATTAAAGAGTTGGACAAGGAGAAGCAGGGGACACCCAAACACCTTCGCTTGCTTCGACTTTATCTTGATAAACTTGATGAAGATATCAAGCAGACAACCGAAGCAGGTTTTTCTATGAGTCTTAAGGCGCTACAAACACTTCAGGATAACAATGAGTTTATTAAAGAACAAGTGAAAGTGCTAGAGAGGAACAATCTTTTCTACAAGCTACGTGTTAAAGAATTAGAAGATGTCAATCAATCCCTCCGCCTCAAGCTGGCCCATTAGGAGAAGATACCACGTGCTATGGCGCCACAATGATCTACAACAATCACGGTATCAAATATTGGCAAGGATTAATTTGATCCAGCATGGCTTGATTCCAAGCTTGGGGAGCTCTTTAAGACCTTGTAATCTATCTTATAAGTTTTTATTATTTTTGCATTAGTCCAACTAGCAATAAAGTTTGCATCATTAGAATTCCCTTCAGGAATAGTCGATCACTTTAATAAAATTCCGAGTTTATTATTATTATATGGAGCAATATTGAGTTTGTGCTTGCTTTAATGATATATGAATGGCTTCAGTATGGTTTTACTTGCACTTGATGATAGCAATAGGAGTTTTCCACACCATTGGTATTAATGGAACACATAAAGATAATTTGGTCAATATGCTGTAAGTTTATGGTTTGATTTAAAAGAAAAATTATCTATACAATTAAGTTGAAAATAAACCTTGAAAAAAAGAAAATGAAAGTGCTATCAAAATAGAGTGAGAACAAGTCGAGGTAGAATCTCCAAGTCATAAGAATGCTTCATATACAGTTGGAATTTGAGAATTGAGATTGTTGAACTTTGAATTCCTACATAAGGTGGAATATATGGCTAGCTCCTTTTGTTGGGGATCGGTGCGGAAAACAAAAAATTTCCTACGATATAACCCCAAAACTGCCTAGGATCTATCTATGTAGTAATGCGGTAACGACCGATGCGTAGAGAATACATACCCTTGTAGACCGTACACGGTTAACGTTCCGCGGGGAACGTGGTTGAAGTAGTCGTACTCGTAGCTGCCTCAAGGTCGCGAAGCTCCTCGCAGGTCACCCCTTGCTCCTTCTTCATCTTCATTGTGCAGCAGCTCCGGCTCACGACATTTAAGCGCCCAAGTGATGCGCCTCGTATCTTCGTACACATCCAGTGCACGATGAGACCTCCGGCTCCCCGATCCCGCCGGGAGTGCGGATTGATATCCGGCTAGGAATCCCTGCAGCGCAACTGCGTATTGCAGGTGTGCCTTGATCACACAGCCTAGACTTGGGGCCATGGTCACAAGGTATATAGAGAGAGGGAAGGAGAAAGTCAACCAAAGGACTTCTCAAGTTGTGTGTTTAATCCCACCCATGGGCACCCCTTTATATAGGCGGAGGGGGTGTGCCCTCCCCATTGGGTTAGCTAAGTGGGACTATTAATAAAGGAAAAATAACATGTATTTTCGTCTTGGCCGGATGGGCCAAAAGAACTCAGCCCAATAGCCAAACAAAAAATAAACAATAAAAAGAAAAGGGGCAGCTAGCCTGGGGCGCAGCCGGCCGGGTGGGATGACCTGCCCCCCCCCCCCCCGGCCCAGCGAGCTGGCAGTAGCCAGCGCTGCAGCGCCCAGCGGCCGGGTGGGCCGGAGCCCTCCCCGCGGCCCAGCAGCCCACGCTCGGCGGTGGCCTACGCGCCCCGCACCGCCTGGGTGGGCCAGCTCGCCCCGGCGGCCCAGCTCCCTGGCGCCCGCGTGGGCCAGGTCGAGTAGGCCCCGGCGGCTGTGGTCCGCCCCAAGCGGCGGTTAATAAAATCGCCCACGTGGGCTATTTCCTTTTCTTTTTCCATTTATTTTTCTGCAGCTTTTATTCTAGGCCTTTTCCCTCCTGGATTTGGCTTAATATAAAAGTTGACTTTATAAATCTTAATCTAAATATTATTTAGTATATATTAATTCACAATTAACATATAATAAATATATATTTAAATTCCCATTTGTCCGAAAACACTTTTCCGGGTCTTTTCCTTTATTCTTCCTCTGAACAACTTCGGATCGCTCTGCAGAATGATTCCAGCTTTCTCTCTTTCTCTACTGTGATTCCGTCTTACGAATGATAGCTCTGATCGTACCCTTAAGTGTATCCTCTCATGGCTCGGGAATGCTCTAGACATGATCTAAATCAATGATCAACAGAGGGACCAGGGATGTCCATGTGACCCCTATGCATTCCTGATGACAATGTCGTTTGAACCGCTAAATGTAGCATCCTCTTACTTTTGTTTCTCAATACGACTTGTTCGAGGTCCGATCATTGGTATCCCATACCTTGTTCAATCTTGTTCACAACAAGTTATGTTTTCTTGTTACCGTGATATTACATCCCCATGACCTATTCACATGTTGCAACATTTATGGATGTAATCTTAGCAAGCCGACCGTATGTATCTTTACCCATCATGTGGGTGAACAAATCCCGCTCTTGACATATATTGCCTCTACAGTTCCTCCGAGTACCTGAACACACCTTTATAACCACTGTATTACTAAGTGGCGCTTGATGCTATCTAAGCACTCTCGGGAGACTATGATTGATATCATCTCACGGTCTAAGGAGAAGGAGTCTAGGTATAGCTGTTGCAACAATGAACTATATGACTTGATCGTGTTGCAATCCTTCGAGGAATGTCCAATCACATCATTCTCCAATGATATGATCTCGTTGTCAGTCGGCATAAATGCCCATGATCTTGAAACCCAGATCATCTTCGTGACCAACGAACTAGTATGAATAGAGGCTACTAGGAACTTGGTTGTTTCATACCACACTTGTACCAATGTTTCTACTTGGCACAGTTCTAGCACAATATGAAACTATTATAAACTAATTGAGACATGATAATAAAAACCTATTTATTATTTGCCTCTAGGGCATATCTCCTTCACCTTTGCACAACACTTAAAACAAAAGTGTGAGAATATATGCAAAATAAAAGAAAAAGAACGAGTGTGCAAAGAGCAAATAGGCATATTCCATTGCATTGTAGTATGACAAAGAAACACTTTCGCGATTTTGAATCCCAAGTGAATACAGTTATCCTAAAACACTTGGGACTATCTCGTTATCTCATTCAGTTGAATCAGATACTTTTACATTATGTTGAGATTCATCTTTTATGAAAATTGTTAATCATTAAGTTGTGGAAGCCTGCTAATACTATTCAGATGGTTAGAGTAAGGTACTATTCATGAGCTTATTCCTATGTATCGTATATGATAAACACATGTTGCAACTACCTCATTTATTTTAATCTGCTCAGCTTCATGAATATGAGGATCACATCCATTAAGCTAAAACTTGCTCGGGATGAGCAAGAGTCTAAGCTTGGGGAAGTTGATGAGTGCATATTTGCATCATGATTTACATTTTTGTTTTGCATTGTAGATGTAGGATCTTGGTATTTTACAGCGCTCGCGTGCACATTTTATGTCTGTTTTCACCAGGATCAGGATAGATGATGGATCCAATAGATACAATTCTTGGAGAAGTTGTACTATGAAGAAAAGGAGTCAAAAACAACGTAAATTGCTTACTGGGAAATATTAATAATACCAGAAGAAAACTAAAAGCGAACAAGGGAGGCAGAAGGTTCAACGACCAACTATACGGTGGGAGCAAATTTTCTGGCCGTATAGCTCCGGCTGTATAGTTGGTACCGCCTCAGCCTCCTCAAATAGTTTCACCCCGTGGAACTGGTTTGAAGAGATGACATACAGAACACCCAGAAATCGCAGAAACCTCACCTCCGAAAGGCATCTGGAGGGGGAACTCATCTGCTAGGGATCCATCTTCACCCTGCATAGATCTGGGAGGCTAAGGCATCGATCTTCATCATCCACCGCTGCATCACCACCATCTCCATCCATCCCATCTTCATTTTGTCTAGATCTTGTTGTAATTCCCGTACTCATTGTGGATTTATACAAGTACTATTCATCTATGATTGTTTCCATTACCATTGCTATGATGTTGATTGCCTCCATGTCTGAGTAGATCTCTAGTTCTTGGGGAGATGGAGAAACCCTAGTATGAGATTGAAATAAGATAAAGTCTATTATGATATTTATCGTTGTGACCATGTGTTAGATTTTCTACATCTTGATGTTGAGAGAAGTCGACCTCTCAATATTTGCCTCTCATGGGGACTTGATGGAGGGAACTACTAGTTGGTAGACAGAGGTGTGTTAGCACTTACAGTGACGATAAAGCTGTTGGAACCCCTTATGTATCAACTTGGGAAACCGAGGAAACTCATGGAACACTATCCCTGCCATGGGATATGTCCTATGGGATTACGTCCCTTAATAGCGTAGTAATTCGATTGATGTCGATTGCTGGCTGCTATGGTTATGAGGATGATGAGAGCAGCGGTTGCTGCCTAATTGTCCAAATACGGAGTTCCTCCCACACATACATAGTTGAGAATGTTCATGATGATAATCTTTATCTTAGATCCTTATAATACTAGTGGTGTATCCGCTACTCCCTGAGAACACTTTTCCATATTGTAGTTCCAATCTCTCTTACATACGCGATACTTACTTTCTCTTTTAAGTTATTTTACTTTACTTTACTATTGATCTTATACCTAAAACCCAAAAACACATTTTTACACAATACTCACATTTTATCTTGTCACTTATAACTTAATCTAGCATTTCTATCGTAATATTTATTTCAATAGTTATTAGACATCAGACTCCTGCTCCCTGTGGGATCGATATCTTTATTTCGAAACTAGATACAAACGATCTGTGCACTTGCATTCTTCATGAGCCTCGCCGGTTCGTCCAAACATCTTCTTGACTCGGCAAAATATAGTGCAACTTTACATGCTTCGCATCCATTTGACCTCCCATGTGATCTTTATAATCACCCGACTAAGAAACCATGGGAATGCAACGAGTTCTTCGAGGGCAAGGGCACGACATGCAAGTTAACGCCACTGGACAGGTTCTCCTCCGATGTTGTGTTCCCGAATTGTATGGGTAAACAGTGGGTAGGTGCCAATGGAGATTGGATCACCGATGTTGGGTCCGAGTGCAAGTGGGAGCTTATCAATGTGTACACTCATCAACGCGTTCCTCTCCCATAAGTAAATGATTTTGTACCCACCAACGATCTATTTACATTCATGCATAATGATCGCCCTATTCTCCTCTAGAAGATTGCTATTTGCCGAGCTCCCACTGCTGCGGCGGATTATTTAGATTCTCTCTTGTTGTTATCTTCGACTACTCAATTGCTACCCTTGATGGCGATGAGTATGCATGGATAGTTCTTGTGAACCAGTTCCAGTGCTATTTCAGATACATCGATGCGCTTATCCACAAGGGTCTGGTGTTTGCAGCCATTGAGAGTGGCAGTGTTTATGTCTGGAATCATCTGTATTTTGGTAAGTTGATCCATTCTAGTTCTAAACACTAGCTTCAGTTTTAATGGATGTAAACTAGTGTTGGCTGATTTGGCCGTCATTTCTTTTTGAAGGTCTTATTCTGCTCCCGTCACCACCTGTCGCGCATATCGAGGAGGGCAACCTGGATGCCATAGATGATGACGAGCATAGACCTGGTTTATGGTTCTTAACAATATCTACAGATGAATCTCGCCTTCTTCTTATCCATACCGTGGGCGTTACTGTTGAGGAGTTTTATGGTGGTACTTATTATGGTCATGGCAATCCTGTTGTTGATCATAGTGTTGATCACTGCGGTCGCGCTTGTGGAACCTATGCTACTGGGTTTGGCTGCAAGGTGTACTCAAAGGACACTTCTTACTTGTATCCACCTAAGCCATGGATAGAGATTGCTGACCTGGGGGCATATTCCCTTTTCCTTGTATTGAACTATCCGATTAATATTGTTGTAGGTGGTGCAGATGTTGCCCCTAGATATTTGACGAGAAGAAACTGTATCTACACCTCCCACCATGCAATAGGACTTGGATACACGCTGTTTCCAGAAATATGCTGCTTTAGTCTAAATACCGAAGAAACAACTATTGGTTTCTCAACCAACGTTGCATGGAAATCTCCAGAGACTCCAGTATGGTTCATCTCGAGCTTCGCTAATGCCCGCGATTGGAACCAAACTACGGTAAGTAATCGTAATACTATGTAATAGGATAACTCAGTTTAGATCAAGTGGAGTAGATCGTCTTGCTTTTCTTTTGTTACTTGGACTTGTCATAAACTCATAATCTAGACAAGGCTTTGGGAATTTTGAGTTGCCTATGGAGGTCACACACAGGCACTGATGTGAGAAAGAGGCATTTTGATCGTCAGTTTTGTTTCTTACAATGACGAGTGTTCGGTGAAAAGGGCAAACTGAATCTGTCACTTTGAAATGCTGCCAAATATGTCCAAGTGGTGCTGAATATGAACTGGGAATCTATCGATATTTTTCTTTCTTATTATGTACTGCCGAATCTTTCAAATGCTACTGAACCTATCAAAAGTTTTGCTCGGTACTTGTTCAGATCAATCGGCTGAGTGCAGAATATGGTCTTGCTTTCCTTTTGAATCAGGCCTTGCTACATCAATTGAATTTCGATGTCCGCATTGCTGAATCTGTCAATTATTTTGGTCACTGTCTGGGTACTGCCAATCGGTCACTTTGAATGTTGTGCTGACTCTATCAAGTGTTGTTGAATATCAACCGGGAATCTGTCTGATATTTTCACGGTCTTATTCTGTACTACTGGATCTTTCAAATTCTACTGAATCTTTCAAATGCTCTATCATTACTATTAGTATAATATTTTGTAGAACGAATTGTGATTTACTAGTACTTGTTTAGATGAAGTGCATCAGATTGTCTTGCTTTTATTTTGAAACTTAGCATTGTCGCAATTATCTACATTAGTCTTGGGAAGTTTGGGTTGCATATGGGCGGTCACACAAGCATTGACGTAAGGAGGAGGTATTCACACAAAAGCAGACTTGATTGTCAGTTTTGCTTGCTCCGATGGTCGCTTCGGAGAACAGGGCAAACTTATCGCGTGCCAAGTTTTTGTCTACCTTATTCTGTACTGCTGAATTTTGACATGAATAACTGCCAAAAAGAATTATCGCTTTTCCCCTCCCTCTCTGAGGTCTTTGTTTCGAATCCGGCCGAGCACATCACAATGCAATTTTTATAAACCAAGAGAAGAAACCTAGTAGCTCATTCAGCCCATCTTTAGCCTAGAACATTTGTATTCGGTCTTTTCAGGGTCAGGGGACTGCTGACCACAACCCAGTGAAAGTTTAAAAAGGATCCCATGGAGCATAGCCGAGAACATATTAATTCGGCCTTTTAGGGGTCAGGGGACTGCTGAGCATAGCCCACTAAAATTTGAGAATGAAGCCCATGGAGCATAGCCTACGAAGTATAACCCACGTAGAGCAGCCTATGTAGAGTAGCCAAACTCTTTTTAATTTGGCCTTTTGGGCATTGCCCCCCACCTCTCAAAAAAACACTGCTTACCCATGATTTTAAGAAAATACTCCATTATGTGGCATTTTATAAATTGAGATGCCAGGAGTGCTGCTCTTTTATATTTTGAAAGAGATAAACATAGACACACAAAATATTTGTAAGAAGACTAATACATAATTTGTAGTACTAATAAAATTTTAATTATATTTATTCTATAAATATCTTTATTAAAGTGGCAACGCACTCAGTTTATGTTTATTTGATTTGAAGGTCTTTTCTTCTAGCAATATCGCATTAGAGAGAGGCTGACATCACGGACCCACCAGCATGCATCGTCCCTGGAGTTTATTTTGAGGGTGGGTTCGGAAAAAAAGTTTAAATATTTCTATAGAGAGGCTTGCATCGGGGACCCACCAGACAGAACATAAAAGGCTCCATCAGGGACCCACAAGCCAGAACATGCCAGAGAGGCTAACATAACGGCCCCAGTAGTAAGACCATACACGGCTGCCACAGTGAAAATTGCGGACATGGCCGAAAAAATTCCATCATACACACGTTGCACTTACAGAGAAGCTGACATGTCGGCCCAACAGGCCCAAGCATAGCCCATGAAATTAGCCTATCAACCCCAAGCATAGTCCAATACCTTCTAATTTGGCATTTTCGTGGTCTTATGGCCATCGACCATAGCCCATTCAATTTAGGAGTGATCCCATGGAATATAAGCCATGAAAAATAGGGCATCTGCCCTGAGTTAGCCCAGAATCTTTTCAATCCGGCCTTTATGGCATTTTTGTACTCTGAGGCTGACATCTAGGACCCGAAAAAAAGGCCAACATACACACGTTTCTTTCAAATAGAGGCTGTCAGGTGGGACCCAACATAGACACGTTTCCTGCACAGAGGTGGTTAACATCTGGGACCCAGCAAGTTGCCAAGGTAAAAACAGCGGACATGGCCAAAAAAATTCCATCATACGCATGTTTCATTTACAGAGAGGCTGATATGTGGGAACCAGCAGCATGACCTTATACATTTGATGCATCGAGCAACGTAGCCAGTTCGAAACAGGGAGGCGCGAGCGAGAAAAAAGTTCAGCATGCACATGTTTCTTGTAATGAGAGGCTGAAATGGGGCACCCAGCAGCATGAGAAATGACAGATTCATTGAGCAACGCTATCTAGTTCGGAACAGGGTAGCGCTAGAGAAGAAGAAAATTACATCATACCCACGATTCTTCTAATGTGAGGCTGACATAAGGGACCCACCAACCTGAATAAATGGCTGATGCAGCAAGCAACGCTATCAAGTTTAGAACACGAAGGCGCGACAGAGGGTAAAAAATCCATCATACACACATTTCTTCTAATGAGAGGATGACATGTGGGCCCAGCAACATGATTAAATGGTAGATGCATCAAAAAACGCTATCAAGTTCGGAATAGGGTAGCGCGAGTGGAGGAAAAAATCCATCATACACACGTTTCTTCTAATGAGAGGATGACATGTGAGGCTCAGGAGGCTGGTTAAACGGTAGATGCGTCGAGCAGCGCTATCAACTTCAGAACAGGGTAGCACCAGCGAACGAAACAATTCCATCATACACACGTTTCTTCTAATGAGAGGATGACATGTGGGTCCTAGGAGGTTGATTAAACGGTAGATGCATCGAGCAGCGCTATCAACTACGGAACAGGTAGCGCGAGCAAAGAAAAAAATTCCATCATACACATGATCCTTCTAATGAGAGGCTGACATATGGGACCTAGCAGCCTGACTAAATGGCAGACAGATCAAGCAACGTTATCGAGTTCAAATCAGGGAGGCGCGACCGAAAAGTATGGTCCACTAGATACACTAACGTCCGAGACCCACACGCCTGAAAAGACTTCAGCGAGTCAACATCGCGTGAGGAAACGAAAATCTTGCTTTTGCCACGCACTGGCCGAGCTTCCTCCATGTTTTTAGCACATCCGTCGTAGTAGAGGGTCGCGAAACCAGAAAAAAAAAGCTTCCATCGGCCATGGCCGAGCTGAGAATTTCATCGCGGAAGACGCGCGTTCTATGATGACCATCGGGCCAAGTCGTTGCGGAAGGAAACTTTTCTTGTAGTGAACATTCCGTGACTTCTCCGCACTTGCATTCCTTTGTGAACTACACTATCTTTGTGACCAAACAACACCTATTAAGACCAGTTCCTCCTATTATTGCTTGGGCTTTGCACATTTTATACCTTGTATAATTCTAGGTAAAATTCATGAGCGCGCCATCTCATATTGTTATCTTGTATAGTTTTTGGCACAAGGAAGAGGCAAGTGAAAAAAATAAAAAAGTGATAAAAAATAAAAAATAGAAAAAGGAAAATAAAAAGGAAAGAAAGAAACAAGTGCCTCATTGAATAGGAAGCGCAAGCTCGATGTACATCATATAGGTGGTACTTATTGTGCATATCTTGTAGCCCAACAATTTATTCCAATCGAACTAGTGTCTCTCCTTGCACTTGTGCGACACGAGATTATAGTCTTCGCTAGGTGATCATTTGGTTCTTAGCTCACTTTATCCATCGCACAAGTACCATTTATCCCACCGTGTGCGTTTCCTTGAACATAATTCCTTTCTTGTGAATTGACTTTTTTCTTTATGATCATCGTGGTTCTTTAGAATCCATAACAACATCTTGATTTCAGATTGTTTCTCGACATGCCACTTTTCATACCTATCCACAATAAGCCTTTTGTGTGTGTTGTGTAGTTCGGTTTAGGTTTCCTTGTCACTTCACTTTGCTTGGTTTATTGCTCTCAAGTGTGGCCACTTGCACGATACTATCTTTCAAGGTAAAGTAAGGTTTGACATTGTTTCTCTAACACCCAGTACTAGTTCCATATACACCACTTGGTCTTGTGAATCATGTTTAGGGACTTTGGAAGCAAGGATGATTTCTATGAAGAATCCACAGTGAGCTACCATGCCTATGTCTCCACAACCATGGATGACATGATGGAGCCCTACACCAACAATGGCTCCACATGCTTGGGGATATGGAATACTACAACAACAATGACTCCCCAAGCATGAGCATCCTGTTGGAGATATGCCCAAGAGGCAATAATTAAAGTGATTATTATTATATCTTTGTGTTTATGATGAATGTTTACATCCCATGCTATAATTGTATTATTAGGAAACACTAATACATGTGTGTTTTGTAAACATATAAGAGTCCCTAGTAAGCCTCTTGTTGAACTAGCTTGTTGATTAATTGATGATCATGGTTTCCTGATCATGGACATTGGATGTGATTAATAACAAGGTTATATCATTAGGAGAATGATGTGATGGACACACACCCATAGTAAGCGTAGCATAAGATCAAGTCATTAAGTTCGTATTGCTGTAAGCTTTCAAATACATAGTAACCTATTCCTTCGACCATGAGGTTATGTTAATCACCATCACCGGATGGATACTTTGATGACATCAAACGCCGCTTCGTAACCGGGTGGTTATAAAAGTGTCATTGGGTATTCTGAAAGTATGTGTTGAAGCACATGAACCAAGATTGGGATTTGTCCATCCATATGACGGATAGATATGCTCTGGGCCCTCTCGGTGGAATGTCATCTAGTTAGCTTGAAAGCATGTGACTAGGTCACAAGGGATGACATATCACGGAACGAGTAAAGAGTACTTATCAGTAACGAGGTAGAACTAGGTATGGAGATACCGACGATCAAACCTCGGATAAGTATAGTATCGCGAGACAAAGGGAATTAGTTTCGTATGTAAATGGTTCAATCGATCGCAAAGTCATCGTTGAGTATGTGGGAGCCATTATGGATCTCCAGGTCCCGCTGATGGTTATTGATAGGAGATGTGTCTCTATCATGTCTACATATTCACGAACCGTAGGGTGACACACTTAAGGTTCGAAGTTGTTTTAAGTAGATATGGAATGTGCGTTGGAGACCGAATGTTGTTCGGAGTCTCGGATTGGATTCGGGACATCACGAGGAGATCCGGAATGGTCCGGAGAATAAGATTCATATATAGGAGATCATTTTATGAGATAGGAAATGTTCCGGAGTGTTTGTATGAGGATTCTAGAAGGTTTCGGAATGTTCCGGAAGGTTCTAGAAGATATCTTGGAGTTTGCTTGAAAATCAAGATAGGGATCAAGGAGTCCTGGTGGGTCAAGATACGGATTCGTGGGGGAGGAGGACTCCTCCCCCCACCTCCAATCCGCCGGCCATAGAGAGGGAGGAGAGTCCTACAAGGACTCCCCCTCCCTAGGCGCCTCCCCTCTTTAAATAGAGGGGCAGGGGCTCCCCCTCCTCCCTTGCTCCCATAACACCCAATCTCTGCCGCCTCTCTCCTCCACCATCTTCTGCACAGGCATAGGCGAAGCCCTGCAGAATTCTCTACTCCACCACCACCACCACGCCGTCGTGCTGCTGGGATTCCGTGGAGAAGATCTACTACCTCCGCTGCTCGCTGGAATGTGGAGAGGAAGGTCTACTTCGACTCCGCACGTGTGACCGACTGCGGAAGCGCTGCCGAAACGTGGCGTCGGAAGGATCGTCTACTTGACCAAGGGCGGAAGCGCTGCTGGAACGCGACGCTGGAAGGATCGTCCACACGATCTTGAGATCGGCAAGTGATCGACTACATCAACCACGAGATCTAATCTCGTTAACGCTTTCGGATCTACGAGGGTTAGTTCCTATCTATCTCGTTGCTCATGTCTAATAGATTAGATCTTGGCTTTTATCTAGATTGGATCTAGGTTTTGTTCGTTCTTGCGGTAGAAATTTTTTGTTTTCCATGCTACGAACCCATTAGTGGTATCAGAGCCGTATCTATGCGTAGATCTGTTGCATGAGTAGAACATAATGTTTTTGTGGGCGTTGATGCTTTTGTTGTCGGTGTCTTAGCGTGTACTTTGCATCTTGCGGCATGGTGGGATGAAGCGGCTCGGGCTAACATTACATGTCATCGCACATGAGACTTGCTCCACGCTTGACGTGCAACTTGCTTTGCACAAGTGGCTTTGCGGGTGTCTGTCTCTCCCACCATAGTTAAGATTCAATTTACAATGAGCATCTTGACAACACTTCTATCAACGTTGTGGTTCATGTTCGTAGGTAAGATCGGTCTTATGCAAAAGCCCCAAACCACGTAAAACTTGCAAAGAAAATTAGAGGCGTCTAACTTGTTTTTGCAGGGGTTTTGTGATGTGATATGGCCATCATGTGATTGTGATTGTATTTGATGTATGCAATGATCCTTGTTGTAATATGGCAACCGGCAGGAGCCTAATGGTTGTCTTTAATTCTGTTAAGACCTGCGTGTCTTTTCATCTTGTAATAGCTTTATTCCAAGTAGTTGTAATAGTTACTGGCGATGGAGGACAACCATGAAGCGGCGCCACTGACCTTGACGCAATGCTGGTGATGATGGAGATCATGTTCGTGCTTTGGAGATGGAGATCAAAGGCGCAAGAAGAAAAGGCCATATCATATCACACTTATTATGAATTGCCTGTGATGTTAATCCTTTATGCATCTTGTATTGCTTAGATCGTGACGGTAGCATTATAAGATGATCCCTCTCACTAAATATCAAGTAATAAAGTGTTCACCCTTAGTTGGCACCGTTGCTAAGACTCGTCGTTTCGAAGCATCTCGTGATGATCGGATGTGATAGATTCTACGTGTGCATACAACGGGTGCAAGCCAGATTTGCACATGCGGAAACTAAGGTTGTCCTGACGAGCCTAGCATGTACAGACATGGTCTCGGAACACGGAATACCGAAAGGTAGAGCATGAGTCATATAATTGATATGATGAACATGAAGATTGTTCGCTGATGAAACTACATCTTCTCTCGTGAAGATCGGACTTGCTGTAGTGGACTTGGTTCGTGTAATCACTAAGACAATGTGAGGGATGTTGTTTTGAGTGGGAGTTCACCTAGTTAGTTTAATAATTAAATTTGAACTCAATTTGTCATAAACTTAGTCTAAACTACTTGCAAATTGTTGTAGATTATGGTGACCCCCTCCATCAATTTCAATGCGTTCCTAGAGAAAGAAAAACTTAAGAACAATGGAAGCAATTTCACGGACTGGTTCCGTGGACTGAAGATCGTCCTCAGGGCTGGTCAGTTGACCTATGTGCTCGATGCACCGCTAGGTGACCCACCTGCAGATAATGCCACCGATGACGAAAAGAATGTTTTCGCCACTCGGAAGAATCATTACTCCACAGTTCAGTGTGCCATCCTATACGGTTTAGAAGCGGAGCTCCAACAACGTTTTGAGCACCACGACCCGTTCAAGATCATTAAGGAGCTCAGGCTAATTTTTGAGACTCGTGCGGCCATGGAGAGCTATGAGGCCTCCGAAAAGTTCTTTAACTGTAAGATGGAAGAAGGAAGCTCCGTTAGCGAGCACGTGCTCACCATGTCTGGGTACGCTAAGAAGCTCCAAGAGTTGGGAATATCGATTCCTAATGAATTGGGGATTCACCGTCTCCTTCAATCACTGCCACCAAGTTACAAGAACTTTGTGATGAACTACAACATGCACTGCATGAACAAGACGTTGCCTGAACTGTCGTCCATGCTGAAAACTGCTGAAGTGGAGATCAAGAAGGAGCAACAAGTGTTGATGGTCAATAAGACCACCAATTTCAGGAAACGAGGCAAGCCTAAGAACAAGGGCAACTTCAAGAAGGACGGCAAGAAAGCTGCCGCACCTGCTAAGAAGCCCAAGGTTGGTCCTAATCCTGAAACTGAGTGCTTCTACTGCAAGGGTGCTGGTCACTGGAAGCGTAACTGCCCCAAGTACCTAGCAGATCTGAAGAGCGGCAACATCAAGAAGAAAGGTATATTTGATATATGTGTTATAGATGTGTATCTTACTAGTAATCATAGTAGTGCCTGGGTATTTGATACTGGTTCGGTTGCTCATATTTGTAACTCAAAACAGGAGCTGCGGAATAAACGAAGACTGGCAAGAGACGAGGTGACGATGCGCGTTGGAAATGGCTCCAAGGTTGATGTGATTGCCGTCGGCACGCTCCCTCTACATCTACCTTCGGGATTAGTTTTAAATTTAAATAATTGTTATTTGGTGCCTGCGTTAAGCATGAACATTATATCTGGATCCTGTTTATTGCGAGACGGTTACTCTTTTAAGTCTGAGAATAAAGGTTGTTCGATTTATATGAGTAATATCTTTTATGGTAATGCACCTGAGATGAATGGTTTATTCTTACTGAATCTCGATAGTAGTGATACACATGTTCACAACATAGATGCTAAACGAATTAAATTGAATGATAATTCTACATACATGTGGCGCTGTCGTCTTGGTCACATTGGAGTGAAGCGTATGAAGAAACTCCATTCTGATGGACTTCTTGAATCACTTGATTTTGAATCACTTGAAAGATGCGAAGCATGTCTAATGGGAAAAATGACTAAGACTCCATTTTCTGGTACAATGGAGCGAGCTACAGACTTATTGGAAATAATACATACCGATGTGTGTGGTCCAATGAGTGTAGCATCGCGTGGTGGATATCGTTATGTTCTCACTTTCACAGATGACTTGAGTAGATATGGGTATGTCTACTTTATGAAACATAAGTCCGAAACTTTCGAGAAGTTTAAGGAATTTCAAAGTAAAGTGGAAAATCATCGTAACAAGAAGATTAAGTTTCTGCGTTCTGACCGTGGGGGTGGATATCTGAGTTACGAGTTTGGCATGCATTTAAAGAAATGTGGAATACTTTCACAGTTGACACCACCGGGAACACCACAACGTAATGGTGTGTCCGAACGTCGTAATCGAACTCTCTTAGATATGGTTCGGTCTATGATGTCTCTTACAGATTTGCCATTATCATTTTGGGGCTATGCATTAGAGACAGCCGCATTCACTTTAAATAGGGCACCATCTAAATCCGTTGAAACGACACCGTACGAATTGTGGTTTGGTAAGAAACCTAAGTTATCGTTCCTTAAAGTTTGGGGTTGCGAGGCATATGTAAAGAAGTTACAACCTGATAAGCTAGAACCCAAAGCGGAGAAATGCGTCTTCATAGGATACCCTAAAGAAACAATTGGGTATACCTTCTATCATAGATCCGAAGGCAAAGTTTTCGTTGCCAAGAATGGATCCTTTTTTGAGAAGGAGTTTCTCTCGAAGGAGGTGACTGGAAGGAAAGTAGAACTCGATGAGGTTATTGAACCTTCTCTCGGATTTGAGAGTAGCGCAGCACCGGAAGATGTTTTTGTGCCGCCTGCACCAATTGGAGAGGAAGCTAATGATAATGATCATGAAACTTCGAACGAAGTTACTACTGAACCTCGTAGGTCAACAAGGGTTCGTACCACTCCTGATTGGTATAACTCTGCCTTGAACGTCATGTTAGTAGACAACGCTGATGACCCTGCGACGTATGAAGAAGCTATGGTGAGCCCAGATTCCGACAAATGGCTAGAAGCCATGAAATCCGAAATGGGATCCATGTACGAAAACCAAGTATGGACTTTGGTGGACTTACCGGATGGCCGTAAGGCTGTCGAGAACAAATGGATTTTCAAGAGGAAAACAGATGCTGATGGTAATGTTACCGTCTATAAAGCTCGACTTGTCGCGAAAGGGTTCCGACAAATTCAAGGAGTTGACTATGATGAGACTTTCTCACCAGTAGCGAAGCTAAAGTCTGTGAGGATTTTGTTAGCAATTGCTGCACATTTCGATTATGAGATTTGGCAGATGGATGTCAAAACGGCGTTCCTTAATGGTGACATTGAGGAAGAGTTGTATATGGTACAACCCAAGGGTTTTGTCGATCCTAAAGATGCTAACAAGGTATGCAAACTTCAGCGCTCCATTTATGGACTGAAGCAAGCATCCCGGAGTTGGAATCAACGTTTTGATAAAGTAATCAAAAACTTTGGATTTATACAAACTTATGGAGAAGCTTGTATTTACAAGAAAGTGAATGGGAGCTCTGTAGCATTCCTTGTACTATATGTAGATGACATATTGTTGATTGGGAATGATATAGAACTTCTTAATAGCGTCAAAACCTATTTGAATAATAGTTTTTCAATGAAGGATCTTGGCGAAGCGGCATATATTCTAGGCATCAAGATTTATAGAGATAGATCAAGACGCCTAATAGGGCTTTCACAAAGTACATACTTGGACAAAGTTCTAAAGAAGTTTAGAATGGAAGATAGCAAGAAAGGGTTCGTGCCCATGTTGTCAGGTAAGACCTTGAGTAAAACTCAAAGTCCAGCTACGGCAGAAGATAGAGAGAAAATGAATAAAATTCCCTATGCCTCGGCCATAGGTTCTATCATGTATGCCATGCTGTGTACAAGACCAGATATAGCACATGCTGTTAGTTTGACTAGCAGATATCAAAGTGATCCTGGAATGGAGCACTGGACAGCGGTCAAGAATATCCTAAAGTACCTAAATAGGACTAAGGATATTGTTCTTTCTTATGGAGGTGATGAACAGCTTGTTGTAAACGGTTACACCGATGCTAGTTGGAACACCGATCCGGATGACTCAAAGTCACAGTCGGGATACGTATTTATTTTGAATGGTGCTGCAGTGAGCTGGAGGAGTGCGAAGCAAAGCGTTGTGGCGAAATCTTCAACTGAATCGGAATACATAGCTGCTTCAGAGGCTGCACAAGAAGCCGTTTGGATGAAGGAATTCATTACTGAACTCGGCGTGGTTCCCAGTGCGTTGGACCCGATGGCCATCTACTGTGACAACACAGGTGCCATAGCTAATGCACAGGAGCCAAGGTCACATAGCAAGCTGAAGCACATCAAGCTACGTTTCCACGCTATTCGTGAGTATGTCCGAGATGGTGACATAAAGATTTGCATAGTACACACTGATCTGAATGTGGCAGATCCGTTGACTAAACCTCTCCCTAGGGCAAAGCATGACCAACACCAAAACGCCATGGGTGTTAGGTATATTACTATGTAATCTAGATTATTGACTCTAGTGCAAGTGGGAGACTGTTGGAGATATGCCCAAGAGGCAATAATAAAAGTGATTATTATTATATCTTTGTGTTTATGATGAATGTTTACATCCCATGCTATAATTGTATTATTAGGAAACACTAATACATGTGTGTTTTGTAAACATATAAGAGTCCCTAGTGAGCCTCTTGTTGAACTAGCTTGTTGATTAATTGATGATCATGGTTTCCTGATCATGGACATTGGATGTGATTAATAACAAGGTTATATCATTAGGAGAATGATGTGATGGACACACACCCATAGTAAGCGTAGCATAAGATCAATTCATTAAGTTCGTATTGCTGTAAGCTTTCAAATACATAGTAACCTATTCCTTCGACCATGAGGTTATGTTAATCACCATCACCGGATGGATACTTTGATGACATCAAACGCCGCTTCGAAACTGGGTGGTTATAAAAGTGTCATTGGGTATTCTGAAAGTATGTGTTGAAGCACATGAACCAAGATTGGGATTTGTCCATCCATATGACGGATAGATATGCTCTGGGCCCTCTCGGTGGAATGTCATCTAGTTAGCTTGCAAGCATGTGACTAGGTCACAAGGGATGACATATCACGGAACGAGTAAAGAGTACTTATCAGTAACGTGGTAGAACTAGGTATGGAGATACCGACGATCAAACCTCGGATAAGTATAGTATCGCGAGACAAAGGGAATTAGTTTCGTATGTAAATGGTTCAATCGATCGCAAAGTCATCGTTGAGTATGTGGGAGCCATTATGGATCTCCAGGTCCCGCTGATGGTTATTGATAGGAGATGTGTCTCTATCATGTCTACATATTCACGAACCGTAGGGTGACACACTTAAGGTTCGAAGTTGTTTTAAGTAGATATGGAATGTGCGTTGGAGACCGAATGTTGTTCGGAGTCTCGGATTGGATTCGGGACATCACGAGGAGATCCGGAATGGTCCGGAGAATAAGATTCATATATAGGAGATCATTTTATGAGATAGGAAATGTTCCGGAGTGTTTGTATGAGGATTCTAGAAGGTTTCGGAATGTTCCGGAAGGTTCTAGAAGATATCTTGGAGTTTGCTTGAAAATCAAGATAGGGATCAAGGAGTCCTGGTGGGTCAAGATACGGATTCGTGGGGGAGGAGGACTCCTCCCCCCACCTCCAATCCGCCGGCCATAGAGAGGGAGGAGAGTCCTACAAGGACTCCCCCTCCCTAGGCGCCTCCCCTCTTTAAATAGAGGGGCAGGGGCTCCCCCTCCTCCCTTGCTCCCATAACACCCAATCTCTGCCGCCTCTCTCCTCCACCATCTTCTGCACAGGCATAGGCGAAGCCCTGCAGAATTCTCTACTCCACCACCACCACCACGCCGTCGTGCTGCTGGGATTCCGTGGAGAAGATCTACTACCTCCGCTGCTCGCTGGAACAGGGAGAGGAAGGTCTACTTCGACTCTGCACGTGTGACTGACTGCGGAAGCGCTGCCGAAACATGGCGCCAGAAGGATCGTCTACTTGACCAAGGGCGGAAGCGCTGCTGGAACGCGACGCCGGAAGGATCGTCCATACGATCTTGAGATCGGCAAATGATCAACTACATCAACCACGAGATCTAATCTCGCTAACGCTTTCGGATCTACGAGGGTTAGTTCCTACCTATCTCGTTGCTCATGTCTAATAGATTAGATCTTGGCTTTTATCTAGATTGGATCTAGGTTTTGTTCGTTCTTGCGGTAGAAATTTTTTGTTTTCCATGCTACGAACCCATCAGATCCATCAGCGACGCTGGAGATGGGCCCGATCCGGCAGTGTCTGTCAGCCTAAACAACTCCCTGGGCATCCCCAACGGGCTGGGGGCCTGCTGGGCTTCCAGGTCCCGCTCGGACATGGCCACCCCTTCTTGGGCCAGGGTGCGAATAATAGGTGACGTCGTATCCCCATGGGCTCCCACCACACCGGAGTAGGATTCAGCCCAGCGACCGCGCTCTGCTGGTCTTCTACATCATCCTGGGCCGATATGGTTACTGTAATACCTCGGATCTTATGCTCTAAACTCAATCTTAGATGAACCAAAAGTGGACAGGACATACTACCGTGGGGCCGTGCAGCCACACACAGTAGGCCCACCTCGTGGAGTAGGGCACGATATTGGCCAACCATCCCACCCACATTTTTGAGCATCGAGACTAGAGCGAGTGGCGTAATCGACTGGTAAAGCAATCAAAACATACACAAATGAGTATGTATGTCAGCGACATACAATAGACATCAGAGCCACACCATCTAGAAACAATAGAAACAGAAATATTCAACGCCATACAACAAGATCCAAATATCCTAGATAGATACAATAGTTTAGGATACATCCTCATACATCATGCAATAGAGTATCAAGCGGGAGCGGAAAACATGATCCAAGTACGGATAAGAAGCAAATTGGCATAAGATGCCCTGAAAATAAGCACATCTCGCCCACTGATCTCATGGATCTCCATCCTAGGAATCTCTAGACCAGACATTCATTGTCACCATCATCAGTCTCTTCGTTCCAGGAGCCTTCCTAAGAGTATATCTATCCATCTGAACCAAATATTTATCGTGTGAGACCCTAGGGGTACTCAACAAGTCTTAATGCATCTAAAGGGGACAACCTGGGGTGGAGCAACTACAACGAAAGATAATAGCTACAAAGTTCTATAGAAACACACTACACATCCGCCCAACCAGAGATGGATGTACGCTCGTTAATTAGTAATAACAGTCATATAACCAACATAAGTAAACATCACTCGCCCTCCTTGTCGCTTACCGATGAGAAGGCCGAAGAACATCCCATCCGTTAGCAATTCCAATTCATCCATAACCGTGAACACGGCTTTCGGAAGTTTTACCATGCAAGGGTGCACAAATATCAACACACACACGATCAACCTCGGAAAGAACAAAATAAAACGCAATGAGGCCCTCACGACAATGCATTCACAAGATTCATAAATTATTTTCGGGGGGCCACCCCACTAAGTTACCTACAACAAAGTTGGCCGGCTCTGAGACGGACCCAGGGTTTGTTTCAATGGCTATAAATGACTGGGAACCCGAAAGTGTGACTAGACTTATCGATACCGCGAAAACATTCTACATTCCAAAATAGTACAGGCGCTCCATGCGCAATCGTAAATAAAATAGTAAAGCATGGCATAAGTACAAGATAGTTATAAAGCCCCAAACTAATTGTGGCCCCAAGAAATAAAGTGTGAATCAAGCTTAGGCAAAGGGGGATCCATAGAGTCTCCTGTATGTAGATAGTGTGAATAGTCAAGGAACAGGAATCAAGTACTCAGAGTCCCCTGGGACACAAGTGAGCTTAAAGAATCAAATAGCACATAATGCTCACCGGTTCCTCTTTCATTAGTTATCACATTACAACTCAGGTTAAGTTGTTTAGTACCTCATTATCCAAAGACTCGCACAAACCCTACACATGCAATTCTACGACTCGCATGGCTCAAACAAGTCATGTAGGAATGTCTCATGGGATGGAGGATATAAGTTTCGGTGGGGTTTAAAAGTAAAGGCTATGTAATACTTGGGATTCAATATAATATAATCGTGACTCAATGACGCAAGAGTAAGATAGAAGCATAGGTACTATATGCATGCAAGCATGGGGAATTGCTTGCCTAGCAGTTCAGTTGCAGAATCAAAAGGATCCGGGTAATACTCCTGAGGCTTCTAGTATTCTCCTTGCTCACGGGCTATCTAGATAAAAACCAAACACACAAGGACCGAAATAAATACATTGCACAATCATATAAATCATATGCGACAAGAAAACTAGGTATGCCATGATGGCATGATGCACAATTGCATGGTATAACATAGCATGTCATGGGTGATGTGTGGAAACAAAAGTAAAGCACTTCATTAATTTATTTAGCCAACTTTTACTTGCATAAACCTTGTTGTTTTTATAATATTGATATGATGCATGTATGATGTGTGGCATGGCAAAGATGCGATGCAACTGGCCAATATTAAGCGGAACTAGGGCCCCGACAATTAATTAACAGGTTCATGTTGTTTAGGTACCCCTCAATTTAAATGTTGTCTTAACAAGGCACAACTTGGCATCGGTTCGCTACACAAATTTAAATGCGGCGAATATAAGGCTAGATTTGCTCGTATATGTTCTCCATATTTAATTATGAGTGAATCGGCATAATGCCCCCAAACCCCACAATATGTATGCAACATGAACAATTTATATACAACCGATATAATGTATATTATAAAAATA